>JARHVA010000212.1:2767500-3967500 GCA_037957365.1 Torreya grandis
ACTTACCTAGTGTATACACATAATGTTTTCAAACTTTATCAATTACTAATGCTTTATATCTTGTAGGAACCCATCGAGTCTCAATCTTTTTGAGTATATACTATTGACCAAATTTGACTTTTACGTCAAATTGGGGCACCCCTAGGTAAAAACTTAACTTTTAGATATTTTAGGTGTCCAATACATATGTCACAAGGTGTTTTATAGGTTAATTAATATTATTTGATGTTATACTAGGCATGGTCCTTAGTCATTTTAGTCTTTTTAATCATTTTGGGTCATTTTGAGGTCAAAAGGGGTGTATTTAATGAGTTGTATAGATTTATTGGAGAGTGTGAAGGTTCAAAAAGATGAGGTCACATTCCATGTATCCCAAGAGATCTTAATAAACTAACATAACTAAAATGTGGTAGGTTATTCAGAAGAAAGGGTAGTTTTCTTGAGGAAAAAAGTGAGTTTGGCACTTGTACAACTCATGAAGAAGTGTGCTACATGGGAGAAGATCATGGTATGTCTCTGATTTTTTATTTTGGGGAGTAATAGATTATTATTCCTATTTAAAAAATGGGTCTGAGTAGGATAAATTAGTAAATAATATTCTTAATTAAATCCAATAATTTATGAAATTTAATTATAATTATACCTTTTTAAAAAATAGCAGTGAGAGAGAGAAAATTAAACTTAGCTTAACCTAAACTATTCTGATTGAGACAGGGTTTGGAATTTTGCATGCAGGACTGGGACACTATTACAAATAGGTTCTTGAACTTCATTTTTTGATTGGATAGGAGCTCTAAAATTGGATACCCTAGGCTCTAACACTATAGTCCTTCCTTGGTGCTATTGCCCTGAAGATCTAAGATTTATGGGTTTTGTTCACCTGCTCAGTATGAGCATGTGTACAAATTTTTAGGTCCTCATTATCAATATAGCTCCCTATAGAGTTAATTATTTGTGTACTTGTATCTTCTATGCAATTGAAATAAACTTTGACAAATGGGCAAAAGGGGGTTAGTGTGTGTAAGATGCACTGGATGTGATTCACAATCCATGTGTGTCCATGCTACCTACATACCAATACTCTAAGGAGAGATCAAGTCATATGTAGTTCTCCTTTAAGAGTGCTTGGTGAAATAGTGAATGAAATGCAAGAAATTCTAAAACTAGGTATGCTTGAGATGGATAGGGACTGGTATGAATACTTGATTTATCTTGAAAGTATATACGTTGGCTATATGCAAATAATAGGGAAGATTTCTTGAGTGGTATTGCTTGTATTCTTGCTTGCTTGAATGATAATTTTTGACCCCCTTTCTAAATGATCTATGAATGGGATTCTAAAACTAGGTATTCTTGAGATGGATAGGGACTGGTATAAATACTTGATTTATCTTGAAAGTATATATGTTGGCTATATGCAAATAATAGGTAAGATTTCTTGAGTGGTATTGCTTGTATTCTTGCTTGCTTGAATGATATGTTTTGACCCCCTTTCTAAATGATCTTTGAATGGGATTCTAAAACTAGGTATGCTTGAGATGGATAGGGACTGGTATAAATACTTGATTTATCTTGAAAGTATATACATTGGCTATATGCAAATAATAGGGAAGATTTCTTGAGTGGTATTGCTTGTATTCTTGCTTGCTTGAATGATATTTTTTGACCCCCTTTCTAAATGATCTTTGAATGGGATTTTATAGGGATATATTGGTCATGGGTTAGATGAAACCAGACTAGGCTGACATAATGGACAAGAGGAATCGAGGAGGGCTCAAAATTTGATTGGATAGGAGTATTGAAAAGGGGACACCCTAGGGTCTAGTGCTACTATCCAACTTTGGTGCTATTGTCCTAGGTAGATGAGACCTAGGGGGATGGATTGGTCATGAAGAAAGGGTCTTGGCTTAGCTAGGGTCAAGTTCTAAAGGCCACAGATGACTAAGAATTAGTGAAAATAAGCCTGAGAGGGTCTAAAGAGAAAATAAGAGAGACCTATGGATTGGGTGTCTTTAACCATGCTCAAGTTACTAATTTTTGAATTTTTTATGACTAAATCCCCCCCCATTTATTCTAGTGATGAAATAAAATGAAATACTAAGATAATTGAAAATAGAAAGCATACCTGAACTTATTTGCAAAGGTGAAGCTCATGAAGCTTGTGATGCTAAGTAATGCTAGATAGTGCATAAAGAGCATGATATGTAAGTGTGAATATATGAAAGGAAAATAAAGAGTATATTAGGTCTTATAATATGCAATATAAAATAAGAATGTATAAATTTGATTAAGAGAGAGGGATAGAAAGGGATGAATATACCTCGTTAGGTACTCAAACCAATACAAAACTTATTATGATACTAGGTAATACTGAGTAATACTAGATGTGTTGGATGATGTTGTACCAAAGTTTATATCCTGAATAGAGCTGAGTGCTCAATTCCCTAGATGGTGGCTCAAGAATGAAAATGCTATCCCTTTGGCTCCATCTTTGCCTAATAAGTGAAAATATATGATCACGCATGTGATAATTGATGTCTGGATTGTGTGTCTAATCCCTCTGAATAGGTGGCTCAAGAATACAAAGGCTAGGTAGTCCTATAGATCCATCATTATCCCATGAAGTTATAAATTTATATTGATATGAATAAGTATGTCATATGAGATGGATCTTGAAGCCCATGAATGTTATATAAATCTGACAATGTGGCATGGATAGCTGAATATGTGCTAAAAACTAGGCCAATGTTGGCCAACTCAGAAAAGATGGAGATTAGGCTTGTATGAAAACCACTCCAAAACTAAAAATTTGACTTATGTGGAAGTCACTCGAGAACTTGGGTAATTAGGAATGTGGAGGTTAGGCTTGTATGAAAGCAACCCCAAAATTATGCCAACCACCTATATATGGAATAAGGCATGTAACTATTGAGAATTCCTGGGTAATGTTGAAAACTAAAAAAAAGAAACAAAACTGCTATGTAATCTTCCCCTAATCATTGGTGTCTAAAACATGGATTTTGATCTAGAAATTATACCAACTACCATATCTGAAAATGGAAGTAAGGAAAAATCATACCATGCATTATGCCCCCTATGTCTAGATTCTATGAGAAAATTATACTAAAAATTGCTTATCTAAATTGGTCTAATTGTGCAAAATTGTAGTTGAACCTACCTTTCTACTTGCTTTTGGAAAACTTGGTTTTTCTATTTTTTAGAAAAGAGCACCAAAATAGGACACTCTAGTGTCTAACACTATAGTCCAGCCTTAGCACTATTGTCTTGGGCTAAAACTAATCACTATTATGTATTCTTGACTATCTACCTAGTTTGTTTTAAGTGGTTTGATGACTGGTTGTTGTTTTCATTTTTCTAAAACTAGATTTTTTTTACTGATAAGAGCTATGATCTCTATATAAAAACCCCTATTTTTTTCTCCCTCTTTTGAGGGTAGGAATAGATACCCTGCAATGACTTCCCTCAGAAGAAGAAGCCCTACAAGTGTGTTAAGCTAGAAATATACATGATACAATAATGATAATTGACAAGATATCTCAAGATATAACATGGTTTGAATTGAAATATTTTTAGATAAACACGGGTATGCTTAGATAGATATAACAATGTAATAACATGTGTAATGTACTAAACTAGAACTAAAAGTGTTAGTTTTTAGTTGGAGGGATGGAGCATGATGTCCATCATGGCATCCAAGAAAATAAAAAACATGTATGATATGGATAATAACATTATAAGTAATTAAAATCAATTGAGAAACAAGCACACAAAGCAAGAATCAAGATGCATACAAGAGTAGCCAAGGGGCCAAGCAAACAAGGAACATGGGTGCATATCACTCAAAGTAGAAAACAAGTATACAAGACATGTTCAAATGCCACATACACAAACAATTGAAATAAATAAGTTGGTGTGGAAGCCACAATCATGTAAAAGAGTATAGGTAAAGGACAATGGAAAATATCCTAAGACACACACATGAATAGAAGAGAAGGACATTGAAAATTTTTCCTAAGGCACATACAGGAGACAAGTAGGAACTAAAACTGAAATCCAATAAGCTACGCTAAGTAAGAAGAGGAAGCATGTAATAATTGGAAAGATATAATCACATATAACTAATCAAAGCAAGGGTGAAAGTATGTAAGCCATTTAGTACAAGACTAGTTATATGCTAAGATATACACAAGTGTTGGATACTAGTGAAATGTTGATATAGTAATCTATGTAATCTAGTAAGTAATGTACATTATCATGATAACTTGGAGTGTGTAGTGTTATAATGACATAACTTAGATTGTGTATTCATGTGGAAGATGCCCCTAGTGGGTATGTATATCGAAGTGTGTCTCAAATGTAGATGTATGATGCCCCCTCAATGGGTAGAGTGAAGCAATCAAAGAGTTGGATATCATTGTAGATAAATCAACATAAAATAGCATGAAATAGTAAATGTAAGTCCTAGCATAGTAGTAACAATGTAAAACATAGATGATGCATACAATCGAAATGTTTTTGGTGTTTTTATATGTGAATTATTTTGGAATTTTGAAATGTTATTATTTTTGTATTTTTAAATTTTTTAACTATGTACAATCAAGAAGAAGATTTTATGTATAATAAATGCTTAAAAGATACTATGTACAAGCATGTAAATAAAGCAGTGTGTACATGATAATAAAGAAGACTAGTTTGGAAGGGGGAAGGGATCCAAGGATGGAGCTATTGGGGATGGAAATGGAGGAAAGGGTCGCAACCATCATCAAATGCCTTGAGATCATCATCATAAGTATCATCATATGTTTTAGATGATATTTTTATGGTGTCATCATGTTGAAGGTGAAATGAAGGTGGCTCTGGTGGTGGAGATGTTGACTCTACTTTGGGGCATTTAGTCCTGCTAATAGATGACTTTAATGGAAGTGGTGGAGCTAGTGTTGTTGGTGATGATATAATCTGAATAATGCCTCGATCATATAGTTTATCTAATCTCTACTATAAAGATGTACATGAGTTTGTATCATGGTTTGTAATCCTATGAAAAGTACAAAATGGGTGACCATCTTGATGTGACAATCTACTGATAGATTTGTGTCATACTATCACTAATGTGATCAAGTAATATCTATAACATAAATTGTGTCTAATGCTATGTGATACCTACCTAAATCCAAAAAATGGGCTCTATAGCCATAGAGGTAGCCATGTGAACTATATGTGCCAAGTGGTCTAACTGTGATTATGAGTGTGGAGTATATCCTGTGAGTGTAGTACGATATGTTAAAAGTGTTGTAAGATATGGTATGAGAGATCTAGAGTCATCTTAATATTCTCTTGGGCTAACTGGTGTAAATTTCAATCCACACAACTATTCATCTATGAGTGTGGGTGTTGTATCATCATCTGAAGAAGCCTATTAATCTATATCAACATCATGTATATATGGTAACTTAGAATTTACCACAAGGGGTAACTATGATATATGAGTCTCATCATCTATAATAGTAGAAGATGGTATTATTGCAAGGGTATTTTTAACTAGTGAAGTAACTATGGAATCAACTAGAACTACTAGTACTTTTTTATGATGGTGGATGTGTAACATGTGTAATAACTATGCCTGATGGAGTACCTAGGATAACTGAAGCTGTTATGACTAGTGGAATATCTGGAGCTGAAGGTGCGACTGTAAGTGGAGGAGTGTGAGATGTGCTAGTCTCTGTAGCCTCATATATATGTATCTAATCAAGATAAATTCTATGAGGTGGTGGTTGTACTATGAGATATGGTGTCCCATCTGGTGAAATAGTTGAAGATGACTCTATAGTTTGACAATACCTGAATGGCTAATTGTTTGTTAGATAGCTGTATAGATATCCATCATGGAGAAATTTAATATATCGATGGAGGGTATAAGGAATGGCCCCCATAGTATGTATCCAGGGTCATTCGAGTAAAATATTATAGTGGAGAGGACCTGACATGACCTAAAATTGTGTAGAGAGGGTTTTTGGTCCAACCATGATATCTAAAGTAATAGTGCCCAATGTCTATTGGGGTCTATCATCAAACCCTTGAATGTTATTATATGATTTTCTCATGGATGCCAAATCTATACCCACAACCTTTAAGAATGTGATATTACATATATTCAATATGAAACCACTATCAATAATAACTCTTGACTTTACTAGTTTTGACTTGAACTTATATGAATAGTGGAAAATTTTGATCAATAAATATCTAATAAAGCTTGTCCTCACTATCAAAAAAAATTACATCTTCTATAGTTTTTAAAGTGTTGATGACTGATGCAAAATAAGAAGGTTATAAATTAATTGGCATAGAATTCTGAGTGAGTTCCTGATAAAGAATGCCCTGAATACATTAGCTTTCTAAAGTAGTTCAAACATGTAAACCTTAGTTGGAGTGTTTCTCATTTGATCACAAATGTCATATACCTTGTGTAAATATACCTGTGTAGGTGGTTTGGGCCCCAGATAGGTAGGAATATAAACGTGATGGGGTTCTTGGCTAGGTGGAAGAGGCATAACGACACATCAATTAATAGCTCTAACTACATTATCTACTATTTGTATAGGAGTAGTAGTATTTATAGGAAGAGAGCAAAGATAATCAATGGGTTAAGGTGGTAGAGGGACAAAGGATGTCAACTGGGCTCTTTGCCGATGAGTAGTGACCTGGGGAAGAGAAAAATAGACCATGCAACATGACTCGACATAGGGTAGAGGTTCCAAAGGAGGTGATGAAAAAGAGGTATTAATATGTTTAATAATAACTTGCTTAACATCATCCCATATAATGAAAAATAAGCATGAAATGCAAAGAATGAAGCTTTGTAGTAACATATGATAGACTTCATCATTCATGTACATGATAGGGCCCATTATGGTTTCCTTATTATTTTCAATAAATGTAAGAAAACTTTGTAAATAAATGAGCATCATTTTGGTCATTTGATTATAAGTGTAAGGTGATATCTCAAGAAGAAAAATAGGAGCTAGTACATGCAACTAGGGATTTTTCAAAAATATTTTTGCAAAATACTATGAATTTTTTATTAATTAAATTTAATTTCTGAGTTAAGTATTCAAAAAAAATGTAGAATTTTATGGAGAAGTGCTTGATTTAATGGGACCTAGTAGATGCAACTAGGGTTTTGAGAAAAATAATTTTTTTTAAGAATTACTATGAATTTTTTAAATTTGTAATGATTTTCTGATTTTAATATGCAACTAAAAATTTAGAAAATGGTTGGAAAATGATTGGAAAATTATTGGGAGCTAGTTAATGCAACTAGGGCTTGAAATAAATTTATTTTAAAATTTAATATAAAATTTTAAAATTTGAGAGGAATTTTTTATTTTAATATTTAGGAAAAAAATTAGAAATTAATGGGAAAAATCAACTAGGAATTTACCCTAGGGTTTCTAGGGTTTTTGTGTGAAATTTTAAGTAAGTTGGGTTCACCAAATGATTTTTTATTTTTGAGAATAATGAAGTTTTATTCCTATTTAACAAATAGGTCTGAGTAGGATAAATCAGTAAATAATATTCCTAATTAAAGACACTAAATTATGAAATTGAATTTCAATTAGACCTTTCCTAAAAATAGCACTGAGAGAAAAAAATCAAACTTAGCTTATTTTGGACTATTTCAACTGAGACAGGGTCTAGAATTTTACATGAAAGATTGGGACACTGTCACAAATATGTTCCTAAACTTCATTTCTTGATTGGATAGGAGCACTAGAATTGGATACCCTAGGCTCTGACACTATAGTCCTTCCCTGATGCTATTGTCCTCTAGATCTAAGCCTTTTGGGTTTTGTTTACCTACTTAATGTGAGCCTGTGTACCAATTTTTAGGTCCTTGCTTTTAATAGAGCTGATTCTTTGTGTGCTTATATCTTCTATGCAATTGAAATAAATTTTGGCAAATGGGGAAAAGGGGTTAGTGTGTGTAAGATGTACTAGATGTGATTCACACCCTATGTGTGGGCATGCTACCTAAATACCAATACTTTGAAGAGGGATCAAGCCATATGCAGTTCTTCCTTTAAGAGTGCTTGGTGTAATAGTTAATGAAATGCAAGAAATGTTAAAATTGGGTATGCTTGAGATGGCTAGGGACTGTTATGAAGACTTCATTTAGCTTGAAAGTGTATAGGTTGGTTGTATGTAAAGAATAGGGAAGATTTCTTGAGTGGTATTTCTTGTATTCTTGTTTGCTTGAATGATATTTGCTGACCCCCTTTCCAAATGATCTTTTAATGGGATTTAATATGGATCTATTGGTCATGGGTTAAATTAAATTAGACTAGGTCAACATAATGGACAATAGGAATCAGGGTAAAATGGTAACCTAGGCTCAAAATGTGAATGGATAGGAGCATTGAAAAGGGGACACCCTAGGGTCCAATAATACTATCTAACTTTAGCATTATTTCCTTGGGTAGATGAGACTTATGGGGATGGATTGGTCATGAAGAAAGGGTCCTAGATCATCTAGAGTCAAGTGTGGAAGGTCACAGATGACTAGAAATAAATGAAAACAAGACAGAGAGGGTTTAAAGAGCAATTAAAAGGGTCCTAAGGGTTGGGTGTCTTTAGCCATGCTCAAGTTACCAATTTTCACATTTTATATAACTACATTCTCCCCCCCCTTTATTCTAGTGATGTAGTAAATCAAAATACTAAGATAAAGGAAAATAGAAAGTGTACTTGAGCTTACTTGCAAAGGTGAAGCTCATGAAGCTTTTGATGTTGAGTAATGATGGACAGTGCATAGAGAGCATGATGTGTAAGTGTGAATATATTAAAATAAAATAAAGAGTAAATTAGTTCTTATCATATGTAATATAAAACAATAACTTACAAAGTTGAGTAAGAGAGGGAGAAAAAGGAATGAATACACCTCACTAAGTATGGGAACCAATACAAAACCTATTGTGATACTAGGTAATGCTAAGTAATGTTAGATGTGTTAGATGATGTTGTACCAAAAGTTATATCGTGAATGGAGCTAAGTGCTCAATTCCTCAAAAGGTGGTTTAAGAATGTAAAGGCTAGCCCTTTGGCTCCATCATTGCCTACTAAGTGAAGATAGATGATCATGTGTGTGATAATAAATGTTTAGACTATGTGTCTAATCCATCTAAATAGGTGGCTTAAGAATACAAAGGCTAGCTAGTCCTTTGGCTCCATGATTTCCCCATGAAGTGAAGCTATAAACTAATACCAATATGTAAAAGTTTGTCGTATGAGATGGCTCTTGAATCCCATGAATGTTTTATAAATCTGACAATGTGGTGTGAATAACTGAGTATGTGCTAGAAACTAAGCCAATGTTGGCCAAATTGGAAAATATGGAGATTAGGCTTGTATGAAATCCACTCCAAAATTAAAAATTTGGCTTATGTGGAAGCTACTTAGGAACTTAGGTACTTAAAAATGTAGAGGTTAGGATTGTATGAAAGCCACTCTAAAATGATGCCAACCACCTGTAGATGGAATAAGGTACATAACTACTGAGAATGATTGGGTAATGCTAAAAACTAAAATAAAATAAGCAAAAGTGCTATGCAATTTGCCCCCAATCACTGGTGTCTGAAACATGGATTCTAATCTAGAAGTTATACCAACTACTATATCTAAAACTAGAAGTGAGGACCAATCATGCCACACATGATGCCCCCTATGTCTAGATTCTTTGAGAAAATTATATTGAAAATTGTTGATCTAAACTTGTCTAATTATGAAAAACTATAGTTGAACCTACCTTTCTACCTGCTTCTAAAAAATGTAGTTTTTTTATTATTTGGATAGGAACATTGAAAGCAGGACACCTGGGTGTTTGACACTGTAGTCCAACCTTAGTAATGTTGTCTTGGGCTGAAATTGATCACTATTCTAGATTCTTGACTGTCTACTTGGTCTATTTTGAGTGGTTTGATGACTAGTTGTTTTGGTTGTTCTAAAACTAAATTTTTTCAACGAATAGGAGCTTTGATCTCTATAATAAAACCCCTATTTTTACCCCCTCTTATATGGTTAGGAATATGTACCCTATAATGACTACCCTTAGAAAAAAAAAACCCTACAAGTGTGTTAATCTAGAAATATACATGATATAGTAATGATAATTGACAAGATATCTCAAGATATAGCATGGTTTGAATTGAGATATTTTTAGATCAATAGGGGTGTGCCTAGATAGATATAACACTGTAATAGTATGTGTAATATAGTGAACTATAAATAAAAGTGTTAGTTGTTAGTTTGTTAGTTGTTAGTTGGAGGGATGGAGCATGATGTCCATCATGACATCCAAGAAAATGGGAAAAATGTATGATATGGATCATGGCATTACAAGCAATTGAAATTAATCAAGCAACAATCACACAAATCAGGAAGCAAGATTCATACAAGGGTGGCCAAGGAGCCAAGCAAACAAGGGACATGGGTACATGTCACTCAAACTAGAAAATAAGAATATAAAGCATGTTTAAATGCCACATACACATATAATTGAAACAAGCAAGTTGGTTTGGAAGCCATAATAACATAAAGGAGTACATGTAAAGGACATTATAAAATGTCCTAAAGCACACACATGAATATAAGATGACATTGGCAAATGTCCTATGGCATATACAAGAGACAAGCAGGAACTAGAAATGTAATCCAACAAGCTATGCTAAGCAAGAAGAGGAAGCATGTAATAACTAAAAAGATAGAATCGCATCTGACTAATCATATCAAGAGTGAAATTATGCAAGATGTGTTTAGTATAAGACTGGGTATATGATAAGAGATACACAAGTGATAGATACTAGTGAAATGTTGATATAGTAATCTATGTAATCTAGTAAGTAATGTACATCAGCATGATAACTTGGAGTGTAGTTTAGGAATGACATAACCTGGATGGTGTAGTCATGTGGAAGATTCCCCTAGTGGGTATGTATATCAAAGTATGTCTTGAATGTAGATGTAAGATGCCCCCTTAATGGGTAGAGTGAAGTAATCAAAGAGTTGTATATCATTGCACACACTCAAAGAAGATCAAGTGAAACATGGTAATATAGATAAATTGATAGAATAGCATGAAATAGTAAATGTAAGTCCTAACATAGTAATAACAATGTAAAACATGGATGATACATAAAATATAAATGTTTTTGGTGTTTTGTTAAATTTGAATGTTTTTGAAATTTTAAAATGTTATATTATTTTTGTATTTTCAAAATTTTAAACTATGTACAATCAAGCAGAAGAGATTATGTACAAGCAATTCTAAAAAGAGACTATGTAAAAGCATGTAAATAAAGCAATATGTACATGATAATAAAAAAGACTAGGATGGAAGGGGGAAGGGATCCAAGGATGGAGCCTGTTGGGGATGGAAATGGAGGAAAGGGTCATGGCCATCATCAAATACATCAAGATCATCATCATAAGTATCATCATATGCTAAAAATGTTGTGTTTATGGTGTCATCATGTTGAAGGTAAACTGAAGGTTTCTCTAGTGGTGGAGATGTTGACTTTGGTCTGGGGCATTTAGTCCTACTAGTAGATGACTTCAGTGGAAGTGGTGGAGTTTTTATTGTTGGTGGTGTTATAATCTAAATAATGCTTCAATATTATAGTTCATCCAATCTCTACTATAAAGTTGTACATGAATTTGTATCATGGCTTGTAATCCTTTGAAAAGTACAAAATGGGTGACCATCATGATGTGACAATCTACTAATAGATCTGTGTCATACTATTGATAATGTTATCAATTCATGATCAAGTAATATTTGTAACATAAAATATGGCTGATGTTGTGTGCTACCTACCTAAATTTAAATAATGGGCTCTATATCCATATAGGTAACTATGTGAACTATATGTGCCAAGTGGTCTAATTCTGACTATGCATATGGAGTATATCCTATGAGTGTAGTGTGAGATACTAAAAGTGTTGTAGGATGTGGTATGGGAGCTCTAGAGTCATATTGGTACTCTCCTGGGCTAACTAGTTTAAAGCTCAATCCACACAAATAGTCATCTGTGAGTGTGGATGTCATATCATTATCTGAAGAATCCTGTGAATTTGTATCAACATCATGTACATATGGTAACTTAGAATTTACCACAAGGGGTAACTGTGATATATGGGTCTCATCATCTATAATAATAGAAGATGGTACTACTACAAAGGTATCTATAACTAGTGGAGTAACTATGGAATCAACCAGAACTACTGATATTATTGTTAATGATGGTGGATGTGTAACATGTGTTAAAACTAATATCGATGGAGTAGTTGGGATATCTAAAATTGATATGACTGATGGAATATCTGGAGCTAAAAGTGTGAATGTAAGTTGAGGAGTGCAAGAAGTGCTAGTCTCTCCAACCTCATATGTATGTATCTAATCAAGATAAATGTTATGAGGTGGTGGTTGTATAATGAGATATGGTGTCCCATCTATAAAAATAGTCAAAGATGACTCTATAGTTTGATAATACTTAAATGACTAGTTATCTGCTAGACTTGTGTATAGCTATCCCTCATGGAGAAATTTAATACATCAATGGAGAGTAGAAGGAATGGCCCCCATATTATGTATCAAGGGTCATCTAAGTAAAATATTATAATGGAGAGGACTTGGCATGACTTAGAACTATTTAGAGAGGGTTTTTGGTACCACCATAATATCTAAAGTAATAGTGCCCAATGTCTATCGAGGTATATCATCAAACCCTTGAATGTTCTTATATGATTTTTTCATGGATGTCAAATGTACACCCATGGCCTATAAGAATGTGATATTACATATATTCAATCTGGAACCACTATCAATAAGAAATCTCTTGATTGTGTTAGTTTTGACTTGAACTTGTATGAATAGTGGCAAATTTTGATCAATAATTGTCTGAGAAGGCATGTCCTCACTATCAAAATAAATTACATCTTCTATAGTTTTTAAATTGTTGACCATTGATGTAAAATAAGAAGGTTCTAAATTATTTGGCATAGAAGTCTGAGTGAGTGCTTGATAAAGAATATCCTTGAATACATTAGTTTTATGAAGTAGTTCTAACATAAAAATATTAGTTGGAGTGTTTCTCATCTAATCAACAATGTCATATGCCTTGTTAAATTTGCTTGTGCAGGTGGGTTGGGCCTGAGACATGTAGGAATAGAAGGGTGATGGGGTTCCTGGCTAGGTGGAGGAGGCATAGCAGCATGTTGAGTAATATTTTTAACCACATTATCTACTATCCATATAGGAGTAGTAGTAATTATAGGAGGAGAGTGAAGATAATCGATGGGTCGAGGTGGTGGAGTGACAAAGGGTGTCAACTAGGCTCTTTGGTGATGGGTAGTGACCTGGGAAAGAGAAAAATGGACCATGCAACATAACTCAACACAGGGTAGAGGCTCCAAGGGAGGTGATGCAAAATATGTATTAACATGTTTAAGAATAACTTGCTTAACATCAGCCCATATTATGAAAAATAAGTATGAAATGCAAAGAATGAAGCTTTGTACTAACATATGACTTCATCATTCATGTACATGATAGGGCCCATTATGGTTTCCTTATTTTTTGTAAGAAATGTAAGAAAAGTTTATAAATAAATGAGCATCATTTTGGCAATTTGATTATAAGTGTAAGGTGATACCTCAAGAAGTAAAATAGGAGTCAGTACATGTAACTAGGGATTTTTCAAAAATATTTTTGCAAAATACTATGAATTTTTGAAATTGAAATTAAAATTCTGAGTTAAGTATTCAAGAAAAAATTTAAAAATTTATGAGAAAGTTCTTGATTTAATGGGAACTCGTAGATTAATCTAGGGGTTGGAAAAAAGAAAATTTAAATTACTATGAATTTTTGAAATTTGAAGTGATTTTTTAATTTTAATATGCAACTAAAAATTTAAAAAATTATTGAAAAATTACTGGGAACTAGTTGATGCAACTAGGGTTTGAAATAAATATATTTTAAAATTCACTACAAAATTTTAAAATTTGAGAGGAATTTATGATTTTAATATTTAGGAAAAAATTCAAAAATTAATTGGAAAAATCAGCTAGGAATTTACCCTAGGGTTTCTAGGTTTTTTATGTGAAATTCAAAGTAAGTCGAGTTCATCGAATGATTTATTATTTTTGGGAATAATGGAGTTTTATTCCTATTTAAAAATAGGTCTGAGTAAGATAAATTAGTAAATAATATTACTAATTAAAGCCATTGATTTGTGAAATTGAATTGCAATTAGACCTTTTCTAAAAATAGTAGTGAGAGAGAAAATCAAATTTAGCTTATTCTAGATTGTTTTGACTGAGATAGGGTCTAGAATTTTGCATGCAAGACTGGGACACTATCACAAATAGGTTCCTAAACTTTATTTCTTGATTTGATAAGAGCGCCAAAACTAGATACCCTGGGTTTTGGCATTGTAGTCCTTCCCCAGTGTTATTGTCCTCAGGATCTAAGTTTTTTGGGTTTTATTCGCCTGTTTAGTGTGAGCATGTATACCAATTTTTAGGTCATCACTATCAATATATCTCCCTATAGAGATGATTATTAATGTAATTGTACTTTTTATTCAATTGAAATAAACTTTGGAAAATGTAGAAAGGGTTTAGTGTGTGTAAGATACAATGGACGTACTTTACACCCCATGTCTACGCATGTTGCCTACATACCAATACTTTGAGGAGGGATCAAGCCATATGTATTTCTCCCTTTAAGAGTGCTTGGTGCAATAGTGAATGAAATGAAAGAAATGATAAAACTAGGTATGCTTGAGATGGCTAGGGACTGGTCTGAAGACTTGATTTAGATTGAAAGTGTATAGGTTGGTTGTATGCAGAGAATAGGGAAGATTTCTTGAGTGGTATTGCTTGTATTCTTGCATGATTTTATGATATTTATCAAACCCCTTTATAAATTATCTTTTAATAGGATTTTATAGTGATCTATTGGTCATGGGTTAGAGGAAAATAGACTAGGCTAACATAATGGACAAGAGGAATCAAGGAAAAATGGTAACCTGTGATCAAAATGTGATTGGATAGGAGCACTAAAAAGGGGGCACCTTAGGGTCTAGTGCTACTATCCAACTTTAGCACCATTGTCTTAGGTAGATGAGACCTATGGGATGGATTGGGCATGAAGAGAGGGTCTTGGCTTAGTTAGGGTCAAGTTCGAAAGGCCACGGATGATTGGGAATCAATGAAAACAAGCCCAAAAGGGTTTAGAGAGCAAGCAAGAGGGACCTAAGGGTCTTTAGCCATGCTCAAGTTACCAATTTTCACATTTTATATGAATATAGTCTCTTAAGCTTCCCAAATCTCAATTTCATGTTTGAAGTGCTCTAGAAGTGACATTTTTGACCCAAAACCATTCTGCTCCTTTTTCACCCTTCTTGGAAAGCAAAAGTAGTCTTTGGGTTCATACTTTGTTTGGCCAGTAGAGGAGGTTTTAGATCAAATTGCTTGCGTATGTTAAAACACACTTAGATACCTTCATTTATATATAAATATTTTGATGAATGGTGGCATGTGCTTCATGAACCATCCTTATGAAATTGGTTATACTTTTCTTCTTGTTGTTTCATGCATCTTATAGGTTTTGCATCATTTTTGGAAATTTTGTAAAATTTTTTTGGTAATTTTGGCTCCATATGATGTTGGACTCCTCTAATTCTCTTTATGGATGGTTTTATGTTTCAATTTGATTTGATAGTTCAAATAGCTCACTTTATAGGAAGGTGTCACCTTGTGAGGTTTTAGTCAAAGATCTTTGGTTGCAGAGTGTTTGGTTCTTAGAGGAAGATTCATAGGAATGTGATGTGATATTTATCATATATTAATGTTAAATTCATCATCTCTCTTAATGTTTTATCTCATTACATCATGCTTGGAACAAACTTGCAGTCCACTATCATACTCAGTCAACTTTTTGCTCACTCCTACTTGTAGTCATGATGAAGAACATGCATGAAACCTATTTATAATTTTCATAGAGATGTGTTAAATGTTTTAAAGACTTGGTGTACCTTTTAATAGCATGATTTAGTGAGTCAATTTTTCATTTGATGCAAGAGAGAGGGATTGCGATGTCATGTGCAACATTGGCATTCAATTTGCCATTGACAGGTGCCTACAAGAGTTTTCAAGCATTGAAATGTGATATAAAAACTTTCCTCAAGTTATTTAGACCATGATCTATTTTTTGATATTTTTAAAGATCATGAATGTTGGTCATGAGAACAAGACATGTTTGTTACCTACCTTTCCATCTTCAATACATGTACATGACCATAACCACCTATAGGTGGTACCATATAGGGGAAGGGAACCATTTTGAGGTGTTGGAATTGATTTTGAAACTCTCTTTCAAGTCTTATAATGAATTAAAAATCATGACAGACCTTTGGAGAGTTAGATGGAAAATGGAAGGATAATTTGCCTTTAAAGATGAAGTGACTGAGTTTTGGGATTTAGTCCCTGAAAATGTAGAATAGAGGTCCATGGACATTTTATGAATATCATATGACATAATTTAAAGAGCTTATAATGTATCCTAATGAGTATGCCTTGTAGTCTCTATATATATCAATATACTTTCAAATTTTGAGAGGGAAAAGATCAATAAAGTATGGTTATTGAGAGGCCCAAAGTTGCTCATAAAAACACTACAAATAGGCAATGACATCTATAGGGTTTGATCCAAAAATACCTTCTCCATCCAAAGGTTGCAAAACTTGACTAAGCCACTATGATGGAGTGATGAAAACTGGTGAATGTGACACTCATGATCTAAAATACTATCAAATAAGATGATAAGTGGTGTCATGTTCCTCAAACTCACCTACAATCCATACAAGTTGCCTAGACATCCACCTACAGTAGGTAGTGACCTAAACTTGATGTATAGGTGGTGTTTTAAGGCATGAAATGGGAATACAAGTATGGAATATATGATAAATAGACCTCATGATTAATGGAAATTTTTTAAACACCATGA
Source organism: Torreya grandis (assembly GCA_037957365.1). Classification (NCBI taxonomy): domain Eukaryota; kingdom Viridiplantae; phylum Streptophyta; class Pinopsida; order Cupressales; family Taxaceae; genus Torreya; species Torreya grandis. The sequence goes on from JARHVA010000212.1 coordinate 2,784,584, forward strand.
TTAATCTTAGTTAAGGCTAATACACACCTCCAGGAATCTTAAGGGTAGAGTTTCTTAGTCATGAGGAAAGAACTCAATCTTATGAGTTTTTTAGTAAATCCATTAGGATAAATTGGAATGATGAAAAAATATTTTGAACACCTTCCTCAGAGTCAAGATTACCTTTATAAACTTTTGGATGTATGAAACAGGCCTACACAGGGTTCTTCAAGCTAGTTTGCACCTACAACCAGCTATGTTTGATTTTGTTGACAGTGAGCTAGAGAGAGAGGTTCCTTATTGATTGGATGAGTCCAAACATGAATGGAAGTAAAAAAAAGTGTAATATGAACCTAAGTAACTAGATAAAATTTTCAAACATTTATTCCAAGCTTGAATCATGAATATATCCTACAGGTGTTCCTCCAAAAGGCAGAACACAGTCAGTCATGATAAAACCCAGTCTTATGAATTCAAGAGTATGAAGGGTGATTGAGGGGTCAGAGTGTTATAATATATATTGTATTAAATCTATCATGTATATTATAGTATACATACTAATTTTAAAATGAAAATAAGCAAAGGACCCTAAAAAAGTAACTCACAACCCTTATATAAACCCCAAGCATACAGTCTACCTTTGAAGGAGTCTATCTTGGTTTTTTGTAAGTTTGAGGGGTCAAATGATATGACCAAGGGATATATTTTGGCATGTTATGTCCTCAAAACTTAAGGAAGGATATCCAATATTCATTTTTTCTAAGGGAATAGGTGAAGTACCCCCTATTTTGTCTCAGATAGGGGCTACTTTCCCTTAGGCTTAAATTAGTAGATTTAGAAGATTGGGTAAAAGGAGTAAACTAGAAGATAAGGAGATAATTTAAAAGGATTTTAAAATATTAGGGACACATAGTAAAATCATATAAACCAGCCATATGGAGATTAAACTAAATAGAGTGTCTGAAAATCCTAAAGTTGCAGGCAGGCATAATGCCAAATGAGGAGGTTGTTTTCACTTATAGTCCTATGTTTTATTTATAATATATTTGAGAGTGATTATTGAATCATTATATAATTTTATAAGCCATTGGGATGCATGGAAACCATAAAAAATCCATTTTGAGCTTCAAGGACAACTCAGGTCTACTTGAACATGCTTAGGCCTAAATCCACTTGGAGATTCATTCATGTTTCTATATTTGTATATGATTTATAATCCATTTTATAATGTTTATTGGGGTATAATAGATGTTTTTGAGCAATTTTTATACATAAGAAGTCATGAAAAGGTTAATTTTGGGTTTTAAGGTCACTCAAGCCAGTTGGAATAGAGAAACAAGCTCAATAGGCTAACTTAGAGTAGTCATATCTTCTTGGAGACTATGCATGGATGCTAATGGATTTTAGGGAGGTCATTAGGGGTATTTATGGAAATGTTTTTGTAAATTTTTGGCAATTTTAACATCAGGTTTTTATGAACAAATCTTAAGAGTCAAAACAAGCTAAAACCCTTGCAAACCTTTACCAATGACTAGTTTGGAGATATGTAGTTAGATATATAATATTATGGAACATTTTTATCAATATGATGATTTTAAATTTCATATGAATCCATAAATATACTCCCCATGCTTTTTTTTTGTATGAACTTGTACAGACAAGGTGTAAAAAAGGGTATTTTTGACCATTTTATGTGTTTTGTAGCTTCTAAAATGAGTCTAAGGATGAAATAAATTTTGGGTGGAAGATTAGGAATTTATATAAATCCCTATGGTAATTTAATTTCAATTAAAATATCATAAGTGTCTAAACTAGAGCTCTCATCTCAACCAGCCAAAACTGGCATAATGGACAACCTAGTGAGAGGGGTGGAGATCTTCAAGTGAAGTGATTTTAAGGTGTCCTTGGTGATTATAAGGCCATTTAGGGTATTTAAATGTGTAAAAAAATCCATCCCATTTATTTTCATGAGTAAATAAATCCAAATTTGAGGACGTGTTCAAGGTGCATAAAAAAGGAGTTTTTTGGACTACAAATGATGATAGCTCCCTTACAGATGATTCCATAAGACCAAGAATGTAACCAATGAATGTAGAGGCATGCATGATATCCTTCCCCTTAATTCAAATATTTTTAATTATTCCTAGTTATTTATGAGGCGTTCAAGAATCTTAAATCATGAAGGTAATTTTTTTGAGCCAATTAAGAGGATTATATGCCACTTTGCAAGAGTTTGTTGACTTGTATGGATAAATTATTCTCAAATATCCTATTCTCATGCATGATTAACTTATTCTCTTATCTTTAAAATTTTACTTGTGACCCTTGGACTTATATCTTATTTTATCTCTCTCAAGTTCTATAAGAACTAGCCATTTTGGCCATTGTAACTCATGATCCTCTTGAGTATGGTGAAGCCCTGCTCATTTGCATACCATTTGATCAATAAGACTAATGATTTATATCTATCCATTAATTTTAATAAGTTTTTTTTAATTTAATAATGAATCTTGATTAGTGAAGACTATGGATTCCTTTGCATGTTGTCTCATTCTTTCACCCTATTTGCAGTTGGAAAACTTCTTCTTGTAGGGCATGTGAAGTGTTATAGGAAATTTCAAGGATTGAGTGAGTTAGTATATTCATTAGTTCCATTAAAATCCTATTATATAGTCCTCCTATCTTTGGGCATTCATCCATAACCTCATAATGTAACATTGATGTGAGAAGATGCAGCTTGGAGAAGTGTATGTTTAGTTTATCCCTTGATTTCATGTGTAACATGTTATTGGTTGGTATTCATCATATTATTTAGTGTATCACCTCCATTATAATAGTTTTATTTCATTTATATCTCTATCTCTTTTCACCCCCAAATTTTAGGTGTATTTTTTATCCAAAGTGATACATCAAGGGAGATAAGCCCTTTTAGACATCCAATTTCTAACACCATTTGCATTAAAATTATCAATCTTACTCGAATTGCACTCAAATGCAAATTTTTGATCAAAATACATAAAATGTCATAAATGGTTCAAACTTATCACTTATAGGTGCCAGTTTAGGTCAAAGTATCCATAAATAGGGCAATGCATTTATGGGCCAACTAACTTTGATTAGATCATTTCAAGTCAAAATGACCATTTCACCATTCAGTGCTCTGGATCACTCTTTTCTTCTAATTCATTTGGTACATGTCATGTAACTTTTTTATTTGGTGTTGGAAACATCCTAAATGGGAATACAGCTCCAACACATCTAACATCACCTTTCAATTCCTCTCTAGTCAAATTATGACCCAGTAATATGACTTTCTGATCATTTTGATTAATTGAGGGCCAATTTTCAAATAATTGCAGAAATGTTGATTAGCCTTATTTAAAGATAATTAATCCAAATCAAGAGCTTAATTAGATTTTCCATGAGATTTTTTTTAATATTTCTTTTTGAAAATTGATTCTTATGAACTGCATCATCAGGTGACATCATTTCTTGGGAAGACATCCCTAGGCCATAAAATGCCACAAATATCAGGATTATAGATCACCCATTCCTAGTTAATGCCTCTCATGTCTCTTTAATTATTATTTATCTTGAGGATATTTATTGATTTAATTTCAAATATTAGGATTATCCTCAACTACACATCTTCATCTCAAGATGGATGGTTCAAGTTGATCCTGACCAATCTCAAAAATCTATAAATAGAGAGGCCTATGAACATCATTTCTAAGCTATTTTGGCACAAAGTTATTATGCTCAAATATCTTCAAAGCTTGAATATTTCAAAGTTATAATGCTAAATTATTTCCACAAAGCTTCATTGATAGGCCAGTTTAGTGATTTGGAACCAAGATCCTATGTTTTTATGGAGTGTTCTTGAGGCATTGGAGGAGCTTACCACCATTGTTGACAAAGACAAGGATGCTTGATCAAGGGAGAACATGTTTTTGAGCCACATGGGCATGGTAAAATCCATTTGGAAAGGTAATATGGTGTTGTTTTCTTTCATTTGTTTCTTGTTATCCTTTGTAATTCCCATAGGAATAGATAGGTTGGGTTTAGTTAGTTGTTTATGTATGTTTCACTATTTATGGATTAATGCTTGACTAACTTGCTTTATAATCATCTCTACATCTTGGCATGCCTGATGGAACTAAATGCATCTCACACCTAAAGGATATCCTTTTGAAACTTTTAAAATATTTATTTAAGCCTTTAAAACTCTTGTAAATTGATTTTCTAACTTTATTTTACCATTTTTGGTTGCCATAGTTTTTACACAGTAACCGACATAGACAAAAATATTGACATCTATTACCTGACCTAACTGACATCGATCAATATAATTGACATCAATTAGATCTCGGTTATCCGTAACTAACATCGGTGGTATTGACTGATGTCGATCATTATGTTTTTTAAAAAAACATAGACTCGAGACCTACTTTTTCAAAGTTTGTTATTTCAAACTCAAAAGAGATTAAAAGTTGAAGGACATGCTAACATTTTTTCTATAGGAATAATCTTTTTACTTTGATAAAAACATGTTTTAAATCACATCTTGCATGCTTAAAAATCAATTAGAAACTTTTATTTTGGTGTGTTTAACAAATAATTTAGGTTGTTTTTGATGAATGTTTTTCAAAGTATACAACTAAGACCAAGGGGTCAAATGAACACCACCAAACATTTTATTTGGGTTTAAAATTGAATACATTTGTCAATTCTTGTTTGCAATAGTTGATTAGCTAGATTTTTTTTGGCAAAGAGAGGAATGTTGCGTGTATGCTCTTCCATTTGTCCCCTATAGGGAACCCTTGGAATCAAAATCACCATTCCTATTACAAGTAGCCTAGTCCAAGGATTTGAAATAAAGTCATCTAAAGCACTACCCAAAAAGTAATCAAAATTTTAGGTTATCTTGAAAATGACCCTAAAGTATTTCTACTTTCATGTTTTATTCATTTATGCAACTTGGCTTGCAAGGGGGACTTCATCACCTCTTGTAAATTTTTTAGGGAAGCTTTGACCTAGGGTTTCACCTCATAAAATTGACTCCATTTTTATCCTTTGAAGTTTCACATGGGACATATCTATGTTTGGACATCATACTATACTAAGTGAACAACAGGATGTAGTGGTTGGAAAACTGGCATAATGGACAAGCTAGTGAGAAGGGTGGAGATCTTCAAGTGAGGTGATTTTAAGGTTTCCTTGGTGATTCTAAGTTAATTTAGGGTATTAAAATGTGTCATACACTCCATCCCATGTATTTTCATGATAAAATAAATCCAAATTTGAGGATAAGTGTGCAGGGTGCACAAAAGAGGAGTTTTTTTAGACTGTAGATGATGATGGCTCCCTTTGAGATGATTCCAAAAGATGAGGACTGAAACCAATGAATGAAGAGGCATGTATAATATCATTAACCTTCATTCTAATCATTATAAACTATTCCTAGTTAGTTATGAGTTGTTAAAGAAGCCCAAATCATGAAGGTAATTTTTATAATCTAGTTGAGGATTTTATGCCACTTTGAAAGAGTTTGATGACTTGGATGGACACTTGGGATTCTTAACCTTGAATTTTTCATCCCATATCATATTATAATTCATTAATAATTTATTCTCTCATCTTTTAAAGTGTCCTTGTGACCCTTTGACTTCTCTCTCTCTCTCTCTCTCTCTCTCATCTCTCTCTCTCTCCTCTCTCTCTCCTCTCTCTCTCTCTCTCATCTCTCTCTCTCTCTCTCTCTCTCTCTCTCTCTCTCTCTCTCTCCTCTCTCTCTCTCTCTCTCTCCTCTCTCTCTCTCTCTCAAGTTCTATAAGAACTAGCCATTTTTGGCCATTGTAACTCATGTTCCTCCTGAGTATGGTGAAGCCCTACTCATTTTCATACCATTTTGATCAATAAGAATAATGATTTTTACCTTTTCATGACTATTCATAAGTGTTTTTTACTTGGATTATGAATCTTTGCTTAGTGAAGACTATGGATTCCTTAGCATGTTGTCTCATTATTTCACCCTATTTATAGTTGGAATGCTTCTTATTATAGGGCATGTGAAGTGTTCTAAGAAATGTTAATGATTGAGTGAGTTAGTTTATTCATTAGTGTCATTCAAGGCCTCTTTTATATTCTTCCTATATTTTAACATTCATCCATAGCCTCAGAATGTAACATTGATGTGAGAAGATGCAGATTGGAGAAATGTATGTTCAATTTATCCCTTGATTTCATGTGTAATATGTTTGTTGGTCAAAAGTCATCATCTTATTTAGTGTATCACCTCCATTATAATAGTTTTATTTTAATTATCTCTCTCCCTCTTTACCCCCAAAATTTAGGTGTATTTATGATCTAAAGTGGTACATCAAGGAAGCTATCCCTATCTAGAGATTCACCTCATCTTTACGCTACCCACAAGCCTAAAAGTGTTTCCATTATGCCACTTGGATGAGGAGAGATTTGACATCTCCTCAAAACATGAAAATCCAAGTGACAACATATAACTTAAGGGGTGTATTAAGAAAGGGGTAGTTAGACCATTTTTTCTTTGCAATATTGGTGTCCCTTACTACCACGTGTTATCTACACAACCATATACTAAAAACATTCCCCTAAGATTTGCCTCCTCTTTTAAACCCTTCTCTAGTAATTTTTTCCTTCATTAGACCTTTCCTAGTCTAAAATCATTTTTTATGGTTTAGGTTACACTATCATCCCCATCGACCTTGTACTCTAATGGATCAAAATTATTTAGGGTCTAGGTCAGCCCCTAACAGACCTAGACTAAGACCTAATTTGTTTTTGTCAATAATGATACAAGGTTGATTGGGTCGACCTTATCAACCTAAACTTTAGAAAATTACTAGGGTTAGATCCACCTATATAAACACATCCATTTCACCATTTATAAGAGAAGATAATAAGAAGATTAATATATTTTGTATCTACTTAACCATCATTCTAATTGAGGAGAATTACTTAGGGTTTCATACTTCTTTGGTGATATAGATATTGTCTTATGGAGAAGTTTTTTGGATGCATTCATAGGTTGTGTAGCTTAGAGTTTATTTATCCTTATCATCCTTACATATCATAAAAACTTCTTGTGAATCACCTTGGCCAAAGGAGAGATTGAGGCTCAATGGGTTCATCTTCAAAGGTAAGTATTCCTAACTTTATTCCTCATTTGTACGAGTAGAGAGATATGAATTTGTACTTCTCTCCCTTGCAATAGGATTCCATATACATTGATGTGAATATATTTTTTCTATGCATGTTTAATTTTAATATTTATTACCCCTAATTTATGCCTAAAGATTTGGTGAGCACTAGGTAAGACTTTACTTTACTTGTTATTAATTTAATGAATATGAAAGCATAAGATCCAATTAGGTTTATTGCATAGTTTTGCTTAAATAAAGGCTTTGGAACCAATCCTAGTGAATTTATTGTGGTAATATATCCCTTGGCTAGGTCTATTGGATCCATCTTAGTCATGACCCTAAATATCTAATGTATCCACAATCAAAAGTATAAGTAGGATTTATCTTCTTTGAGCTAAGATTGATTTATAGATTAGTTGCATTTTCTATTGCATATATTTTGGTGAACCCAATGTGAATCTAACCCTTGCAGTTTTTCTTTCACACTATCATTTTTATCATTTTATTATATTTTTCCATATTTTTAGTACTGTATCAAACTAGTCAATATAGTTCTAACTTTATGTGCACAATTTTAACACATGGTCACTTCAAAATGACTATTCTTTTTGTGTAGGTCTTCATCACCTACATGTTTCTAGATTGAACGAGTTGACACAATACTCTTATTCAGTTCTAGATTAGCCTACACTATCAAACAGGTTATATTTTTCTTCTAATTCTTTCTACCAGCATACAGGTCAATGAACACTATTGAATAGGTCAACCCTATTGCTTATTCTTCTTCAACATACAGGGTTTTATAGAACTTGGTCAAACTAATTGACCTAGTTTGTAGAATGTTGAAAGTAAAAACTAAGGCATTACAACATAAAAATTTTAATCCTAATCATCTTAAATCCCACCAAGGTTACTTTATTTCCTCTCTCTATCATTTCGTCAGCTCTTTCAATGCTATTTTTCACAAGTTAGCAGTCTTTAAAGCTATAACCCTAAAGTTAACTAGGTCAACTTGGTTGACCTATTTCTATAATATGTCTTCTATCTAAGAGACATAGTTGACATGTTTAACTCTATTCTATTGATGCTTCCAAGTGAACCATAGGTACTCTCTAGTGTTTAAAGATCACTTCTCATTTTATAATCCAAAGGATTTAGGGCATGAGTTATAGGTATTTGGCAATTGGATGCCAGTGGTGAAATAGCAACAAAGAAATGTAGACTATTCCACAATATTTATAAATTTTGATGGTTAGGAGCCATTTGGTGCCCTTTTCTAAGGAATTTTGGTGTCAATCTTGGAAAATTGATCCATATCTAAACTACTAACTAAACTAAAAGGTTAGGAACAATGTTTTAAACTAAAGTGAATTATTTAAAGAAAAGGCAAAAGGAAAGGGTAGAGTAATAAATAACTGGTGATTGTTAATCTTTGATTGTGAACATATTGACAAAGTTTCAATAATTACCAAGCTTGATCTTAACCATCATATAATGTAGAGTATCTTAAGCTCAAATTTCACTATAAACTAGGCCTAATTCTGAAGATAGGATGACATTACAAGTAAGAATTGGATTTACTTTTAAAGTTTTACACCACATCTAGATAACTAATGCACATCTTTGTTGTAGAGAAAATAAAATGAAGTAAACTCAATTTCATTAAAATAACCTAGAATCACACAAGTTAGCAACCCTATAATTAATGATCTAACTCAGTATTCCCAAAAACTATTCATATTCAAAATTTATACAAGTAATTGAGAAATTTAGCAATTCAAACACATCTACCTAGATAATTCCTATAAAATTCCTTGATATTTTGTATTAATTTATTTTTAAAATGGTACAAAATAGCTTGAAGTCCCTATCCTTTTACAAATGGTAATACATGCCTTTATAGAAAAGCCAGGCAATATATCGATTAGTCTAAAATACAGGTATACAAAGATAAAGATAGTTGTCTTTGTAACAAACTATAATACACATATCTTTTAAAATCATGCTGACCTAGAGGAAATCATGCTAACAAACTAGTGTGTGCCTTTATAAAATAATATGCTAACTCTCAGGTAAGCCATAATTAGGATGTTAGAGGTAGGGCCCTTTATTTTTGAATGATACTCATAGCTATTTCATATTGTTCATCCATTAGGCCTAAGTCTATGACATGCCTTGTGATACATTCATCTTCTTGATCAACTAGCTCATCAAAATCTTTGTCATTCCTAGCCAAATCTTCCTTAATGCTTTTGGATTCATTGATCATTTCCCCTACATTGAATATCATGTCTAATATTCTACTATTAACTCACCATGATTGTCCTTGACTTTTCTCTTAGATTTCTTAAATCACTAAAGTGACTTTATGCCAAAATTCTTCATCACTAATAATTCCTAGGGTAGGGGGTTGTGTAGGATCCTCGAGCATAGTTCTTAAGAGCTTCTCAATTTTACCCATGAGCTCTTTCTCCTCCTCAATAATTCCCTCTACTTTGGTATGCCAAGCACTCAAGGCTTGACCTTGTCTACAATAATTCCCAAAATAGCACTTAGGTGTCCCATGCTGATGGCTTTAAAATTTGGTATTTGCTTCCTAACCTAGATGTTAAGAAGTTGGGAAATCTTGTCTTCAAAAGTTTGACATTGAGTAACTAGCACCTTGGCTAAGGTGGCTTGGCCTTCTAGTGCATCCTACCTAAATTTCATATACTTTAGTTCTTTGAATATGTCATGGAATGACTCCTCAAACATCTTTATCATGGATTTTGGCACTAAGATAATTGCTTAAGTTTGCAAATTCTCTTTCTCCTTTTTTAGGTTCTAGATTATTTGCTTTAATCCCTGGACACTAGCCCTAGCTTGTTGAGATTGAGCCTCAATTAAAATTTCTACATCTTCTTCATGGATGGGAGCCTCTCGAAGTAGTTTCCCTTCAATAGGGGTTAACCCTATGAATGGTTCCACATTTTGAAAGGTGAATTCCTCTTGACCAACCATGGCTACCCTTATGGTGGTCCTTTCTAGTCCTTTTGTGTCTGGGTTAAATTAGATTTAAACCTCTAGCTTTTTGAACTTTAGAGGCTCAGGCACCTCCATGATTATACTACCAAAGGCTCCTGAGGTGTCAATTTTATGTCCTCCCTAAATATGATGAACTTATATTCTTCTCTATGCATGCCCTATCCACATCTTGGATGATTTGGGAGGCAATTTATTTCTTGGCAAGCTTATTAGGGACATAGAATGGTAGCCTATAAGGTTGGGTTAGGATCTCCTCTATCCTAATGATAGTGTAGTCTAGATAATACCATACATCTCCCATGATTTTTATCTATCTCTTGATAAGGGTATGAAATCTTGGCATAGGAACTCCTATGATGGATTAATATATGGCTAGGAAAACACCATCATAGATGAATTGCATATGGTTCCTATATTTGAATATGTGCAATTTAGAATAGTGGTGAGAAATTATGGTTCTACCATTAGGGGACTAGTTCTTAATTCTAGAAAAGGTTACCGAGGCCAAAAGGGAATCCAATAGATAAGACATCATATAAAATTGTTTAGAGGTCTGCCTTTTGATGGCTATGAATTATTTAGCCAAGAAGAAGCTAATTAGGTCTCCTACTAGAGGGGTTAATTTCTCTTCTATCATGAAGTGGATATAGGACACCCAAACTTTTTTTACATATGTGGTATAAGGGGCACCAACGGCTTGATTCAATAGGGTCATGGATATTCTAATGCCTTACCTAAATTAGACAATGTAAATCATGCCATCCAAGGTTCTGAAGGCATGGGGTCCTTGGATTAACTAGGGTGCAAGGATTAAATCAAGGTCTTGGGTGTCAACCTAATGTCTCATGGATGGGAGGTTGAGATGGGGTAAAGGGAGATTGTAATAGGTTTCAAAGGCCATAGGAGAGATGTACACTGCCCTTTTAGAACTACCCTCTTAAATGATCCATTCTCCGTCTATCCTATAATAAATAAATATGGGTGCAAGGACATCAATGAAATGCATTACCTTTGGTTTTGCCATGGCATGGTGGAGACCAGCCATTTGAATTACAACTAGGTCATTATACCTTCAATTCATTATGGTGTTCCTCTTTTCTTCTTGGGAGATAGGCTATAATTCATCTATCAAGAAGAAAAATTTAGACCAATTCCTCACTCCATAGACATTCATGGTTGTCAGGTCCAACTCTATATCCTTAAAAATCCTTCACTATCAGAGGTCAGATAAAGCTCGGCCTCCATCTTCAATTATTTTTTTCTAGCTACCATTTTTGATTTCATTGAATTTCTCACATAAGATTACCAAGGTTTCTTATTATAAAGCTCCTTCTTAGGGGCATAATTATTCTATCTTGATTGAATCATAACTAATTGAACTGATTTGAGTCTTCTTTATAAAGGGTTTAGGGTTCTAAGCTTTAATGGTAAGAGATATTTAGAATTTAACTTCATACATGTTTTGGATTTGATGGAGACCCTTTTCATTTATACCCTTGCATTTTTGAGTTCATGAGATCTTTGATTTTATCCTTTTATGCTTATGTGGAGTCTATGTGACACCATTCTAGGATTTTCATGGCAATCTTCATAAGTGTCATTTGAATACTAGTCGTTGGCTTTTTAAATCTTCTTTTATTTTGCATCATAGGATTAAAACCCAATTCTTAGCATGATTCATCAATCCAAATTTGAGTCCTCACCCTTTTATTGGTCCATTGATCTCTAGGTTTATGGTCATGACTCTTGAATTCTCACTGATCCTTCTCATGATGCATATATTTTGTCAATTATCGCCTTGGTCAAGCACTGGCCACATGTTGAGCTCGCAAAGTTTTGAAAAGTCATCGAGCCTTTCATGTCATTAGATCAAATCTAGTAAGTGAGCAATTTTCATTAATCTTTGTGGGGCCTGGTCATTTAATTGGGCATCTTTACTAGGTGGGCCCCCTTATTTCCTCCTTTCAATCATTAAGCTGCCACACATCTAGCCCTTAGGGCCTTATACTCCTTTTAACTTTTCCTCCTGTGCCTTGTACCACTAGATCAAATCTATCAGGTTAGTGATTAATGTTGATCTATCATTGTGCATGTTGTTAAAGCCAAAGCATTTTAGCTAAGATGCTCTATTCAATCAAATCCAGTGAGAAAGTGTCAATCATAGGATCCTGCAAAGAGTGAGGGAGATAGTTATTAGACCCAAGGAGATAAATAAAAGAACTTAGCATAAGGTATTAAGGCTAAGGTCGATTTGATTATCAGGGCATTAGTATAAATGACCTAGGCTAAGTTAGGTAATGTAAAAAGGGACCTCATGAAACCATGCTAAATTAGACCTAAAGAACTTAGGAAAAATAAAGAGGAAAGAAATAAAGAAGAGTTTATGTTATGAAAATATGACTTAAACCCATGCAAATCCCTTTTTATATCTTCTCTTTAATTGGTTCCCACCAACTTAACTCCCTCCAACATTTGAATTTGAATCAAGGGTCACCCAAGGTTTCTGAACACAAAACCCTAAATCCTCCATAGAACCTAAAAAATGACTCACGTAACCTTATTATCAGGTTCAGTTTGAAATAAGAGGATTAAATCACATAATCATTTTCCTTAATAAAGTGGATGATCTTCAAATTTAGTTAAAGACTTTGATTTTTAGATGCTTCAAAACTTGGATACAAAGACTTCTCAAGGGTCCCAATTTTTCTCAAAAATGAATGGGGGTGTGTTGATCCCAATAAATGGTAACCTCTAGGGGGAAACATAGAAATATGTTAGAACTTACAAACTCTAGGTTTAGATAAACATTGAGATCAACATTCCACTTGATCAAAGAAACTACAATCTAGATCTAATTATGGTTGAAACAAACCTTGCTCTTGTAGATTTAAGGTCAAACATCAAGACATACCTGAGCTATGTGTGTGATTTGATTCCACTTATTATTTTCCATAGGATTCAAGAAGAAATCATTATCCTCCTACCTTCAATCAGTTGTAATGACCTAGGGTACACTAAACATTTATTATGACTTATGGTTTTGCTTTGGGAGGACTTGATCATTGCTCTATTGCCAGCTTGACATCTATATTCTCGATAGAGATACATTTAGCTCCACTTGTGGCCTTGCTCTATTGCTAGCTATGCATCCATAACCCCAATGGAGTTTTCCTAAATCACCTTTGTATGAATTATTTACCTTTTGCCTTATATTCTTATTCCTTTTTTTGTATTTTTAGATCTTTATGCTTTCAGTAAGGTTGGGAACCAAGATAGCTAGGTTTAGGATTTGGTCAAATATTTGATTTTGGGAGGATAACTTAGGGCTAAAAATCTTGTCTTAGTTAATGATGTTGTTTAAGTTCTAGCTAATGACATACTCTTGATAATTTAAGTCTCCAATCCTTGAGTGAAAATCTTCTTAAAACTAGTGTGGATCCAAGGTTATGACTTAGGTCTCATGGAATGACTTTCTCTCCATCTGTCTATACTCAATTTCCCTAAGCTATATACTTTTACTAGGTTCTAGGACCATGGTTGCCTTTGTATGGGTTTCATACCTTATTTTAGAATTAGGGAACATCTTGAGCATGTTTCATAGCTTCTAGGCCCAAAGATGTCTCCAAAGACATCCTGAAATCAAGGAAAACAACAAGCAAGTAACACACAATATAAGGAAGAAATCAAAACAAGGAAACCAAACAAATATGAACAAACATATATACAAACTATGGATAGGAAATAAAATGTGCTTAAATCAAAATAACTAACCTACCTACTCTAATCTAATAACCTTACATCTTACTCCATGTAGACCCTAGGAGGGGTGGTAGAGAAGTAGTGCTTGATATATTCTCCATTAATAGGCAATATGAACTCTACCCCTTGTAAATATTTGAGCCTGAAGGTGTTATTCCCCAAGGACTTTACAATTTTGTATAGGCCAATCCATAGGGGTGTGAATTTGCCATGCTTACCTTTGGGTTCAGATGTATTGTCCCAAAGGAGGACTATGTCTCCCTGCCTGAACACTTTGACCTTAGACCTTTTGTCAAACCATCTCTTCACCATGGCTTGGTGTCTATTAAAGTCAATAAAATCCTTTTTCTATCATCTTCCATATGGATGATGTCTAATAGCCTGAAAGTGGCATGTTCTTGACTTTATTCCATGTATTCTTGCATAAATTTATATGTAGGCAATTTGAGAGTGATGGGAAAGATGGGATCCTATCCATACACCATAAAAAAGGGTGAAGCCTTCAAGGCTTGCTTGATCCTTATTCTATCAGCCTAGAGTGAAAATTTAAGTGGTTTAATCCAAGTTCTAGGTTCATCTTCTACAAACTTTTTGATTGCCTTCATTAGGTTCTAATTTGTAAATTTAGAAACACCATTCCCTTGGGGATAGTGATTAGAGGAAAACCTGAGTGTAATACCATTGTCATAATCCCATTCAATCATCTTAATTGAAATGAATGCAAATCCATTGTCATATACTAGAGAGACTAGGATCTTGAATCTAGTGCATATATTATCCTCTATGAAATTGATCACTTATTCCATTCTACACTTCTTCATGGCCATTGCCTCAGTCCATCTAGTGCAATAATATGTGGTGGTTAAGATGTATTTGTGACCTTTAGATGAGTAGGGGTTTATTACTCCAACAAAGTTTAGACCCCAATATGCAAATGGTTTGTCAACCATGACTAGTTGAAGAGGCATAGCTGCCTTTGGCTCTTTGGTGCTAAATATTTGACAAGAGTGGCATTCTCTCACATGTTTATCAGCATCCTTAAATATAATAGGCTAATATTACCTAGCCCTTAGTATTTTTTGAGATATCATTCTTCCAGAGGGATGTCCACTACCCAGATTTTCTTGAAAAGTGGCCATAAGTTGGGTGGCCCCTTCTTATGAAACACATCTTAGGTAGATTCCTTCAAAGTTTCTTTTGTACAAGATTTCATCCTTGATCAGGTAGTTATCTAAATTGAGCCTCAAGGCTCTCTTTTTCTCCCTAGATATACTTGTATGACAAGTGCCATTGATTATCAAGTGTATGATTGAATCATACCATTCATTATTTTGAAAACTATGTTGGCATACTTGCATGATACTTAGCCTAGGGCTAGTATTATAAATCATCTGAATCAAACCTTGGCACCTTACCAACTTTTATACCTTCATCTCCAAGTCATATTCCTACAAAACTATCATCCACTTACCTCTACATTCCCCTAGCTCATTTTGACTCAATATAAGTTTAGTGGAAGGGTCAAGTAGAATAACATTCACCTTATTTCTAAGGATGTAGTTCCTAAACTTATTTACTACCTTTACTAGTACATATACCTACTTATAAATCATGTAATAGTTTAGTTCATCATTCTTAAAATTAGTACTCATGAAGGCTATTAGGTGGTCACACCCTTCAACTTTTTGAGTCAATACAACAACCATAGTGTGGTCAAATGCAAAAGAGTAAAGGTAGAAATATTTTGAGAAATCTAGACTTATAAGCACTAGGGCTTGGCCAATAGCTTATTTGATGTCATTTAATTCTTTTTTTAATTCTTCATTACAAATGACCTTGGAATCCTTTTTGAGCATGTCATTCACTAGCTTGATAATTTTTGCAAAACTCAGAATAAACTTCCTTACAAAATTTATTTTGTCAAAGAATGACTTTAGTTCCTTCCTACTATTTGGGAGTTTAATCATGGATATGGCCTCCACCCTTTTAGGGTCTATGGAGATGCCATATTTAGTTATAACATGTCCTAATAGTTTACCTTTAGTTACATAGAATATGCTTTTCTTTGGGTTCAAGGAAATGACATACCTTTTACATATTTCAAAAAATTGTTACAAGTGCATCAAGTGATCTTCCCTATTTTTAGATAAAACTATTAGATCATCCATATAAATGATAATTCACTTACCAATTAGACTTTGTTGTGAAGGTTGTCTTCATCATGTCTTCTATGTCAACCAGTATTTGGTTATAGCCTAAAAATCCATCAAGGAAGGGCATCATAGTTGAACCTAAAATAGTTTGAATTACCTAATCTAGACAAGGGAGAGGATAATTCTCCTTCCTTGATGCTCAAATTTTTGAAGTCAATGCAGAGCTTAATCTCACCATTCTTCTTCTTGATAGGCACTAAATTGGCCACCCAAGTTGAATGTCTGATAAGAAAGACTATCCTAGCATCTAATAACCTTTTGATCTCTTTGAATATCATAGACTCTAGCATGGGGTTTACTAGTTTTTATTTTTGTCTAAAAGGTTTACAACTTTCTTTAAGGGGTATGATATAACATCAAAGATCTTTAGGTCATCATAGGACCATTATATAACATCCTTATAATTGGTAAGGAGTTATTTGGCTTTCTCATTTTCAAAATTTGTACAAGCCTTTCCAACATTCACTAGTTTGGGTTTCTCTTGGAGCCCAAGATTCATAATATTGCAATCTTTTACACTCACCTTGGGAATTTTATAAATGTCAACTAGTTTGTCTTAATCAAATAGTCTTTATAGAGAAATCATCCCCTTACGTATTTTGTTGTCATTTAACTGAATGACCTTGTTATCAAACTTGTTCCCTCTTGTTGTATTTTCATTATCTTCATCAATGATATGGGTCTCAACTACCCCAAAATTGGTTAAGAAATCTAATATATGTTGGTCATCATTAAAGACTTAGAAATGATTAACATTATTAGGCACTGATGGATAAGTGACCAATTCAATATTGAAATCAAGGGATTCTAGATTAGGCATGACATTTTTTGCAATACATGCCAACTCATCTATAGCTTGGTTTTCTTCCTTGGGAATGGAGGTGATGTTGAAAGCAACAAAAAACTCAATCAAGTCCTAGACTCTAAACTTATACTTCTTGAGGTATGAGAGTATACTTTGGTACCTACTCCTGACTTGGTTGACTACTAGTTCTGAGTCACCAAAAAGTAGTAGTTCTTTATCTTTGTTCTTGATATAAAATTGCAAACCAAAGATGAGAGCTTCATATTCAACAAGATTATTGGTGCAGGGGAATTGGAGTCTATAAGAGGCATGGTACCTTTTACTAGTGGGATTAGTTAAGACAATGCCAACACTCTATCCAACCTTGCATCTATCCATATAAAAATGCAATTTCCATAGAGCAAGGGGAGGTTTCATGTCCTTTAGATCATCTAGCCTATCAACTTCTAAGGTGAAAACCCCTAAGTCTGAGTTAATTATGTTGACCCTTTCAGTTAGAGCATTGTAATCCATTATCATATGTTTCATTATTTTTTCCCTTTCAACTCTAATTTGATTCGGGACTCCTTTCCAAGGTATCCATAAGTGGGAGTAGTCAGTGGACATATACCCATTAAGGCCTTGGTCCATTCCCTACTCAACAAAATCCTATAGGCATCTGGTATGTCAACCAGCTGAATGTCAATGAATTTTTGTACCCTAGGCTCAAAGGCTATCTACGTATGAATGTTTATAAGGTCTCCATTTAATTTTACCCTTGACTTGTCTAACTAGGTGAAAATCCTATTAGACTTGATAGGGGTTAAGCCAAGTTATTTACATATGCCAGTAGGCATGATATTTGTAGAGGCACCTGAGTCTAACAAGAACTTGTGTAAGTTTTTACCAAACATCCTAATATGAGCAAAAAAGGGGGGATTCAACTTTGGCCTTATGCACCGTTACATTAGCATGATCAGTCTTAGGAGGTTTGATGAATTTCAAGGAATACAATAGCAAATATATTTGCTCTATGATCTATGTTAACTCATGTAAGGTGATGTTAGCCTTTATTTTATTCATGTCCTCAACTATGTTGTAAATAATTTTGGAACACTAGTACAAAAATAGAAATATATGATTAAAAAAACTACTAAAAATTGCACATAAATGACCAAACATGATCACGTGACCATTAGTAGTTTATTACTAGTCATTTATAATGTGACCAAATTGATGACTAAACCATTTTTAGTCATTTATTGGTTGTTTTGATTGATAAATTTGGTAGTATATTTAGTCATTGATTATTGTAATCTAGTCACTTATTTAGTTATTTTTATTTACGGATATATTTAGTCATTGATTGTTGTTAACTAGTCACTTATTTAGTCATTTTTATTCACTTATTTCTATCCATTAGTAGTTTATTTAGTCATTAATTTTACTCATCATTTTGATCAATTTGGCAGTATATTTAGTCATTTTTATTCCTGTTTATTTCATTCATAATCATTTTACTATACTCCTCATCACATTTGTTTTGAGTATTTTGTCTTGAAGAAAATCAATATCACACAACCTGGCAGCCTTAATCCTTTGAGGCACCTTCTTGCACGGTAAATCCTAACAAGCTCTTTCACATGTGCAATCATTAATCATCCTAAATTTTACTAAATATTAGGTGTGGGCTTTGAAAGATTACATATTTTTCAATTCAATTATCCTTGGTGGTGGTAATTCACTTTTTTTTGGGTCCCTCTTCAGTCATGCAACAATTCAGTGAATCTTTAACAATCATGGGAAGAGAAAGAGTCAGAACTGAGTTGTTATCCTATGATGCAACTAAATCAGATGTTATACTTTGGAGTATATGTTATGAAGGTGTAATTTATCATTTTATTGAATTTTTGAATGGATATGATGAGAACATATCTATTCAATTTGCTTTGAGTTAAAATGGTGACCATAAAGTTTAAGTTGGAGGTATAGAGTTTGTTGTTAGTGAGGAGTCAATTTCTAAGGCCACAAGTTTATAATGCAATGGAAAAATATTGAAAAGACTCACCAAATTTCAAGACCTAAAAGGGCTAAAAAAATTCTTCGTTGAAGGAGAGACACTGGTGAAGTTGCAGGAAGGCTTTGATAGAGAGAGTTTGTTTAACCTTTAGGATAAGGTATGCTTCACCATCATGAAATATTTTACCCTTGAAAGTAATTTTAAGTGATTTTATCATTATCATTTCTCTCTTTTAAATCACTTTCATCACAATATATTGGTTAACTTCCCCTTCTTCCTCCTATCATCCCTGGAGACATCTGTTAAGTTTGTCAAAAATTCCTTAGAAAAAAACCTAGCTACCTCCACCATTCCACTCCACCAAGGTCTTATCTTCAGGCTTTATCACTTTCACCTTGCATTGTGTCCCTCTAAGCCTTTAAACATTTAGGTGTTATATAGTTCCCATGATAGAGACCCTGATGATCACATTCCCTTGAGTATCAGATTTAGTTCTATGGGTCCCCATGGTTCCCTACCCTTTTCCAAGAACCTTGTTCCCCTTCTTTAAACCTATCCCCTAAGTTTGAAAGATTGTCCCCTATTAGATTGGGCTCTAGTTGTCCCTCCTTGTTATTTGTGACTTCGAGATCCCCTGACACTTCTGACTCTCTAGCTGTTGAAGGGTTATAGGAGATAAAAAAAATAACCTTTCCTTTTTTGGCAATAAAAAGAGGAAATTGATTATTTGGATCAATTATAAGAAGATCAATCAGGGAAAGAGTAAGAACAAGAAAGTGGTGGGGGTGGAGCCTCAAAATTTAGCCAATGACAAAGAGTATCTAGTGGCCCAGGTGTAAGGTGAGGAGGCTATGGAGGAAGGGTTTGGTTTTAAATTTCAGAGATGTATGAAAATAACTTTGATAAATATCAGGAGATCTAACAGACTGGTAGGGAAAAAAAAATTGGTAAAGACTGAGGATGATCCCTCTACCTCAGATCAGGGGAAGAAGCAAATAAATTAAAAGATAAATCCAATCTTGATCAGTAATTGGAGAAGGAGAGAACCAATTATTTTGAGGAGCTGAACAAGTCCACTTATGATTGTAACAAGGAGAGCCAGATTGAAATGGAGTTGAACAAAGTGAAGAAGGGTTTGTGCTCCCTTCAAAATAAAATTAAGGTGCTAACCATTGTTTTCTTGAAATTTGTCCACCATAGAGATTCTTCCCTGATGATTTTGTAAGACCTCTCAGAAGAAGATAAAGATATAGAAGGAAAATTTGCTAGCATGGAGGACCTTCTCAAGTTCATTAAAGAAAATTGGAAAGATTTGATAAAAAACTAGTGTTTTTATATGGTTAATCCCTGGTCTATTTGTTGTTTCCTATTTTTCTTTTGTCTATCTATTATTTTTTGACTGTTAGTGGCCTTTGGCCTATTTTGTTTCCCCTTGGGATTTTTGTACTTGGGCTCTGCACCCTCGATGTAATTGTAAATTCTCACTTCTTGAAAGAATAATTTATAAAATATTCAATATGTATTATAAATGATGATTATAGACACCCATTACACTATTTTACTTATTACATTCTGTAGTTGGGGGTATCTTTTCAGCTTCCATTAGACACATAAGTAGTAGTAGTACAGATATTTTAAATATATCTATCTAAAAAATGTAGATAGATGTCAAAGTTTAGGCTCCTATTTTAGATATGTCACATACCATACTGATTAAAACTCCATTAACTTCTTCATTAATTTATAGATGACAAGAGTATGAAAAAATTTAAGTCATAATATTAAGTACAAGAAAGCTAATTCCAATTAGGCTGTAGATTGCTTAAGTCACCTCCAATTAAGTAATAAGAGTACCTTAAGATAAGGCACAAGAAAATTATCTCCAATTATGTTGAAAACTAATTATGTCACCTCTAATTATAGCACTAACAATAGTCCTAGATTCATGTGGCCATGAGACTTTTAAATGGCCCATGTTGTATGGCAGTGATCCTTAATTTTATTCACAGACCACATAAAATGCATAAATATTATTTTGCTCAATATAATGTAGAGCATGACTATGATGAATCCATGAATATTTCTCATGAATCAAAATTTACAACATTAGGGAATATATCTTACTCTAATTTGAAACTCAGGATGAATTAATAAATGTTTGGTTATTAGATACATGTGCCACAAAACATATGACATAATGATGAGACTTCAAAACTTATAACATAAAACATAGAAAAAAATAATCAATTATTCATTTACACATAATTAAACATCTATTAAGAAGACAAAATACTAAAGTTTTATTGATAAAAGGTATTCTTATAGTAGATACAAGAAAAAAATGTGTCTTTGCTTTGGAAAATGTGTTACTACAAAGTGTGTTTCTCAATGCTGTGACTGAGAAAATTGAGTTACAATGTTTTTTTTTGTTATACAACTCCAAAATGGATTAAAAAAACACTAAGAATATCCTTGACCATGAACACATTCAAACTATTGCATAAAGTAGTGGGCCAAGCTATCTAACACCTAGTACATGATAAACATCAACTATGTCATTTTTTTCAAATATTTTAGTGGCCACCATGTGAAGGTCCCTTCTTTCTCTTTCAAATGGATAGTTCCATCTATTTTGTCTTCATAATCAAGGGATATGTTACTTGTGACCTTTAAAATATTTGCATTTCATCTCTTGTTCTTTTCAATTCAACTCCATGTATAATAGATAGTGAGTGAATCTACCTATTGCCCATAGCAGCACCATCAAATGGATCCAACACCTGGACTTTATCCCCTTATTGGAGTTTATTAATAAATGTCTAATATATATATATATATATATAGATATATATATATAAAACATTTTAAGCATGAATAATGACAAAACATTAGGATAGATAACTGACAACTATTATATTACCTCAACTAATTCAGCACAACTATGATGATTGTGTTGCACATTCTTATCTAGTTCATCATCAATATCAAAATCTCTGTTGACATCATGAAGGCACTTTTTTTTCCTACTACTTTGATAAAATTACTCTGCATGTGGTTTAACTATCATGGAAAAAAATATACAAATCATTCAATAGTCAAGTAAAGAATGCAAGCTATAAATTTGTCCAAAAGAACATTTTCTAGATCACTACAACAATAAAGAAATTAGGTTGGATTATCCTATGCTAAAATTTCAATAATCTACATATTAAGAGGCATTTGTAAACATAATTTCCAAACAAGAAGAAATGAGATCAATAGAGCCTCTTACCTCAGTTGAATCTATGGATTTATGCTCATTCCATGCAATAATTATAGGGTTAATGGAGGCAACCAACTATGAAACTTGTTGAGTGAGATCGAATATGCAATTCATTACCTGTTGGTACCTTTCATCTGAGTTGACATGATCTAGAGAGGATCCTACTAGGAATTTAATAGATGGTTGTGAAATCTCTATTGACAAACTAGATTTCCAATTCATCCCACTCTTAGATTTACTAAATCGATCTAGTGCTACCATATAATTGACAATATCTTTTGCACCTACTTCTCTATTACTATTTTCCACCTAAAATATAATGTTAATTTCAAGATGTAGTCAATTCAATAAAAAATCAAAATAAATAACAAAATGTAAATTGAACCAAAAAGTTATATACTTACTACAAATTTGTCCATTTTGGCTTGTAACCCGCCTCGACTAAATGTATATCCAGCCCTCACATTATCTCTTTCTCTCTTGCCTCTGTTACTCTTTACCAAATATTCTTTAGAATGCATACTTTCTTTCATTTCCTCACACTATTTGGGAGATAGAGTGGAGTCTAACCTCTCTTTTCCCTCCATGATTATTTTTATGTAATTGTATCTAAAATTGTTCATCAAAATTCTCATCTTTTTCTTGTAATATTTTTTAGAGATTTGTCCACGAGTAGTCTCAAAAGCATTTTCCATTTTTTGTATAAAATTTTCCATAGTTCATGGATCTTGCTTTGCAAAACTTGATTTGAAAATATCCAAATGGGCCCTAAATCTTACACCTAACTCAGAGGCCCACTTTGCAGCATTTGGCCCAATGGGCTCACCATCTCTCAATACCTCAACCAAGAATGGATTATTGCCTTCTAATTTTCTTGATTTTGCATTCGTCTCTGTATATCTGTACAAATCTTGACTCAATATTTTTATTTTCACAAATGTAGATGCATCTTCTATTAAACCACTACCAGTATTTGTGGCTGATCCACTAGTTCTATCAAAAGTTCTAGATGCAACAGGTGCACTCTGAGGCACAGTAGATGTAAGAGATCTCTCTTCATGACTTTCATTACGTAGATCAGTACCGGTCTCCATATATTTTAATTCAAACACATCCTTTAATGTTGAATAAATCATCTACAGACCTGTTGTTCCTTTACTCTAATTTTTTTCAATAATCTCTTTTAGACTTTATGCTAAGAGATCATCATGATGTTGCACATCACCATGTGCTATATCAAGTTTCACATCACCATGTGTTATATCAAGCTACACATCACCATGTGCTATATCAGGCTATACATCACCATATTCTATATCAAGCTGCATATCATCACAACTATTGTTTTCACCAATTACATTTGTTGAATCAAAAATGCATTGGCTTCGAACAGATGGTGGCACTGTATCTTTTCTTTCCTTTTGTTTTTTCTCCGTATTTTTTTTTGCACTCTTTTTCTTGCCTATAAAACAAAAATATATATAATATTATGTCTTATATACATAAATATCTTGCCTATAAAATTTCATTAAACACTATTAAATAAATAATATACTACTTAGTGGATTTACAACTTACCTATTTGTCAAACCAAGACATAATAAATATTCATTATTCTTGGCCACTTTTTCTCTATGAAAGCACTCATAATATATCAATGAAATTTCATCATTATGATCACTATCATTGACTAATTTGTGCCTTACAATCCTTTTCCTCATTTCCTGAAGTCCAAATAAAAAATAATGTATAAATCATAAACTTGAATCAGTAAAACTTTATTGAGTTCATAAATTGATAACTATTGACTTTCCAATCCATTAATAACTATAAATGGAAACATAAAAAATAATTTAGTTTATAGATTAAAAAGAATTTTTAGTCAAAAACCAAGAAGATGTTTACAATTACACATATCAGACTATTAATATGACTATCCCTTGTTTCAATTGGATATTGATACTTATGAATCTTGATCACTCTTGTCTGAATCTACTTGATTTCTTCCTCATCCTCATCTATGACATGCAATACATTATCTCTCCCAATCTCTTTATTGGTAATCAAAATCTCTTCTTAAAACACTCCATCATCATCTTCATCCACTTCTTCGAATGTTTCTTGTAAATTAACATATTGCCCATCAGGCATTATATCGACAACTTCCATGAATTTTAATTTGGAATGAGACTCTATTTGAATGACATACGACCATCCTAGGCTTATTACATCATCAATTATAAATGATTGGTTCATTTTAAGAGAGGAAACATACGGCTCATCCATCTCTGATAAAAATTGTCATGTATTTGCACATACAAATCCATACTCATCAAATTGTACTGCGGATGGTCGGATCCACTTACATTTTAATAATATAGGACTATTTTCACCAAAAATCCACTTGAATAATTTCTTGGATGAATCGAACATAAAATTTCTTCTTAGTTTCATGAAGAAATTCAACACTAACAACATAATAACAATTTATCTTTCCTTCATCTTTTTCTTCTATTCTTAAATGACTACCATAGGCCCACATTCCACTAAAATACATAACCCATAAATGTGTAGATTGTGAAATCTCACTTTCATCTATTGTTATATCTCAACCTTCTTCTTTTGCATCATAGTCTGTATTAGCAATCCAATCTTCAAATTTTAGAAAAGAATCACCTCCAATCAAATCATGACATCTGCGCTTTTGAGGTTGATGTTGCATCCAAGCTTGATTCTCTTCTTCATATTTTATACATAGAATATTAATGTATAAATATTAAGATTAATAATATAAATGTGTAAATTCAATTGATTAAATAAATTATTGTGTAAATTTTTTTACCTACACCACTTATTGAATGAACATGTGTTTTGAAGAATATAGGCATGTATCGCACTTCTTTTTTGATGTGATAGATTGAAGTGACATCCATTTCCTTATAATACTTCACCTATGACTCTCTCATCTTCGTCATCATCCCATACATGTTGATTGAAATTTTTAAAATCCTTCATATATTATGTGTAAAATCTCATGGCCTCTTGCATTGAATATCCTCAGACATGTTGCCTTCCAATTTTGCCCTAGTATGAATAATTTTTTTCAAAACCTTCATATATCATTCTATAGGATACATCCATCTCATTCTTACTGGGCCACAATGCTCTAGTTCACATTGTAGATGTATCAAAAGATGCATAGAAATGTTAAATATTGTTGGTGGAAATTCCCATTCTAATAGACAAAGGACTTCAACAACCTCCTCCCTCAAACTATCAAATTTTGAAGGATCTAATCCATGTAAACTCATTCTCTTTACTATTAGGCCCAACCTTGTAATTTCCAATCTTAGCCCCTTTACCAAACTTGATATATTTACTAAAATAGATAAAATATTCTTGATTATGACATGATAGTCATGGGTCTTGATGCCTCTTAAACCATTAATTTCAGTTTGGTTTCTAATACTACTACTTACATATCTAGTGGGAAAGTGAGTCTGAGACATCAACTGTAAGAATTTTGCACGTTGTTCCTTTGTCTAGACATAAGGAGCACTAGGTTTTCTATATTTTTGATCATCAGATTTTTAAACCTAAAGATTTTGATTAATCTTTAGTTATTGAAAGTCTTCACATGATGAATAGTATCAAAATCACCAAAAAGAGTTTCTATAATAGCATAGGCTATATTTTTCTCAGTATGCATAAAGTCAACAATATACCTAATGGCTATATCCTTAAAGTATGGAAACTTATAGAATATGCACAGCCATTTTACACCACTTTCATTACATGGATCATATCTACTACCAACAATCCCATAATTTTCAATAAATGACATTATTTTTTGTCCATTCTCAACAATATAATCACCCATTATTAGCAATGGTGCTTCACGATTCTCTTCTTGACCATTGAAACATGTTTTTTGTCAATGATATGGATGATCCATTTTAAGGTAACTATGATGTCCATAATAAATACACTTACGCAAACTTATTGACTGCCTCACAAAATCCTTAAAGTTTCAAGCAGGACAACCATGGTATCCATGAACATTAAGACTAGACAATGTGCCATATGCAGGAAGATCATGAATTGTAAACAATAAAGAGCTCTTAAAGTGAATTTGATTGAATGACCATCCCTTAAAGATTTAATTACTTTAATTCCTTTCCATAATTCCATTAGCTCATCATATAATGGTTCTAGATAAGAATCAATTGTATCTGAAGTCACACTTTTCTTTCTTGGTATAATCAATGATAGCATTAAGAAAAATGGTTTAGTTGTTAACCATGGAGGCAAGTAATAATTTATTTAAAAACACTGGCTAAGTTGAGCATTTAGTACTTTAAATTTGAGAATGGGTTCACCCCATCTAGAGCCAAACCCAACCTTATATTACAAGGATCTTGAGAAAAATTAGGCCATTTATTATCAAATTCCATCACATCTTAGAATCGGGAACATGTCATTATTTTCCATTAGTGATCTTATTTTGGGCATACTATTGCATAAGTTCAGCAATGTCTTTGCACCTATACATTTGGAGTAATCATGGGATTATCAGAAAGTGGTGAAAAACCTTTTTAGGAACCACAACTGATTTTAACCCTTGTTTATACCTCGCTTCATGGTATTTCAGACATTCACTCTCACTTGCAAGATTATTGTGAAATAATACACAACCATTCACACATGTGTGGATGTTTTCATACCCTAAGCCTATTTTAGTGATTTAATTTTTACATTGACTTCATTTTATTGGTAATGTGGAGTCAGGTGGTAATAACAAACTTAATAATACCAATAACTGATCTACAATCTCATTTGTCCAACCAAACAACACTTGCAAGTTAAGAATTTAAAGGATTGTTGTCAAATGACTTAACTTGAAATTAGCATACATTTTCTTTAAATCATCCTCCATCAACTTGGCCCAAGCATCATTTAGACCCTCATTCAATATTCTATGAACTTTAAACCCTTCATCTAACATTGTTACCTCTTCATATATGTTTGGTGCCACTTCATCTATGTTTGTTTCTTCTTCATTTCTCACACTCTAAAACTCTATCATATATTCATAATAATTATAATCCCAAGGGCTTATACCACTATGCCCATATCTTATCATATGTCGATAAATTGGATTTATTTTTCTCACCTTTCCACCAAGATAGTCATTACATGGACATGGATATTTATCCATGTCCCTCTCATCAGCTATTCTCTCATCAAATGCATGGTATTGATCCATAGTCAACCTTCTACATTGATCCATCTGTAATGTTATACACATAGCAAAAAAAATATTTTGGTGAAAAATTTGGAAAACCAAAAGTTTAATATTTTATGAAAATATCAAGAAAAAATTAGATTTTTAAAAAAATGTAAAAAATTGTAGACTAAGAAACAAAAATTGTTTTTTTTAATTGAAAGGCATTTCCATAGAAATAGAGTTATAGAGAGAAAATAAAATAGATTTAAACTAATGAATTGTAAAAAACATATATTTTTTTTTAATTTTATATTCAAATTGTTTATTACATTGCATTGCATATCTTTCAAACTCAAAGCATTACTTCACATTGCATAACTAATAACTAGATG
Organism: Torreya grandis; assembly: GCA_037957365.1. Classification (NCBI taxonomy): domain Eukaryota; kingdom Viridiplantae; phylum Streptophyta; class Pinopsida; order Cupressales; family Taxaceae; genus Torreya; species Torreya grandis. Next base: position 2,812,419 of record JARHVA010000212.1, read on the forward strand.
TTGATAGATGACAAAATTTCCATTACAATATAGTTTTTACAAAGTCAACCTAAGAATTTATGCAATTACTTCACATTGCATAACTAATAACTAGGAGCAACTACTAATTGCATTTTCTTGTCACAGCATTCCATGAGACCACATTTATTTGAGGCATTTTTTCAGACAATTCACTGCCTTGTTTATGCTACGACATTTTTCATACATGCATACTAAAACATTTTATCAAATAGTTCACTACCTATTGATATGGATAAAATCCTAAAACAAATTATTTTTAACAAGCTATGGATTCTTGTAAAAAATCTATCAAAGCATAATAGTAAGCAATAACATAGACAAGGCAGTGAACTAGTTGAAAAAATGCCTCAAAGAAAGGTGGTCTCATGGTGATGGAATGCCATGACAATCCATAACAATTCACTTGTCATGGAATTCATCATGGCATTCCATCACCATGAGACCACATTTATTTGAGGCATTTTTTCCAAAATTCATAAAATTCATCCTAGGAGTCCATATTCCTTTTACAATTATTCTAGGAGTCAGACATTTGTATTTTGATCGTTGATGTGTTTTTTGTCTCTTACCACAACCCCGTAGTACATTCAAATAGCTTTGGTAGGTGTGTGGGAACCAAAGGAAGTGAAAATACAATTACCACTTCCCCACAACATGAAAAAACTTCACTTGTGGTGTTGCAGTATATAGAGATGGGTTACTACAGCCCCACAATTGTTCAGAGAAGGTCTTATGGCCTAGCAGTAAGCGATAATATTTATATAAAGTATGTCCTACACTCCCACCATAGTTAAATCCAATGCTTGTGGTGATATTCTAAATAGTGAAGGGATACCAAAAGATCCCATGGTCCTACGATGGTCAAATCAAAGGTTGGCAATAACACAGTATGAGGTATAAGGGGTAACACGTATCCTACCATCCCACCATTATTAATGTATGAGACACATATTTTGTCATTTAAATATTATCATCAATTTTATTATTCTATCATATAATTTCTCACTATTAAAGGGTTAGTTAATGGACATTAGTCCCCAAACCTTAATATACATAGTTAGAGATATTAACTCTCTAGAGTCCACACTCTATATTTTTCATATATTTTCCTTGACACTCTAGGTTAAAAATTTAACTATATAAGGTAAATATGAATCACAAAGAATGAATTATCTACTTAAGAACCCTATTAGGATAATTTTAACACATACCTCAGCACCACAACAATTCAAAGAAGGTCTTACGAGCTAGTGGTAAGCGGTAATAGATATATAAAGTATGTCCCATGCTCCTACCATAGTTAAATCTAATGCTTGTGGTGATACGGTAAATAGTAAATGGATGCTAAAGGATCCAATGGTCTCATAATGGTCAGATCAAAGGTTGGAAGTAACATGGTATGAGGTATAAGGGGTAACATGTATCCCACCATCTCATGATGATGTGTATCAAGGCTTGTAGGGTGGCAGTAAGTAGTGAAAGATGTGGTATAACCATCCATAAGCTCTCATGATCTTATGATAGATGTAAATAGGTCTTGTGGTGATGTGGTAAAGTATCAAAGTTTGAAGGATATAATACATATAAACTCATTCTCTTTAATATTAGGCGCAACCTTATAATTGCCAATCTTGGCCCCTTTGCCAAACTTGATATATTTGACAAGTAGGTAAAATATTCTCGATTATGACATGATAGTCATGGTTATTGAGGCTTCTTAAGCCATTAATGTCACTTTGGCTTCTAATACTACTACTTACATATCCAGTGGGAAAATGAGTCTGAGACATCAATTGTAATAATTGTGCACATTGTTCCTTTGTCCAGACATAAGAAGCACTAGATTTTCTAGATTTTTCATCATCACATTTTTCAACCCAAATATTTTGATGAATCTTTAGTTGTATAAAGTCTTCACGTGATGAAATAGTATCAAAAGCACCAAAAATAGTTTCTATAATAGCATAGGCTATATTTTTCTCAGTATGCATAAAGTCAACATGGCTATATCCTTAAAGTATGGAAACTTATAAAATATGCACAACCATTTTACACCACTTTGATTACATGGATCATATCTACTACCGTTAATCCCATCATTTTCAAGGGTTAGTCAATGGACATTACTCACCCAAACCCTAATATACATAGTTAAAGATACTAACTCTCTAGAGTCTGTACTCTATATATTTCATATATTTTCCTTGACACTCTATGTCAAAAATTTAACTATAGAATGTACATATGAATCACAACAAATGAATTATCTACTTGAGAACCCTATTAAGAGCATTTCAACACATACCACAACCCTATGATAGTTTAAAGAAGGTCTTGTGGGTTAGCGGTAAGCAGTAATAGTTATATAAAGTATGTCCCATACTCCCACCATAGTTAAATCCAATGTTTGTGATGATATGATAAATAATGAAGGGATGCCAAAGGATCTTACGATCCTACAATGGTCAGATCCAAGGTTGGTGGTCATGCAGTATGAGGTATAAGGGGTAACATGTATCCTCCCATCCCATGATGATGTGTATCAAGGCTTATGGGATGGTGGTAAGCAATGAAAGATGTGGTATAACCATCCAAAAGCTCCCATGGTCCCATGATATGTGTAAATAGGTCTTGCAGTGATGTGGTAAAGTATTAAATGCTAAAATGACTATATCACCACCCCACAATGGTTATCATTGATGCCCACATTTGAAGTACCCACCCAACAATTGGATTGGACCAAATTAATGGTATGTGTTTAAAAGACGTGAATGCTGAGATTTGTCAATTTTATGGCATGAACTAGAGTAATGGAAAAATGATTAGCTCCATAGCAGAATAAAATTTGGAATTTCTCTATATTTCATCATTCAAGTAAATTTAGTAGTGATTATAGATAGTGAAATCAAGCTCTATGTGTGCACTTTAGCCATCTTCCAATTGGGTAAGTTTGCCTCATCACTCTCTTTATAAAAGTTGGTATTTAGTTTGTGCTTTATTTTCAACTAGTTTGGTAGAGCAAGTGACTATAAAAACCTTAGTTCAAACTATGGCACCTAATAAAATTGAGTATGTAAGTAAGAGCATTGAACCCCTTATTCACAAGAAGTGGCCCCTTTAATAGTCACTATTGGACATTTTTCCAAATTTAGTTGACAGAGGGTATAAGAAACTATTCAAGGATGTAGTAGAGGGGTGTCAGGATGCTAGAGTCCTTATCTCAGGATAGAACCTTTCTGGTATTTTTATGAAAAACAAGATGGACAAGGACCGATTGTAAACCCATGGAATTTAAATTTGGCTAATCTTGTTGTGCTAAATGTATTCATTAATGTGTATTTGATCAAGATATTGGTATATCACTATTATCTAGCCACCAAAATTATTAGGTTGCCAAATGGGTCACCATTAATGGTTGTGGATAGAAATGCAATCATTGATTGCTTCATGCTCAATAAGCAAGCCCTCACAAAAGTTGACTTGAAGAAGAGTTAACAAGACTATACCAATCTGATAAATACACATAGGACTGATGAGTTGGCCATTTACATGAGGAAAGCAGCCAACAATAGAAGGATTTCAATCCCAACCACTGTAATTGAGCCTTTTCTAGTTAATGATTTTGTTGTGTATTTCAAAAGGACATATTTTGATTTGTGTTAAGTTCTAGGAATTGATGCCCAAGATAGAATTCCATTTGGCATGATGATGATGGCCATGAGAATACAGAACCCAAAGGTTAATGTTAAGTATGATTTTGCATCATTTATTGATTAAAAACTGCATGATGGATTTTTGTAAATAAGGGAGAACAAGACACCTATGGAGTTCAAATATTATTCTTTGTTGTTTCATTTAATTTTATATCATAATAGAATGAATTGGCCTAGAAGGATGGACTTGAGCATGATTGATCAAAAGGGACAGAGATTGCCTACACAGTGCTGGTGTTACAAATGGGACACTCATTGTCAGAACAATAACTATGTTGTGTTCTGTGATGGTTTCTCAATCATAATAATGAATTCTCTTGGTATCCTTTTTCCTAGATTGACCAAAGAGGTCAGAGAAATGTTGAGGCCTCTTACTCATAGGCCAAAATAGGGTCACAAGCATAACTTTGTTGATTGGTATTTCTTTCCTGACCATACTACAATTAGAGTTTATGGGTGTACTTAGCCACCCCATATGTTGCCAAAATTTTTGCCAAATAGAATTGATTTTCTAGAATTCATGTGGTAGATGCACTAGATGGAGAAAGATGTGATGAAAAAACAAAAATAGGGCACATTTCTTCTAGATTGCACTATGTTTGTTGAATGGCACATTGGTGCAGATACCTTGGAGGAGTTGTAAGCCTATTTGACTAAATATTCCTTGAAATCAAGGACAAAAATGGTTTGTGATCCAGAGGGTCACATGAACTTTGTTAGATAAGTCATTCTTACCAAGATGGGGATATCCCATCAAATCAATTTTGATGAGGATGTGATCAAAAATTGTGTCACTTTTCAAGAGGTATATAATAGGAAAATAAAATGGGAAATTTTGAAGAAGATTGAGGATGACAAAAGAAAATAAAACCCTAATTTTTTAGGATTTTTTGTTGAAGAGAAGGACCCTTTGAAAATAATAGATTTGATAATTTATAATTTTGAAAAAATATATGGCAAATCTGAGAAGCAACCTACAATGGCTACCAAGCTCCCTATCAAAAATCCAATAGGAGTTGTGATTTAAGAACCTAGTCCAGATGCAATGTCAGTGCAAGATCCATCTATTCTTGGTTCACCACCTACCAAAAGGCAAAAGACTGATGATGTTTCTCCATTGGCTCCATATTAAATGACTGAAGAAGTTGGTGACTCTAAGGAGGTGGCTAGTATTTTGAGGCATATAGGAGAGGAAAAGGAAGTTGATCAACCCCTTGTTGGTCAAGAAACAAAAGCACATAAACCAAAAGTAAGAATGGATGAATAGGCAAAAGGTGAGCTTGAACTACAAGAAGATCATAGCGTTTTGGCTTCTATGAGGTTCATCGAGAATGATGATTTCATCAATACCCCAAAATTCAAATATTTTTGGCTCAAAATGAAGATGAAATAATTTGAAGATAAGGTGGAAATAAATAAAATGGGTGATGATGAATCTCAACATGTTTAAATTGTGACATAGAATTTCTAGGATTTGAAAATTGATGAAATAAATGTCAGCCCTGATGAGGCTAGACAAATGGTTTTAAAGAGTAATATATTGATCATCCCTAGCTTGGAATTGAATAAATTTGTTTTTTTAGACCAAGTGAGAAATCAAGATGACACCATGATGGTTTTTGAGTTTGATTATGAGGATGGTGTCAGTGTTTATAGGTTTAACCCAAAGGCAAAGACTCTATCAATATGGACCAGACAAAATAACACCAATAAGCCAAGATTTCTTGATGTAGTCTATGAATTGAGGGGAATAGCCATGGTGAGAACATTTTAGGATACATCAATGCTTGAAGCTACCACCCTTACTATGCACTTTGCAATGTTCACATAAGCTATTGCCAAGAAAATGGAGCACAGATTACTCGACTATGAAAAACTCAAATTGAGATGAATGATGAAGTGAATAGGTTGTATTTAGAAAATGTCAAACTAAAGCATAAGTTGAAGGGTGGTGTTTTAATTATGCCATACCAAGACCCTATGCCATAAATACCTAATGATAGTACAATCTAAGTTGATCAGTTGAATGTATTGAAGTTGAAGTTGGAGAAAGAAATTGAAGATTTGAAAAATCAAAATGAAAAGATAAAAGATGAGGCCAAATTGAAAATCATTGAGGTGTTTGAGAAGATTTTAGAATGCATAGTAAAATTAGTTGTTGACAAGTTGGGAGATGTGCATGAATTCTATTCTTCCTTGTCTCAGGCCATTGATCAGTTGAAGTTCAATCTTCCTATTTTGGATCTAACATACAAGAAATTGTAACCTACACACCATACATTGCTAACATTTTGCAAAGTTATACAAATAGATCCAAGTGCTTCAGCCTCACTAAAGCCAATAGAGAAGATAGTGAAAATGATCTTGGATGAATTTTAGTATGTGAATGGTGAGAGGTAGAAAATGTAGGAAAAGATTGATTCTTTTGCTACCTTCAAACACTATTTTATTCTTTCCATTTTGATAGAGGATAAAACGATCAAAGGTTTTGATGCATGGAAAAGTGAATATGGTCAAATAGTTTATCAAGTCATTGATTTCTTGAAAAAAGATCAGAACATAAATATTCTCAGTTTTAATGTCATTTTGGATAGAGTAATTGCTCTGGATGCTACATATGCAAAGTTCATCATTGATGTCAAAGTGATGCTAGACCAAAGATGAAAAGATCACCAGGCCAACCTACTCCAAATCCAAGAATATAAGTGGCCTGGTGATTTCATAGTGTACCAATAGGAGAATCAATATTTGACAAGTGAAGAATAAGCAAGCCAATTATGCAGAGGAGCAATGATCATCAAGATGGCATCAATGTGGCAATAATAAATCTTGGACATCCTCTTGTTTTGTCTTTTTCTTGTTTTTATGCTTTCCAATATGTATTCAAAATATATTTGGTGGTTTTTTTAAGACTTGCCAAAAATTATATGTTGTAATAGGTCATATTAAGGGGTAGGTATATGAAAAGTTATTTTTTGGAATGTGAAAGGTCTGAATCTTGTAGCTTCCTTCACCCCTATAAGAAGGAAACCAAGACCTTGGGAAAGCTCTCTGGGAATTTGTAGCTTCCCTAGGGAGAAATTTTTGGAACCAATATAAAACCCATAGGGTTTTTTTTTCAATAGAATGACTTTTTAATGAATACTAAGAATTATTTTAATAGAATGGAATGAATATAAACTCCCCATCTATAATAATTTTTTGAATCAATCCTAATGAAAAAATAGTCCCCTAAATTTTAAACTACTTGTATGGTTCTGGTACTTAGTTGCCTATGTAACTACTGTAAGTTGCCAATCGAAAAGGTATAGATTTTATGTTTAATGTAATGAGGGTTTAAAATTACCTTTGAATTCACTACATAGGGCATCCCCAAATCTGATTTCATTATAGAGGGCCTCACTGACTTCAAATTCTTTGCAACAAATTCTTAATTCCTTGCCCACGTTTTTAGAAGTCTCCAGTTCCTCTCCAAACAAGCTTTATCACCCATGCAAGTTGTTGTTATAACCCAAAACACCTCAATGTTAGGATAATTACCAACTAATGAAATGAGGAAATATTCAATGAATACACTCCTGCTAGAAATATTTTTTTAAAGTTTCATCTAATTTATATTTGCATAACTATTTATTCATTTTTATTTATATGATTAAATAATTTTTTAGTCGATGACCAAATTAATCATTTATTTACTCATTTATAACTAAGTTGAAAAAAATTATTAGAATTTAGACATTTTTATTTGTTATGACTAAAATGTTTAGTCATGTAGTCATTTATTTTCCAAATTCTACTACTGGAAGGACTGGGGACTTCAGAGATATGCTTAGGAATGTTCCCTCTAGGGGTTCAAGATTATTACTTAAAGAGGTGTCTAGGGGAGTTATAAAGTTATTTAGGGGGGTTTAGGTAGTCAAGGGTTGCCTTTACCCTTTGTTCCTCAATAGGTAAGTCTTTTTTAGGAACTATTTAAATGTGTGGATTTCTTTAGGGATATCATCTGGTTCATTTTCCTCTTGAAAGGGGAAATCAAAGGTTTCTACCATGAAGGCCTAGTCAGAAGGCTTAGGGCCAAGTATATTATTGTCCTTATTGGGAACTAACTCAATGCATCCAACTCTTTTTGGAATGCTTCAAAAGCTTTGTATAATTTGATGTAATGAATCTCCCCATGTTTGGTTGTGAAATGCACCCTATAGTAGTTAGGTAATGCAATATCTGTGAGGTTGATGTCCATGGTTTTCTTTTTTGAGGAAGGGTCATTATTTCTATTATTATGTAATCTATCATTATGTATTCCCCACTTATTTTTACAACTAAAGGAAATCAGTACTTAGTTTCTAGACCATTTTTTAGGATGGATTCATTTTCAATTTTAGGGGTCTCATAATTTTGCACTTGGTTATTGCTAACATTGGTAGCTAGTACTAATGTCCTTTGATATCATATTTTAAAGCCATTATTGGTGGGCTAACTCAAGAATCCTAAGTTTTGATTAGGGGCAGCATGACATAAGGACAACTGAGTGAGGTTCAGAAGTTGGTTCATAGCAGGCATGTTTTGGTTATTGTTGGGAAACAAGTTCATCACTGGCATGTGGAGGTTAACATTTGGAACAAAATAGGCCATTTATCCTTGGGGCTACATCTGATCATTGATAATTACTACCTCAAAATAAGCCATGACTAGTGAGGCTATGACTGGTATAGATCTTTTTAAGAACACTGAGGTCATAGGATCTAATGCATCCTTATAGATCTCTAGAGCTAGAATCTCATCTAGCTTATATGGATGTATGGTTTTACTAAACATCTTTTGAAACCTAGCATTGAAGGACCTAATAGGCTCATTATCATCCCTTATAACAATTGTAAATTGATGGTAGATGATACAAGGACTAATAATTTTCCCAAACTGATCTATGAACACATTATTAAAATCATCCCAGCTAGTGATGTAGTTATTAGGTAGGTTCAAAACCCATTCATAAGAAACATCCTTAAAGTTAAAATGGAATAACCTATATGTTACATCTTCATACACAATATTAAGTAGTCTTAAATCAGCCTTGAAAGACTTTATATGTTCCTCTGCAGTTATTATACCTATGGGAATAAAATGTGGGCAAATATTTCTCTGGATTACATGGGAGGTCATGGACTATCTTAGGCACATTAATGAAGAATCACCCAACCAAGCCATTCTTTTATAAGGTTCAGAAGCAAGTGTACCTTAAATAGGTGATGTTAGAAGGGATTTGAATTTATTGCATCTTCCTTTGTCCTGCCTAGATCTCCTATGTTATTTAAGCTCAAACAAAGGTTCTCGAGTCTCTGACTATGATCTTGTCCTAATCCTAGGAAACTCCAGTGTGAGATTTGAAAATCCTACTTGAGATACAGTATATCATGTTAAATTTTCATGAGAAATGGGATTAAGATCAAATGTAGGGATTTATTCTACAAAGAGAGTATGAAAAGCCATAAAGGACATGAATATTTAGTTTAAAATGTTAAATATGTGACCAATTTCATGAATATACTCTATCTTAATGCATTTATGCTCGAAAGAATTCAAATACACACCACACATCCTTTTTGATAAAAATAAGATGTCTAATTCTAAATTTTGAGAATTCCCATGGTCCATACTAAATCTATTATAATGAGTAGTTGATACCTTGAATAACATCAACCCTCTATTTATAATAGCCTTAAGTGTATGATAGATGGTCAAGATACAAGACCTTTTGCAACTTTAGACTGGATCTCCTCTTGAGAAGCCCTCCTTCTAACACCAGCAAAGCTTCTCCCTATTGATGCTTCCAAGTGAACCACAAGTGCTCTCTAGTGTTTAAAGAACACTTCTCATTTTAGAATCCAAAGGATTTAGGGTATGAGTTATAGGTATTTGGAAATTGGGATGCATGTGGTGAAATAGCAGAAATACAACGTAGAGTGTTCCATAATATTTATAAATTTTGATGGTTGGGAGCCATCTTGGTGCCTTTTTTCAAAAATTTTGATGCTAATCTTGGCAAATTAATCCATATCTAAACTACTGAATAAACCAAAAGGTTATGAACAATGTTTTGAACTAAAGTGAATTGTTTAAAGAAAAGGCAAAAGGAAAGGGTAGAGCAAGAAAGAAATGGTGATTGATGATCTTTGATTGTGAACATATTGACAAAGTTTCAAGAATTACCAAGCATGATCTTAACCAGCATATAATGTAAAGTATCCTAAGCTCATGTTTCACTACAAACCAAGACTAATTCTGAATATAAGATGACAATAAAAGTAAGAATTGGATTTACGTTTAAATTTTTACACCACATCTAGATAGCTAATGCACATCTTTGTTGTAGAGCAAATAAAATGAAGTAAACTCAATTTCATTCAACTAACCTAGTAGCACACAAGTTATCAAGCTTGTAATTAATGATCTAACTTAGTATTCTCAAAAACTATTCATATTCAAACTTTAGACAAGCAATTGAGAAACTTAGTAATTCAAACACATCAACCCAGATAATTCTTGTAGAATTCCTTGATCTTTTGTATTAATTGCTTAAAAAATGGTACAAAATAGCTTGAAGTCCCTCTCCTTTAAAAAATGGTAATACAATCCTTCATATAAAATCCAAGCAGTATACCAATCAGTCCAAAATATAGGGGTACAAATATAAATATAGTTGTCTTTCTAACAAACTATAATACATGTGTTTTTTACAATCATGCTAACCTAGAGGCAATCACACTAAAAAACTATTGTGTGCCTTTATAAAAATATATGCTAACTCTCAGGTAAGCCATAATTATGATGTTTTAGGTGGGGACCTTTGCTACTGAATGATACTAATAGATCTTTCATGATGTTCATCCACTAGGCCTAAGTCTACGACAGGGCTTGTGATATGCTCCTCTTCTTAATCAACCAGATCATAAAAATCTTTATCATTCCAAGCCAAAGCTTATTTAATGATTTTGGATTCATTGATCCTTTCCCTTACATTGAATATCATGTCTAATATAATACTATTATCTCACCCTAATTGTCCTTGACTTTTCCATTTGATTTCTTTAAACACTAAATTGGCTTTGTGCCAAAATTCTTCATCACTGATAATTATCAGGGCAGTAGGCTATGCAATATCCTCGATCATAGTTCTTAGAAGCCTCGCAATTATTCCCATGAACTTTTTCTCCTCCTCAATAAGTTATTCTACTTTGGTATGTCAAGCACTCAAGGCTTAGACCTTATCTACAATAATTCCCAAAATGGCACTTAGGTGTCCCATGATGATGGCTTTAAAATTTGGTATTTGCTTCCTAACTTGGATGTTAAGAAGTTGGGAAATCTTGTCTTCAAAAGTTTTCCATTGAGTAACTAGCTCCTTGACTAAGGTGGATTGGCCTTCTAGTGCATCTTGCCTTAAATTCATAGACTTTAGTGCTCTGAACATGTCATGGAATGATTCCTTAAGCATCTTTATCATGGAATCTAGCACTGAGAGAATTGCTTGACTTTTAAAATTATCTTTCTCCTTCTTTAGGTTTTGGATCATTTGCTTTAATCCCTAGACACCATCCCTATCTTGTTGAGATTGAGCCTCAATTAAACTTTATACATCTTCATGGATGGGAGCCTCTCCAAGTTATTTCCCTTTAATAGGGGTTAACCCTACAAATGGTTCCACCTTTTGAATGTTGAATTCCTCTTGACCAACTAAAACTACCCTTATGGTGGTCCTTTCTAGTCCTGTTGTGTCTGGGTTAAATTGGATTTTAACCTCTGGCTTCTTAAACTTTGGAGGCTCAGGCACCTCCACACTTTTACTACAAGAGGCTCTTAGGGTATCAATTTTATATCCTCCCTGAATATGATGAACTTGTATTCTTCTCTCTACATGCTTTTCCCATACCCTGGATGATTTGGGAGGTAATTTCTTGCTCAACAAGCTTGTTAGGGACATGGACTAGAAGCCTGTAAGGTTGGGTTAGGATCCCCTCTATCCTAATGATAGTGTATTTTGAATAATACCATACATCTCCCATGGTTTCTATCTATCTCTTGATAAGAGGATGAAATCTTGGCATATGAACTCCTATGATGGCTTCATAAATGGATTGGAAAACACCATCATAGATGAATTGCATATGGTTCTTATACTTGAATATGTGCAATTTGGAAGAATGGTGAGAAATTGTGGTTCGACCACCAGGGGACCAGTTCTTAATGCCAGGGAAGGTTGCAAAAGCCAAAATGGAATCCAACATATAGGACATCATAAAGAATTATTTAAAGGTCCACCTTTTTATGGATATGAATTGCTTAGTGAAGAAGAAGATAATTAGGTCTCCTACTGGAGGAGTCAATTTCTCTTCTATCATGAAGTGGATATAAGACACCCAGACTTTGTTTACATATGTCATGGAAGGGGCACCAAAGGTTTGATTCAGTAGGGTCATGGATATTCTAGTTCCTTCCCTAAATTAGACAATGGGAATCTTGCCATCCAGGGTTCTGAAGACATGGGGTCCTTAGATTAACTAGGGTGTGAGGATTGAATTAAGGTCTTGGGTGTTAACCCAATCTCTCATGGATGGGAGGTTGAGATGGGGTAAAGGGATATTGTAATAGGTTTCAAATGACATATGAGAGATGTATACCACCCTTTTGGAACTACCCTCTTGAATAATACATTTCCCATCTATCCTACAATCAATAAAGATGGGTGTAAGGACATCAATACAGTGCATTACCTCTAGTTTCACCATGGCATGGTGGAGACCAACCATTTAAATTACAATCAGTCATTTACCTTTGATTCATTATGGTGTTCCTCTTTTACTCTTGGGAGATAAGCCACAATTCATCCATCAGGAAGAAAATTTTTGACCAATTCCTCACTCCATAGGCATTCAAGGCCATTAGGTCCAGCTCTGTATCCTTAAAAATCCATCCTTCAATCAAAGGTCAAATAAAGCTTGGCCTCCATCTTCAATTATTTCCATCCAACCATAATTTTTGATGTCATTGAATTACCCACACTATATTTCCAAGGGTTCTTACTATAGATCTCATTCTCAGGAGCACAATTATGCTATCTTGATTTAATCATAACCAATTGAACTGATTTGGGTCTTATTTTTAGAGGGTTTAGGGTTCTGAGCTTTAATGGTAGGAGATATTCAGACTTTAACTTTATACATGTTTTACATTTGATGGAAAACCTTTTTTTTATACCCTTGCACTTTTGAGTTTAGAAGATCTTTGATTTTGTCTTTGTATGCTTATATGGAGTCTATGTGGCACCATTATGGGCTTTTCAAGACAATTTTCATAAGTACCATTCAAATACTAGCCATTGGATTTTAAAACATTCTTTTATTTCCCATTATAGGATCAAAATCCTAGGCTTAGCATTATTCATCGATCCAAATCTGAGTCCTCACCCTTTTATTGGTCCATTGATCTCCAGGTTTATAGTCATGACACTTAGCATTCTCACCAATCCTTCTCGTGTCACATATCTTTTGTCAGTTCTCATCTTGGTGGAGTATTGGTTATGTGTCAAGCTCATGGATTTTTGAAATGTCATAAAATTTTTTGCACCATTGTATCAAATCCAAGGAGCGAGTGATTGTCATTGATCCTTATGGGGCTTGGTCATTTAATTAGACATTTTTACTTGGTGGGCCCCCTTATTTCTTCCTTTTAATCATTAATCCACCACATGTCTAACCCTCAGGGCCTTATGATCCTTTTAAATTTTCCTCATACACCTCATGTTGTTGGATCAAATCTATCAGGTGAGTGATTTCTATTGATCTATCATGGTGCACATTGTTTAATCCAAATCCTTTTAGCTAGGATGCTCTGTCTGATCAAATCTAGTGAGAAAATATTGATTGTAGGATCTTATAAAGAGCAAGGAAGATAATTATTAGACCCAATGACATAAATAAAAGCACTTAACATAAGGTATTAAGGCTAAGGTTGGGATGATTATCAAGGCCTTAGTATAAAATGACCTAGGCTAAGTTAGGTAATGTAAAAATTGACCTCAAAGAACCATGTTAAATTAGACTTGAGGAACTTAGGAAAGAGAAAGGGGAAAGAAATAAAGAAGAGTTCAAGTTATGAAAACATGACTTGAACCCATGCAAACCCCTTGTTTATAGCTTATTTTTAATTGGTTCCTGCCAACTTGGCTCCCTCCAACATTTGAATTTGAATCAAAGTTCACCTGGGGTTTCTAAACACAGAAACCTAAATCCTCCATGGAACATGTAAAATGACTCACATAACCTTATTAGTAGGGTTAGTCTAAAATAAGAGGATTAAATCACACAAGCATGTTCCTTAATAAAGTGTATGATCTTCAAATTTTATTAAAGACATTGATGTTCAGATGCTTCAAAACTTGGATACAAATACTTCTCAAGGGTCCCAATTTTGATAAAAAAATTAATGGGGGTGTGTTGATCCCAACATGTTCTTAAAGACATTACTTTTATAGAATAACAATGACCCAGTCAATTATGTTTTATACTATATGCATACAATGTCACTTAAACTAAATTTGTACTATTCTTAATTAAGGAATTAACAACTATAGACACCTAAAAGTGGCCACCAATGACCTCTGACCAAGCTTTAGACCAATTTATACCAAAATGCATAATTTGGGACAAAAACACTAAAACACACGAAATAAATTGAATTTGTCATATACAAGTGCCATTTTTTTCCATTGTATCCCTAAATGGGGTAATACATTTTATGAGATAGATAACTTTGATCAGATCATTTCGAGTCAAGATGATGTTTTTGCACCTAGATGCTCTGAATTACTCTTTTCTACCAAATTTATTATACGAGACATGTGTCTTTATTATTTTGTCTTGGAAACATCATAAATGGGATAATGGTTCCACTACATCTAACATCACCTTCTAATTTTAATCCATTCAAATTTCAATCTAATAATATGACATTTTGACTAGTTTGATTAATTTGTGCACCAATTGCCAAGATTTGCATCAAAATTGATAAATCATGTTTAAAGCTAATTAATTTGAATCAAAATCTTAAGTTAATTTTCCATGGAACTTCTTGAATATTTCATTAATGTAAATTGATATGGAATAACTACATCATCTAAGACATCATTCTATGGGGTGGCATCCAAAATCCATAAATGCCACAAATATCTGATTAAGCCCTCCCATGCCTCTTTAATGACTCTTTATCCCAAATATATATGAGAGAATTTATTTATTTTAGCCTCCAAAATTGAATGGATTCTTAGCCACACATCTTCATCTTGAGATGGATGGTTTAGGTTCATTCTGATCAATTGAGAAAAATTATAAATAGAAGGCCTCACACTCTTAATTTTAATCTTTCTTGGTTTAGATTTATAATGCTTAAATGATTTCAAAATCCATTTGATATTAATGTTATTATAAAAAATTGTTAAGAGAAGATTCACAATCCAAATCCATAAGATATATAATGCCAAGAGGAGGTGGAGGATATCTAAAACTCCATTGCCAAAGACATTTTGAAGCATAAGCTGAGAAAGCCACTCTATGAACCATTTGGAAGCTCCAAGGAAGGTGAAGGAATGTTTCTTTCATGTTTTAGTTGTTGTTTTCATATGCATGTTTATTACTAGGCTCCTCCAAATATCTAGGCATAAGGTGGTAGAATTAGTGTGTTTTATTTTGGATTTGGTTTCATGCACTAACACAAAACTAATCTCCCCTTATCAAATTCCTATGTTCACAAATGACACACTCGATGGGACCCAATGCATCCCACATATCAATAATATCAATATACAGGTCTTAAATTGAGATTTGGAGGCTTGAAACATTTTTAAATTGATTTTCTAAGTTTTTTTGGTCGTATTTCATCTTCATGGGTTTATACAGAGATCATTGATGGTCAAGTTTAACCACTAATGGTCAGGTAGAACCATTGACAATCATGTCCAACTGTCAATAGTTGGGTGGCAGAGGAAAATATCTTTTAAAACTTTCTTTTTTAATCTTTTATTCAACTTATTGCTAATAATTTAGATGTCTAAGTCTCTGGTCTAGTTTTATTTTATGATCTAAAAGCTTTATTTTTTAAGATTTTTGTTCTAACAAGTTAACCAGTGTTCTTTTTGTCCAATAATGTTGATGTCTTAGGGTCGATAGGTAACTGTCGATGGTGTGGTTTCAACCACTGATGGTTAATAAAACATTAACCACTGATGATTAGTAGGAACCATCGATGGTCAAGGGTGATTTCTAATAATCACTATGTTTTTTTCAAAAACATAAACTCAAGAGCTCAATTTTCAAAGTTATTTGTTTCATTTTTAAAGGAGCTTCTAAGATAAACAACATTCTAACAATTTTCTTGTAGGACCAACTTAAAAAATCATCAAATCAAGCTTAATTAGATATTTTTAAAACTCTTTTAGATTCTTAAAAAGAATTAGGAATTTATATTTGGTGCTTAAATAAAAAATTATGGTGTTTACTTGAATAGTTTGTAGTTTTTCTTTACAAATTTTTATAACTTAAGGCCAAGGGGCAAAAGAACACCACCAAATATTTCATTTTAGTGCTTTAAAATTGAAATCACTTCCAAGTTTTTGTTTTATGCAAGTTATTTATTTGCTTAGTTGGATTTATTTTTGAAAAAAGAAAGTTGTGTGTGTATGCTCTCCCCCCATCCCCTATAGGGAACTTATGGGATCAAAAGTACCATCTTCATTACAACTTGTGCCTTAGTCCAAAGGAATAAAAGGGATTTTGTGAAGGCTCTCCCCAAGCCCACATGGCTTAGGTAATATAGAAAATACCATAAAAGTCTTTTATTTAGTTTTTATTTTATGCATCTTGGCTTGTGAGGGGGACTTAATTACCGCCCATAAATTCTATAGGGAAGCTTTGGCCCAGGGCTTCATCTCCGAACATCATCTTCAACCCCTCTCTATGAGGGGGTATATAAATTTGGATCCCCTCATTGGGATGAT
Source organism: Torreya grandis (assembly GCA_037957365.1). NCBI lineage: Eukaryota > Viridiplantae > Streptophyta > Pinopsida > Cupressales > Taxaceae > Torreya > Torreya grandis. Next base: position 2,829,198 of record JARHVA010000212.1, read on the forward strand.
GGTTTGAGTAGTTAAACCATCTCCATTAGTAAAGTCTAAGCCTGGAATGTTTGAGAATGTTGGACATCGCACTATATTGAGCAAGTGATGGATGTAGTAGTTGTAAAAAGGTCAAGACCCTTTTACAACAAGCCATATGATGTAGACCCAAATTATGTGTTGCTTAACTTTTTTTCTAATGTGAAATTTGGTAGACATGGGATCCATATAGATGATTGAAAACCAAATAGTTTTAGTCAACCCCACTTTACCACACCCTTGATAGGATTTAGGATGATTATACTTAGTTGTATTTTGGTCATTCATATTTTTCTTACTTGGTGTTTTGAGACTAAAAATTATATATTTGTTTATAACCACATCAAAACAAGTTTATTTATACACCACTCCCTTGTCAAGGAGGTATTATACTGGTTATTTTACACCACACTTATGCCTTGAAATTTTTGATAAACTTGAAGTGTGTGTCACTTGAATGAAATAGATACTATTATGATGCCCAAATCATTATCAAGTTTATGCCTTTTGAGTCTTTGAAACAAAACATCGATCACATAATTAGTTCTGTTACTCAATTTATTTCAAGACTTGTTTACCTTATATCAAAAACCATTATTTTAAACCATGTCATATATGCCATTTGGATCCTTATTTTACATTGTTATGTCATCCAATATTGTCTAGCTTGTTTGGTCAATTAAAGCCTAGTTTTCAACATTGAGTTTTCAATTAACCTTATCAAAGTTCATATTCAAACATTGATTAATTTTTTTTTAAGCCTCACTTCATAGGGGTAGATACACATATCTTTCTCTTTTAGGTTGCATAACTTTAGTTAATTGATTACCCAAATTTGAAAACTATTATTTGTTTGTTCAGAGCCTATCCTCATCATTATTCGTGATTTTGTTCAGGAGAACACAATCTTTCTCCAAGATCCTTTTGACTTATCGCTTATTTTAATTGATCATGTTTATGTTTGATTCTATGTGTTGGGTCTAAGTCAAAAAAAATTCCAAACTTGTTAGACTAAATCACCTCATCATCATCGTTTGTTTCAAGACTAGATTTTGATGTCATTTGGCTAAAAGTCCTAGCACAACCTTTTCTGAGCCTAGCTTTTGACTTTGCATTTGGACAAAAGACCTAGTGACTCTTTTCCCTTTCCTATTTTAGACCTTGTTTGGAACACTTTTGCTTAGACTTTAACATCCCAGTTTTTATTTAGAAACTTAACCTTTTATGTGTATAACATTTGACGTTAGACTATTTTATGCCAATTTCTAACACAAACCATTTTGGGGATACAACTCCATCCCTTTTTGACCAAGTTAGACCAATTTTGAACCCCTTTGTCCTTTAGACATAGCTTTTTAGAGTTTGCAGAACTCTAAACCTTTTTATCTTCAGAGCTTTCATCATTTATGTACATATGTCTAGCTACACTTATGGTGGAGTCACATATAATCCAATTTATGATAGAATGGCCACACAAAATATGAATAGAAACTACTATGAGGATAAATTTTATAAGGAGTTTGATTATTCTCCTTACAATACTCCATATAGGGAACAAAGTCAAGAATCGACTTACAATCCAACTCAAAACCCTTATTAAGATGATATGGTTTATGAGGAGGAATTGGATGCTTTAGCTTATGAAAGTAATCAAGATCCATAATGTCATACCATTTCCATATCAATACTTCATCCTTTGTTTTTTACAAGTAATCAAGCTTCACAATTCCCTACCATTTCTATTCTAAGACCTCATCTTTTGGCTTGTGTGAGAAATCAAGCTCTATGATGCCCTACCATTTTTATTCCAGGACCTCATCCTTTAGCTTGTGTAATAAATCAAACTCCACAGTGCCCACCCATTATCCAACCATTGATCATTATTCATCCATTTTTTATAATTCCTCACTTTAGGAAACCTCAACTAATCCAATCAAAACCCCAACCAACCCAATCCCCTCAACCGATCCAATCATTCAAAGACAAAATTGTGTTCAAAACTAGTATTTTCAAACTCATTAGAAACCAAGGCCAAGAGAACCAACCAATCCAAGATGCTTTTGTTGAACCAATCATTTGTGATAAGTCAACCTGTGATAAATCACCTTTCAGTCCTATGTTTGTTATCAAGGAGTCTCACTCTGACAATCTAGTCTTTGATGAGTCACTTCTTAATTATTATAACTACCTTTGGGTAAATCATTATCTCGACCATATCCCTATTTTTTAAGAGCCTCCCTCTAATAAACCAATTTTTAAGGATTTATCTCTTGACCTTTTTCCTATCATTGAGGAGTCTCACTTTAACAAATCATTATATGTGGAACCTACCATGTCATCATAGGTCATTACTTATCTAATACCAAACATGCAATAAGATATCATTATAATAGAGTACCTATAAGATGAAGATTTAGAATTAGAGTCAGGGTTTATTCTTGGACCAACATTGGATTTAGTATTAGAATCAAAATCAACATCAATATTACCATTAGATTTAGAGTCCCTTGAGTCATAATCAAATTTAGAATCAGAATATGTTCATGGGTATTATAACATTGGTTATGTATGCCTTACATATTGGTTTGAATAAATTTTTGATCCTTCTAATATTTTGAGGATGATTACTTTAGTATTGACATAAGTTCTTTTATTATCTTCTATAAGGATTGTGCTACCTCATCCCATTCCATTACCACCAACCAACATAGTCATATTATTGACATTCCTCACAAGTGTCAATTAAGACCGATAAAATTACACCTTGTTGAACTGCATCCATGGTGATGTAGTAGTTAAAGACCAATGAGGATAAGACCAAGATTATGAAAAAGAAGAACAATCTCCTAGTGAAACCTTTTCAGAGGTGCTAGACAATAATTAATGTTAAAACTCAACATATTTTAGTGAAACCTTTTTATAATCATTATAAGACAATAAAAGTCAAAATTCAATATTCCTTAGTGAAATTATCTAAAAGGCGTTATGGAATAATAAATACAACTTCATTGGTGAAAACCTCTTCGAGGTGCCAATAGCTAAGCATAAAATTTCTTTGCTACTTGATGAAGATAAAATCAAAAATCAAATCAATATAGCTTCCAATCTATAGTGTAATCAAAAGGTATCTACTCTTATTTCTAAATAATAGAAAAATCTGGTCCTATCAAGAGTATATTCATAATTATTTATCCCTGCCATATCTAAAGTTATGTCAAATCTAGAATCAGTAACATTGTGTGTGCCTAAAAATCCCAATCTTCATTTGTTTTCCAACCATTCCACATTCCATTATCTTACACCATTACATTTCACAATCAAACCTATCCTCCAACATGTATCCCTATTTACTATCCATGGCACTTTCTTTTACAGAGGCTACAAAGATACCTTGTCTCAACACTTAAAGGAAACATAATCAACAACCAACAAAGATCACAACAACATCATTTGCATCCAAACCTGTAACCAGTTCTTGATAGATAATCTATTTAAACAAGGTGTGGGCTAGCAATTAACATGATTGAGTTTTTTGTTTGTATCATTCTTTATCAAGACATGCATCTCCACATCATCAAGAACAACAAAATCCAAAACCACACCCAAGCCAAACATATGTAACCCAATAATCAATCATCAACCAAACACAAACCTATACCATACCATTCCTTTTGTTGTTGTCGCATACCCAGCTAGTCACCTTACTACTTGGGGGTAACCCTCTCACGATTCTACTATCCCTCCTATCACATTACCATCCTACCAACCTATCAATATCATATCACTTATCTATTATGTTCTATCATATCTTTTCTATTGACCAACATATTTTGACACTCCCTACCTAGACCATTTGACCTTGGTTCATCCATTGGTTCTACTTTCAGTGTAAAGAATCAGATCCATGCTAGTAGTTGTATTAAGAATTTTAGATAGAGGTAGTATCTTAGAGTAGTAAGATATAAGTTTTGGCATTTTCATACTTTGTTTCTTATCCATTATTATCATGTTTATTTATGTGAGCTTGATTATATCTACCTATAAGAGCAAATCAATGTTTCACTAGTCTTACTACTAATTATAACCGCCTACGGGAAAATTAATATCATTGATCTATGCAATTATTTCCTAGTTATAACTGCCTATGGGAAAACTAGGGGTTATAATTATTTATTTTTATTTGACATACCAACATGCCATTCCTATTTTATACTATGCCATTATGCCAACTATGCCTATTTTATTTGAATTGGTTGTTACACTAGTTAGATTCCCCTATTGTAAGGTAGAACTACTATGACCTATGGGCATTTTAGAGCTATGTGGTCCGTACTTGATTCACATTGAAGTTATCTCATTCCCTCTTTGTCTTCACGCTCTCACTATTTTATGAGCATACATTCAAGTTTTCCATATTTTCATCATTTTACGATCTTGGACCATGTAGTATCTCATGATTCCTAATCGGGTTGAGATACTTCAAAATTCTAAAAAAATTCAAAAAAATTTAGATCTAAAAACTTTTGTCTTTTCTAGATCCTAGTTAGTCATCCTCAAATGACCCTACTGGGGAAAATCCATTTTAGATGCTTTATATTGATTTTGTTTTCAGGCTTTCTATTTATTTATTTTTGTTTATTTGTTTTTTGTTTGTTTTTTTTCTATTTATTTATTTATTTGTTTGTTCACTTGTCTGTTTGTTTTCTTTCAACATTATTTCCTTGACTTAGTCCATATGCTTTCATTGGGTGATTCCTCAAGAACTTTATTCTCGAGTCTATCCATATTCATACGTTGACATTGTCATCATGGTTTTTATCATTGGTGCATTATTTTTGAGTGTTTATTGGATCGAGAGTCAGTCCTTATGCATATTTTGGGATATTCCTTATGGTTTTCGATCATGATGCATTTCATCACATTTTATAGTAAAAATTATCTTCAAGAGGTTCTACAAGAAATGGAGCATCAAAATTTTCTCCTTGGCACCTTGGTAAATCCTCCCATCCCATCTTGATCAAATCAACCCATTGACCATTCTATATGCTAATAAGGATGATCATCTTCACATTGGCAGGTATAATTAAATCATTTCCATTTATCAATATTCTTATATTCATATCTTTTATCAATTTTCATCCCCATATTCTTATTTATTTGTAGATTATTTAGTTATTAGACCATCACATCTACATTTGCACCTACTTAGCTTTAATCTGTACAACAAGTTCTATCCTTGAGTCATGATTTCTAACTTACCCTACTAAGGCACAACCATATCAAACATAATCTTTATCCAATCTAGGTCCTCTTAATGATTATAACCACCTATGGGCAAATCATTATTTGGACTTTTATTCCTGATTATAACTACCTTTGGGCAAATTAGTACCTTTTTAAATCAATGCATGAAAGCATTTTTTCATTTGGATTAATCTCACCCATGGTCTTATTCCACATTTAGTCTTGCTTCTTTTTTATGGACTGTCCATCAAACATGTGATGGCCACTCCCTTGAGGGGGCATCATCCTAGGCTTCCCAAACACCATTTGGAGATTTTTCTTCAATCATCATCTTCCTTTTGGCATACAAACCATTTCTCATTATTTGATAATACATTGTTATCCCTATGGTTTGTAACATCTTCCAAAATAGGGACAAACTATGGACACCTAAAAGTGGCTACCAATGACCTTTGACCAAGCTTCAGACCAATTTATACCAAAATGCACAATTTAGGTTAAAAATACTAAAACATGCTAAATGCTTTGAATTTGTCATATACAAGTGTCAATTTTTACCAATGTATCCCTAAATAGGGAAATACAATTTATGAGATAACTAACTTTGATCAGATCATTTTGATTCAAAATGACATTTTTGATCTTAGGTGCTCTAGATTGCTCTTTTATAATTATATTTCTTACACGAGACACATGCCTTTATTATTTTATGTTGGTAACATCATAAATGGGATAATGGTTCCAATTCATCTAACATCACCTTATAATTCCAATCTAGCCACATTTTAATCTAATAATATGACATTTTGACCAGTTTCATTATTTTGTGCACCAATTGCCAAGATTTGTATCAAAATTGATAAATTATGTTTAAGGCTAATTAATTTGAATCAAGAGCTTAATTTAATTTTCCTTGGAACTTGTTGAATATTTTATTAATGGAAATTGATATTGAAAAACTACATCATCGAAGACATCATTCTATGGGGTGGCATCCACAAGCCATAAATGCCATAAATATTTGATTAAGCCTTCCCATGCCTCTTTAATGTCTCTCTATATCAAATATTTATGAGGGAATTTATTGATTTTATCCTCCAAAAATGAATGGATTCTTAGCCACATATCTTCATTTTGAGATGGACGATTCAGGTTTATTCTGATCAATTAAGAAAAACTATAAATAGAAGGCCTCACACTCTTAATTTTAAGCTTTCTTGGTTTGGATTTATAATGCTTAAATGATTTCAAAATCCATTTGATATTAGTGTTATTATGCCAAATTTTTAAGAGAATATTTACAAGCCAAATCCACAATCCAAATGATTCCAAGAGGAGGTATAGGATAACCAAGACTCCATTCCCAAAGACCTTATAAAGCATAAGCCGAGCAAGCCACTCTATGAACCATTTGGAAGCTCCAAGGAAGGTGAAGGAATATTTCTTTCATGTTTTATTTATTGTTTTCATATGCATATTTGTTCCTAATCTGCCCCAAAGATCTAGGCATAAGGTATTATCATTAGTGTGTTTTGTTTTAGATTTATTTTCATACACTAACATGATAGTAATATCCCCTTATCAAATTCTTATGTTCACAACAACTATTTTCTAGTAATTAATTCACATTTCCTTTTCATTAGTTTGCATGCTTAGTGTAACTCACATAATATAAATAAGTGTTTTTTTTAAATTACCATTTTAGTTACACTATTTTACTCTTTTTCACACACTACCAAATCACATAACTTTCAAAACACATTTAAATATTTTTCTTCCCAAGGCCTACTTACTTGTATTTCATCACCAAGGGGGAAGCCAACTTGGTTTTTTGGCCAAGTATAAATATGTGTTTAATGTTACATATTTGAAAAGCACATGACACCCTTATCATTGCAAGATTATGAAGTGAGGGGGTAGGTCCCAATACCAAGCCCGTACTATTGTCAACACAAATCCATTTCAGCCTAAACATCCTGAAACCAACTTTAGATTGCCTTTCTAGTGCATTATTTCAGCCAACTCTCCTTATTTTTTGGCCTACATACCAAAATTTTGCCTATGTGTGAGACGCTGGGCATTCAAGCAAAACTTAAAGTTTTACACAACATAAGACTTTGAGTTTTTTGAAGGAGAAGTCTTTGGGTTTTAAAAGACACATAACTTATTTCACTTTATGAGTAATCAGCAGTTGAAATGCCTTAGCAAAATTAATCTAGGTTGGAAAACCTGAATTACTCTTGACAGTACAAATTGGGTTTTGAGAAGTTCTTTGCTTATGAAATTTTTATCAGTAGAAGTAATCTCAGTTGGAAAACCTGAATTACTATTGACAACGCAAATTAGGTTTTGAGAAGTGTTTTGCTTATGAAAGTTTTATCAGTAAAATTAATTCGGGTTTAGAAACATGAATTACTCAAGATAGTGCATTTTGGGTTTCTTAGGGTGAATTACTTATCTCTTTTTATAAGTAACAAGCAATGAAGAATCTGAAGTTATAGACATCGAAGAACAAACAAATAGAATCAGACAAAAAGCTCGAAGGAATTCCTTTGGAAAAGTTTAAAGGACAAATTAAAAAATTTGAAGGGCAATGTACCCTTCGGAAAGGATGTTTCCAAAAAGCTTGGGTGCCCTAAAAAAATCTTGGGTACCCTCCAAAAAACCCAGGTGCCCTCTGAAATGCCTGGGTGCCTTAAGATAAAAGTATGAAGGAAATTGAAAGACATAAAACCCGAAGAAAATATAAGCAAAGGCAAAAGGAAGTTTGTGGGAGGACATCCTTCGAACAAAAAGTTCGAAGGAATTCCTTTGGACTTTTTGTCCAAAGGATTCCTTCATAAAAATTGAAAACATAATAATCTAAGGGGCTTGATAATAAATCCATAAAAAAGGAAATGACAAAGCCATGGGAGATAACATAAAATTTTGAAGGGAAAGAAATGAAAATTTTGAAAGAAATAGGAATAAAACAAAGGTAAAGACAAAAATTTCGAGGAAATGAGATAGAAAAAAATCTTGAAAGAAATAGGGGGTGAACATAAAGTCAATAGGAAAAAGAGAAGTCAAAAGGAAAAAGATGAGTCAATATGAGATAGTCTGAAATAAATCCAAAGAGAGGTCAACAAGAATTACGAAGGAAATGTAGCCAAGGTAAAGCTAGGAAATAAAATCCAAAAGAGAAGCCAACAAAATTTTGAAAGGAAATAATAAAAAAACAAAGGAAGAAAAAATTATGAAGGAATAATTGGACATGGATAGAAAATAGAAGTCTACATAAAATAGACACAAATAGGAAGACCAAATTAAAAGGAAAATCCATGTAAGTAAAGTCTATTTTTGGTTGACTGGTCAAAGCTTCAGTTGATTAATTATTGAAGTCAAGCTCATCTCCAGATCAACTCGTGGTTTCAAACGCTCCAACTCAGCTTCCAACATTTAATTAGAGTTCTAATTTTATCATTGTGTGGATTTTATTCATGTTCTTGTTTATCTCATGCTTTCAAATGATCAAACAACTCAAGAGGAAGTCCATATTTGGAGGTGGGTGTAGCATTTTTGCATGATAAGAGTTTGACTTCCCAAAATTAGCCACCATCCTTTTCAATGCAAGAATTTTTCATGCAAGACAAAATAGAATTTTATAAATTCTGAGTTGGTTTGAGTTTACTCCCTCTCTATTTTCAAATTCTACCTCTTATCTTTTGTATATTTTCTATAATAATGGCTTTTGAGCCTTGTAAAAATGATCCCTCTTTTGGCAAGACAATCTTCTACCAAAGTTTAGGCTGTAACCTTTTTTAGAATAAATAAGATGACTGTGTTTTTTTAATTTCTAGTAGATGATATAGTGTACTTTTGTTATATATTTACCTAAGTGATAGATTTTCTTTCTTCCTTATCAAGTCTAGATTTGTACCTAGTTACTAGCTGATCATTTATGCAAGTCATGTTCTGTGTTGGATTATCTTTCACTAAGTTTATAGTGGATATTAGTGGTTGTTAGTGTCTTCAATTAGGCCTATTTCTACATTTCCCTCAAGCTTAGATCATTAGATAGAACCTTTTCATGAAATACTTATGTGTATTGATCAATTGGAGTTGAATTTCTACCTCTTCCTTGTCTGAATCAGTGTTCTTAGAAGCTCAATTTGAGTGGATCAATCAAATTAGGTGTATCACCACTTAAGCTAGGCTTTCCTTTCAAGTTCTTTCTTCCCTTTTCCATAGGTAGTTTTTAGCATAGAAGTTGAGATCCTCACTAATAAATCTTATAGGAACTAGCCTTCTCTAGAGGTTCTTCTCACCATTGAGGCACCCACCCTCATGAGAAGATCCCATTGTTTCAACAGGAGTGAGGGTTAGCCATTTTAGCATGTCTTCAATCAGGGTGCAACTTCAGGTTGAAAATAGTTTTTGGCATGCCTGGTAGGACCTATTGGATCTAGTCTTGATGAAATTATAGTTGCAGCAATGTTCTTCAAGAATTATTTGGTGGTTCCAAGCTCAAGCAATTCTTTCTAATAGTTCAGGCATATTTTCCATGTAAGTCTATTTTTATTTCATTATCATGAATGAATTTTTATGGTTGTGTATGAAGAGAATTCATATGATATGTTTCTTTATCATCCCAATGATGGATCATACCACCCTTATCATGATACCTATGAGCCTTTTATGAGCCTAATCAGCCTTATCAAGAGTATTATCAAAGCTATGTTGAGCCTTATCAATTTTCTCATGATCCTTATTATCAAGATCATGAGTCTTACCTTCCTTGTGATCTATATTAGTCTCAATCCCATATTTCATCTTCCCCATATGGATACAATGTTGCATATGAGTAGCCTTGCCTTCAAAAAAGAAAGAATGAAATAGATCTTAGAATACTAGCATATGCAAGAAAGGTTTGTTCTAACTGCCAGTATGAGGAAGTGAATGGTCTATTTCAAAATGTTTCCAATGATCCAGAAGAGAGAAATGGGATGTGTATTCTTGTATTAGAAAGTTAAACCAATTGTCTACAAAGGGTTTTTGTGCTTCTTATTCTCATGAAGTTATTAATCATGCCCAGTGTGTGATAAGGGAGCTTCATAATTGTATTCAAGATCCTATTCATGATACTAAACCTTCCTATAGTCCCCTTTCCTCACCAATCATTCCTCAAGATCAAGCTGTCTAGGAAGACAAGTAGGTTTCAGACTTTGATGAGGTAATGGCGAAGTGGAAGGAATAGAATACAGAGGTCTTTAAGAGTTTCTCTTTCCCTCCTCTCCAAAACTCCCTAGATAATTCCAATGCCCTCAAGATTCCAAAATTTGATCATAATCAACCTCCCATGCTTCATTTTTTCTCTCAAAAAAATGAATTTTATCACCCTCCCACCATCTCCCTTCCTCAGGAGGAACCTATTCTTTGGAGGATTGAGAAAGAGGTTGTAGCTACAGGTCAAGTTCTTGTAGAGTGTGTAGAGGATGCTTTAGGTATGTTTGAGGAAGAATTTCCTATTGATACTTTACTTGAGGTTATAGTTGAGCATCCAATTATAGTTGAGAGTGAGAAGACTAATTTTGATGTAAAGGAACTTTAAGAGGAGTTGGTACAAATTGAAGTTATACCTGAGTTACAGGTATCTTCTATTGAGAAGGATCCAGATAGCTTTTAAGCTAATTCTATAGATCAAAATGCTGAAAAAAAAGATGATTGGTAGATATAACTTAAATCTCTTCATGATATTTAAGAACTTTGTATGGATATGTTGTCTATTGAAGGACACATTTACAAAAAAATTGATCAAAAATCACCTACTCAAGGTCACAGTACAGATTGGGTTGGCTACTCAAAGCTCTTTGAAGAGTTGTATGAACTTGTAGTAGTCGATAAGAAGGATGTGGTCACTCAATAACCATGCATAGATAAGGTTCACTTGACAAGGTGGTAGATGATAAGTAATATGGAAAAGATTAGGAGGTACTTGATGAGTTTGTTTTTGTTGGTGACTAGTTTGTTATTGATGACTCATTTGAGAAGATGCTAATACAGTTGGTGGACAAGGAAAATACCTCATCAAAGGTTATGATTAATGAAAATCTTGATTTTCAACTTGTACCATCTCTTAGAAGGAGTGAGTTCAATAATTTCCCATTTGATCTAGGCAGATCATGCTTTATCATGGTTATCTAGGTTCCTTATTTGTTTTACTTTCCTCTAAGTTCTATTCAAGCATAGTTGTTTCATTTAGTTTTGTTCCAATAAGTGTTTGTTTGCACATTTTCTTCTTAGTTAGTTTTCATGCTTTCATGTGTTTCCCTTCTTATTTTGAAGGGAAAATGTTACTTCAACCATGATTAGAGGATATTTTCAATCAAAAACTAGGTTTATCATTATTTTGGGAGTTCAAAGTTTATGTTTGAGTTCTCAAGCATAGCAGGGATGATTCCTTATGAGTCACCAAAAATGTTGGCCATTTTTAGCCTACATACTAAAATTTTGCCTAAATGTGAGAGGGTTGGCATTCAAGCAAGACTTCAGGTTTTACATAGTAGAAGACTTTGGGTTTTATAAGAGACAACTTGTTAGGTTGTGGAGCTAAAAGCTTCAACTATTGCAAACATGGAGGAGGTTGCTGAGTTCCAAGGAGACCAGCATTGGCAGAGTTAGTGCAGAGGGCAACCGACATCGGCAGGTGTGAACTGAAAGACAACCGGCATCGGCAGGAGGTCAGCTGATGTCAATCACCTCCAAGCAGACAGGGACTGATGTCAGTCACCTGTGGCAGTTCCAAAACTGTTCGTTGCACGGATAGTTAGTTCATTGAACTAAGAGTTTCCATGTAAAGACTATTTTTGGTCTTGAGTTACGAGTCTAATTATTGTAATTAAGAATGTTTAATTATTGTATGCATGAGATCTATATAATAGACTCATGGGCTGTATTTTAAAAGTGTGCTAGAAAGCCATTATGCTTGAAGAGAGAGCAAGAGTAGCTCCTCCTAGTTCCAAAGGGGTGTTGAGTGTGTATGATCAGGGAGAGTTGCAGGTTGTGCAAGTTCTACTAGAAGATCCATCGAGGTACTGGTTGAAGAATCATAAGGACTTAGTGAGGCAAGGACAAGGGTTCTTCAGGGTGTAGAGACATCTACATGGTAATTAAGGTCTGTTGATTTGTAGGTGGCATCAAGGAAATGGAGATCTACTTGGAGTACGATTGTGTACTTGGTGTACTGGTAGCATTGTTACTGACTGGTGGAGGTGAACAACAACTCTGTGTTTGAGTTGATTGTTGTGACCATGATGAGAGAGTGAAGTGTTGAAGGAGAATTACAGGTGAACCCTAAAAGTGTGGGAGCTCTAGAGGTGTGGGAAGAAGATGTGTGGCATCTTCTTTATTGTATTTTATTTTGATTGTGTATTGTCTCTCATATCTTGTGTTGTTTCATATTTCTAGTTACTTATTCATTCTGGTTAAATTTTGTGTTTAGTTGCTTATATAGAGGTAATCATATTGTGCTCTAATTGAGGAGCAAGATCTTGACAAGTGGTATCAGAGCATGTTTGTTGTTCTAGGTGCCTGACAAGTGGTATCAGAGCTAAGGTTGCAGGGAGCAGGTTTGTGTTTGGTTACAGGTCACTCTCAGGGGTTTCTGATTGAGTGGGAGTATAGCAACGATAGAAGAAAGTAAGCTAAGAATGGAGGAATTGAAAAGCATGAATGGTCAATTATGGTCCTATGGAAAGAAAGAGCAGGGAAAAGAATATTGTTGGTTGGTAGAAGATCAGCTTGAAGGAACTGAAGAAGCAGATGTTGCAGGTGTTGTTACACAAAATGCTCTGGGAGGTTTCTTGGATAAAGTAGAATCTTGTCTTATAGATTATGTTGCCTCTTTCCATGCAGTCTGAAATAGAGTATTTTTCCATGTTAAGGTCTTTGGAGACTTTGGAAAGATTTATTTAGGGGCTGGTGTGCCTTGCCAAAGAATTGGCAAAAAGGAAGTGAAGCTGAAATTACAGGTGGCCAACACATGGGTGTTGATGGAGGTCATGCAGGTCCCAGTCTTGAAGATGTAACTAATTGCTTCAAAAAAGTTGGGTGACGAGAGATGAACAAAAACTCTCACAGCAAATGCACTTGAATTAGCGGGTGGTAAGAAAGTAGGTACTCTTTATCTACTTGCTTGTATTACTGATTCTTCTTCTATTGTAGAGACATGGCTTTATAGGCTTGGTCACATGAACAAGAAGGAGATGCATGTTCTTAATAGGAAGTCAGATGTCTTTGACAAACTTAAGAACTAGAAAGCCTTGGTGTTTTTGGAGGAGATGATGGATAGAGATCAGCAGATGGGATTGAGTAACTCTGAGCAGAGCAATTTAGATAGGGATTTGATTCAAAGAAAGCTCATGGGTAAAAAGTCATCACTCATAGGGGAACATAGGTACTGGCATCGGTCAAGAGGAATCGACGTCGAACAGACAGGTGCCAATGTCGGTCATGTGCACACCAGAGCTGGTGGTGTCAGGCAGGGTAAGATCGATGTCGATCAAGAGGACTGACATCGATGACAGTAAGACTGACGTCAGTCAGGAGGATTGACATCGACAGTAGGTAGACACTGACGTTAGTGGGGTCAGTAGTTAAGATAGGTACATGGAACCGACGTTGATTAGATGCAGACTATGTGGTGACCGAGGACGGTCACTGTAACAGATTTTGGGCAGACAGCAAGCTGTCAAGGAGTCTCAAACACCCATATGGAGGATTGAAGGGGTAAGTAAACCTCAAATTCATTGTTCCTCTTCTTTATACTCATTGCTCACTATAGAGTAGGAAGGATTTAGGAAATAGTGGGAGCATGGCAGGAATATGATGCAAAACCAAATGGGAGATTTGGTAGGGTTGCCAGCCGGTATGAAAAGCACAAAGACGAATGGATTCCTTAGTTGAAGAATAGATTAAATGGACACATGAGATGGAAGGCCAGGTCATATGGTCTTGAGGAAGCTACAGGACAGTGGTATAGGGCTGACAGGTGGTATTAGGTGGATGATAAAGTAGGGCTTTAGTCAATGTCAGTATAACCATTGTGTTTGTATTTACCAAGTGGATGATGAGTCGCGACATTATATTATTATTTTATGTGGTGTGGTTGCTTGTTGCAGGGTTACACATGCAAGGAGTTTTTTGAGCTAAAGGTAAAGTTAGTTTAGAGGTATGTCATGGAGAATTTGGGAGCAGCGAAATTCTTCGGCATAAGAGACATGGAAGATCACAGGTTGATTTTGTCTTGAGTGGGAGTTGATGTGAAGAAGGTCTTGGTAGGGTTCAATACACAGGATGTAGAACTAGTATGCACACCAAGGGCTAGACAGTTCAAGCTAAGCTTAGAACAGTGTTTGAGATCACATAAGGTCTGGTGTAGACCTAAGTTTTCCCAAGCAGTGGGATTTGTCAAAAAGTTTAGAGCCAATTTGGGAAAGAAGGAGTATTGGAGGGCAGTTCAGTGGATTCTCAGGTATCTGAGAGGGACCAACAGTAGGGATTCATGCTATGCAGAGTCAAGGTCTTCACTACATGGAGTTGTAGGTTTGGATGTGGCAAGTTACTTGGATGACAGGTAGTGCACCACAGGGTGTGTGGTGGTTGGTCTTCAAGATTGAGCTTGAAGAGGGATACAAGCCAGGAAACAAATTAGATAGTGTACAAGTATAGGTACAGTTGCAGCTATTTATCTCCAAGTGGGAGATTGTTAGGTTGTGGAGCTAAAAGCTTCAACTATTGCAAACATGGAGGAGGTTGTTGAGTTCCAGGGAGACCGACGTCGGTAGAGTATAGTGCAGAGGGCAACCGACATCAGCAGGTGTGAACTGAAAGACAACCAGCATCGGTAGGACGTCAGCTGATGTCGGTCACCTCTAGGCAGACAGGGACCAACGTCAGTCACTTGTGGTGGTTCTAAAACTATTCATTGTACGGACAGTTATTTCATTGAACCGAGAGTTTGCATGTAAAGACTATTTTTGGTCTTGAGTTACGAGTCTAATTATTATAATTAAGAATGTTCAATTTTTGTATGCATGAGATCTATATAATAGACTCATGGGTTGTATTGTAAAAGTGTACTAGAAAGCCATTGTGCTTGAAGAGAGAGCAAGAGTAGCTCTTCCTAGTTCCAAAGGGGTGCTGAGTGTGTATGATCAAGGAGAGTTGCAGGTTGTGCAAGTTCTACTAGAAGATCCACCAGGGTACTGGTTGAAGAATCATAAGGACTTGGTGAGGCAAGGACAAGGGTTCTTCAGGGTGTAGAGACATCTACATGGTAAGTAAGGTCTGTTGATTTGTAGGTGGCAGCAAGGAAAGGGAGATTTACTTGGAGTATGGTTGTGTACTGGCAGCATTGTTACTGACTGGTGGAGGTGAACAACAACTCTGTGTTTGAGTTGATTGTTATGACCGTGCTGAGAGAGTGAAGTGTTGAAGGAGAATTACAGGTGAACCCTAGAAGTGTGGGAGCTCTAGAGGTGTGGGAAGAAGAAGTGTGGCATCTTCTTTATTGTATTTTCTTCTGATTGAGTATTAATACAAGATTGTGTATTGTCTCTCATATCCTGTGTTGTTTCATATTTCTAGTTACTTATTCATTTTCATTAAATTTTGTGTTTAGTTGCTTATACATAGGTAATCATAGTGTGCTCTAATTGAGGAGCAAGATCTTGACAAGTGGTATCAGAGCATGTTTGTTGTTTTAGGTTCCTGACACAACTTATTTCACTTTATGAGTAATCATCAGTTGAAACCCCTCAGCAGAAGTAATCTACTTTGGAAAACCTAAATTACTCTTAACAATGCAAATCAAGTTTTAAGAAGTGCTTTGCTTATGAAAGTTTTAACAGTATAAATAATCTAGGTTGGAAAACCTGAATTACTCTTGATAGTGCAAATCAGGTTTTGAGAAGTGCTTTGCTTATGAAAGTTTTATTAGTAGAAGTAATTCAGGTTTAGAAACCCAAATTACTCAGGATATTGCATTTTGGGTTTCTCAAGGTGAATTACTTATCTCTTTTTATAAGTAACAAGTAGTGAAGAATCCTAAGTTGTAGACATTGAAGAACAAACAAATAGACTCAGACAAAATGCCTGAAGGAATTCCTTAAAAAAAATTCAAAGGACAAATTAAAAAACCTGAATGGTAATGTACCCTTTGAAAAGGATGTTTCCAAAAAGCTCAGTTACCCTCCAAAAACCCTGGGTGCCCTCCAGAAAACCTGAGTGCCCTCTAAAAAGTTTGGGTGCCTTAAGATGAAAATTTGAAGGAAATTGAAAGACATAAAACCTGAAGAAAATATAAGCAAAGGCAAAAATAATTTTGTGGGAGGACATCCTTCCAAAAAAATTCAAACATAATAATCTAAGGGGCTTGACAAGAAACCATAGAAAAGGAAATGACAAAGCCATGGGAGATAACATAAAATTTTAAAGGGGAGGAAATGAAATTTTTGAAAGAAATAGGAACAAAACAAAGGTAAAGACAAAAAGTCTGAGGAATTGAGATAGCAAAAAATATTGAAATAAATAGGGGTGAATATAAAGTCAATAGGAAAAAGATGAGTCAATAGGAGATAGTCTGAAATAAATCCAAACAAAGGTTAACAAGAATTCTAAAGGAAATGCAACCAAGGTAAAGCCAGGAAATAAAATCTGAAAGAGAAGCCAATAGAATTCTGAAAGGAAATAATAAAAAAACAAAGACAAGACAAAATTTTGAAGGAATAATTGGACTTGGATAGAAAATAGAAGTATACAAAAATAGACATGAATAGGAAGACCAAAATAAAAGTAAAATCCATGCAAGCAAAGGCTATTTTTGGTTGACTGGTCAAAGCAACATTTGATTGGTTGTTGAAGTCAAGCTCATCTTTGGATCAACTCATGCTTTCAAACGTTCCAACTTAGCTTCCAACATTTCAATTAGAGTTACAATTTTAGCATGGCATGGATTTTATGCATGCTCTTATTTATCTCATGATTTCAAATGATCAAACAACTCAAAATTAAGTCCATATTTGGAAGTGGGCATAGTATTTTTGCATGATAAGAGTTTGACTTCTCAAAATTAGCCACCATCATTTTTAATGCAAGGAATTTTCATGCAAGACAAAATAGAAATTTTTAAAGGCTGAGTTGGTTTGAGTTTACTCCCTCTATATTTTCAAACACCACATCTTGGCTTTTGTAAATTTTCTATATTAATGGCTTTTGAGCCTTGTAAAAATGATCCCTCTTTTGGCAAGATAATCTTCTACCAAAGTTTGGGTTGTACCTTTTTTCAGAATCGATAAGAATATGACTATGTTTTTTCAATTTCAAGTAGCAAGTATAGTGTACTTTTGTTATAGATTTGCCTAAGTGATAGATTTTTTTTTCTTATCAAATCTAGATTTGTACCTAGTTACTACCTGATCATTTATGTAGGTCATGTTCTGTGTTGGATTATCTTTTGTTGAGTTTATAATGGATATTAGTGGTTTTTAGTGTCTTCAATTAAGCCTATTTCTATTTTTACCTCAAGATTAGATCATTAGATAGAACCTTTTCATGAAATACTTATGTGCATTGATCAATTGGAGTTGAATTTCTACCTCTTCCTTGTCTAAATCAATGTTATGAGAATCTCAATTTGAGTGGATCAAGAAAATTAGGTGTATCACTACTTTAGCTAGAATTTCCTTTCAAGTTATTTCTTCCCTTTTCCCTAGGTAGTTTATAGCATAGAAATTGATATCCTCACTGATACATCTTACAGGAACTAGACTTTTCGGGAGGTTCTTCTCACCATTAAGGCATCTACCCTTGTGAGAAGATCTCATTATTTCAATAGGAGCAATGATTATCCATTTTAGCACATCTTAGATTAGGGTGAAACTCTAGGTTGACAATAGGTCCCAATACCAAGCCATTACTATTGTCAACACAAATCCCTTTTAGCCCAAACATCCTAAAACCAACTTTAGATTGCCTTTCTAGTTCCTTATTTCAGCCAACTCTCCTATCACATTTAAATTACAAATTTATAATAATCTAATAATGCTTAGGGTGACCACTTAGTTAGCATTTAATTTTCATTTTATTATTTTCTCTCTGATCATTACATGTTATATTGCAAAAACATACTATTGTCTCCAAATCTTGCACCCTAGAAGAGGGTGTTTAGGCCTCTTCTAGATTTGGGCAATGTTAGTACATTTCTAGGCATGTGGGTGTGCTTATAAGGGAAAAGAACCTCTAGATTTAAAGGGTCTAGATCCCTATATGTATCTCTACAAAACCACTTATGTCTAAACCAATCTTCTTGAAGGTAAAAGAGTTAAAATTTGTAGAAAGGAACCTATTTTAACAATGATTTTCTTCCACATGAATGTCATATCTTTGTACATAATACAACAAAATGTAAAGACCCCTTTTCAAGTTCTAGAGATTCTAAAATGAATATTTCAATATATAGGTGAGATGCATGAAAGAACATAAGGGAAATGAACCTAAAGGCAAATTGCACATTCAAGAATAGTTAAAACTCTTACAGTAGTTCCATACACTTAAACACACTCTAGATGACCTGTTAGATCAAAACATATTGCTCATGTGTGAAGGATACAAGATAGAAGGATGAAAAATCATCATGTATTATCACTGTACATCACTTCTACACTCAAGCAATTGTTTAAAATTTTTAAATAAAGGATTGTACTAATGCTCAAAGCAAAATGTGATATCATTCTAGCAGGGCTTTGCCATACACTATGTGGATGATTTTAACTTGGCCCAAGGGTTGTATATATAGCTCAAGAGATTTGAGAGAGGGAGAGACATTTAAACACCAAAAAGAGGAATCAATCTATTAGGAATCATTATCTTTATCTATAACCATCTTTACCAATGATACTCTTTTTAGCCACATGATTGATCCATGTCATCTCAAGTGGTTACACATTTTGGCCTACTCTCTCAAAGATGTTCCTCTAATGATCACACTTAGCAAAATCAGGATAATTTTGGGTTCAGTCATAGCATCAAAGTGGTTATCCACCTTTTATATATTTTTCCTTTTCATTATATTTAGATTTATCCTTCTTCTTTGATTAGTCCTCAAGGAACGACTCAGATCCTGATTGATCAATGGTGCTATGGGCTCTCTCATTATTTTGATGGATGAAGGATGCAAACCCTTATATCTTCTTGTGATTCCTTCTATTTGAACACCAATGGTTATTTTTTGAGGTATAAATCTGACATCCATGCAACCATGTTTCTAAAAACTCCCTTATATTCTCTTTGGACCCATCTTTCTATAGACTCTGCACAACTTTTATACCCTTCAAACTTTTCCCAAGTGTCCCTTTAGACCTTTGGAAGTGGACCAATTGCACTTTTTTGAAGGATA
This sequence comes from Torreya grandis, assembly GCA_037957365.1. Lineage (NCBI taxonomy): Eukaryota > Viridiplantae > Streptophyta > Pinopsida > Cupressales > Taxaceae > Torreya > Torreya grandis. Next base: position 2,848,894 of record JARHVA010000212.1, read on the forward strand.
CTTTTGAAGACAAAAGACCCTTTGGACTTTTGTGTAGGTCACTTTGTAACTAAAAATATCCTCTCAAAACCTGAAGTCCCTTTCAAAAGAATGGAATTGCCATTTCAGACTTTTTGCAAGTGACCACTTTTTTGAAAAAGAGACCCTTCAGAACCTTTGAACTATACCCTTTCTTGGAATATGCCCTTCAGAAAAATGAAAGTGGACCTTTCTTTGAGGAAAAGGCCCTTCAGCTTTTTTGAAAGTGTCCCTTCAAACTTTTTTCAAATGACACTTTGAAGAAAAAGACCTTTCAACAATTTTCAATATACCCTTTAGAAAGATTATTTTGAATAAATAGTCTGAAACAATTCCTTCAAAAAAGTTGCAAAGATCAATTCTTTCAAACTTTTTGTATGAAACAAAAAGCTGAAAGAATTCCTTCAAAGAGTTGAAAAGAAGAATTCTTTAGGAAAAGTCACAAAAGAAAATTCTTTTGGACTTTTTATTTCAGAAAAAAAATCAAAAGAAAGAACAAACCCTTTGAAAAAGTGGAATTGCCCTTCAAAAAAGTGGAATTGCCCTTCAGAAAAGAGCAAAGTGTCCCTTCGAAAATGTTGAAATGGTCCACCTACCTAAAAAGTGCCCTTCATAAACTTGAAAATAATTCCTTCAGCAAAAATTAAAGTGCCCACTTAGAGAGAAGACAACCTTTCGAAAAGATTATTTCAAAGAAATTATCCAAAACAATTCCTTTGGAAAAATTGAAAGCACCAATTCCTTTGGCAAAAGACGCTTTGAAAAACCTATAATACATAATTCTTTTGAAAAGATGTAAGGGAAATTTCTCAAAAAGATACCCTTTGGAAAAAATGGAAATGTCCCTTCGAAAGGGCTAAATTGCCCTTTGAAAAATTGCAAAGTGTCCCTTTGGAAACTTTGAAGTAGACCAATCCTTTTAATGAACAAACCCTTCAAAAATATTGTTTCAGACAAAATTCCAAAACAATTCCTTCAAAAATCCTACAATAGATAATTTTCAAGAGAATGATCCTTTAGGAAGCTTGAAAGTGACCCTTCAAAAAGATAGAATTGCTCTTTAGAAAGGTTGAAGTGACCCTTCAAAAAAGTGGAACTGCCCTTCGAAAAGATGGAACTACCCTTTGAAAATGTTAAAGTGTACAATTTCCTAGAGAAAGAGACTCTTCGATAAAGTAAAAAAGACCAAGTTATTTGAGAAAATCAAGTGGCCAATTCCTTCGAGACTTGGGCAAAAAAATTGAACTAAAACCCTACCAAAAAAAAAATGCTTGCAAAGAGACTGAACAAAAGCATTCTCTGAAGGAAACCACACTTGACATCTTACTATAGGGATAAACCATTCTAAATATTGTATTTGGCCATAATGAAAAGTCAAAACTTGGGAGTGAATTTGGGCTAACATTCTTAGTGATTCTAAGGGGTGGCATGCCTATTATGTCAAAGATCAATTGCCTAAATCCTTCCATTGGGCATGGAGTCATGCATAAAACACTCAAAAGAACTTGAACAAGCTCCTAGATCAAAATACAAGCTAATTGATTCATACACATGAGGGAAAGACAAACACCAACATAAAGAAGGAAACACACTTGTGCTACAAAGCACTTAGGGAACACAACAACAAACCAAAAATAAACACACATCTAAACTAGTATTTACAAAACATGGCTTTCCAAGACTAATAACAAGAATTTATATGTATCCCATTCACAGGGATATGTAACTCTTCTCCATTCATCTTGGATATCTGAAAGGAGTTGCTTTGATTGCACTTATTGATGATGTAAGGGCCACTCCACAAAGTGTAAAACTTTTTATATCTACCTGGCTTTGCTCTATCTTCATCCCATTTCAAGACCAAGTCACCCTCTTTGAACACTCTTGCAGTTGTTCTTTTATCAAAGGAATTCTTCATGAGTACTTGATGATGGTCCATAGCCTTGTGTGCATCATCCCTTACCTCTTATAGCTGCATTAGTTCTATTAGCCTGACTTCCATTGGTGTGTTTTCAAGTAATTCCAACTCTTGTGCAAGTTCTAGGGTAGGGAGTTCTTGGGATATGAACAACCTGCCTTCTCTCCCATAAACAAGTACAAAGGGATAATTACCAATTGATTTCTTAGTAGTAATCCTATATACCCATAAAGTTATTTTCAACTTTTTGTACCAAGCTCTTTGATTGTTCTCCAATTTCCTCTTAATGATCTTGATGAGGTTCTTGTCGGTAGACTCAGCCAATCCATTACCTTGAGGGTAATAATTGGATGAGGTACTCAAGTGAACTCCATTCCTACCTGACCAATCAAAATTTTTAGCACTTAAAAAAGCAAGTGCATTATCAAAAATGATGACATGAGGAAATCCAAACCTTGTTATAATGCTCTCATAGAACTCCAAGATAGCATTGTCATTTGCCTCCTTTAATGCAATAACTTCTACCCACCTTGTGAAGTAGTCAGTAGCAGTCAATATCCATTTGTGTCTAGCACTTGATGTAGGGTTGATCATACCAATAAAATCAAGGCCCCATTATGTGAAAGGATGGTTCACTTGGATAGGATTCAATGGAATGGATGCAAGTTTCTATTTTCCTACAAAGAAGGCACATTGAGGACACACCTTAGCCCAATGATAATAGTTATTAAAAATACTAGGCCAATAGTAACCAACCCTCATTATCTTTGCAACTGTAGTTCTAGGAGAGAAATGACCTCTATTTATACCATTTTGAAAACTTTCTAGTAGCATGTCAAATTGACCACTGTCAACACACCTTAACAGCACACCATTTGTGTCCTTTCTAAAAAGAACATTATCAACAAGGTAGTAGGGAATGGTCTAAAATCTAAAGTAACTCCTTTGAGACTTACTCAAACCATTGGGACACTCACCATTTTGAATAAAAATGATGATGTCTTATGTCCAGCTTTGAACTGATATGTGATCAGTTGGTTGGGGGTGAACTTGGTTGATCAAAACCTCTTCTTTTAGCTCTTGAAAATTTGAAGCTAAATATTCACATAATCCTTGTCCTCTCACCAAGTTTGTCACCTTGATGTCCACATCATACTCTATCACCTTTTTGATCTAGCCAGCTCTCTTTTCATTGAGGCCCTTATGTAGGAGAAACTCTTTGGTGCTGGGATGAGAAACCATGACTTGTATCTTATTGTTTGAGACCATGTGCCTAAGTTTTTTCAATCCCCTTATCATTGTCAAAGCTTGCATCTCAACAAATGTATATCTGACCTCATAATCATCCAGTTCTTAGCTGAATAATGTAATTAGTTGCTCTATCTCTTCATCATTCTTTGGCATAAGCATGGATGAGATTATATCAAGGTTGGTGAAGTTATAAAGTATGAAATTCTTGGCAAAGTTTGGGTTTAAGAGAGTAGGGGATTTTTCAATTACTTGTTTGATTCTCTCAAAACTGCTCTTTTCCTCCTTTTGTCCAAGTAAAAACTTGGTTCTTTTTTAGCATGGCTATGATAGGCTTTACCACAGCTACAAAGTCTAGAATAAACCTTCTAACAAAATTTATTTTCCCCAAGAAGCTTTGCAATCCCTTCTTGTGTTGAGGCAAGGACAAGCCTAGGATAGCCTCAATCCTTTTGAGGTCAATAGACAAGCCTCCTTATGAAATAATGTGCCCCAAGATTTTACCTTCATGGACAACAAAGATGCAATTTTTTGGATTAAGAGATATTCCATACTCCCTACATTTCTCAAACACTTGCCTTAGATGTTTCAAATGATCAACAACATCTTTTGAAAAAATAGTTACATCATCTAGGTACACAAGTAAAAACTTATTGATCAAACCTTTAAATCCATGTCCATTACTCTTTGAAAAGTGGCTCCAGCATTAGACAAACCAAAAGGCATCTTATTATAGGCAAAGGTTCTCCAATTTGTAGTGAAGGCTGCCTTGCACTGATCCTCCTCATTTAACAATATTTGGTTGTAGCCTAAATAACTATCAAGAAGAGAGAAGCATTGGGAACCTAAAACAACTTGAAGAATTTGTCCCATAGAAGGTAGTGGATAATGATCCTTGGGAGACACTTTGTTACAATCTCAAAAATCCACACAAACTTTGATCTCTCCATTCTTCTTTTAGACATGTATAAGATTAGCTACCCAAGTTGAGTGTTTGATAGGAAAGATAATCCTAGACTCAATCAGTGTGGTCAGCTCTTTCTTCATGAGTTCTTCCCTCTTGAGATTGATAGGCCTTTTCTTTTATCTAACTAGTTTAACTCCAGGTTATAACTCAATGGTATGATGAGCTAGACTTGGATCAAACCCTTTAAAGTCTTTATACTCCCAATCAAAGATTCCATGAAACTCTTTACACAATTCAATAAAAGCCTGCCTCTTGGGCTGAGAACATACCTTGCCAATTTTCAAACATTTGTCTTTGAAAATTAGGAATCTTTCATAGTTATCTTCTTTTGTTGACATGATCACTCTTTCTTTCTTCTTCTGGTCATCCTCATTGAAAACATTCTCTAAGGTAATCAACCCCTTAGGTATCTTATTTGTCTTTAATTGAATTATTTGCTCTTCATATTGATCATGTAGTCTCTTTTGGTTTCTTGAGGAGAAACCTACCTCATTTTGTAATAAGTGTGTAATGTTTTCATCACTTTAAAACACCTATCATGATAATTCAATATCTATAATAGAGAGCCTCACAATGATCTTGATATGAGATTGATCTTTCTCTTGTCCCACATCAATAACTGTGTCAAATTGTGCCCCTATGATAGCCACTCTGTTAGCATTTTTATTGGAATCCCTTGGTATGGGTTGTATGTTGGAGGCATCAAAGTCTTCAAGTAGGTCCCATACCCTATGCTTGTAGGATTTAAGGAAGGGTTTCTTTTTTGTAGCCTAATTTTTTACTTGGTGGATGACCAATTCACTATCTCCATAAACTTTTAGATTCTTGATCCCCCTCTTCTTTACCCATTGGAGTCTATGAACTAGGCCTTCATATTTTACCACATTGTAGGTACAACTAAATTAGAATCTATATGAGGAGTAGTATTTATTATTTTAAGGAAAAACTAACATAATGCCAACTCATGCACCTACTTTGCTTCTTGAACCATCAAAAAACATTTCCCAAATTCTTTCAAGTTCATGGTCTTCATTAGTGAGTGAAGGGATTAGAACATCCCCTTCACGCATACAATAAAACTCCTAAATAAGTATCTTCAATGAAAGTATATGGGTCGATTCCATGTGTTTCAATGTTTTATTTATCAATAAAGAGATCAAAAATACCTTCAAGGGGGGAGGATGCTTCACCATCCATAACACTTTCTTGCTCTTTGCTAATTAGGCAATTTTGATTTGAGTTTGTCTCCATGTATGGCTCAATATGAAACCTTAATAAGGGATAAGTCCTTATAGTCACCTTGGTTTCATATCTTTTTTAAAAATATAGGAAAGACCAATCAGCATAAAGGTACCCTCTTATCTTAGCTATGAAGTCCCTTGACAAGCAAATAGCAAAATGAGTTGAAAGGTCTATCACCCCAACATCTTGAAAATTTGGGAAACTTGGGAAATCATGTAGAAAAACCTTCAAACCTTTAACCAGTCCCACTATCTTAGTTGGAGTCTGATCAAGATGCAATACACCCTTTCTATGTGGCTCATATTTTAATCCTAGCTTATCATCCACCAACTTAGGCATGACAGTGGTACTAGCTCCACTATCTATAATACAATTGTAAACCAGTTTGTCTCCCATAATGAGTGTGAGGTAGAAGGGTGGAGGATTTGCAGACTTGTTGGAGGGTTCTAAGACATGGATTGGAGAATTGGTAAGGGCCACACTATTGTGCTTTGAAGTTTGAGGGGTTACATGAATGTTTGTAAGCTATTCTTGTAACAGCTCCTTTTGACCAAGCATATGCAAGACTTCCTAAAGAGATATGCTTGTCTTGGAATTCTTCAGAGAATCAATAATGTTTAGAGAGGGATAATTCACCTTTTCTTGGACCTTTAAAGGTAGATAAGGAGTATGAACCTATTGTGTTGTAGGCTTGATAACCCAACTAGCATTTTGATTTTGTTGAGTATGACTTGTAGCAGGAATTGCATTAGGAGTCACACCTTGTGGCCTTAGAGAGGCATCACTTGGAGTTACTCATGCTTCTTGACCTTATCCCAACACTCTCTTCTTGGATATTGTGTTGGTTTCAACTGATGTGCTTTGATTTAACACATAATCATCTCTTACTTAGAAGTTCATCATGCCTACACTTTAGTAGCTGCCTTCTCCACAATTATCCCTTTATATAAAGTTTGCTTCTTTTGAAGTTACATAAGGAGTAGTTTCCTCTTGTTCCATAAAATGTTGAATATCTTCTCCACCATCATGCATAAACTAACCTTACGTTTATCCCCATTAGTCCAAATTATTCTCTCCTTGGACTAGATTAGCATGTACTGGAACAACAGCCTTCATGGAAAGAGTGGGATTAGGATTATAGGCATTGAGCTACCTATTAAAACCTTGCTAACCATATCCTCTTCCTTGGTAGTTGTATTGGGGTGGAGATATATATCCTTGTTGAGGATAGTATTGATGGTTAGGTGGAGTACTTATTTGGAACTGAGCTTGCTTGAGTTGAGCTCGTAATGATTAGATTTCTTCATCTTTGTCCACATCACTATCCACTTTCTTGGGGAAGGTTCTTGGCTTGACATTGGCATTAGGAATTTGAGATATGATTAAATCTTCAATTGAACCATGAGATAGCAATAGCATGGAAACTCTTGGAGGGAGTGTTCCATATTCTATCAAGTTATTTTTAGCTCTAATAGCTATTTCATATGCATCAGGCAAAGTGAATCCTCCCATATATTGTAACATCACTACAACATCAGTACCAATACCTTTAAGATAGATGGGAGACCCAAATCTTGGAGTAGGTCTCATGATAGGTGGCAACTTATGCCATGTCCTTTGAAATCTTTCATTAAAATCCCCCATAGATTTGTTAGGACCTCTCTTTATCATGTTCAGCTGATGAATCAGCAAAGTGTGGTCACTCTTATTCTCAAATCTAATCACTAGCAATTTTCCAAAGCCATCCCAACTTGTAATGCAACCACCTTCCAAAGTCCTATACTAGTCAAGTGCTTTGCCTTTTAGAGACATAGAAAGCAATCTAATGGCTATGTTGGCTTGGGTGACATTATGGAAGTTACATAAATTTGAAATGTCCTTAACATGCTCAGATGGGGTAATAGGACCCTCTCTATTGAAACCAAGGAGACTCTTGGTAGCATTGGGAGGAATAGGGTCATATGCAGGAAGGTCAATTAGATTTTGTGTGTTAAAGGCTAGGAAAGGTAGTTGTCTATCCATTTCTCTTCTTTCCTCTTGATCTCTTATTTCTCTAACTTCCTCAACTTCTTCTTTTTCTCCAAAACCTCCTTTCCAAAGATCTCTACAAAATTTGGAATGGTTGAGGGCATTGTTCTTCAAGAAGAGCTTCAACTAGAGGGGCTTGATCAAAAGTCCTAGATGACCTAGTGAGGACCATGAAGTATAATGTGGGAAAATTGATCTGCAACCAAAGATTCTCACCTTTTGGAGTTGTCAAATGTTGTATTAAGAGTACAAACTTAGGTTTGTCAAGACCAACATTCACCTTGACATGTAAATAACCAAGAACTATGGTCCCACCAGGTGTGCTAGAATTATTGTCTCCAAATCTGACACCCTAAAAGAGAGTGTTCAGGCCTCTTCTAGATTTGGGTAATGTTGGGACATTTCTATGCATGTGGGTGTGCCTATAGGAGAAATGAACCTCTATATTTAAAGGGAATAGCTCCCTATATGTGTCTCTATAGAACCACTTATGTCTAAACTAATCTTCTTGAAGGGAAAAGAGTTAAAAATTTTAGAAAGGAAACCTATTTTAATAATGGTGATGTACCAAGATTTTCTTCCACATGAATGTCATATCCTAGTGCACAATACAAAAAAATGTAAAGACCCCTTTTCAAGTTCTAGATATTCTAAAATGAATATTTCAATATAGAGGTAAGATGCATGAAAGAATAGAAGGGGAAAGCACCTAAAAGCAAATTACACATTCAATAATAGTTAAAACTCTTACATCAGTTCCATACATGTAAACACACTCTAGATGACCTATTAGATCAAGAAATCTTGCTCAGGTGTGAAGGATAGAAGATAGTAGGGAAAAAAATCATCACATGTCATTGTACATCACTTATACACTTAGGTAATTATTCAAAACTTTGAAAGAAAGGACTATATTAATGCTCAAAGGCAAAATGTGATATCATTCTAGTAGGGCTTCGCCATACACTATGTGGATGATTTTAACTTAGCCCAAGGGATGTATATATAGCACAAGAGATATGAGAGAGGGAGAGGCATTTGAGTGCTAAAGAAAGGAATAAATATATTAGGAGTCATTGTATTCAGCTACAACCGTCTTTGCCAATGATGCTCTTTTCAGCCACATGATTGTTCCATATCATCTCAACTAGTTACATATTTTGGCCTACTCTCTCAAAGATGCTCCTCCAATGTTCATGTTTAGCAGAATTAGGATATTCTTGGACTGAGTTAGGGCATCAAATTAGTTATCCACCTATTGTAGATTTTCCCTTTTCATTCTATTTGGCTTTATCCTTCTTTTATTGGTCCTCAAGGAATGACTAAGATCCTAATTGATCAATGGTGATATGGGATCTCTCATTTTTTTTTGGATGAAGGACATGAGCCCTTGGATATACTTATGAGTCCTTCTATTTGAACACCAATGGATATTTATTGACATGGAAGTTTGACATTCATACAACCATCTTTCGATGGACTCCCTTCTATTCTCTTTGGACCCATCTTTCTATGGACTCTACATGACTTTTATACCCTTTAGATTTTTCCCAAGTGTCCCTTTGGACCTTTAGAATTGGACCAATTACACTTTTTAAAAGGACACTTTTGAAGACAAAATACCCTTCAGAATTTTGTGTAGGGCACTTTGCAAGTGAAAAGGCCCTCTTAGAACATGAAGTTCCTTTTGGAAGAATGGAATTTCCCTTTCAAACTTTTTGCAAGTGACCACTTTCTTGAAAGAGAGACCCTTCAGAACCTTTGAACTATACCCTTTCTTGGAAGATGCCCTTCAGAAGAATGAAAATGGACCTTTCTTTGAGGAAAAGGCCCTTCAGCTTTTTTGAAAGTGTCCCTTTAGACTTTTTTTGAAGGACACTTTGAAGAAAAATACCCTTCGGTAATTTGTAATATATCCTTCGAAAAGATTGTTTCAAACAAAAAGTCTAAAATAATTCCTTAGAAAAAGTTAAAAAGATCATTTCTTTTGAACTTTTTGTCTGAAACAAAAAGCTAAAAGAACTCCTTCAGAGAGTTGCAAAGAAGAATTCTTTTAGAAAAGTCACAAAGGAGAATTCTTTGGGACTTTTTTCTTCAAACAAAAAGTCCAAAAGAAAGAACAAACCCAAAGAATGAACCCTTCAAAAAAGTGGAATTACCCTTCGAAAAAGTGGAATTTCCCTTCGAAAAAGTGCAAAGTGTCCCTTTGAAAACTTTGAAGTAGACCAATCCTTTTAATGAACAAACCCTTTAGAAACATTGTTTTAGATAAAAGTCTAAAATAATTCCTTCAAAAATCATATAATAGACAATTCACATGAGAATGATCCTTCAAGAAGCTTGAAAGTGACCCTTCAAAAATATGGAACTGCCCTTCAAAAAGGTTGAAGTGACCCTTTGACAAAGTGGAACTACCCTTTAGAAAGATAGAACTACCCTTTGAAAAGGTTGAAGTGTACCAATTCCTTGAGAAAGAGACCCTTAGACAAAGTAAAAAGGACCAAGTTCTTTGAGAAAATCAAGTGGCCAATTCCTTCAAGACTTGGGCAAAAAACTTGAAGTAAAACCCTACCAAAAGAAAAAAAATGCTTGCAAGGAGACTAAACAAAAGCATTCTCTATTGGGATAAACCATTTTGAATGTTATATTTGGCCATAATGAAAAGGCAAAACCTGGGAGTGAATTTTGGCTAACATTTACATTGGCCAGCGTTGGTGAAAGGTTTTGTGTTATGTGCCCTAATTGGATCAATCACATTGATCTAATTGTTTATGTGTTTGCTTTCATTATTGATTTAATTATAGTTGATAATTTTGTCCCAAAAATGTAAAAATATCTAGTACCCTAAGGAAGACCCATTATTTTTTTGGAAAAATCCTTAAAATGACCCATGACACTCTTTTCCCAAATCTCAATAGAAATCAAAGATCTCGGTGTAATTTTCAACTTATAAAATTGAAAATTACGTCCAAACCTCTATTTCCCACTTTACTCATAGATGGAGGATACTGAAGATTGGAATGAAATTTTCAACTTGAAAACCTACAAATTACATCCCAACCTATGCTTTTTGCACAATTCATGACCATTAAAAACCAGAACCTCGCTCATGATTTGTAACTTGCAAAGTTGAAAATTATAAATGGAGATCCACCTTCTGCCAAACACCTTCCCCACATAAAATAACTATTTGAATGAAATTTGAAAATTTAAAATTTTCAAATTGATTTCCAACCTCTACTTCTCATGCATCGCTCTTATTGGAAACTAAAATTCTAGTTGTAATTTGTAACTTGCAAAGTTACAAATTACAACTCGAGTCCCACTTCCTACTGACTAACCTCCCTACATAAATTGGAACTTTAGTTTTCATTTTCAACTTGTAAATTTGAAAATTTCACCTCAAGTTTCACTTTCCTATTTATAACATACCAAGCTACCTGACAAAAAGTGGAAGTCAAAGTGCAAATTGTAATTTTGAAAAATTACAAAATTGCTTTAGGATTCCAAAGTTTCAAACTACCCACCAACTACTAACCTAAGGGAATTTAATGCAAAGTTTATATTAATCATATTAGGGGTTTTTCGTAAATCATTATTTATTTTCAAATTATGAAAAATAGAGATCTGTGTAAGAGCCACAATACCATTGCTACCCCCTACATGGTATTCCTTTTTTAATCCTATGTTTTCAACTACAATTTTCATCTATCAAGCTAAGCATAGGTTGATTTCACATTTTTTCCTATCTAGTTGCATTTGATAGGGTTTTTATTTATTTGGCATTAGTATAGGGTTTTAGTTTGTTTTACTTGGTGTTGTCTCTAAATCATCTTGTTACCCAAGTTCTTGTGAGTCTTTTCAAAATGTTTTATAGCTATTGAGAATCTAAGGTTTTGAAATTCATACAAACTAGTAAAATATTCCCATAGAGATTCCCTACATAGTCCTTTTAGACATTTCACCTACCATTAAAATTCCAAAACCTGTAGAGTTTCTACTTGCATTTCCAAACCTATAACTTCGTGGACAATCTTAGTGCATTTTTCAACTGTAAAACCTGTCAGGCAATTTACTTATAATTATAAGCCTAAAACCCACTAGAGTTTTCATTGGACCTAGCAAGTGTATTTTTTAACCACAATACCCATCAAATAATTCCCCTACAAAACCAACTCCAAATTCCACCTGAACATTTACTTGTGTTTTGTAACCCCAAATCCTGCCAACTCTGTAGTTGGTTTTCCCACATCAAATTCCCCATAATCCATGTTTAGAAAAGAAATAAAAATCAAATCCAAGGGATTTGGTAGCCCATTCATATTTGAATCTAACACTAACTAAATAATGGACACATACCTAGGTCATATAGACCTAGGTGATTTATGAACTAGGGTGAATGTTGAATTCAAAAATGATTAGATTCAGAGCATTTAAGACTATGGACTGATATAGGAAACAACCTTCCCCTTATTAGTGTAGCGCCCTAAGCTTGTTTTCACATTAGAAAAGCACTATGATGTAAAGAAGAGAGAAGTATTAAAAAATAAGGTGGAAAGTATTTTGAACCTAGACTATGACTTCATATATTCAGTGTTCCTAATTCCAGAATATGAGAGTTATCTTGATATAACTCTTTAATCATCCAAGCAGTTTTATCAAGATAATAAAGCTAGATGTCTAAGGGTAATCAAAAAGTAATGGATAAAAGTCCATAGGCCTACCTCTAAAATATTTCCCAGAACACACGCATAGATAGACTTTAAGGATAAAGTGGGTAATTTAATCATACTTCCACATAGAGTCATTAGAAACCCCGATGCCAAAAAAATTTAGGATTGGATGTACCCATACATATGGATAATCCATCAAAATAATTAGTATATCCATTGGGCCTAGCTGATAAGTGACTCCATCCATAAGCAATTGATGGAAGTCTAAATACAGGGAAGTTTTATATGATTTCATTTCTAATCTATATATTAGCAAAGGGAAGGGCCTTCCCAAGATTGAATATAGTAGGTGACCAAGTAAACAAGGTTTTTAATTATTAACCTGACCTCACCCTTGAGGAAAGTAGTTAATATATTAGAAGGGAAATGATGCATTTATATACTGCATCATAGTCTTGTTTGATAAAGATATATAAAATAAGAGATTCTTTGATGTTGTTTTTGAGATCATGAAATGGGGATCCTACTTCATTCAATTCCCCACATACTCATAAATTAGATTAGGAGGATTTAGTGGTTGTTCTTATACCCTCCCAAGGTATGTAAGTGATAAATGGGCTTTAATAGAACTTGTGAGATAGCTTGTAGAGACTCACAAATTATTATCTAGTAAACATATGGAAGGAATCCATTTCCCCATTAGTATAGGGAGGTAGACATGCCTTTCCTTATCTAAATCCAAGTGTGTAGATGCTAAAATGACTCAGATGACCTTGAGATCTCTCGAGGTAAGGCCATTTTATCATGTAACTAGTATCAATACTAGTATATTGGGGATCACAACATATTCCCATGTTCCCTATTATGAAGACTACTGGGAGGACTTTCAAGATGAAGAAGTGAGACTAAAAGATTATTCTAGGATGACCCTGGGTTATATCAAGGCTTTTAACATGGTACTAGTCCTTGAGAACTTGGTAGATGATGAATCTGTAATGGACAGGGCCTACTATGATCATAATATCTTTGCTCAACCCCTTCCATCAGTTAGGTGGTTCATCCCTAAGTCCTTATCATTAACAGATAGGAACACTAATGTAATAAATAGAACAATCAACTAGATTATAAGCAAATGGGTCAAGGTGACCAAGGAAACTATGAGCATCAATGATAAGTTAAGATAGATCAAAGAGAAGGGAGTACCACCAATAATAGAAGGTTCTAGTAGTGGAACCATAACTGAAAAGGCAAATAGGCCAGTGGTATCTCACAAGAGAAAACAAAAGCAAAAGGCTAAAAGAGGGTAATCTAGTGGCCAAGAAATAATAATGAATCAACCAATAGTAATTTCATTTGAAGACACAATTATTATTAAAGCACAAATAGTTTCCCCTCTTGTCTCTATCATTCCACCAGCTTCAATACCCCCTCCCCCTATCTCCACTCTACCATCACCTCAAACAATTACCCCTTCTATTCCCACTAGCTCACTTATGCCATTGACTACATTGCCAATAGTTCAATTAACATAATTGGACACTCAAGTTTCACTTTCACTCTCCTCTTCCACAATTCCTCCCTCTTACACAATTTCACTCCCCTCTTCTATAATTACTTCCATATCATCCCTAATCACCACCACCACCCCACTAATCACTAACAACACACAACAACACATAGATATGGATTTAGTCATCTTGACTACAATACTGCTAGCCATCCTAACCACTAGGATAACTACTACTTTATTTTCATCTCTTATCACCTTTCCCATTTCATTAACCTTGAGTATCCCCATAACTCTGATTGATGCATTCATGGTTTAGATTCCACACTCCCACAAGTTACCATTTTTAAACTCCCTATGCCTACCCCTCCATTGGTGTCACTTCCATCTCCCACACCCTCGGTAGGCACATCCATTTCCACTGTACCCATTTTTTCCATTTCCATAATAAATTAGACACCTACAAAGGAGTTAGAGATAGAGGAAATCATTTATACAAATGTGTCCACTCAACCCACAAAAGGGGAAGAGATTTTCAAAACATCAGTTGAAGACTCAGTGGCCATATCAATGAAATATATAACACTTATCATCGTAACCACCAATGCAACAATTTCAGTTGCAAATTCATAGTTGGCAGTACCAAGAAAAAAAGATGCCACTCCAAGTTGGCTAGTGCAAATAATGGAAAACAAATAGAAATAGATGGTGTCCACTAACACACTTGATTTTGGCATTAAAAAATCATCAAAGATATTAAAGGTAGCTCCCATAACCATATCAAGAATACTATATGATTCAGTAGGGGAGAAGTATGTATAAATCATACTCCCCCAACCAGACAAATAAAAAGAAGATCTAGTGGTGGGAGATTACTGAATATCAAAGGTTCACCTTGGTCATCCTATAAGAGAGGGATTAAAACATGATGTTTAATCAAGCATTAACTATATTTTTGAGAAAATAGATAGTGATAAAGTCACAAAGGATGAATTGAAGAATAGGGTTAAATCATTGATGACTACACTAAATAAGTTCATTAAGCCTGCTTCCCAACCAACATAATATATTACTCAGATCTCTAATAGAGAAACACTTGATGCAATAATAGAGATTAGCATCATGGTAAGGGCTATAAAAGACTGGGCAGAGGATCTTATTTCAAAGGGAAATAGATTCATAAAATTAACAATGGACTACTATAAAGATATGAAAGATGGTTGGGCAACCTTCAAGACATCAATGAGAAAATATGAAGAAGAGATAGAAAGGTTGAACCTATTCTACCTAAAGCTACAAGTTGTAGACATGATTGAGACTAAAACCCTCATCCTAAAAGAGATATTAAAAAATGATGTAGAACATGAGGAATTAGATAGGGTAGCTAACTTTAGAATAACAATAATCATAGAGAGTATTAATAAAGCTATACTCATTTAACTGTCTTGATGAAGATAGTGTCCAAGAGATATTCAAAACTTTTGATGCTTATATTGAGAGGACAGAGGCAAAGAAGGACAAAGAGTCTTTAGAAGTTATGGTTGTAGATTATGTTGTGGTTTTAAAGATCCAAACACAAAATTTAACACATGTACTGCATAGTTGAACAAAAAAAAATTAATTGCACAATAATATTTTGCTCTAATTCTTTGATTAATCAATACAAACATATTACATAAATATAGAGAACTATTCCCTATTATTGTGGAATCTAATATCCACCAATATCTCACCTATAAAACCTCCAAACCTATTTATGTGAGTTTGGTTTAACAACTAAATCTCACACAAATAATAGAATAATATAATAACAAATATATTGTTGTTACATAACAATAATATATTATTTACTAACTTACATAACCATAAGTACTATTTACTTTATAGTAAATACCAACTTGTAAATACTCAAACTCACTAATGTAAAAGTTAATTCCTAACATTCCCCCCATAGTTTTTATTTAATACAATATATCTCTTTTTTTATTGTAGTGTGCTCCACCTCCGTGTGCTCATGATCTTCTCTGCATACATGTGCCATCACACATCTCTTCCTTCACACTCATCTACAATTAGTTTTCACAGGGTCACCAATAACCTTACAAAATGGTTTTCTCAGGTTTACCACTAACTTTAAAACATGATTTGTACAATGATTTTTAGATCTACATTCTCTAATGGAAATATACAAAAGGGTTACATGAGAATATCATTCACAAGTGAACAGGTACAACTATTCTTATTTTTCACACATGCTAAAAAATAAATGTAACTACCACACAATGGAAAGCAAACACACACCACACAAATAAAAAACAAAAACCACTAAAGCATTGGTAAAGCCTCATCATTGACAACTGATGAGAGTTTGCTAAAATACCTCCATCTTATGTGTATCCTCCAACCTCCAGTATGTGATACTGCTTACTCAACAAATTTGTCTTTGAGATGCTCTGATGGTTCCGACAGGTTATCTATTAGTTGCTTCCATATAAATTGGAACCCCCTCATTTTTCATACATTGTGTACAAGTGAGAATGCATCCGTAAGGAATTTTTTTTTTATTTGTACAATTTTTTGACTTTATAAGATGTTTGACAAAATGACTTAATGTATAAAATGACTCTTGACTCATTGTTGACACTTTACAAAAAATGACTCAAATGACATTGACATCACTAAATGATAATTTTTTTGATAATGGACCCAATAAATAACCTTGAATTTTTTGAGTTTTTGATGACTCAATTATAAAATAATGAATCTTTTTTAAAACAACTTAAGTCTTTTGACATTTTTGATGAATTTTGATTCCTGACAATTTTTTAAGACTAGAAAGGCCAAACTAAACTATTGAACGACACATGTAAGAATCAAATAAAATTAATACAAACTTAAATTATAATCAATATTTTTTTTAAAGTATTGAACCTTGGTAGAAAATAATTTGATTCCCTTCAATAGACACTTCTCCATGGTTTGAAAAAACATATAAATTTTTAGAAGTGATAGGTACATGGTTAGGCCTAAAAAATTATTGATCAGAATTTCCAATGAATGGAAAATTTGTGTATAAGGATTAGGATATGATTGAATCACACATAAAAAATGTATAAGTCTTCCCAAGTGACTTGAAGATCTAGTCAATGCACTCAAATATTTGGTTGTGTACAAATACTAGTGAAATCAACACGTCACATTAGAATACAAAGTTTTCAAGTTATTGCAGACCAAGAAAGTAACTATGAACATGTGGATATTAGATATGTACAAAACTATATGTTTCTATACATATTAATGTTTTTAACAAGTCTACCTACTATAAAATGTATAATATCATGATGTGGTTCAACTTTATAAAATGACACTTAACTTGGATCAAATACGATATAACTAGATCTGAAATAGAAATAATAAATTGTTGAGTAGGTAGAAAGAATACTCGTTGTCACTTGAATGCACCCAATCAGGAGGTGGTAAAAATTATCCTCATTCAATTGACACAATGGAATCACTTCTAAGATTTTGGGAAACCTAAGGAATGAAGTGAGTCTATAGATTAGGGGCTAGCTCCCCTTGATGCACCATTTAAGCTCATGCTTCTAATACTATCAACTTGGGGTGTTAAAAAGGGTTGAGAATAAAATAAAACAAACCTAAAATATGGAGGTGATACACTAGATGTTTGATGACTTCCAACCACTTGCACTCCACACTTGAGACCAAGGTACCAACTAAAACATATTCTTTCCTAAATCTATGTCTTCTCATATCAATACTACATTATGAGGTCCTATATGATATTAAATGTTAAGAGGAATATACAAGAGGTATTGAATGACTCTAATGAAAATAATACTCACGTTAACCATGAACATCTCTTGAACACTTCACATGCCCTGCAAGAAGAGGTTGCAAATAGGTGAGAGAATGAAGTACAATACTAAGGAATCCATAGTATTCACTAAGAAAATTCAACATTCAAGTAGAGCACACTATAAATAGTCATAATAGAGGTAAAAAATTAGTCATTTTATTGATTATAAGGTGTAAAATTGAGCAAGGCTTCACCATACCCAAGTGGAGCATCCAATAATGCCAAAATAGACAACTCTTATACAGCTTGAGAGAAGGAGAGAGAGAGAGAATTCCAAGGGTCACTTAGACATGTGTCAAGCTAATAATTTTATTTATACATGCATGATAATATTATATGGGTCCAACCATGCAAGGGTAGGAGAAACAAGTGTCAATCCAAGTCACAAATTTGAAGAAAAGTGGCAAGAAACTCCTCCCTTTGAACATAAAAATTACCTTCATGATTGGGCCTATTTAAATGTCTTGTAACTGATCTTTATAAATTATAATTATTTTAATTCAAGGTAGGGACATCAAACATGCCTCTCCATGCATTTTTTTCATGCTTGGTCCTTTAGAAGCAACTAAAAATGAGCCATCATCATATGTTATCTTGAAAACTACCCTTCCATGTACCCTGCACACTTGGCCTTGAAAAATCTTTAGTTTCACATAAAACTCCATGGGAAAATTATTAATGACACCTATAAATATTATCCATGATTATATACTCTTCAACTCTTCCTTAAAAAGACATCCAATGGAGGTTTTCACACTTTTCACCCTTGTGTGCATGATACCAACTTTGACTGGCTGAAAGTGAGGCCTTTATCACTTATAAGTTTCTCCATAGGATAATATGATCATATGGAATTATTATAATTCTATATCTTTCCATAAAACTTTATTTCATCCTCTGAAACCTCTTATACCCTGCACAATACAAAAAAATGGTGAAGAAAACCCCATTTTGCATGCTTTTCCTAAAAATACATACATATTTCTCTCATGTGTGGAATCCCTGGAGATTTTTATAAATCATCTATGTAGTTTCATGGCCATTCCATAACATATGGATGCTTAAAACCCTCTATTTCTCCAATTGGGTCACTATGAGGATTTTGCAAGGGTATAGAGTGATTTGTACTCTTAACCTTTGTTCATAAAGGTGTGTTGTTAAAAATATGAAAAATTACACTAATGGCTCCCTAGGGACCCTCTCCAACTCCTCCAAACATTTATATATCCCATGCAAAGGTTCATAAAAATTTTGAGCTCTTCAAGTTGCCCTTTGAGCTTCATTTCTTACATTTGAGAAGTTTGTGCATGATTTCAAGCCTATAATGGCTTCTTAGGGATTTAAACTACAGACATGAGGTTTAAAAATCTCTATAAATTCCCCAAGAACATTCTCCAATAATTTTAATGGCTCTCCAAGAGGTAGGAATGAAGACTGGCCCATGTTTGACACTAGGCCTAACTTTTGCTACTAGTCTGCCTGTACCTTTAGACTCCATCTAATATTTTCATGGTTTCCTTTGCCCTTTTATGGCTTTAAAAATTCTAATACACCCCTTAAAATATTAATCCAAAAATTATTAACCATAGATTAGGATAAAACATAAATTGACCCTTAATTTGGACTCTTACTCTGGAGTCTTCATATGGGGTTTGACTGCAACCCTCCTTGTATAAAATGTTTTGTCTACGTCCAAATTTTATGTTAGGGTTTTATAGATTTTTATATATTTCCTTAAGCTTCTCAAACCCTCTCCTTTTTTCCCTTTGAGTTTTTGGTCTTCAAGACCACTCCTCTCCAAGTTGCATATGCTTTGTATGAAGAGACTGCCCCTGTTTTAAGATAAAATAAGGGCATGTTGCCTTATTTCCTTGTTAAAGCCAATCATTTTAATTGGTTATATGAATCATTGGGATATTCCATACCAAAATTCAGATCTTAAATCTAAGGGTAGGTCTTCCAAAATCACAAAACAACAAGATTGGGCTTTAGAGAAGGACTGTCTGCCTGTAGGTGTTAGTTTTAAGGACCCTATAGGTCTTGATAAAGGTCTCTTTAGGGAATAATTTTGATAAACATTTATGGTTTCATGAAGCCACCATCTCCTTTCATGTCACTCCACTTATCCTCAATCTCCCACATACAAACTCTTACCTAATCTCTTACCCATTATCTTGTCCACTGTGATAGTCACCTTGAATACCCTACTTGTAGATGAATTTGCAATTTTAGCTAGAGAACCAATGAGTAAAAGAGTTGGAAACATGTATTAAATGTGTTTAAACCTCTATCTTATCATTGCATCACCTTGGATAAGTATTTATAGACTCATGAAGACAAATCAAAACTTCAGACCCCTTTATGCCATCTTACTGACTGTGTTCTACTAGTAGGACTGAGACAACCTTAATAAGCACACCTAGATCAGTTGGGGATCATGGGAATGAAGTTTATAAAGGTAATTTGATCCATTTTAGTGGTAATAAACCCTCACTCCTTTTTTTCTCTACAATCCTTGTATATACTCCCATGACTTGACTATGACCAATTTGCCAATACCTCTGGTTGTAGGTGCACAATTCAAGCCTATATGTGGGTTTAGTCATTTAAAGCATGTTTAATAACATATATACTTTATTGAGACTATGTTTACCTTTGTATAATTCCTACTAGGACCTAGTTCCTTCATAATAACCCTCAATATCATCTCCTTATGCCAATCATCAAACACTGCTTCCAATGCATGCTCTACCCTATGTATGGATAAGGGATCGGTCCAAAAGCTCATTCCATGTAACAAAACTCCCCTTCATGTCTTAAGTGCTCAAGACTGATGGTTGAGTTATTTTGAATTGTTCCCTTTTACACAAATAGGTCTATGACTTGTCAAATGCATGTAGGATAAGTACTCATTGAGAATCCTATAGATATCACTGATGTGATTCAATGATTTCTTGCCATTTTAGGAGGTCACAAAACCTACTTTCCACTTATTCTTCCAGGATCCAAATTGGCATAGATGATGATTGTGCCCTAGGCAGTGAAATAGGCCTAATGGGATGTTCAAAAACAATTTTCTCTTCCACCTATGCAATTGCTTAAAACCTCTAGGATCACTATTTGGCCATTTTAGAGCATCTAGGCCTGATTTCAATTCTTCATTTCTTTTTTTGATGTTTTGACACCCTTATTTGTCAACTAGGGTCATAATAGGCTTATCTAGGCATTATCTATGGCAATGAACCATCAAAATAAATGGATCATCTTATTGGAACACCTCTAGAAGAGCTATCAATGGCCTTAACTATAGATGATAATCTCCTTTCACAAGTGTAACTAAGATCTTTTTCCAAATTAGCTAGTTGGTAGCATGTATGTGCCATTTCTCAAAACCTCAATATACATTAGTAGTCCCAAAATGTGGAGGACTATGTCAAACCTTCAAACCTGCATTGATGACATCAACATATCCCTATCAATGAAGTTTTGACTGTTGCACATAGGCAGAAACATGGAAGAGCAAAGAAATGTAAGGTAAGGCTTTTTCAAACACCACACGAACATTTTACAATCCTTCAAACCTAAAAAACACCAATAGACTCATCAAAAAACATCAAAACACTCTTCCCAATGTGAACAAAACATTTGCAATCAATTGAGCTGACTGTGAACATAAACTAGGCATTTTTCTCCCCTAAAAGAGGTTTTCTCACACCATTAAACTCTCTAAGACAATAAAAATCATGAGAGAATGTTTAAAACCATGTATAAATACCTAACACAGATAAAACCATCAATCCAAGTCAAGAAAATTTGAAACAGGTTCAAAAGGAGACCCCCTCTTCAATGTAAACTCTCAAAAGGTTGTCTAAGGTGTTGACGATTGTTCATAAATAGTAATGAACTAGTATGAGACTTATTGACATGAAAGTGGAGTGGAATAAGATTACTATATACCCCCAAGACCATTCCTCCTGATTTCACATATACGACCCATGGTGAACACTTGAAGTTGGGCCTTCTTTGTGTGCTAATGGATAAAATTGGAAAATGAGTTGCAGAAGATATTTTTTACATCATCATTCAATTCCAAACATTAAAATTAGTGTGGGAAGGTGAATAGTTTATCTTCACACGTTTATAGCTGATGGTGGACTTGGGAAGTCCGTACAAGTTCCCAATAGCTCCTCTTTTTAGGAAAAACTATTATTTCTTGATCAACCTAAAAAAAATAAATTAGGTAAAAATACTACAGACTCCTTAGGACACATGGAATGTGATGTGACCTTTTGACACTTTCACACTTCCCAAAAAAATTGTACAAAGCATTAAATGCACCTAAAATGACCTCTAAATGACCCAAAAATGATAAATAGACTTAGGGGACTAATAAACAAAGGTGGTATAACATTAAATGACATTAATTAACCCTTTAGACACCTTATAACATCTATTTAAATCCCCTATAGACCTCAAAAATCAAGTTTTTGCCTATAAGTGCCCTAGTTTAACTAGAAAGTCAAACTTGGTCAACAATACTCATAGTTGGAAGAATGTTACACCTACGAAGTCTGTATCTATAGCTAATACATTTCCTATTCCATGTATGCTCATTGATTGTATGAAGACTATGATAGAATTAGAAAACTCATATTTAGACCAGAAACTCATAATGCAACACCAAATCAGGTCCATGGTGAAGATGAGATGACAATGACTATTACACATGAATACCCCATACTCTCATGGATATCCCTAATCTTGTCTTCTTTGATACCACTGTTGTGGATTTAAAGAGCCAAACACAAAATTTAACACATGCACTATAAAGTTGAACACAAAATATTTTACTCACACAATAATATTATGTTATGATTCTCTGATTAATCAATACAAACATATTACATATATATAAGGCACTATTCCCTATTATTGGGGAATCTAATATCCACCAATATCTCACCTACATAACCTCCAAACCTATTTACGTGAATTTGGTTTAACAACCAAATATCACACAAACAATACAATAATATAGTAACAAATATATTATTGTTACATAACAATAATATATTATTTACTAACTTACATAACCATAAGTATTATTTACTTTACGATAAATACCAACTTATAAATACTCAAACTCACTAATGTAAAAGCTAATTTCTAATAGATTAATTCTTTCTATCAAATACATTATATATATTGAATTTATTTGTTGTAAAAAATATTGTAAAGATGCATGTTACAAATTACAACTATCATTTTGGTATCTCTTTTTGAGAAACATCCATTTGTAATTTCCAAGTATCTTTTTGATAAATTGAAAAGTTGTGAAAAGAAAACTTGTAAATTGCACTTTCCTTTTTGACAAATTTTGAGTTATTTAACTTGTAAAAACTCATGTTTTAAATTGCATTTCGAGTTTTATCAAAATTGGATGACTTAAAAGTTGTAAAAGTCCCAATTGAAAAATACAAGTTAGGTTTTGCAAAAAATAACCTAAGCTATCTATTGTTTTTAGTATGAGTTCATTTTGGTGCCTCATTACATGAAGAGAATAACATCTCAACTGAACATCATGAGGATGTTGCATGAATATTCAACAATTTTTCTCCACACTTCCAATAGTTTTGGAACACCCAGTAGTTTCATGTTCCCTTTTCCATCCATTTACCTTGCCGAGGACTCAATTCTAGCTGAAGATCAAGCCCCTTTGCATGAGGTTTTTAGATTTTGCTTTCTCTTTAACTAGGCATAGACTTTTTGATAACTACATCTCTTCTAAGAGATTATTTTGTATAAATATGGGTATGATGGCATATCCCATTTATCTTTTTTATATTAGATAAATTATTCTTCATTTTGAATATTTGATCTACATGTTGTAACCTGGAGAATGAGAATAGATTGAATATTTTCCTTCCTTGTCTATGTTATCTTTGTGTATGCAAGGCTATTTGTCAAATTTTTGGATTGTTTCATTCTTATTTCAATCGCAAAATTTCATTTGTGGTATTATTTTTCCCTTTGATAAATTATTTGATTAAAAATAAATAATCTTGTTCCTTATCTGGTGAATACCCTATATTACTTTTGGTTTCACATTTATATGAGTTTGTGCTCCAATAAATTTCAATAAATTTATTATTATTTTGTATTCATTCAAAGCAGTCATTAAAATCCACTATAAATATTTTGTGCAATCATCATTTCTAGTTTTACAAATTCATTTTTAAAAACTCTTTTTCACAGTCAAACCCTAGTTTAGAAGCAAGTTCACTAAGAAGCAGAATTTACACATAAACTAGTAATTTATTAGTTGTACCAAACTTCATGAAAGGAAGATAACCTTCTCTATATTTTTACCTTAATTCTCCAAGGTCTTATAGCTTTGAGTTGATCCCATTATATCATTATATTTTTACATAGCAAGCTACAACACAAAGACAGATGTAAGTTTTTGGCATGCCCAATGGGACACAAAAATTATTAATAACAGATTGGTGTTATTCTTAGAATGTATTGTACAAGCCCCGTACACATTTAAAAATCACCTAGAGACTCTATTGGATTATTAATTCGGTAAATCAAGGTTTACTAATGCCAAAGATACAAACGAGATCATCTACTAAAGGTAAGAAATTTGACTTGCAAGAATTGTCATTTCCATATAAAAAGAAATCAAAATTAGTTGTACCTTATACTAGAGTATATCCTTCAAATCTATTTGCATCTCCTATAAATACATAAAATAGTTTCATAACTCCCATTATGGCTTTGAGAAATAAAAATTATGTAGCCTTCAATGGAGGCAACCCACTTCAGTTGGCCCAATATGATGATAAACTCACATCAGCTTTGAAAATCCTTCTATATTTTACTGGTGAAATTCCACCACTCCCATGGAACATATATAAGATATTGATAATATTTTCTTAGTCCAAAATGTATTATAATATAATGTTGTAATCAGACTTTTTGTCTCCTCTTTTAAGGGTAAAGCCTTATAATGGTATAAAGGACTACCTCCCAATTCTATCCATGTTTGGGATGACTTAGGAACTGCACTATGCATGTAATTTGAAGACAAGAGTGACCACCTCTCTCTAATTGAGCAACTAACCACTATTCAGTGGGATCCTCATGAGTTCATGAGTGATTTCAATTTTCACTTTTAAAAGACATGAAATAGAATTCCATTGTTGGTCAAGCCAACACCAAATATTCCCTTTCTATATTAATTAAGAGATTTAAATAGTGGTATAGTTATCATGATTCAGTCAATTGGTGGCACCACACTCCCCAATGCCTATGAAATTACAATAAGAGGAAAAATTACCTAAGTCAAGCTAAAAAAAATACCCCAAGGCCACCAATTCCTCTATTTCCAAAAGTTCCTCCTATGCAACCTATAATTTCCCTAATTCCCATCATAAACAAAGCACCAACTTTAATTCCCACTCCTAATGATCATTTATATGAGGTTAAGTCATTACTTAAGACCTTTGGCAATGAGTTGGTAGCAATGAAAAGGAAGCAATCCTAGAACTATAGGCCTTATCAGCAAACTAACCAAACATACTAACCCAACATGTATCCATGCCAAAAATTTAAAGTATGCAAGTAAAACCTCCAAATATATGTGCTCTACCTACACTAGGTACTTCCAAAGCTATTATACCTAGAATAACCTCGCATAGGAGTATGAGTGGTGTTATCCTTATGCTCAACCACATAATCAGAATGTTTATCCTAATGATGTCATCAGTCAATACTTGATGGTAAAAAGCATATCATACACTCAAGAACAATATGAAGAAGCCAATTCCCATCTACACAAGAACCTTTCTCAGAATGAAGCTACTCTTTTAAACTAGGAGGAGGAGAACTTTTGTGGTGTAAATTAAGATGAAGCTTTATTCAATGGTGGTGTTTTGATGGCATAAAATACATGTTCAAAGGAAAGGGCAATAGAAAGTGATCAACCCCCTAGGATGGAAAAATATATAACTTCTAAAGTTGTATAATAATTTATAAAAGGCAACACAATACAGAGGCCACCCAATGTGACAATGGGCCAGTCAAATCAAAATTATTAACCCCAAATCTCATGAAAGAATACATAACTCCCACAAAGGCACCAATGAAGATTGGTAACATTCCTTTCAGTATTGTTGAAAAAATGAAGGAAACTAATTGAAATGTCACTATGTGGGAAGCACTATCCATTCTAGCATAAAGGGACTTGATACATGAAGATTTTAAAACTTCCAAATAACAAACAAAGTTCTAACAAAGGGACTTAATGTTGTAGTTAATTTGTGTCAACCACAAATCAAAACCAAAATAAGAAAAAATGGTAAGCCTCTCCCATTCTACCTTTCACTCATAGTTGATAAGCATCACATCCATAATTACATGGTAGACTCAGGGCTAGCAATTATGTTATGCCCAAGAAAAAGATGATACTCTTGGTATTAAGTATACACCTATCTTAAAAGTTATGGTTCAATTAGATGGGACTATTGTTCAAATATTCAGGACTATAAAAGGTTTAAACCTTACTATCCATGCATGTCCAAGCTTGTCAATTTCTCAAGATATCTTAGTTATTGATCTCCCCCTATTTTGTTAGCTGCCTTTCCTAAGACTTCATTGCAAAAATGGGAGGGTATCTATCTTCTAACTAGTCCCACATGTTGCTTAGGATGAGATATGGAATAAGAGTAATAATAAGGGCTGAGCCAATCACTAAATATCTTATTGATCCATACACTCCTATCCCTATGGATATGAATTGCACATTCAAGAATCAGAACTTGATCATGAAGCTACAACACCTGTGGAACATATCCTAGACACTCATTTAGATGAATGGGGATCAAATATCTAATTTGATCCTTATGACTATGTACAAGAAATTGGGATGGGTACATATTACATACATTAAAATGATGAAATCATCTTGAATCTTGTAAAAACAAATGAAGATCTTCAAGGAATGTGGGAACTATTCTTCAATGGCTTGAGAAGCAGGAATGGTATAGGTGTAGGTATTATTTTTGTCTCTCCACAAAAAGAGGGTTATTTCTATTCTTTCAAAGTTCAGTTCAACTACACAAATAATGTTGTTGAATATGAAGCATTGATTCGAGATCTCCAACTGGCCAGGGAAAGAGGGATAAAATCACTACAAGTATTTAGTGATAATAATTTGATTTTTCACCAAATAAAATCCAAAATCATAACCAAGAATAACTTACTAAGATATTACAAACACAAGGTATGGGACCTATTAGAATACTTTATCACTTTAAATATTCAAGTGATACCAAGAACACAAAACAAAGATGTTGATGTATGGCCTCAGTAGGCTCCCAGTATAACATACCTGAAGAGATAAATAATAAAAATAGCCAATGTAAAGTTGATATTAAGGCTATCTATTCCTAATAATGTAACCAACTGGAAAGTCTTTGATAGTGCTCAACAAATTGTGAATTTTCTAAGAGAAGAAGATAAATTATCTGATAGAAACTTGTCAAGACTCCAAGTTCAATATAGAGATCAAATCATTTAGTTGAAGACAAATAAATTACCCATGGGCCTTGTTACTTTAGAGAGTATCTTCAATTTAGATGATCATCTGAAAGGTGAAAAGAAGAACATCATGGTTAATGAAGAAGACTATGATCTAGTAATCTTTTCAGAGGACAAAACATTGAAGATCGAAAAGGTATGTAATGACTCTAAAAAATAAGGTTTTATTGAGTTGTGTCAAGAATTTGATGATAACTTCACTTGGAGTTATCAATATCTAAGGGCATTTGAACCTAGCTTAGCCCAACATATAATATAGCTTGACCCAAACACCAACATGTTAGATATAAACAAAGAAGAATCAATCCAAAAATAGAACCCTTGATGAAGAGTGAGTTATCCAAACTAATAGAGGCTAATATCATTTTCCATATCAAACACTCATCTTGGGTTGCTAACTTGGACTCTGTAAAGAAAAAAATGGTGAAATCAAACTTTGTGTAGATATTAGGGACCTAAACAAAGCATCCCTGAAGGCTCATTATCCCCTTCCACCCATGGATCAAATTCTTCAAACTGTATCAAGATCTAAAATATTTTCCCTTCTAGACTGTTATTCTGGGTATAACCAAATCCTAATACAGGAATCAGACTAGTTCAATATTGATTTTGTTGGGTGAATATTTTGTCATCAGCTAACTAATGAGCAAAATAGGTCTCTTCAACCATAGCATAGGCATATTGGTCATCCAAATGTGTAGGTTTACCACATCAAAGGTGGAAAAATCTCTCCTCTCAACAAGGGGAGGTTCCCCATAAATATGAGGAGCTATATATTATATATAAGCAGAAATAACACTAAGGGATAGGACTACACCATCCATCTCTCTTTTTTTTAGAGATGGTGTTCATAGACAAAGGAGAAATCTGGGTGATAATACTGAAGGCACTTCTCTTCTTTCAGAAGTGGTCCTGCAGCAGGGTGCAGGAGTTCTTTCTAATGGGTAACAAACAGGTAACAAGGGCACAGTAACTAGCAGGATGAAGTGTAACACAAAGTCTACACCTCAACTACCCAAAGAGTGATATACAAAGGATAATGGGGGCATAAAGTCATCCCAAGATCCTTTACACAAAAAGAAACTAAAAACACACACTGAAGATAATTGTGAGAGCACAAAGTCTTTCCATTATTGACTTCAGGACACCTCCCTGATTACTTCCACTAGTTCTGCTTCTTAAATTAATTAAACAAGAATGCTCTTAGGAAATAGACATAAGAACAATTTCCTAAGATAACACAAGCTATAACAGCACAAAGTCTGAAAGTAACTTGCTTTCTCATTTAGATAAAGAAATATGATCAACAATCTAAGCTCAAAGTCTCAGTAATTGCCTTTCAATTTAGGCAAAGTTTTGTTTCTTCAATGGAAAGATCTTATTTTCATAAAACAAGAGATTACAATATATATATATATATATATATATATATTAATCAAGAAAGGCTTAGCACTTTGTTCCATGGAATAGCCCATGCTGTATTCAATGCCTTGAATGCATTTTAAATTTTGTCAAGGGGCCATGCTTGGAACAATGGATCAGCCTTAACTGTGGCATGTCAATTCATCTCATATGTCTCCTCCAAAGTGTAGGCCACCTGGTCCTTTCCTTATTATTTACGTAGCTGTCCACTTTGCCTTTACTTCATGGAAGAAAAATAGGTCACATCTTTGATTTGGTGTGTTTAGATGACTACTTGGTGGACTGTTTCACCTACCAAAAATAACTCTCTTATAGATATTTCAATATCTTCTACAGCCTTCTCTCTTTCCTGCTGCAATTGGACCTCTTAGGCTATCTTCTTTTAGCTGGTTGCTTGGTTCATCCTTCAATTTTTGTGCTATATTTGAAAATTAACAGATATTCCATTACCTTAAATTTGACATCCACGGGGACATCAATGGTTTCTAGTCATTTGAACCATATTGAACCATGAAATTTTGAACTTTTGAAAGTTCATTAGTTCAATAGTTCAACGGTTCAGGTGGTCTTTATGAGTTCCTTGGTTCCATCACTTTCTTGGTCTTTGGTTGAACCATCTCTTTGAACTGATCTCTGGAATCTTTCACTTCCTTCCTTTGCTTGGTGCTTTCTTTGAACCTTCAAACCTTTGAACCATTTTGATTTGAGGTTCAACGGTTCAATCTCTTTCTCAGAATCCTTTGTTTTGGCTAAATATTTTGAAGCCTTGAAATTCCTTCAACTTTATGTCTTTGGAACACCCTGAAGGGAAGGTGTCCCTTTGGGTCTTTGAGAAAGGTCCATTTTTTGGGTGCCGAGAACCCCCCACAAGGCTACCTAGCCTTCGGGGTCCTTCAGGTGGTCTGCTTCTTCAATTCCTTTGAACAAAATGTCTGAAGGAATTCCTTCAAACATTTTTTCTGAAGGAAATCTTCCCTTGCCTTAGCCGCTTTTCCACCGGGCTTTTGATCATTTCTTCAGACAAAATGTTCAAAGAAATTGCTTTGGACAATTTGTCCAAAGGATTTTGCCTTTGTGAAATTCTTCTGCAGAAAATCTTTTCAAAGGAATTCTTTTGGTTCCTTTACTTGGTAATTTCTTTAGACAAAAAGTCCAAAGGAAAGCTTACCCTTTCGGCCTTTTCTTTGATCTTTGAGCAAATGTTCCCTGCCCTCCACAAGGGCACTTGCCTTTTATTCACTGCCCTCTGCAAGGGCACTCATCCTTTGGGTTTTGGGGCACTCATCCTTTGGGTTTTGGGGCACTCCTTTGAACTGTTCAATTTGAACCAACCGATTGAACCAACTTTGGTTCAACGGTTCAATGGTTCAATCTTTTGTTTCGCTCATTCAATTGACCGCTTGAACCAATCTCTTTGAACCAACCACGTTGAACTTTTAAACCTTTGAAACTTTGAACCTTTATCAAAGTGATCAACTCTTTAATCTTGTTGACGTCATTGAACCTTTAAACTCATTGAATCTTTGAACTTTTTGGAAGCGAGGTTTAATGGTTCAATGGTTCAATTGTTCAATCCTTTGTTTAAAGCTTGTCGATGAACATTTTTGGTTGAACCAAGGTGTTTAACCAATCTTTAAATCACCTAAGTGTTGGGAACTTGTTCCTTTGTGAGAATTCATCCGTTGAAGCCGTTGAATCTATTAAACCTACTAGTCCCTTAATTGAAAAAGCGTGAAAAATGAAAAATTTGAATGCTCAGAACAATTTTTTGAGAAGGGAAGAGATAATTTTGGCCTGTAGGACCAAAATAGTTCATATGTTGTCCCAAAAATGAGTGACAGAGTTTGAGAACAATAGCTGGCTCCAATTGGGGAACTTTCTTCAGTTGAAATTTTGAAATAGCTGAGGGGAGTAGAAACCAGAATCTCCAGTGCCTTCAAGTATGCCATTGGGCTACAGAGTCATGCTACCCAAAAAATAAAGGTGCCAAAAATGAAAATGAAAAGCACAAAATAAAACTAAAGACTATACAAATATACATATGTAAAAATGATCTTATCTAATACTTCAAGAATTAAAGTGCTTCAGATGCTACCCATTTTGAGGCAGAGAAAAGGGCGTGCCATCTTGATACTTCAACAGGAAACTATTTTCACCATTGAGCTGATGGATAGTAAAAGGGCCCCTCCAAAGGGAGTCAAATTTCCTATGCATTTCCTTTGGTTCTCTTCTCTTGTCCCACAATAAGACTTGATCTCCAATCTAGAAATCATGGTTTTTTGCTTTTTGGTTGAAGAGCTTCTTCACCAGACTTTGATGCATAGCAATTCAATCTACCACCATAGTTTGCTGCTCATCTAGCTCAGTCAAGCACATGATCCACTTATCGATGGAGCTTTCATATGTCTGATCTTTGACAGCCTTAGCCAATTTCAATGCTAG
This sequence comes from Torreya grandis, assembly GCA_037957365.1. Classification (NCBI taxonomy): domain Eukaryota; kingdom Viridiplantae; phylum Streptophyta; class Pinopsida; order Cupressales; family Taxaceae; genus Torreya; species Torreya grandis. The sequence goes on from JARHVA010000212.1 coordinate 2,879,839, forward strand.
CAATTCTAGGGTGATTGGTATCTCAGCATTAAGGCTATAAAGAAGTTGGAACGGTGACATACCAATTGCCCTCTTGGGTGTAATTTTGTCTGCCCATAAAGCATCAACCAATGCTTTATGCCATGTTCGTTGGTTGTCATCTGCTACCTTCTTGATGATAGTCACCAGGTTCTTATTGCTTGATTTAACTTAGCCATTCCCTTGTGAAAAATAATCAGAAGAGTGGGAGAGGGTAATTCCATAGTAAAAATAGAATTGAGTAATCTCCTAGGAAGATAAATAAGATGCGTTGTCTATGAAAATCTTGGTTGGGACCCCAAACCTAGAAATGATGTTCTCCTTGAGGAAATTGCACACTACTTCTGAAGTAGCATGCTTGGTTGGAATAGCTTCCACCCACTTGGTGAAGTAATATGTGGCTATGAAGACATAATCATGTCCAGCACTTGAAGATGGGTTTATAGCACCAATGAAATCGATTCCCCATTACTAAAATGGATCTTCTATCACCACTGGCTTAAGAGGCAAAACAACTAATTTGGGTCTTCCAATGAACTTTTGGCATAGTTCACATCTTCATACCTATTTGTATGCATCTTGAAATAGAGTAGGCCAGTAATACCTAGCTTGTAGAATCTTATGGGTAGTTACAGGAGCAAAAAAATGTCCTCCACAGGCCAAATTATGGAAGGATTTCAAAAGTTGGTTCTGCTGCTCTTTATCCACGCAGCAAAGGAACACTCCATCAAGGCTCCTCTTATATAGGCCATTGTCCCAGAAGACAAAATTGGTAGCTTTTAACTTGACATTCCTCCTTTTTTTACGAGACAGGTGAGCAAGACACTCACCATAAGTAAGGAAATAAGCAATACTTGAATACCACTTATTCGTGGTGGAGACAAAGAGGACTATTGGCAAATATTCAATTTCTTCTTCTCTATGCTCTATTTCTTCTGGTCTATTATCAGCAATCAATTGGCATAGGCCCCTTCCTCGCACCAACTTCATTGGTTTGATGACTAGATCAAACTCCTAGATTTTAGCAATCCAATTGCCTCTTTTCATTCTAAACTCCTGTTTAATTAATATGGATTTGAATGCGGTGTCAAGAACCAGGGCAGTAGTGTGTGAATTTAGGATGTAAAAGTGAAAATGCTTCAATGCCTTTACCACTGCATAAGCATGCTTCTCCATGTTTGAGTACTTTAGCTCATGAGCTTTGAGAGGACAGCTCATGAAAGAAATGGGAGATTCCATACCTTCTTGGTTCTGTTGAACTAAAATAGCTGAAAGTATGTGTTCAGAAGCATAACTATACACTATGAAATTCTTGGTATAATCTGGACAAATTAGAATTGGGGCATGGGCAATAGTTGTCTTGATATCTCAGAATGCCAATTTGCCTTCTATAGTCCACCAGAAAGTAGCTTTTCCCTTCATCATGTCCATAATGTGGCGAGTCTTCTCAGAAAACTTAGGGATGAACCTTCATAAAAAATTCACCTTTCCAAAGAAAGAGTGAACTGCGGTCTTACTTGTGGGCAGGGTAAGCTCCTAGATGGATTTGACTCTTTTTGAGTCAATCTTTATGCCTTCTCGAGATACAATGTGTCTGAGAAGTTTCCATTTTGTTACTGCAAAAATAGACTTCTTGGGATTTAAAGAAATGCCATTCTGGTGGTAGCATTCTAGCACTTGTTATAAATGGTGCACATGATTAGGATGATGCTTGGAAAAGACTGTTAAATCATCCAAGTACACTACAATGAACTTACTCATTTCATCTTTGAAATCAAGGTCCATTTCTCTCTGAAAAGTGGTGCCAACATTTATCAGGCCAAATGGCATTCTTTGATAGGCAAAGGTGCCCCAAGGTGTGGTGAAGGCAGTCTTATGCTAGTCTGCTTCACCAACTTCAACTTGATTGTACCTTGAGAAGCTGTTCAGCATTGATAACATTTACGAATCAGTCACTATCTAAAGGACTTGATCCATGATTGGCAGAGGATAGTTATCCTTTAAGGATGATTGATTTAAATTTTTAAAATCCACACAGAGGTGAATTTCATCATTCTTCTTCCTCACAGGTACTATGTTGGCAATCCATGTAAAATGATGGATTGAAAAAATTATCCTAGCATTCATAATTTTCTATATTTCAGATAGAATAGTACCTAATATCTTTGGATTGTACTACTTAGATTTTTACTTGTAAGGTACCGAATCACTCTTGAGAGGAATCTCATGGTAGATTTCTTCAAGCCTGAGTGACTTCAGATCATCATAGAAGTACGCCAAAACATCTATGTAATGGTGAAACAGAGTAGTGAACTTAAACTTCTCTTCTTGAGTGCATCACTTCCCAATGTTCACCATCTTGGGATTTTCTTTGGTACCTAGATTTATTTGATCAAACTCCTGGGAAGAGCTTGAATTTGTTTGTTGCTATTTGATGAACCTGTCATGTTTGTCAAACAACTTCTCAAAGGAAACCAAGGCTTTTGGGATTTTATTTCCTTTAAGTTGCATAAATTTTTCACCTACATTTGCACTTGATCTAGGGGCTGGTTCAAGCTTTTTAGGCTCACTGCCTTTGAAATGAAGCTACTTAAAGCTGTCTTTTTTCTCCAAGAAGGCAATGATTTGGTTGTCACCATTGAACACTTGCCAATGATTGGCATTGTCAGGCACACTTGGTTGAAAGACCAGTTCAATAGTGTACCTATTTCCCTTAAAATTAGGGTGAAGAACCAAGAGAGTTTTTGAAATAACTAGTGCACCAGCTCGATCATTGATTTCCCTCAGTATGGCAAAGATGCTGAAAGCATCAAAGCTTTCAACTTGATCCCAGACTAGATTATGATAGTGACATAATCTCTCATTTTTTGTTTGATACAGATTCCTCACTTGAAAAACCACTAGTTCAGCATCTCCTTTGGCATGGAGTTTGATGCCTTTATCTCAAGCAGCCTTCAATCTAAGCAATAGAGATTCATACTCAACTATGTTGTTGGTGTTGCTAAACTGCAACTTGTATGAAGAAGGAAAAACATCTCCTTGAGGAGATATCAACACAATCTCAACTCCTAAACTGGTAGAGGAGCAGCTGCCATCAAATTCTAGAATCTATACCTCGTTAGACATTGATTTTTCCTTAGATTCTCTTTCATTTGGAGGTGGAGATTCTTATACACTTACACTGCACTCCAAGAATCCTTCTGCTATTCTATTTGAACCAATTTTCAGGTTAACACATTCAATAATTTCATCAAACGCCTCATGGACTTCCTCCATGGATAAAAACTAATTACCCATACCTAAAGACTCAAATAGAATTTGAGCTTCAGGAGCTGATGTTTAAGTGACCACGTATTTTACTTCCTTCTTAGGGAGCAATCTCTGGATAATTCCTTTGACTGGGATCCTCACCTCAGATAAGTCCATGCTTAATTTTCCACCAACATCCTTACAAAAAAATTTCCCAAGAAAGATGTCGTATGATATTAGGACGTCGGCCACCAGGATAATCATCTTGATTCTCTTGTCTGGGAATGCTGCAAATGCAAATTGGGCATCCTTGATTTGTCATAGCAGTGGCACTTGTTTTTTCTCCATAGAGAAACATCTCCCAAATGTCTTGGTCAGTGTGAGACTAAGGGATTCTGCCACTTTAGCAGGCATAACATTATCAGATGCACCAAAATCTATGATGTAATCGTTCAGTTAGTGTCCATTTATCAGCAGGGAGACATAAAATGGTTTGGTCCTCCTGAGAATAGTAGGAGTAATGACAAGGTTATTCCTAGTGGATGTGTTCTTGGGGGATCATGAGTTACTTTCAAAATTTCTTGTCCTATAGGGATGGCTTGGTTCTTTACATATTCCACTAACTTATCCAACTGCTCAGGGTTGGATTGCAAGAATTCAAATTTAGACATTTGAATTTTAGTTTTTTTGACATGGTTAACTATGTCAAATGTCTTAAATGAACTAAGAACAGAGGATGGGAGTTCATCCTTTTGGTTTTTGGGAGGGGGGGAGTGGTCTATGAATTTGAAGTAGAAGGTGTAGGGATGTTTGATGTACATACCTTTCTTGCAATTACTGGGTCCTTTGGCTGAAAAGGCAGAGTGGTTCCCCGCTTAGTAATTGAAATTGTTGGTTGAGGTCGCTCCTCTATTTTTTCTTTATCAGCTTGCTAGGCTGACTAATTTTTGGACTGGGTGAACACAGCATATTATCCCTCAACTGCTTTACCTTCACTTCTACGTCCATCCTGGTAATTTAGGAAACCAATGTTGGAGTCACTAGCTAATTCTTCTTCTCCCTCTATGAAGAGATTAGCGTCATTTTTTTGGTTCAACTCAGGCTAGAAGGAGAAATCTGATTCTACTTCAAGATATCCAACTACTGAATTGGTTGGAGGTGCTTCAATGGCAAGGTTCCCCTATGGGGGAGGAAGATGATTTGTTTGCCCTTCATTCTTAGCAGCATTACCTTGGTATGACTGATTAAGGAATGTCCTCCTTGGTACATCTATGTACGAAGGGAAAAATGATATCCCTTATGCCATTTATTTTCTAAGAGCAAGCAACTCATTTATCAGCTTCTGCACCATTGGATTAGTGGTGACTGTAGGTGAGTATTCAGAAGATGAAGAAGATTTACCTTTATTAGGATCTCTCCTTATCTTTCCTACAAATATAAGGTCATCTTCTACCTCAGTAGCTAAATCTTGAGTAGTAGCAAGGTCTATGTGGCTAGCTCGTCTCAGTAGAAAACTCACTTCAAGCAGCTGTGAGTTGATGAAGAAGAATTTAAGGTTCTCAAGTGTTGGCTGAGCAATTATAGGAATCTGGTTCCTTAGCTTGTCAAACTTGGAAATGAAGTCCCTCATAGGTTCATGAGGTTCCTTCTTCATCTGTGTGACTAAGCTAGTAGGGCATGCACATCTTTTGTAGGCTTGAACATGGCTTCAAATTTAGCTTTGAGAGTGTCCCAGTCAGTCACTGATCAAGCCTGTAAATGGTAGAACTAGTCTATAGCAGCACCTTGTAGTGTTTCCACAAATAGCCTGACTATAACATCTTCATATTCCAAACCTATCACACCACAAGCTATGCTGAAGGCTAAAATATGTTCATCAGGATGAACTCTCCAATCACCAAATAATTTGGGGAAATTCTTCCTTGAATTGTGTGGTAGCTCATGTAGAGGTGGAGTTAAATTGAGTGGGCTGAAAGAGTTACCCCAAGGGCCTTAAACCACCATGATTTGATTATGGAAAAGGGGGATAACAAATCTAGGTGGAGTATGTATAGGCAAAGCTCTACTAACAGCAGAAAAAGAAGCTCAGCCTTGTGTTGGTGACCTGGTATGGGTGGGAGGAACACTCATGGATCATTGAACTTGAAGTTGGGGAGGGAACAAATTGAAATTGCCCTACTACACCAACTCAAAAATAGGGTCAACAACACCCTGGGCTCTCTGGCTTTCAGTATAGTGTGGAGTTACCAGATTGTAAAATAAAAATGGAAAAGAACTAGCCCTACTTTAGCTTGAAGCTTGAGGCTTCAAACTGTGCGCTCTTCTCCAATGGAGTCACCAAAAATTTTTGGATGAATATTTTGTCACCAGCTAACTAAAGAGCAAAATAGGTCTCTTCAACCATAGCATAGGGAGATTGGTCAACCAAATGTGCAGGTTTACCACATTAGAGGTGGACAAATCTCTCCTCTCAATAAGGGGAGGTTCTCTATAAATATGAGGAGCTATATACTATATATATAAGCAAAAAATAACACTCAGGGATAGGACTACACCATCCATCTCTCTTTTTTTAGAGATGATGTTCATAGACAAAGGAAATCTTGGTGATAATACTAAAGGCACTTCTCTTCTTTCAAAAGTGGTCTTGTAGCAAGGTGCAAGAGTTCTTTCTGGTGGGTAACCAACAGGTAACAAGGGCACAGTAACCAGCAGGATGAAGTGTAACACAAAGTCTACACCTCAACTACCCAAAGAGTGAAATATGAAGGATAATGGGGGCACAAATTTGTCCCAAGATCCTTTACACAAAAAGAAACTAAAAACACACACTAAAGATAATTGTGATAGCACAAAGTCTTTCCATAATTGGCTTTAGAACACCTTCTTGATTACTTCTACTAGTTCTGATTGTTAAATTAAATAAACAAGAATGCTCCTAGGAAATAGACATAATAACAATTTCCTAAGACAACACAAGCTATAACAGCATAAAGTCTAAAAGTAACTTGCTTTCTCATTTAGATAAAGAAATATGATCAAAAATCTGAGCTCAAAGTCTCAGTAATTGCCTTTCAATTTGGGCAGAGTTTTGCTTCTTTAATGGAAAGATCTCCTTTTCATAAAACAAGAGATTACAATATATATTAATCAAAAAAGGCTTAGCACTTTGTTCCATGGAATGGCCCATGCTGTATTCAATGCCTTAAATGCATTTTTAGTTCTATCAAGGGGCCATGCTTGGAATAGTGTATCAGCCTAAACTATGGTGTGCCAATTCATCTCATATATCTCCTCTAAAGTATAGGCCACCTGGTCCTTTCCTTCTTATTTACGCAGCTGTCCACTTTGCCTTTACTTCATGGAAGAAAAATAGGTTGCATCCTTGATTTGGTATGCTCAGATGACTACTTGGTGGACTGTTTCACCTACTAAAAATAACTCTCTTGTAGATATTTCAATATCTTTTGTAGCCTTCTCTCTTTCCTGCTGCAATTGGAGCTCTCAGGCTATCTTCTTTCATCTAGTCACTTGGTTCATCCTTCAAGTTTCGTGCTATATTTGAAAATTAATGGATATTCCATTACCTTAAATTTTATGTCCACGGGGACATCAATAGTTGCTGGTCATTTGAACCATATTGAACCATAAACCTTTGAACCTTTGAAAGTTCATTGGTTTAATAGTTTAATGGTTCAAGCAGTCTTTATTGATTCCTTGGTTCCATCGCTTTCTTGGTCTTTGGTTGAACCATCTCTTTGAATTGGTCTCTGGAATCTTCCGCTTCCTTCCTTTGCTTGGTGCTTTCTTTAAACCTTTGAACCTTTGAACCATTTTGGTTTAAGGTTCAACAGTACAATCTCTTTCTCAGAATCCTTTGTTTTGGCTAAGTCTTTTGAAGCCTTGAAATTCCTTTGGCTTTATGTCTTTGGAACACCCTGAAGGGAAGGTATCCATTCGGGTCTTTGAGAGAGGTCCATTTTTTGGGTGGCAAGAGCCCCCCACAAGGGTACCTACCCTTCGGGGTCCTTCGGGTGGTTTGCTTCTTCAATTCCTTCAGATAAAATGTCTGAAGGAATTCCTTTAGACATTTTACCCAAAGGAAATCTTCCCTTGCCTTAGCCACTTTTATGCAGGGCTTTTGATCATTTCTTCAAACAAAATGTTTTAAGGAATTCCTTCAGACAATTTGTTCAAAGGATTTTGCCTTTGTGAAATTCTTCCACAAAAAATCTTTTTGAAGGAATTCTTTTGGTTCCTTTACTTGTTAATTTCTTTAGATAAAAAGTCTGAAGGAAACCTTGCCCTTTCGGCCTTCTCTTTGATCTTTGAGCAAATGTTCCCTGCCCTCTGCAAGGGCACTTGCCTTTTGTACACTGCCCTCCACAGGAGCACTTGTCCTTTGGGTTTTGGGGCACTCCTTTGAACCATTTGATTTGAACTGACCGATTGAACCAACTTTGGTTCAACGATTCAATCTTTTATTCTGCTCATTCAATTGACCACTTGAACCAATCTCTTTGAACCAACTGCGTTGAACCTTTGAACCTTTGCTGAAGCAATCAACTCTTTAAGCTTGTCGATGTCGTTAAACCTTTGAAGCCATTGAATCATTGAACCTTTTGGAAGCAGGGTTCAATGGTTCAATGGTTCAATCCTTTGTTTGAAGCTTTCTGATGAACATTTTTGGTTGAACCGAGGCGTTGAACCAATCTTGAAATTGCCTAAGTGTTGGGAACTTGTTCCTTTGTGAGAATTCACCCATTGAAGCCGTTGAACCTGTTGAACCTGCTAGTCCCTTAACTGAAAAATCTTGAAAAATGAAGAATTTGAATGCTCAGAACAATTTTTTGAGAAGGGAAGAGATAATTTTGGCCTGCAAGACCAAAATAGTTCATATGTTATCCCAAAAATGAGTGATAGATTTTGGGAACAACATATTTCACTGTAAAATGAGGCACATATGCATATAAAAACATGCCTTTTATTCTAACTAACACTAGTGTTACATTCTAAAGAGCCATGAATATGTCTTTCAAAGGTTTGATAAATGAGATGATCATGGTATACGTAGATGACACCATAATTTATTCAAAACATGTTGATGCACACTTGGAACACCTTAAGAAAATTTTTGAAAGGTTTAGAGAGTTTGGAAATTCCCTCAATCCAAAAAAGTGGATTTTTGTAGTTCGTGAAGGGAAACTACTAGGACACATTATTTTAAAAGAGGGTCTTATAATAGACCCAAAGAGAATAAGTGTTATATCTGCACTAACTCTCTCGAGCCATAAAAAGGGGTTATAAAGTTTCCTAGGAAATATCAACTTTGTAATAAGGTTTGTTCCAAATTTTGCCTCTATGGCCAAGCCCCTTACTACAATGCTTAATAAGGGTATCATTTTCAATTGGACACAAGAGGGAAAAGATAGTTTTGAGGCCATCAAGCAGGGTATTTCTCAGGCTCCTACCTTGGTCAACCCCAACTACAAGAATGATTTCATTATCTATGATTTTGGAAGGTAAGTCATCATCTCAGCTATTCCAACCCAATATAATAAATAATAGTTGGAACAACCAATATCTTTCTTCAATCAATCCTTGAAGGATTATGAATAAACGTACATTTTTATGGAGAAAAAAGTATATGTTGTAGTCAAACCTCTCAAGAAGTTTAGGCATATGATCTCCAATAAAAAAATTCATCTTATGGTTATTCACCAAATCATCAAAGAGTTCTTGATGAGCTAGGAAGTAAACAAAAAAGAGCAGGATCAATCACAAAAATCATGGAATATGATGTGAACATAAAAATTACAAAGTTTATAAGAGGAAAGGGCTTCTGTGAATAGCTAGCCTCTGATATAAAAACTGTCGATGTAGTATCAAATATAATATATGCTCAAAATACATCTCAACCAGCCACTCCACCTCTATTCAATAGCTAGATCTGTGACATGACCATCTTCCTACAGACTAGCGAGTACCCATATGATTTCTACCAATCCAAAAAGAGGTATTTTAGACTCCAATCTATTTTTTATATTCTTGTTGATGAAGTATTCTTAGGAAATATATGAATGGAATCATGCTAAGGTGTATTGAGCATGGTCAAATCCCAAAGGTACTCAAAGAGTTTCATGATGGTCCATTAGGTGGACACTTCTCTGCAAGAACTATGACCATCAAAATAATGAAAGCGGGCTACTATTGGCCTGACATATTCAAAGATGCCCATAAATAGGTAAGGAACTATGAAAATTGTGCTTACTTTATAGGCAAGTAAATATTTGCAGCTTTCCCTCTCAAACCAATCCAAGTTGACTAACCATTTTCTTAATGGGGATTGGATTTCATTGACATGATCAATCCACCATCGAGTGTAGGCACAAATGGGTCCTTACAATAATTTATTATTTCATCAAATGGATTAAAATAGTTTTAGTGAAAGATGATATGGAGGAATCTATCTTAGAATTCATAGATGGCATTGTCACAATATTTGATGTTCCTTACACCATTATCTTGAAAAATGTCAGAGCTTTTGTGGGCACTCAAGTGAGTGAATGGGTTGTAAATCACAATGTACACCTGAATACTTCATCCAATTATTTTCTTCATCAAAATGGCTTGGTTTATTCTACCAATAAAAATCTCATAAGGATTATCAAAAGGATAATGGAAGATAACAAAAAGACATGGCACATGAAGTTAAATTCATCACTATAGGTTGATAGTATCACTCCCAAGAGAGCCATTGGAAATTTTACATTAATATTGGTATATGGAAGGGAAGATAGAGTTTTTATATCAATTAAGTTACCATTTTTAGAACACAATCATCAATTAGAATTGATTGGCAATGATGAAATGATAGTATGATTGGTAGAATTCATGGAACTAGAAGAATTCAAGAACTAGTCAATGAAAGTTATAGAAGCAAATCAAACTCAAAAAAAGATAAATTTTGACAAAAAATCCTCTGACAAGAGCTTTAATGAAGGAAAAATGGTTCTAAAATGGGATGATGAAAGAGTTAAACCAAGCAAGCACATGAATTTTGATGCAACATGGAACAGTTCATACATTATAACTCAGTGTAAAGGAGAAAATGCACTCCATCTATCTAAGATCTATGGATCAAAACTACCTATCTTAGTTAATGGGATATACCTCAAATATTGTTTTTGAGATTAGAATTCATTCTAAAAAAAATTGTATATATTCGAGCTAGTTATTTTTCCCAATAAGTGCTTGCACACAAGTCAACTCAGTAGGAGTTTTTATTTCCTTAGTTTGTTTTTATTTTTCCCTATTTTGTTCTCGTTTAGGCAAATCCTAGTTTTTTTTCTTCTCCAGTTAACATGTGTTAATCTTAAAATGACTCCATGCCCAATGAACTAGAAGGCTACTAGAAATAGATTGATTAGCAAGCAATTACCCCATAGAGATTGCTAAAAATGTTGATATTTTTATCCCAAAAATGTAAAAATATCTAGTACTTTAAGGGAGACCCATTAAATTTTTTGAAAAAGGCCTTAAAATGACCCAGGAAATTATTTTCCCAAAACCCAATGGAAACTAGAGATCTGGGTACAATTTACAACTTGAAAAATTTAAAACTGCATTCAGACCTTTGCTTCCTAGTTTACTCATAGCTGGAAAAAACTAGATATTGGAATGCAATTTTCAACTTGAAAACTTGAAAATTGCATCCCAACCTTCACTTCCTACACAACTCGTGACCATCAAAAATTGGAACCCTGCTTGTAATTTTCAACTTGTAAAGTTTTAAATTGTAAACAAAGCTCTACCTTCTACCAAACACCTTCCCCATAAAAACTAGAGATTTGAATGCAATTTTAAAATTGAAAACTTGTAAATATATTTCCAACCTCCACTTCCCATCCATTACTCCTACCAAAAACTAGATCTCTAGTTGTAGTTTGTAACTTGTAAAGTTGTAAATTGTAATTCGAGTCCCGCTTCCTATCAACTACCCTCCCTAAAAAAATTGGAACCCGAGTTTCAATTTCTAACTTGCAAAGTTATAAATTATGCTTTGATTTTCTCTTTCGCGTTTCCAATACACCAAGCTACCTAGTAGAAAGTAGAAGTTAAAGTGCAAATTGTAATTTTTCAAAATTGTAAAATTGCTCTAAGACTCTAAAGTTCTGAACTGCCCACCAACTACTGACCTAAGATCATTTAATGAAGAGGTTATATTAATCAAATCAGGGTTTTTTTGTAAATAATTGTTTATTTACAAATTTTTAAAAATATAGCTTTACACAACAACCACGATGCCATTTTTACTCCCTACACGGTATTCCTTTTTTCCTCTTGCATTTTCAGCTACCATGTTCCTCTATCAAGCTAAACATAGGTTGATTTCACATTTTTTCATATCTAGTTGCATTTTATAGGGTTTTCTTTACTTGGTGTCAATATAGGGTTTTATTTTGTTTCACTTTGTGTTGTCTTGAAATCATCTGGTTACCCAAGTTCTTATGAGTCTTTTCAAAACATTTTCTAGCTATTAAGAATCTAGGGTTTTGAGTTTCATACAAGAGAGTATTTCCATAGTCCATTTATTTTATAGAGAGTTTCTAGATATGACCATGTATTCATTTTTAGACCTAGTATTTTGGACAACATTTCAATTCAAACTCCATGAACCATCATCAGGTTATGAGAATGCATTAGTGGTTTTTGCGGACTTAAGCTCTTCTTATATAGATTTATCAATGAGGCTTAGTGATATCATATCCAAAAACTCTAGAAAATTCATAAAAACTAGTCGAATATTATCATAAATATTCCCTACATAGTCCCCATAGACATTTCACCTGCCATTGAAATTCTAAAACCTAGTAGTTTTCACCTGCATTTCCAAATTTATAACTTTGCAGACAATCTTAATGTATTTTACAACTCTAAAACCCATCAGGGATTTTACTTATAATTACAAGCCTGAAACCCATTGGATTTTTCATCAGACCTATCGAATGTATTTTAAAACCATAATCCCCACCAAACATTTCCCCTATAAAATCAATTCTAAAGTCTGCCAGAATGTTTACCCGTGTTTTGCAACCCCAAAGCCCACCATTTCTATAGTTGGTTTTCTCACATCAAATTCCATAGAATCCATGTTTGGAAAATAAAATAAATTTAAATCCAAGGGACCCACCCAATGTCCCACTCAACTTTTAATCCAACACTAATGAAATCATGGACACAGACCTAGGTCATATAGACCTAGGTGATTTCTAGACTAGGGTGAATGTTAAATTCAAAAATGATTGAATTCATAGAATTTATGACTATGGAATGCCCTAGGTAATAGCCTTCCCCTTATCAGTTTCGATCCCTGAGCTTGTTTTCACATTTGTAAACCACTAGGATGTGGAGAAGAGAGAAGTATTAAATGACAAGGGGGAAAGGATTCTGAACCTGAACCCCAACTTCATAGACTCAGTGTTCTAAATTTAAGAATATGAGATTTATTTTGATATAAATCCTAAATCATCCAAGAATTTTTATCAATACAATATCACTATATGTCTACGGGTAATTAATAAGCAATGGCTAAAATTCCCTAGGCCTACTTCTATAAAATTGCCTAAAACACTAGCAAGGGTAGACTTTAAGGATGAAGTGGGTGATTTAATCATACTCCTATAGAGAGTCATTGGGAACCCTAATGTCAATAAATTTTAGGATTGGATGTACCAATACATATGGGTAATCCATCAAAATAAGTAGTACATCCACTAGGCCCAGCTGATAAGGGACTCCATCCACAAGAAATTGATGGAAGTCCAGAATATAGGGAAGTTCTATATGATTTCATATCTAATATACATATTACCAAAGGGAAGGGCCTTCCCACAATTAAATATAGTAGCTAACCAAGTAAAAAAGGTTTTCAATTATTACCATAGCCTCACCCTTGAGGCAAGTAGGCAACATTTTAGAAGGGTGAATGATGCATTTACATACTGCATCATAATCATGTTTGATAAAGATATAGAAAAGAAGAGATTCTTTGATGCTATTATTTTTGAGATCGTGAAATGGGGATCCTAATTCATTCAATTCCCTGCATACTCATACATTAGAGAAAGAAGATTTAGTGGTTTTCCTTAAACCCTCCCAAGTTATGAAAGCGACAAATGGGCTTTAATGGAATTTGTGAGGCATCTTGTAAAGACTCACAAATTATTATCTAGAAAATACAAAGAAAAAATACATTTTCCCATTAGTATAGGTAGGCATACATGCCCTTATCTAAATCCAAGTGTGCACATTTTGTAATGACTCAAATGACCTTAAGATCTCTCGAGGCAAGGCCATTTTATGATGTAAATGGAAGCATTACTAGTAAATTAGGGATCACAACATATTCCCATGTTCTCTATTATAAATACTACTGGGATGACCTATAATATGAAGAATAAGTGAGATTGAAATATTATTTTAGGATGACCCTAGATTATATCAAGGCTTTAACATGGCACCAATCCCTAAGGACTTGGTAGATGATGAATTTCTAGCAGATAGGGTCTACTATGATAATAAGATCTTTGCTCAACCCCTTCATCAATTAGGTGGTCCATCCATGAGTCCTTCTCATTAATAGATAAGAACACTAATGTAATAAATATAATAATCAACTAGCTTAGAATCAAAGGGGTCAAGGTGACCAAGGAAACTATGAGCATCTGTGATAAGTTAAGAGATATAAAAGAGAATGGAGTACCACCAATAATAGAAGGTTCTAGTAGTGGTACCATAAATGAATAGATAGATAGGCCAGTGGTATCTCACAAGAGAAAATAAAATAAAAAAACTAAAAGAGGGTAATCTAGTGGCCAAGGATTATTAGTGAATCATCCAATAGTAATTTCATGTGAAGACAACTACTATTGAAGCACAAATAGTTTCCCATCTTATCTTTGTCATTCCACTAGCTTCTATACCCCCTCCCCCTATCTCCACTCCATCACCTCAAATAATTTCCCCTCCTTTCCCACTAGCTCACTTGTGCCATTGAATCCATTACCAATAGTTCAATTAACACAATTAGACACTCAAGTTTTACTTCCACTCCCCTCTTCTACAATTCCTCCCTCTTCCACAATTTCACTTCCCTCTTCCATAATTCCTTATTTCTCACCCTAATCACCACCACCACTGCATTAATCACTAACACCACATTGTAATATATAGCTACAAATTTAGTCATCCTAACTACAATCCCACTGGCCATCCTAACCATTGGGATAGCTACTACTTTATTTTCATCTCCTATCACCTTTCCCATTTCATCAACCCTGAGTGTCCCCATAACTTTGATTCATTCATTCATGGCTCTAGATTCCACACTCCCATATTTTCCCCCTTTTCAACTCTATGTGCCTACCCCTCTAATGGTGTCACTTCCATCTCCCACACCCCTAATAAGTGCATCCATTTCCACTACACCCATTTCTTCCATTTCCACAATAACTAAAACCCCTACAAAGGAAGTAGAGATAGAGAAAATCATTGATATAAATATGACCACTCAACCTACAGATGGGGAAGATATTTCCAAAACATTAGTCAAAGACTCAATAGACATATCAATGAAATATATAACAATCATCAATATAACCACTAGATCAACAACTTTAGCTATAGATTCACAGTTGGAAGTGTTAGGACAACATGATTCCACTCCAAGTTGGCTAGTACAATCGATGGGGAAGAAAAGGAAATAGATGGTGTCCCCTAGCACACTTGATTTTGGCCTTATAGATGAATTAAAGATATCAAAGGAATCTCCCAAAATCATATCGAGAATAATATATGATTCAACGGGGGAGAAGTATGTATAAATTGTAGTCCCCCACCAGACAAACAAAAAGAAGATTTAGTGGTGGGGGATTACCAAATATCAAAGGTTCACCTTAGTCATCCTACAAGAGAGGGATTGAAACATGATTTTCAATCAAGAATTTACTCTCTTTTCAATAAAATGGATAGTGATAAGGTCACAAAGTATGAATTAAAGAATAAGGTTGAACAATTGATGACTTCACTAAAGAATTTCATTGATCTTTCTTTCCAACCAGCATAATCTATTGCTTAGATATTTGATAGATAAATAGTTGATGCAATAACAGAGATTGGCAGCATGATAAGGGATATAAAACATGGGTATAGGAGCTCATTTAAAATGGAAATAGAGTCATTGAATTAACAATGGACTACTATAAAGAGATGAAAGATGGTCAGGAAACCTTGAAGACATCAATGAGAAAATAAGGAAAAGATAGAAGGGTTGAAACTATTCTACCCAAAGCTACAAGTTGTGGACATGATTGCGACTGACACCCTCATCACAGAAGAGATATTGAAAAATGATGCAGAGCATGAGAACTTAGATAGGGAAATCAACTTCATAATAATAATAATACTCATAGAGAGTATTAATAAAGTTAAGGCTACACATGATAAAGTGATGGATATGATCTATGACATCAAAGATTTGTTTAATACATTGTCATGTGAAGAAAAAAATCATTAAGACCAAATTCTTTTAGTACAAGAATTTCAAGACAAATTCAAGGGAGTGGTAGAAAGAGAGGTAGCATGGGATGTAATCTTCAACTTGAGTTTCATCCACCATTTTATCAGGTATCATAATACATTGGATAAATGGGAAAAACCATTCAAGTATAAAGGGTTGCACAAAGGGAACTCTATGACATAATTGCAGAATCTGAAATAAGCAACCTATACTCATTTGGTCCTGATGAAGATCGTGTCCTAGAGATCTTCAAAAAATTTGATGCTTATATTGATAAGACACATGCAAAGAAGGACAAAGAGTTTTTAGAGGTTATGGTTGTAGATTAATTATTTCAATCAAATACATTTTTTATATTGAATTTCTTTGTTGTAAAAAATATTGTAAAGTTGCATGTTGTAAATTATAACTATCTTTTTTGTAGCTTTTTTTGAGAAAAATCCACTTGTGATTTCCAAGTATCTTTTTGATAGGTTGAAAATTTGTGAAAAGAAAACGTGTAAATTATACTTTCATTTTTGACAAAGTTTGAGTTATTTAACTTGCAAAAACTCATGTTGTAAATTGCATTTCTAGTTTTGTCAAAATTGATGACTTAAAAGTTGTAAAAGTCCCAATTAAAAAATACAAGTTAGATTTTGAAAAAAATAACATAATATATCTAAAATCTATCGATTGTTTTGAGTATGAATTCATTTTGGTGCCTCATTGTATGAAAAGGATAACAAAAGATCAATTGAAGATCATGAGAACATTGCATGAATATTCAACAAGTTTTCTCCATGCCTTCAGTAGTTTTGGAACACCCAACAGTTGCATGTTCCCTTTTTTAACCATTTACCTTGCCAAAGATTCCATTCGAGCTGAAGATCGTGCCCCTTTGCATGAGGTTTTCATATTTTATTTGATATTTAATTGGGCATAGAATTTTTTATAAAAACATCTCTTCCAAGAGAGTATTTTGTATAAATAAGGGTACGATGGCATTGCCCATTTATATTTTTTTTAGAGATATTATTCTGCATTTTGAATAATTGATCTACATGTTGTAACCTAGAGAATGAGAATAGAGCGAATATTTGCCTTCCTTATTTTTGTTATCTTTGTATATGCAAAGCTGTTTATCAAATTTGTTGATGCTTTCATTCTTATTTCAGTCACAAAATTTCATTTATGGTATTATTTTGCCTTTTTGCTAAATTATTTGATTAAAAATAAATAATCTTGTTCCTTATCTGGTGAATACCCAACATTACCTTTGGTTTCATATTTGTATGAGTTTATGCTCTAATAAATTTAAATATATTTATTGTTCTATTGTGCTCATCCAAAGCAATCATTAAAATACACTATAAACATTTGGTGCAATCACCATTTCCAGTTTTGTAAATTCATTTCTAAAAACTCTTTTCTCATAATCAAACCCTAATTTTGAAGCAAGTTCACTAAGAAGTAGAATTTCCACATAAATTGGTAATTTATCAATTATAATGAACTTAGTGAATGGAATATATCATTATCCATAGGTTCACCTCAGTTTTATAAGGTCTTCCTACTTGGAGGTGATCCCATTGTCTCATTATATTTTCACACAATAAGCTACAACATAAAGATAGGTGCAAAATCTATGTGATAAAAATTATCTTGCAAAAATTTTCCCCTATTTTAACACATTATTGTTCTAGTCTATATAGTCTCTTATAGATAGTATTTTTACCTCCCACTAACAGTACATAGTTGACCTATATGATTGTGTCTTCTTATTCACCCTTTCATTTCTTTGTCTAGCAGTACATAATCGAATGACATGATTGTGTATCCTTATCATCATATTTTACCTCCTTGTTTGCAATATAGAGTTGACCTGCATGACTTTGTATTATTATCTACCTATTGGGTTATAAAAGATAGTCGACCTGAATGACTCTATATCCCATTTTCTAACTTTATCTCTGCATCATATTTTTCCTTCTTAACCTTTCTTTCTCATCATGAACTTCTTATTTGAGGATAACACAAAGTTGAACTCAATAGATATGATAAGATTTACCAATCCTAATAGGTTTTCCTATAAATAACCTACATATCCTACTCTATATGAAAGTAATGTGAATTTATCCACTTGCACTAAAAATTAAGGGACTCCTCTTCATTCCTCTTAAGTTTGTAACCCTCTCTTCTCTTTAGAAGATTGGCCTAAATTAGAGTATACTCCCAAAATGATTTTCTTCATTAATGAATTTCCTCAATATCAAGGAAAAGACCATTCTATTATTTATCACCTTTTGATAAGTGGTCAATTAGAAGAACTTCATTCACCTTCCCCCACATTCTCACACAAATTTGGGGGCAATATCTTCTTTGCCTCTCAACATCTTCCTTCTCTTTTGACCCCTTCTCATACTATGACCTCTTCTTCCTTGATTTCCTCAATGTATATGCCAAGTATCTCTACTAACATGGAAGGTTCCACATCTATTGTGTCTTTTTCACGACCCATTCTTCTCAATGCCTCCACTAGTGCATCATTTTATACCCATGGTAATCATTCCACTAGTGCTTATACTTATAATCCTTCTAATAATGCATCTTTCGTAACCCATGATAATCATGCCACTAGTGCCTCCTTTTCTAAAAATACCTCTCAATATACTAATATCACACATGCCATTAATCATAGTGGTAGCCAAGCCACTAAGACCAATGCTAATGCTTCACATGTTATAAATAACACCACTCAAACCCATCAACTTTTGTTACAAACTCTTAACCAAATGAATGCTTTCCAAGATAATAATGCAAACCAAATGATGCAAATATAAAACACCTTATTCATCTCCAAAATCACCCTCAATAGGTTCCATGGGGAGTGCACAACCAAAATGCCCCCCACCCCCATTAGGGATTCCCATGGTAATTTTATCCCTTAAACACATCTTGTTAAAAAAAGAATCAAACATCTTCAAAATGAACCTCTTACACCCTAATTTCTAACATATATATAGGAGGTATCACCCCCACCATTAGCTGTAATGGTTCAACTGATCCTACCTTACACTTAAAAACATTTAGAAATCTATACAAATATCAGGTCAAGTTAAATCTTTTTCCACTACCAAACTCTTAGATAAAACCCTATGTGGAGATTATTTAAATTGGTATAACTAACTTGAATCTAATTCCATCACTAGTTTGGAAGATCTAGTTAATGCTCTATTATAATAGTTTCAAACTAGTGACCTCATTGAAAATACCTTGGCTCATTTTATTAATTTCAATCAACTTGAGATGGAAACCACACAAGATTTCATCAAATGGTGGAAGACCTTGTCTAAAAAGTGTAAACACAACATGGTAGATGATCACCTCTTTCATCTATTCACCAATTCTCTCTATTGTAGGTTACAATATCATGTCTAGACTCTCTCTTCATGAATTTTGGAAGAGGCCATCGACCAAGACAAGCACCATTATTTCCTCATACATTAGTTTGATCCATCCCAACCTCCTATGGGCACTTGTATTCTCACCAAAACTAAAAATCATCATGATACTAATGATGGTGTCACTGATTCGTATGATACCATTCATAATATTTAAGCCATTACTCCTAACCATGCTCTATAACAAGCATTCCCTCTAAACCATATCCTTGATCATCACTTTTATCCAGCTAGCAACAATAATGTTCATAAGCCCTTATCCTTAACAAAACTCTAAAATCATCTACCAAGGCCTCTTCTATGAGAGCTTGATCCGACACCCTATTATTACATGGTACTATCTAAATAAATTCTATTGTTTTATGCTAGTTGTGGTCACTCTAATGAAACTTGTAGGTAGTTGTGTACATTAGCTATGGATTTCCTCCTTGGTCCCAATTTTGACCATTATTCCCTCATTCCTAAACATTAATAATCCTACGACATTGCATTTAAAGCTCACAAAACACAAAGTAAAAAATCAAGCTTTAAACCAAGCTAATGCTCATATGTCTATCTATAAAGATCCCCTTCCAAATCACCAAAACAATAATGATAAGCCTATCCCTTCAACCAATAATGTTGATAGTCTTCTAAACCCAACTCCCAAAGAGAATGTGGTCAACATGACTGATATGCGAAGGGTAGTTTCCTTCATTGATTCTCATCCCACCCATATACACCAATTAGCTCACATTTTCTATCTTATCCAATATTCTTCCCCAACTCACCTAATAGAGTTGGGGCAAGAGGACCTTATCTCTTTTGATAAACCAATTACAAAAACTCCATTGGATAACAACTCTCATACCGTTTATACAATTTCTCGAACCTTTTTACCCATCACTAATAATATTCAACCTTCTAACACTACTTTTTCAAAACTATCACAAACTAAACCTGCATCAACTACCTCATCCTTTCATGATAATCAACCAACTTGTCCCCCAATTAAACCTCCATCCTATCAACACAAATTTACATGCACTTTTGCTCCTCCTTCTAAGGAATTCATCCAACACTATGAACCTCTATCCAATAGTCCACTTATGGGTTATGATGAATGGGATCCTTTCATGGAACTTATGAATATCTCATCTCAAATTCCATTTCTCAAACTCATGCATATTTATTTGCATCATCATAACTACCTTATATAACTCCTTTCAAAATGAACATCCCTCATCCTCCCCTAGTAGGATGTGAATCTACCTTATCTGGGTTAAAATAAAGCATCTTATAACAATGCAAAGAGATGTTTATATTTTTTTTGAAACAATGGACATCTCTCTCTCTCTCTCTCTCTCTCTCTCTCCTCTCTCTCTCTCTCTCTCTCTCTCTCTCTCTCTCTCTCTCTCTCTCTCTCTCTCTCTCTCTCTCTCTCTCTCTCTCTCTCTCTCTCTCTCTCTCTCTCTCTCTCTCTCTCTCTCTCTCCTCAAATTTCCCATTACTTATATGATATTAGATGGGATTATACTTTTTGAGGATGATCCTCCCCTCTTTATAAGCATCCAAATTGGTGACATCCAAGTCAAGTGTGCCTTGATTTATGAAGTTTAGGTACTTATGTTGCCTCTTCAAATTCATTAAAACCCTTAGATACTCTAAATGTAATATTAAATCCACACACAACATGTGTCAAGGTTATGATCAAAGGCAAATGCCTCCCTTATGTTGTGTGTGTCTCCCTATCACCATCCCACCTATCACTATTTGAGTGAAGGTTATGATCTTCAATTTTATTCTCTCTCATAATATCTTGCATGGAAGGCCATGGACTCATCGCATGAGGGCTATCTCCTCTTATGTCTACCAATGTGTCAAGGTCCCTCATAATGGTTCAATCTATAAGATCTAAGGTGACACTAACCCTTTAAATTTTAAATAATTCTAATACTTTGGTATATTCAAAATTATAACCCTTGAACCCTTATCGAGTATTCCATTCTAAAAAACTCAATATTTCAATTTCCCTATCAACTCTACATGAGGTTACCATGGTCACCCCCAAACTCATCAATAATATAACATCTAACCTCTTAGATTATGATGATGATTCTCATTAAATCAACCTCAAGATAAAAACTTTGATCTCTCTTCTCATCTCATTTCCTAGCTCCTACCTTCTCTGAATTTGCATTCTTGTTAACCACCTAGTGATGATATACCCATAGTCTTAACTAAGACTCGACACTCTATTCACCATGCCACCTCCAATGAGAAGTTCATCCCTACTTGCATAATTAATTTTCATAAACCTGACTATGATGATCGTTATACCTTAGATGACCCATTTATATGAGGTCTTGTTTAGTTTCAAAATTCTAAGATCCTTCATTATCATTATTATTTATTTTAGTATTTCCATTTATCTTATCACATTTCATCTTATATAGTTCCTAATTTTAGCATTATTCTTGTTATTCATAGGGTAGAGATGGTGTACACATCTCCAATTTCCAAAGAACCTCTTAAGAGCATGCTTATGAATTGTGATATGATTGGTCTGCATCACTTCACTAGCTACTAAGATCCCTATATCTGACTTACCCTTGAGATGATTGGTACCATATTCAACCCTCTTTACATCCTACTCCTCCCTCAACTAAGCCTAGTTCAAATCATATTCCCACTCTCTCTTTAGTTGAGTCTCTTCCTGCTTCTAATCCTTTTTTTCCTTCAGTCAATCCTTTTCTAGTCTCTCTACCAGCCTCTCCTCCCCTTGGTGATGGCCTACTTCATTTACTGTAGCTTTCTCCTTTGCCCACCCAATAGGTCAATCATTCATACTATGATATTCATATATTTTATGGTCATTGGACTAGAGATTATAAATTATACTTGCCTTCCCTAGCTTTTCCTTTCACTCCCTCTGTTAGTACACCCACAAAGTCTATTAACAACTGTATATGATGCTTATATGACATAGATAATCATTCCTCCACTCATTATCATAAGATTCAATAATATATAGATACCTTGCATCCTACTTTTCTTTAACCTACAGAGAAGGATATACCTCCCCTGAAAGTATTACTTGAGTACATTCTCAAATATAGAGAGGTATATTATCTATGGCACAAATATGGTACCCATCACACTGATTATTTATGCCTACTCCAACAACATCTCTGGGATCAGCTTATAACCATTCCTATGCCTATTATCTCTCCTCCCATAGGTCACCCACATAATAAAGCTTCACCTTCTTCCCCTGTGGTTCCCCTACTTACGGCCCCTTCTTCCCTTATGGTTATTCCACTTGTGATCCCTCCACCTATGAATCCTCCTCCACCTATGGCCCCTTCTCCATCAGTGACTCCCTCATGTCCCACAAATTCCACTCTTATTCCTTCTCTAGAGTATCCCATGCATGATGGACCTCATGAGAATGATTATTTAGACATGACTACATTTTTTGTTGAGGATACTTGATGAGAGGTATTTTCCCATCTTTCTTTGAAGATCAATGAAACCCTCACTAAATTTGTATTCCATCTTCATAGAGATTTATTAGATGTTATGGATAATGTTTGTGGATAAATTTAACAATATTTATGAACACAACATGGTTTTCCTTCACTTTATTCTTCATTTTGGATTGGATGCGTATTCTAAGGTTATATTTATATACTTTACATCATTTGACAATGTGTCAAATTCTTATCTATCTTATATGGTTATTTATATCTCGCATTCTATGTTATCTATGTTATTATTTTCTTTCTTATGCTCTATTATGGATTGTTTTCATGACTACATGCATTTTCCTTTATGATTTCATTTTCTATGGATGTTGTGTCTCTTTCTCATGATTATTTACTACCTTATCCCTATAACATGAATAATCATTATTTTGACTTGGTTATACAAACCTTGTTCCCCCTAGTCATTCCTTCTTGACCATGTGATTAGTTAGCAAATAGGTCATCTCATTATAATCTCATTTTACTAGTCCATCTTGGATATCCATTTATTCCCCTCATTTCCTTTCATAAATTAAGCATACACCTGACTAAAACTTGAGATAACATGTTGGTTCATAGGTAAGCTTAAGTGTTTTAGTCACTCGTATATTTGGATCCTTAGCTTCCTTTAAGATAAAGTCTAAAGCTCATTTGTGTGTATCACTCTCATGACTATTCATTCCAAATCCATATGGAGGAGGAAACTTAAAAGACACAAATATTTAAAATCCAAATCATTTTAACAAAAGGCAACAATACCAAAGGCAACATTAAAATTTCCAAAAGTCAAAATCACATTAAAAGACGTGATTTAATGCACATTTCCTCTTTTATAATTGAAACTCAAACTCCAAAGTTTGTCTCGTGATACATTTGAGGTCCCTTGGGGTGTGGTAGGCTAGTAGATTAGAAAAGGAGAATTAAAAAATATATATTTTAGTGCTACTTACTTTCTCACATAAGTACCCAATGTTCACAGTAGACTGACATCTTTGCAAGAGGTCTTAAAGAATGGGGAATATATTATGGGAAGGTAGGTCCATTTTACTTTTTCTTATTCAAATAACCAACATGAGTCAATCTTTATACAACTTTGTGCTTATTATGAATAGGTATCCTTTGTATGTTTATGGTCACTAGTCACTTGGTGTCTTTATATGTCCTTAGTGTGCTTCATGTTTCCTAAGGTCTTATCATAGATGCCTACATTATGATTTATACATTCCCTCTTTAATTTCACACAATATAATGTTTCCCATTGATAAATATTGTTTTTTTCATTGATCACTCCCCCTATGGATTCCATTTGTGAGTTCCAACGTAAGACATTGGATAGGACAAGGCCTTCCACACAAATTACCAAATTATCATTCAAAACAATCCCTTTAACATAATTTTCCCATTGTTTCCACCTCATTGGTGTTCCATTTGTGAGTTTTAGTGTAATACCATGGATAAGGCCTGACATTCCTCACAAAATTTACCAATACCCAAGTCACAATGAAATTACATGTGTCAAATTTGAGATAAGTTGTGATTGATCGTGAGTTACGAATCATTGACTTGCTTCCCATTTTGATATAGTATGTTTTATGATTACTTCATTGATATTTAAATTTTATCTTCTTATTTTCCAATTTCATTTAAGAATACAACCATTTTTTCTTAAGTTTTTCATACTTGCCAGCTTGAATTAGTGTGATCAATTTAAGTTCAGTTTTCTAATTTTCTCCTCTTTTATACTTCCAAACATGATTTAGTATGATTGATTGACTTAATTATTTTGTTTTTATACAATTTTGTTTTCTTGTACCTTCTATTTTATTACATTAATTTCATACTTCCCAATGTGGTATAGTGTGATTTTACTTGTTTTTATTTGGTACAAATCTTTTACAGGGTTTAAAAACATTTTGTTATCCTTTTTTACCATCTTTGGTTTATAATACTTAGTCATATTTTGTTATTTCACATTTCCCATCATGATATAGTGTGTAGTATATTTGTTTTTGATTAATTATACTTTTCCAAGTCATTTTCACCTTTTTCTTTTTAACCATGCATGTGTATCAAATAATGCTTGAAAAGAAAACACTCCACATATGTTTCCCATAGCATATACAACAAAATTAAAATACATGTGAAAGAAATAAATATATAAATGTATCAACATACATAATCAAAGATAACTCATGAGATAAAATCCAACTTTTAAAATCAATATCTATATATAACATGTGTTTTATATAATATAAAATACATAGCTCTAACTTTATAGCTAGGCTCCACCATGCCTATCCTATGGCCTAGACATGCTTCCCATAGATTCCTAGGACTATACCCTCTACATGGTAAACTATAATGAGGTAGTCTAGGATCTCAATCCTACTACCTACCCATATATGTTGGTCACTTAGTCCTGTACCTATCTAAGGTGGATTGCGGTAGCCATGTGCACTGCTCTCTCCTAAGCCAAGGCTATCAGGCTTGTACCTCTCCCACTCCCACCCTTGTCATTGGCTGAAATCCATCCTCACATCTCTACAACTTCCTTATGGCCTCCCCTACCAGTCTAAACTAGCTTGTCTGGGCTAGTGTAGATGGTACCATAGGATCATCTAGTGTGATGGGGTTGTATGGTGCCAACACCCCATCCAAAATGTCATGGTACATAACCAAAACCGTGAATCCCCATTTGGCTTCTCTGTCATTGAATTTATATAACCAAAACTAGATAGATATTATATCACATATATATCTCAAAATATATCTTTCTACTATGATCACATGTAACTAATATTCTATATTCAAGTTTAAAATCAAAATTGTGATATTTCTCACTAGTCCTAGTATCACCAACCACTGTATCTCTATCTACTCATCCCCTAATAACCTCATTTATATATCACCTACCCACTAGTTCAAAACTAGGAGTCACCACTCATGCATACCATGACCCTATCCTAAGAGGTGTTTCTATCGACCAACTCTATCCTAGAGCATCTAGTAGGTCTTCTTATGATGTCACCCTTATTTGTGCCCACTCTCACTTATGGTGCCTCCGTCTATGTTATGGCTGAGGTGGTTAATATTGATCCTACTATGGTGCCTATTATGGTTCCTACTACACCCCTGTATACACATACATGTCCTATCCTCCTCTAACCACCTATTATTATTCTTGACCAGTTTATGGTCTCACATATCATGCCCTGATCTTAGGTCTCATGACTAGTAATCCTCTTCATCCTCTCCCCCTTGGATCTCTAGCATGTTGTGCCAAAAATGCAAGCACTAATAGAGAATTTTTTGGGAGCAAGAGTCCAAATTTCCCTAACAAGCATACCACTAACTATGGCTCTACCCACTAGGATAGTGGCACATGATCCACACTCGAGCTAGCCCTATCGCCATGGTTGGTTAACTAGGCTAAATAGTATCAATGTGTATGTAAGTCTACCACATGATCTCCCTTCATTTGATTATCTACAAAGATGGCACATGGGGTATTATTGATGTTCCTAGTCTTATTGCCATCTAGTCACCCAAAGTAACCTATCATCCACCATATGAGGCAACACAATTGGTCGATACATAGGGAACCTCTCATATATCTAGGCACACAAGAAAACCATGGCTGCATGGTCTTCTACCCTTTGGAAAACATTTCATATATATCATGCATGAGATGAACCCAAATGACAAGCCCAAATTTATATAGTGCTCCCTAATCCAAAATGGACTGACACAAGGCTATTGTATATAGCAGTACCTTGTCATCTAATTTATGACACAATGCTTGTGATGTCAAAAGTTTAATCATGACCTTCTAGATGTCCAAAATTTTCATGATATACACATAAAAATAACTGACTTACAAACCTAGGTATATCTTATCTAAGCATGTCACCCACCTAACTAGTGCTCATCTCTCCTCAAGATCATCTAGTGTCCCTATGATCATCAGTGTCCCTCTTATCAGTAGTCTAATCAAAGCATGGATGTCCTCTAATGTGACACACACCTCTATGGTATCCCCATCCACCACCCATCAAAACATGTTGGTTAACCATTCCAATGCTCCAAGGAACATGATAATGAGATCAACAATTAGTGGGATGTGCCTCATCTCTGCAATACCTCCAAAGCCTTGTATAACTAGTCGTGTTCTATCCACATATGTCAATCACTCTAATAAATTTGGTATCCATGACACATCTATCAATCACCAATAATTTTGGGGTCTCTACAAATATCAAATAAAAAAAGATGTATTAGATTACCATGTCATTAATAATCAAAATACATTCTTAAAATTTTACTAAACTCAACTAGTTTGATTTAGTTTTTCCATTTTCTATAGAATTGGCCTATTCAATACTAAATCAACTTGGTACTTTCTTTGGGATACTAAATTGGCCCTATCAAAATCTTACTAAATCAACCTATCTAATACTAGATTAGTTACCTTCTTGCCTTTTGATACTCTATCAACACTTTTATACATAATCAACCTATGTTATCAATACTATATCAATCATTTCAAACCAAACTAAGCTAGTCCACTACTATGTAGTTGGCCCTTATTAGCAAACTAATTCAATCCACTGTTATGCAGTCAGCCTTCTTATTCTCCCTTGCCTTGTAGAATAAGTTGATCAGGTCAATTTTGTTCATCCACAGTCGTGACTTATTAAGCATTTACCATAAATGCCTTGGACATTTATTGGTCTAACTCCTTCCTACCTAGTACCCTATTTTACCCCTAGTTTACCTAAAAATTTCTTAGGGTTCATTTTGGTGCTTATATTTTGCCTACAAGTTAATTTTCTATATTTAGATCAATTTCAAACCAAAATATTCAAAAATTTGAAAATTTTGATTACTTAGCTTTGCTTCACTCACTACAGCCACTATGCATCCTCCCCATCTCAACTATTATCTCCTCACCATAATGGATCTCTGGTCTCCAATTAGGTCTCTCATAGCTCTATTTTTTCATAATAGTAAAAATGAAAAATGAATTATTTTTTACCCTATTTATATTTACTATTAAAAATTATTTACCTTTCAAATATTTACTGACAAATTTTGTATTTCGATCATATCTTTGTTTATATTAGCTCTTTTTCTAATCCATAAACTGTTCTGGAATCCTAACATCATAGAGAAATTTTTACCTATTATATGTCTATGTTGTAAAAATTTAGATTTTTCTCTTTTTTTGTTAATCTTTATAGGTTCACCTAATGTTCCCTACATTGGACTCTTTCACATTTCTTGCATCTCCTTCATTATCTAAAACAATAAGGGAAGTAAATTTATGTGTTTTTCAATTTTATCATTTCATTTATTTTATTTTCTCCTTACTGCAATTTATTTTAGATTTAGTCTTGTGTTTTGCTATGTTCTTTTCCTGAAGCACTATCTGATGTTGCACCTACATGACACGTGATGATCTTTGAGTGGGGAATATGTATACACATAATATTTTCAAAATTTATCAATTATTGATGCTTTTTATCTTGTAGGAACCCATCAAGTCTCAATCTCTCTAAGTGCAACCTTAAAGGGTACACCAAGAAAGGGGTGGGTAGATCATTGGTGCTTAGTAGGATTATTTTCCCTTACTACCACTTGCTATCTACATAGCCATCTCCTAAAAATATTCCCCTAAGCTTTACCTCTTATTTTACAACCTTATCTAGTCATTTTTCACCTTCATTATCCCTTCCCTAGCCTAAAATCCTTTTTGACAATTTACGTTGCACTGTTAGCATCATCAACCTTGTAATCTAATGGGTAAAAATTATTTAGGGTCTAGGTCGGCCCCTAATTGACCTAGACTGAGACTTAATTTATTTTTGTCAATAATGATATACAGTTAATTAGGTTGACTTTGTTGACCTAAACTTTCAAAAAGGCCTAGGGTTAGATCTGCCTATATAAACATATTCATTTCACCATTTCTAAGAGAAGAAAAGAAGAAGAGTAATATATTTCACATCTGCTTATCCACCATTCTACTTGAGGATCATTGCTTAAGGCTTCATAATTTCTTTGGAGATATGGATCTTGTATTGTGTAAAAGTCTTTTTGATGTATTGATAGGTTGTGTATCCTAGATTTCATTTATCCTTGTCATCATTACATACCACAATAACCTCTTGTGAAGCACCTTGGCCAAGGGAGAGATTGACGCTTGGTGGGTTTGTCTTCGAAGGTAAGTATTCCTAACTTTGTTCCTCCTTTATAAGAGTAGATAGATATGCATTTATACTTATCTCCCATGCATTAGGATTATGTATACATTAGCATGATTATATGTCTTCTATGCATGTTTAATTTTTATTTTTATTAGCCCACTTTGTGCCACAAACTTTGGTGATCACTAGATTAGACTTTACTTGTTATTATTTTTGTGAATATGAAAACATAGGACCTATTTAGGGTTATTGCATAGTTTTGCTTGACTGGAGGCTTTGGAACCCTCCTTAGTAAATTTATTGTGGTAAGAGATCCCTTAGCTAGGTCTAGAAAATACATCTTTGTCATGACCTCAAATATCTAATGTATCCACAATCATAAGTTTAAGTAGGATTTATCTTCTCTAAGCTAGGATTGATTTATATATCAATTGCATTTCCCATTACATACACTTTGTGGGTGGGAGATATTGTTGAAAATCTATATAAGGCCAATAATAAGACTAAATTAGGGGTTGGTTTATTAGTGTTAGAGAGTAGAGTAGAGGACCAAACGCTTATTTTATGCAATTACTTATTTTCCTAAGTGAGTGTTTATTCTAAGTAATGTTGTTATGAATCACTTTTTATACTTCCAATAATTAAGGTGGATCAAAACACTATTTTTTAAGTAAATATATATCAATTGAAAGGATGAGAAGACTATTGTTCATTAATATTAACATGGATATGGTGATTTTATCCATATTCTTCATATATGAATACCTCAAATTATTTTCTCATCTTTGTTCATAGTTGTGTGTATACTAGTTAGGCAATAAATTGGTTCAATGAAGTTCATTTAAGTCAAATGAATCATATTTATTTTAGATAAAAAATAGGCTTACATCTTTCTCTTTACCCTCATCTTTTATTTTTTTAATACATGTATTAGAATAGATAGAATAGATCTAAAAGTTAAAATCCATGTTTACAAGATTTATCTTGATTGTAAACCCTTTTCATTATTGTTAATGCACTATTGAACTGTTGAGTGTGGATCCCTTTGGGGCTATCACATGACCATAGGAATAAATTTTAGGGATCTAAAAATCTCCAAGGATGTGGGGGGCATAATTTTCATGTTCTCCACATGTGAGTGGAATATTCCTTGTATTACTAATTTCTATGTATTCCATATTTTGTGGAATTAGTTGTTAGATATTTATTTCCATGTGACTTCCTCTTTTATTGGAAGTGGGTCTATCTTCCTTATTTTTAAGGAGATTGGTTATTTCTTAGAATATGTTATACCTTCCTTATTATGTGTAATTGGTTGAGATCATATGTTTTTGGGAAAATATGCCCTTAAAAGGTGGATATATGAATATGGCATGTTCCTCCTTGGGAGAGATTTTGGATAAGCTTGATGAGGTGGAGGGGGGTTGTCACATGTTGGATAATGCTTATCTTGGATCACCATTGCATATTTCTCCTCTTTTTATGGATTTTCTTCATTTTATTATATATAAAGGGTGTGGTGTGGCCTTTAGGGGTTGATGTTTTATTTTCAAGGTGTGGCTTTGAGGATCAGAGTCAAAGTGTAGGTGTTTTTCAAAGTGCAGGTGTTCATTATAACGTATGGTTTAGCAACTTGTGAGATACAACATTGTGTAGGTGTAGGTGAAAGTGCATTTTTTTGTGTAGCACTTTCTATAGGAGATTTTTTCTATCTCTGTGAGAGTTCATTGTAATATTATTTTAGATTACTAATTTATTTGAGAACTTTCTTTAGTGGATGTAGCCCACATTGGGTGAACCACGTTAGATCTGTGGTATCTATGTTTTTATCTTGCTCTCATTTATGCTTTCAAATTAATGGTGAATTAAGGAATGTTTCCATGATGAATGTTATTACATAGATTTAGATCTAGCTTTAGATCTGGTTTATGGTAATAGTAGACTTAGATTTAAGTGTTTTTATTCCTAACAACTAGTATCAAAGCCATTGGTTTATGTGTTTTACTGAAGTGATAAATCACAAGAAGGTTATTAGCTTGAGTGGGAGCTATGGGATAAGAGATCAAATTCAAAGTTGAGAAGTTTGATGGTAATCATTTTGGATTGTGGAAAATGTAGATGGAAGATTACTTATATCAGAAGGAGCTTCATCTCCCCTTGGAGGGAAAAGGAGAACAACCTGTAAGCATGAGTGATACAGATTGGTCATTACTTGATAGGAAGGCATTGGGAGCCATATGGTTATGCCTTGAATCTTATATTGCATTTAATAATTTTGATGAAAAAACACAAAAGATCTCAAGGATAAACTTGGAAAGTTATATGAGAAACCCTCTACTTCTAATAAAAATAATTTGGAATTAAGTTTTTTGATGAAGTTAGAGATTTTCTAATCTTATGTTCTTTACCTGATTATTGGGATAGTTTGGTTATGGTTGTGAGTAATGCAATTCCTACCAAGGGAAGCTTAAATTTTGAGGATGTTGTAGGTGTGATTCTTAGTGATATGTGAAGGAAAAGCACTAGTGAATCATCTTCAGGTAATGCTTTATCCATTGATACTAGAGTGAAGCCAAAATACAAGAGAAAAAGCAACCGTGGAAAGTCAAAAGGTAGATCTAAGTCCAAATTTAGATCCAAGATCATATATTGGAATTGTGGGAAGAGTGGATACTCAAAGAAGGATTGATGGTCACTTTGGGATAAGAATGCTAAAAAGGAGGAAATAAATGACATAAATGTGACATCAAGTAGATCATGTAAGGATGCCTTAATTTTTTCTATAGATAGTTTTTCTGAGTCTTGGGTATTAGATTCATGGGCTTCTTTTCATGCCACCCCACATAGGCATTATTTTATTGATTATGTTTAAGATAATTTAGGACATGTATATCTTGGTGGTGATGAACCATGTGAAATAGTAGGGAAAGGTTGTGTTCAAGTTAAAATGTAGAATGGGAACACATTGATCCTTAAGAATGTTAGACATGTGCCTATGTTGAGATAGAATTTGGTTTTAGTGGAGCAATTAGGTAATGAGGGATGTTTAGTATTGTTTACTATAGATTATTGGAAAGTTACCAAAGGTGCTTTTATGATTTTGAGAGGTAAGAAAGTTGGTAATTTATATTTGACTAGTAGTGTTGATTCTATTGATTTAGTTACTATAGATGGAGATGCAACTATGTGGCACTACAGGCTTGATCATATGAACCATAAAGGCATGCAAATATTAAAATATAAGTTGCCTAGATTGAAAGATCTAGATTTCTATGAGAATTGTGTGTACAAGAAACAGAGGTAGATTAAGTTCCTGAAGGTTGGACCCACAAAGAAAGATCACAAGCTAGATCCGGTACACTCAGATGTATGGGGACCAGCTCAGGTATATTCTATTCATGGATATAATTATTATGTTACTTTTATTGATGATGCAACTAGGAAAGTTTGGGTTTATTGCATTAAAAATAAATTTCATGTATTTAATACTTTTAAGAAGTGGAAATCCTTGGTTGAGAATGAAATAGGTCTCAAGTTGAAATGTCTCAAATCAGATAATGGAGGTGAGTATTGTAGTAATGCTTTCTTTGATTATTTTTCTAACAATGGAATCTATAAGCGAAGGATGGTTATAATAACTCTACAATAGAATGGGTTATCTGAAAGGATGAACATAATAATATTGAAATGTGCTAGGAGCATGAGGTTATATACAAGGTTACCTTTATAGTTTTGTGTAGAAGCAATTAACATGATAGTATATCTAATTAACAAAGGACCTTCTATGCCTTTGGATGGAGGCATTCTTAAACAAGTTTGGTCTGGTAAGAATGTTGATTATTCTTTTCTTAGAGTCTTTGGATGTGAAGCTTTTACTCTCATCAAGAAAGAGGATAGCACCAAGTTAGAGGCTAAATTAGAAAAAATCATATTTGTTGGTTATGGTGAGGATGACTTTGGTTTTTTTTAATGGTGCATTAAAGATAAGAAAATATTTTGGTCTAGAGATGTAGTCTTTAATGAAAAAGTCATGCATAAGGATCAGTTTCAGGAATAGGATTAGGAATAGAAAGAGTACACAGTATTAGATGACATTGAGGATGGTAAAGTATCCAATGGTTCATTTTAGTAACCTTATACACAAGGACCCAAAACTCCTATGGTAAGAAGGTCTTCTAGGGTAAGAAGAGCACCTAAACATTTTTATCTTTCTTTGAATTATTTATTACTCAC
This sequence comes from Torreya grandis, assembly GCA_037957365.1. Lineage (NCBI taxonomy): Eukaryota > Viridiplantae > Streptophyta > Pinopsida > Cupressales > Taxaceae > Torreya > Torreya grandis. The sequence continues at coordinate 2,913,074 of JARHVA010000212.1, forward strand.
TTATAATGGAGAACCAGAGTGTTATGAGGAAGCAATACAGGTAAATGCCAAGTTGAAATGGGATCAAGCCATGGATGAAGAGCATATGTCTCTCATGAAGAACTAAATGTGGGATTTAGTAAGGCTACCTAAGGGCAAGAGTGTATTGCCAAACAAGTACATCTTTAGGATCAAAGAAGAGGATGAAGGGAGAAAATGGTATAAGGCTAGGATGGTGGTCAAGGGGTTTACACAAAAATTAGGTATTGATTTTGATGATATTTTCTCTCCTATTGTAAAAATGACTTCTATTAGGACTATTTTTGGTTTAGTTACAATTGAGGATTTGCACTTAGAATAGTTAAATGTGAAAATTGATTTTCTTCATGGTGACTTGGATGAAAAGTTGTATATGAAGTAGTCACAGGGATATGAGGTCAAAGGGAAGGAGAACTATGTGTGCAGACTAAATATGAGCTTGTATGGCCTGAAACAAGCTCCATGACAATGGTACAATAAATTTTATTAGTTTATATTGGAACAAGACTATCAAAGGTGGCATTCTAACCATTGCATGTACATAAAACATTTTGATGATGGTTCCTTTATTATTTATGTTTGTATGTCGATGATATGTTAGTTGTAGGAAAGAACATACAAAATATTCATATGCTTAAGAAACATCTTAGTGACTCCTTTTCTTTGAAGGATTTGGGTACTAAAAAGTAAATCTTTGGTATGAATATTACTCATTACAAGAAGGAGAGGAAGCTGGTTTTATCCCAATCAAAGTATTGAAAAAAGCCTTGGAAAGGTTTAGCACGTTGGATACTAAATCTCTTAGTACTCCTTTGGCAAGCCACTTTAGATTATCAAACGAGTAGTGTCCCAAGATAGAAGCTAAAAAGCTTAGGATGTCCAAGGTACCTTACTTATCGACAATTGGCAACTTGATGTATGCCATGGTTTTTACTAGGTTGGATATTGCCCAAGTAGTGGGAGTTTTGAGAAGGTATATGAGTGATCCAGGTTATGAGCATTGGTAGGTAGTGAAATGGATTATTTGGTATTTGAAAAGGAACCATTGATTTTGAATTATGTTATGATGGATCAAATACCACTTTGCATGGTTATGTGGACTTGGATATGGTAGGGGATATTGATAGCAGGAGAAGTACGATAGGATATATATTTATTATTAGAGATAAAATAATTAGTTGGATTTTTAGGATACAAAAGGTTGTGTATTTTTCAACCACAGAGGTAGAGTATGTTTCTATCATAGAGGTTAACAAGGAGATGATTTAGTTATAAGAGTTATTTCAAGAGTTAGGGCATAAGTAGGAAGTTAGAAGACTACACAGTGATAGTCAAAGTGGTATTTATTTGGAAAAAAACTCTATTTTCCACTTGAGGATGAAACACATTCAGTTACATTATCACTTCATTAGGATAGCTTTAGAAGAGAACTTGGTGAAGATAGAGAAGATTCATACTAGTCATAATCCTATAGATATGATGACCAAGGTGGTCACATTGGACAAGTTGAGACTATGTTCATATTTGGTTGGCCTTAGTGGTCATGGAGAAGTGATAGATTCTATTCAAGAGAAACGGTCTCCAAGTGGGAGATTGTTGAGTTTGGAGACCTTTGGGGCTATCACATGACCATAAGAATAAATTTTGGGGGCCTAAAAAGCTTCAACGATGTGGGGGGCATAATTTTAATATTATCCATATGTGAGTGGAGTATTCCTTGTATTTTTAATTTCTATGTATTCCATATTTTGTGGAATTAGTTGTTAGATATTTATTTCCATGTGACTTCCTCTTTTATTGTCAGTGGGTCTATCTTTCTCATTTTTAGGGAGATTGGTTATTTCTTGAAATATGTTATACCTTCCTTGTTATGTGAAATTGGTTGAGATCACATGTTTTTGGGAAAATGTGCTATTAAAAGGTGGAGAGATGAATATGGCATGTTATTCCTTGGGAGAGCTTTTGGATAAGCTTGATGAGGTGGAAGAAGGTTTTCACATGTTGGATAATGCTTATCTTGGATAAGAATTGCACATTTCTCCTTGTTTTGTGGATTTTCTTCATTTTACTATATATACAGGGTGTGGTGTGGCCTTGAGAGGTTGATGTTTTATTTGCAAGGTGTGTCTTTGAGGATTAGAGTCAAAGTATAGGTGTTTTACAAAGTGAAAGTGTTCATTAAAAGGTGTGGTTTAAAAACTTGTGAGATACAACATTGTGCAAGTGTATGTTAAAGTGCAGCTTTTTGTGTAATAGTTTCTATAGGAGATTTTTTCTATCTCTATGAGAGTTCACTGTAGTTTTGTTTTAGATTACAGATTTATTTGAGAACTTTCATTGGTGGATGTATCCCACATTGGGTGAACCACATTAGATCTATGTTATCTATGTTTTTATCTTGCTCTCATTTATGCTTTCATATTAATGGTGAATTAAGGAAATTTTCCATGATACATGTCATTGCATATCTTTAGATCTAGTTTATGGTAATAATAGATCTAGATTTAAGTGTTTTTATTCCTAACATGAACCCCTATATGCAATGAACCATTATGAATATTAGTTGTATCTTCATTTTAAATTTAATTTTGCTGATTTTTTCTATAATTAATCCACAAGATCAACATTACCTTACATTTATCCAATAATTATTCCAAACATGCCCCTTAAAATAAAATAATTTCACATCAACTAATGAGTTACCCTGCAAGCTAAGACCTAGAAGTAATAGATGTTGGGGAGATTTTATCTCCTTTAACGAGAGGTTGGGTGTATTTTCATCCTACCTAAGTTGGTGTACCAAATGAATCATCAACATATCGGTGATAGAAGGAGGGTATAAACTAGAATATTTTAGATTTTATCATTTATTTTAGTCTTCTAGTCATCCTTTATATTTCCACACCTATTATGTGTCTAAACAATACACCAATAGATTGGTAAAAGATAAAGGCTTGAAATAGATACTATTTAATGTTTATGACTAATTTTGATCTTGTTTCCTACTTTTGAACCCACCTATGGCCTTGGCCTGGCCGGGTGGAAATTGTACCCTGTGAACATTTTAGTGCCTGCTCATGTCTTACCTAAGAATCCTGATAAATTATGTTCAAAATATACCCATGGTGGGATTAAAACTATTGAATATCACATTAAATATTTTAAAGAGGCCATTATTTGAACCTAGATCTAACATGAAGGTATAGCTTGTCAACTATTTCCCTAGTCCTTGGTTGAAGATGCTTATCATCAGTACATAGGTCTATTAAATAGATAAATCACTTCATGGACTATCTTATAAAATATATTTTTAAACCATTTTAGTGTCTCTATTGATACTAATACTTTTTACTATCTATTTTATATAGCCTGTATGGATCTTAATGAATTCATGAGCTTGTTCAATAGTCATTTTCACTAGTTGTATAAGAGGTTTGAAGACCCATTCTTGAAAACATAGGTGGTGGTTATTGAAGTTTATTTAAGAAAATTATATCCAATAATTTCTATGTTTATTCAAAAGACCCAATCTACTCTCACATCCTTGGCATGTACATATCAAAAGGCATTCATTATTGAACATTAAATGATGCCACATGTTTATGGTGATGACCAACTTTACTCATCCAAATATCTAGGTGTTAACACCAAAAATACTCAAATTTATTTGCTTATCTTTCATCATATATACCAATGTGTGACTTATAAAATACCCTTGCCACAATTTTACAACTAATATGATCTCCTTATGATGAATAAAAACTCTATTTTGGCACCAAACATAAGTGATTATGATTGTTCAAATTTTAATCAATAGGTTGTTTTAACTTGCTCTAATAATCAAGTGTCTTTTGGTGATTTTTCTAATAAGTGTCATTTTTTGAAGGAGGTGATACATAAGCAATGCATGGGATGACTTATGAGACTGCATTTCTAGGTTCATAACTTGGAATTTATGGATACAAAAATGGGATAACGATTGAAGCACTTATGTTGATTGAGAATGTCCTTTTCAAAAGGAAAGAACTAGTCCTTGAGAGTCATGATGAACATGAATATAATGATGAATTTAAAATATTCATCTTAGGTGAGTTATCTTATGAATATTCAAGTATCAAAGATTTGTGTGCACAAGATGAAGAATCAAGCACTTCCTATAGTCAGCTTGAATAAAAAAAATTAGCTACAAAATAGGGTTACATATTTCTCTTTACCCTCATATTTTAGTTTTTTTATAGATTTTTTAGAGTAGGTAGAATATATTTGAAAGTTTCAATCCAAATTTATAAGATTTATCTTGATTTCAAACCCATTTCATTGGTTTTAATGCATTGTTGAACCTCTGCATGTAATGAACCATTATTAAGATTAGTTATATCTTCATGTCAAATTTAGTTTTATAATTTTATGAGAAGCTAATCCACATGATAAACATTACCTATTATTTATCCAATAATTATTCCAAACATGCCCCTTTAAATGGAATAATTTCACATCAACTACTAAGTTACCCTGTAAGCCAAGACCTGACAATAATAAACCTTGGGGAGATTTTGTATCCTTTTAGGAGAGATTGGATAGATTTCCATCCTACCTAAGTTAGTGTGCCAAATGACACATAAAAAGTATTCACTTTCAAATTTACAATTATGCATCACCTTTTCACCTTTACCATGTCCACTTGGAGTGACACACATGGAAACATTTCATTGCTTCTCAATCATAGGGTTATGAAGTGCCTTCAATATTTCAAATGACTTTGTGTAATGTTTACATATCTATTAACTTATTATCTCCACTTTATTTCTCTTTTATATCCATATAATTTCTCTACAGAATAAATAAATATACCATGATCACATTAAAAAATATTGATAAAACACACATCACTTTTAAAATAGTTATTAATTGTGTAAACTAATCTTCCTTATTCTATGCATATTTGATGTTATTACATGTCACATGGTGTGATCATTGGTTATGTATTACATTGTGTGAATTCTTATCTGTATGTCTCTTAATCTATGTGAAATTGAATCTTTCTCTATATAACTCATACTTTTGTGTCTCTTACTCTATTTGACATTGAATGTTGTGACTCCTTTTCTAGGTGACTCTCACTTTGCATGACATTGAATCCTTATCTATAAGAATATTACTTTGTGTGATGTTAAGTTTTATTATTCATGTTTCTATGATTTATTTTATGTATCATGGCCATGACATTATGTGTGACTATATGTCGATACATTTATGATTGTCTGTTGATCTTTTGATGTCATGATTTGTATCACACATTCTTATACTTTGTTGTGATGCCTTGATACATATAATAAATATTTTATTTGGTTATTACTCAGTGATTACGTGATCATTACTATGATGATTATTATTATGTGTCTCATTTCTATGTCTACCTTACATGAAATTTGCATGCCATAGTATACACTATAATGATCTGATATTTTTATGATGACATAATTTAACCATGTTAGCACATGTTTTACATGATTACATCCTTAATATATAGCATGATCCGTATAACCCATTTATTTTTAGAAACTTTATTCTTAGGCTACATCCCTCACCTAAAAAGGGGGCATACATAATGGGCTTAAAATAGAGATTCAAACCTTCACAAATAAATAATTCTAACTTTTGATCAAATTACATAATTGAGATTGGCAAAGATTGATTCAAATTTACATAGATTTAGACACGATTGATACCTATTAGGGGTATATGTGAGGCATATATGGAAATTATACAAGATTCTAACTGATAATTGATAGATACTATGACATTTTGACACAAGGTATATGACTCAAAATACACATGCTATCAGATTGATTGGCATATTATGTAATTCCACACACATATTTACACAAATACACTCAAATAATCTCAGATATATAGATTTACTTAGATATACACAAAAATACATAGATTGAATCTAGATCCGTCTATAGTGGTTCATTCATGCTTCTCATATTTATATATTAGCCTAGTTGAGGCTACACCATTTTAGTGGAACTTGTTTTGGGTTCCACTCTCAAAAAAATATAGTTAGTGTGGTTGAGGTTCTACACAACTCAAAATTTTAAGCACTTATCCATCTTGAATGAGGGTTGGGGTATCTATTATTTCAATCTATGGTTCTAACACTGACATCTCCTTTGGGCATAATCACCTCATTATTAAATGACTTCAGAGGGTAGATTGGTTCACATACATATAAGTCTATTTGTTCCTTGCCTTTTCAATTTCAAATATTTCAATAATTTGTATTAATTTAGAATTTATGTTATGAGTGGACATTAATTTATACATGTTTCATTTTAAGTTTTCATGGAGAAACCTAAATACTCAGGACATACCTAAAGACATCAAATGCAATTACACTCAAGTGAAAATTTCTTAATTTTTCCTTTTAATCTATTATTTTTAATACTAGACTAAAAGGGGGAAATTTGTAAACACATAAATTTGGTATTATACATTTTACACTTTCTGATTTAACAATTTTGGGAATATTAGAGTTTTATTCTTAATTTAGTTAAGGGTTTAGACTAATAAATTAGTAAATAATATTGTAATAATTATAGTACTAATTTGTATAATTTATTTACCTTTTGTATCTTTCTAATAATAGTAATGAAAGAGTAAAAATGTAACTTAGCTTAAAACTAGACTGCGACAGCTAAGATAGAGGCTGAAATTAGTTTTGCAAGACTGGGATAGTGTTGTGAACCTAGATCTAGATTTTTTTAGTAAAAAGATAAGAACACCAAAAATAGGACATTTTGGGGTCTAGTGTTATAGTTCAAGTCTTGCCATTGTTATCTAAATTAGTCACAAATATCTGAGTTGTTTAAGTTTTGTCCATTGTTCCTGTGTGAGCCTGCCTATGAAATTTCAAGTCGTGAATTTCAACAAAGCTCCTTGTAGAGCTAATTTAATATTGAACCCTAAACCTTAATTATGATTGAATAAAAATTTGAGAAAGATGGGGAGTTAATGTGTGTAAGATTCACTGAACGTGTATCCACACCCCTTATGTGGGCACACTACCTACATACCAATAGTTCAAAGAGGGATCAAGCCATATGTATTTCTACCACTTGATGTGCTTTATGTAATAGTGTTATGCAAATGTCAAATTGAGAGTGATTGAGGTGGCTAAGGACTGGTGTGAGGGTTTGAATATGTTGGTAGCTATATTGGATGGTCGTATATAGAGAATAGGGAAATTTGCCTTAATGGTTTTTCTTGTATTCTTACTTGATTTTTTAATATTTTCCAGTCCATTCTAAATGAACTTTGAATGGGATTTTATATAAATCTATTAGTCATGGGTCAGATGTATTCATGTTAGGCAAACATAATGAAGAATAATAATTGAAAGGAAATGGTCATTTAGGATTGAAATGTGATTAGACATGAGCACCAAAAATGAGACACTGTAGGGTCTAATGATATAGTCCAACCCCAGTGCTCCTGTCCTATAGCCTTGGGACCTTAGAGGATGGAATTAGCATAGAAAATGAAGCTTGACTAAGCTAGAATTAGGTCTTAGAATTCTATGGATGACTAGTTATAAGTAAAAAAAGTGTTTGGAAGGGTCATGAGAGCATGTAAGAAGGTCCTATGGATTGGATTTCATAATCCACACTCAAGTTACCAATTTGGAAATTTTATATGACTACATTTATCCCCCTTTATTGTAGTGATGCAGCAAAGCAAAATACTAGGATAAAATAAAAGTATAAAGCGTACCTAAACTTACCTACAAGGGTGAAGCCCATGAAACTGTGTGATATTGAGTGTGCATAGAGAGAGCACATTATGAACTATAATTTTCAAGAGAAAAATAAAGAGTAGATCAATTCTTAGTAGATATGTTATATATAAAATAAGAACATACAAAGTTGGTTAAGAGAGAGAGGAAGAGAAAGGAATAGATACACCTCACTGGGTATGTAAACCAATACAAAACCTATTATTATGTTGAGTGATGTTGGATGATGTTGGATATGTGTTGTACCAAAAGTAATATCATGAATGAAGTTGAGTGCTTAATTCCCTGAAAGTGACTCAAGAATGTAAAGGCTGGCCTTTTAGCTCCATCATCACCTACTAAGTGAAGCTATGTAAACATGTATGTGTTAATATATATTTAGACTATGTGTCTAATCCCTCTAGGTAGGTGGCTCAAGAATACAAAGGCTAACTAGACCTTTAGCTCCATCATTACCCACTAAGTGAAGCTATAAACTGATATCGGTATGAATGTGTGTTATACTAGATGGTTCATGAAACCCATTAATGCTCTATAATCTGATAATATGGCATGGATAATTGTATATGTAATATAAACTAGGCTAATCTTGGCCACTCTAGAAGGAAGAGATTAGGCTTGTATGAAAGCCACTCCAAAACTAGAAACTAGTCTTATGTGGAAGCCACTTGAGAATGCAAAGGTTAGGCCTCTATGAAAACCACTCAAAAATGATGTCAACCACCTATAGATGGAATAAGTCATGCAATAAATGAGAATTCATTCGTAATATATTGAACCCAAAAAGAAAAGAATTCAAATGTGTTGCACACATTGCCCCCAATCATTGGTGTCTATAACATGGATTTTGATCTAAAAGTTATACCAACTACCCAATTTAAAACTGAAAGCAAGAGCCATCATGTTTGTATGATGCCCCATATATCTAGATTCTTTGGGAAAAACTATACTAAAATTACTATATCTGAACTAATATGTATCTGACAAAATTGTAGTTAAGCTTACCTTTTTTCTTATTTTTGGAAAATCTATGTTTTTTACTATTTAGACAAGAGTGTCGAAAACAAGACACCCTATTGTTTGGCATTGTTATCCATGTTTGGCACTACTTTCCTTTACTAAATTTGATGATTATTTTATAATCATCACTATTTTTTTGATTTATTCTACCTGGTTTGACCTCTAATTATTGTTTTGAGTGTTCTAAAAACTAATTTTTTTTTACCAATAGGAGGTTCTAATCTTTGTGATAAAACCCCTATTTGTTGCCCCCTCTTTTGAGGGTAGAAATGATGATCTTGCAATGACTTCCCTCAAAAGAAAGAGCCCTAAAAGTGTGCTATGCTATAAAATACATGATCTAGCAATGATAATCGAAAAGATGTCTCAAGATATAGCATAGTTTGTATTGGATATTATTAGATCAATAGGGGTATGCCTAGATAGATGTAACAATGTAATAACATGTGCAATGTATTGAACTAAAATTGTAAATGTTAGTTGTCAAGGAGGGATGGAGCATGATGTCCATCATGGCATCCAAGAAAGTAAGATAATGTATGATGTGGATCATGGCATTGTAAATAATGAGAAGCAAATAAAAAATAAGCACACAAGGCAAGAAGCAAGAAGCATACAAGAGTGGCCAAGGGGCCAAGAAAACAAGGGACATGGGCACATGTCACTCAAATTGGAAATTAGGCATACAAGGCATGTTCAAATGCCACATACACATATAATTGAAAACAAGCAAGGTTGACACGAGGGCAACAATCACATAGAATAGTATAAGCAAAGGACATTGGCAAATGTCCTAAGGCACACATAAGAGAAAAAATAAGAGTTGACAAATGCAAGCATATTTAGCTATGCAAAGTAAGAAAGGAAAGCATGTAATATGTTGGAAGTGCAATCACATCTAACTAATCAAAGCAAGAAGTGAAAGTATGCAAGATATGGATTACAAGATTAGGTATATGCTAAGAAATACGCAAGTGTTATATATTAGTGAATATCGATAGAGTAGTTTGTGTAAACTAGTAATTAATGAACATCAACATGATAACTAGAGTGTGTGGTGTAGGAATGACATAACCTAGAAGGTGTAGTCATATATAAAATGCCCTTAATGGGTAAATATATCAATGTATGTCTCAAATGTATAAGTAGGATGCCTCCTCAATGGGTAGAGTGAAGCAATCAAGGATATGGATGGCACTACATACACTCAAAGAAGATCAAGTGAAGCATGGTAATGTAGATAAATTGATAAATAATAGCATAGAATAGCAAAATGTAAGTCTAGCATGGTAGTAGAAATGTAAAGCATGGATGATGCATACAGTTGAAATGTTTTTAGTGTTTTGAATTATTTGAATATTTTTGGGATTTTGAGTTATTTGAATGTTTTTGTGTTTTGAAAATTTTGAATGTTTTTTTATTTTGGAATTTTTTTATTGCTTTTGGTATTTTGAAATTTTTGTATTATTTTTGGTATTTTTGATATAATTTATGTACAATCAATCATAAGAAGACTATGTACAATAAATTAAAAATAAACTATGTCCAATCAAGATTGAGAAGAGATGATGCTAATCGATGACTCTCATGAGAGATTCTTTATCATGATGTCCTATATCAATAAGAGGGATCATGCATGATCATGAAGAATAATGGAAGGGCTGAGACTGTGGATTTGAAAGTTATGCATGTTATAAATGCTCTAAAATCTCTATAGTGGAAACCAAATTTGGGGTCCCCCAATAACTCTAAGAAGTGTATGTAATTTTAAGGATCTTAGGGACCCATATGGTAGTAAGAGAAGCTCTCTAAACATGTGCTCTATATGTAGAGGCATGAGACCTTAATGATACTACGCTGGGTATGAACACTATAGCTACAAACTGTCTAGAGTCTTGAAACTATGGTTACTCTGAAAGAGGCCTCTGTGGAATTGTATGAAATCTATTTATTAATGAGGAAGGCCTTGACTATGTCTAAATCTAAATTGGAGGAAGAACTATAACTGGTGGAGATGCTGAAACTAGTGACTGTAAAGTAGGAGATGGATCTAAAGTGAGGACTGGTAAATCATATGGAACACCAATTGAAACAACCTGATTAGCATGAATTAATTTCATGTATCTATGAATTGTATAAGGTACTACTTAAAGTTTTTGAATCCATGGTTGGCCAAGCAACATATCAAAAACTCTTGCAGTATAAATAATAGTAAATGGTGTAGCCACATGTGTTGGACCAACCTATAGAGGAAGTACAATATCACCCAATAAAATCTATATGTGCCCACTAAATCCACTAATAATTATGTCCATCAAGGTAATATCTTACTTTAAATATCTCAAATACTACATTAATTTTATACTGCACATGTTTACATTGGATCCATTGTCTATGAGAACACTATGGATGGGATGATGATTAATGTAATCTTTGATAGAGAGTGCATGGTAATCTAAATCATCCTCAACTATCTTTTTCTCTGAGAAGGAGATGGAAAGTCTAGCTACAACTTTGGTATTATACACATCAATCATGTTGTTTAAAGGGTGTAATTCAATTAAAGGTGTCTAGTATGAGCTAGTGGGGGATGTGCATGATATGCCTGGTGAACACCTGATGTGTACCCTATCTCTTATTTAGAATGCTATGGGAAAGGATCTAATAATATTTTTAAAGCTTTCTCTTATGTTTGCTTTTCTTGAGGAGGCTCAACTGAAGTGCTAAGATTAAAAATGTTGCCATCTATCAAGTCTTGTATCATGTGTTTCAAATTAATGCATCTATTTATTGTATGGTCTGATGCTCAATAAAAATTTCAAAATGCATTATGATCATATCCCCATAGAAAAGGCTTTTTTGGATCAACTTCCCAAATAGGAGGGAGAGATATGATATTACATTCCAAAAGTTGTTGTAAAACTCTAGCTGAAGATATTGGTAGATTGGAAAAAGTTTGTTGAGGAGGTGCAAATAAAACCACTCACTGAGGGGGCTTTGAAGCCGCATTTACTATTGGTTGATTTTGACTTTTTCTATCATTGATTTTTACTTTATGTGGGAATTTACTATTACTCTTGTTTGTTGTTTTGAATATGCTTTTGTACTTGAGTTTGCTGATTAAAATTAGTTTGACTTCCCTTTCCTTTACTATATGACATAACTCAATGAAGAGAATATTTTGAACATTATTGACTCCTGTAAAACTGGTAAAAGACTCTATTTGAAGAGATCTTGTAACTCTCAATCGACCATGGGGCTTGTTTTAGATTGAGGTAAAAGCAAGTTTTGAAGGGGCCCCAAAACCCTTTAACAGAGAGCAAAAAAAAGAACGTCTAAGCCCACAGGCAACGCCTAAAAAACACTACAGTGAAGAAGCAAAAATAGGTTTTAAATGGACCTGAAACCATTAGAGACACATCCGGTCAAAACCCAGAAACAGAAATCTGGTATCACAACAAACAAAAGCTAACAAAAGGAGTACAAAGATCAGTACCAGTTTTAAAACCAACAAGAAGGACCAGATTATTCATCCAGTTCCAGTATCAAGTTCATGGCTTCTTTTCCTTTCAAAGCATTTTCCTGGGTGGTAACCTCCAGCAAAGCTCCTTTTTGTGTATCTTTCTTTCTGGAACTTTGCCTTGTCCTTTTGCTGGGACCCTCTAGTGCTTTGGTCTCCTCATTGGCTCGTTTACCTATATTGATAGCAGCTGCACAAATGTTGGACGTTACTTCCTCCATTTTCTTTTTGTTGTCCTTTATTAGTTCCCAGAGGTTGTTTTCATAAGCTTTGAGCTTGACAGGGATCTCGCTTAACTGATTTTCCATGTTGTTTACTTTGTTCCAAGCAGCTTTCAGAGAATCTTCCAAAGTTTCTGCTTTTCTCTTGAGATCAATGATCTCCCTACACAACCAGGAATCAAATTGGGAAGAAGACTCAGCTTTACAGTTAACCCAAGTCATAGGAGTGTGTATTTCATCATTTTGATTCTTCCCTCTCCAATCCTCAGACTTTTTATTGGGGTTATTCCTGGCTTCTTTAAAGAAGTCTTCTTGACTCTTTTGTTCCCGCTCATTGATTCCAGCTTGAATTTCCATCTCCTTGTTTTGAATATCTTCCTGGACAGAGATTTCCTTTTCATTCTTAGAAGTTGGGTCCTCACCAGGATATTCCTGGACAAAATCATCCTCCGACACTTTCTGGTTTTCCTCCGTCTCTTCTGTTCTGGTAGCAGAATCCTCCTCTGTATTGACTTTATCTTTTTCAATTTCCTTCGATCCTTCTTCATCATTACCAGAGTTGGTGTCCCAACTCTCAGTTCCTTCTTCTTCCTCTGGTTTTTCCTCCTCGAGTTCTTCAATTCTCTCCCGACCCCTTTCTTCTTCTACATTCTGTTTATTAGGACTAGGGGTCTTAATTTTGCCTCTTCTGCTTGCATTTTCATTCTTTTTATTTCCTGCCAACTTATTTTTCCCCTGTTTGGGATACTTAACTAGTGCCCTATTCTTGCAATAGCCTTTAATAAGCAGAATAAGGCCTTCGTGAAGAATAGGGCGCAAATCCTTTTTCCTATGAGCATAAAGGCTTTGAATCAGGGAGTAGCGAAGATAGAAAGGAAAAGACAAGCTAACCTTATGCCTGAAGTGGTTGAGGAAGACAAAATGGAACTTATGCACTCGTTTGCTTCTTCCGTCCAAGATGAAGTACTCCCTTATACAACTTAGGACATCCCTCCATATCCCTTTAATCTGGTCCAGCTCATAAAAATCCCCATTTTTGACCAGCTTCTGCTCCTCCTCATCCGTTTTGGGGAACTTACAAAAGGCCTCGTTCGAAATGTTGTTCTGCTTTGAAAATTTGAGTCCATCCATTGGCAACCCAGAACCTCAGCAAGAAAATCCTCAGTTAAATTTATAGTTATACCATGCAAGGTGACCCTGTCGTCAGACCAATTTTTGAAGAAGGCTGTCGTGATATGCGGTTTAGAGCCGTGCAGTCTTTCCATGTAGCTCGTAACATTTCCTTTCTGTAGAATTCTCCAGACTTGATGTTTCTCTCTCCATTCTACACAGCTCTTGGGCTCCTATTTACGGGGTTCTCCCTTCCTTTCACGTGCCATACTCATTTTCTTTGAATCCCAATTACTGTGGATATTACCCTGAATCCTCCTGCTGTCAAGTTGATTGGGACATCGACTTTGTTTATGGCTTTTCAGGATCCGCTTCTCCCTCTTGAGGGCCTTACTCTTTAATAATTGGGTTCCTTTCCCTGTGCTGCCACTCCTCCTACTCATTAAGATTTTATTACACTCCAATCCTACCTTCTTTCGCATGTGTGGCATCGAGAAGAATGATCGCCCTTAAATCCACATTCCTTTCTAAGGTTTTGTCCCACCTCACTTTTTGCCCTTCCCAGACAGCACAATTAGCAAGCCAATCTGCAACACCATTGGCTTCACGGTAGGTATGGGTGATTTTTATTTCTTCAAATTTATTCAAAAGATTTTTCATCTCCTTTACCTTATCCTCTATAGTCCAAGACGCAGTATTCTTATTATTAAGGATATTTATAACATTCAAAGAGTCCCCTTCAAGCCATAATTTGGAATATCCCGAGTCCACAGCTAATTTAAGGGTCTGGAGGGCAGATGTAGCTTCGGCAATGTGGCAATTAGATATACCAATGGGAATTGCGATAGCATCAATAACCATACCCACATGGTTTCTTAGAACACCACCACAACCTGCATTCCCCAGGTTCCCTTTTGCTACACTGTCAAAGTTACCTTTAATCCAATCTTGAGGTGGACTAATCCAAGTAACACCTGATCTGGGGTTATCAGGTTTACCAAGAATAAAATCTGTCCTTAGGGGATTATCCACATTGAGATTAGAGCTTAGATTTTTTTGAGAAGAAAAATTTTCCTTTAGAGCTCTAATGATGTTCTAGCCAACCACCCATCCAGGGAGCTCTTTGTTTCTGAATATTCTGTTATTTCTTTCCTTCCATATTCCCCACCAGATATGGGGAAGAGTAATTTTCCATAAAAAGAGAACTTCAGGGTTCTTTGAAGGACAATACCAGCTTTTGAGAGAAAGTTCAACATTTTTTTGGTGAATCCATGTAATGCCCCACAGATTGAGAACCTCCTTCCAAACAAGCTGAGTGAAGGAACAATTCACAAATAGATGATCTCTATCTTCAAGGTCTCTCTTACACAGAATACACCTATTAACAATATTGATTCCGTGTTTCTGTAGATTATCCAGAGTCAAAATTTTATTTTGGAGAAGGGTCCAGAAAAAGAACTTGATTTTAGGAATGAGCCCCTTAATCCAGGCTCTTCTCCATAACGGTTTTCTGCCATTTCCCTTGGAGATGAAGATAGAAGAGACTTTAAATTGTCCACTTGGCTCCTGATACCAAACAATTTTATCTTCTTGATTAGGATATAGAGATATAGCATTTAGGGATAATTGAATTTCCTTGAGATCTTGATCATAGTCAGTGAGGTTTACCCAAGTGTTGTTCTACCAGTATTGATTAACCGTTACACCCACTCTTTGTTTACATCTTTCTATAACATCTTTATCTTGGATTTCTTCCTGTAAGGGTTTACCTCTTACCCAAATATCTTCCCAAAATTTCACCTTTTTACCATTACCTACTCTCCATGAACTTCCATCTTCAAGAACATGTTTTGTTCCCTAGACTGCCCCCCAAATAGCATACGGATGAGAAATATCTGGAGTAGTAAAGAAGTCATGAAGTGACTGTGCCTTAAATAAATACTTATGCTTCCATATTTTACTCCATTCTTTATTTTCCTGATAGACCCTCCATCCCTATTTAGCTAAAAGGGCAGTGTTCATACTTCTTATTTTCCTTATACCAAGTCCACCATCCTTAACCGGTTTGCAAATGTTATCCCATGCAATTAGAGGCATTCTCCTTTTCTCCTCAGAACCTGACCAAAGAAAGTTTCTTTGGATTTTTTCAATTGCTTCAGCAAATTTAGAGGGGATTTTGAAAAGACTCAAAGCATACGTAGGTATGCTTTGAAGACTAGCTTTGAGGAGGGTTAACTTTCCTCCTTGGCTAAGAAGACAGCCTTTCCATCCCGCTAACTTCTTACTAAATTTATTAATAAGTCCTTCCCAAAAAGCTTCAGGGGCTTTCAAACCAAAAGGGAGACCAAGGTATATGGAAGGAAAAGAGCCTATAGAGCACTCAAGAATTCTAGCAATTTTGTTCTGTCTATAATCAGGGGTATTAGTAAAGAAAACTGCACTTTTATTCCAGTTTATCAGTTGTCTAGAGGCAGAGGTGTACAGATTAATTGCTTCCTTAAGAGTTCTTGCTTCAGTTACTTCAGACTGTCCCATGAAAATAGTATCGTCCACAAATTGACCATGGGAGCAAGTTAAAGGATGTGAAGAGGGTCTCAGACCTTTATACTGGCTTCTATGAACCAAGTCCCCAAGGTATCGTCCCATACTATCTGCCGTGATAATAAACAGAATAGGGGATATAGGATCCCCTTGTCTTAATCCCCTAGACGGATTGAAAAAATGAGACGAGGTCCCATTTACCAACACAGCTATAGAAGTAGTAGATATCAACTGTTTGATAATATCAATCACTCTTTGTTCAAAGCCAAAGGCAATAAGGCTTTTAGAAAGGAAATGCCAATCCACCCTGTCGTATGCTTTTGCTATATCCACTTTCATTAAGAACCCCTCAGTGTTGGATTTGAGCAGTGAATGAATATTCTCATGCGCCGTTATAACTGAGTTAAGGATTTGTCTGCCAGGAATGAATCCATTTTGTTGATCAGCAATTATCGAGGGGATCACTTGGATTAGTCTGGCCGTAAGTACTTTGGAGATTATCTTATAGAGAGAGTTGTACAAACTTATCGGCCTGAACTGATCAGGGCTATCCGCACCTGCTTTCTTCAGAATAAGGCACAGAAAAGTGGCATTAATTTCCTTCAGCATCTGTTTAGCTCCAAAAAACTCCTTCGCCGCATTACTGACATCCTTTCCTATAAATTTCCAGAGCTTTTGAAAAAAGAACATGGGGAAACCATCTGGACCAGGAGCTTTTTCTCCTCCAAGAGATCTTATAGCTTTAAAGATTTCCTCCTCCTTAGGTATAAAACATAACATATTATTCTACTCCTTCGAGATCAAAGGGGGGATCACTCGTAGAATATCAGCCTGACTTTTCAAGTCGATGTTTCTATCTGCCTTCATCAGGGAGGAGAAAAATGAAATCATTTCCTCCTTAATTTCCTTTTCCTCTGTTATCTTCTGACCTCCTTTTTTCAAATGATAGATATGTGTTTTCGCTCTGTGTTTCAAAGTGGAGAGGTGGAAAAACTTAGTATTTTTATCTCCTTCTTTCAACCATTGCACCCTTGATCTTTGTCTCCAATAAATTTCCTCCTTAGTTATTATGTCTTGGTAATGTACCAATTGTTCGCTTTCTTCTCTTTGGGATTCTGAAGTATATCCATATTGCTGGATTTTTTCCTGTATTCTTCTGATATTCTCCTTGATGATCTTCTTTTCCACAAAAATATTTCCAAAACAGTCCTTATTCCATTTCTTAACTTTCTTTTTAACATTTTTGAGTTTGGAAACAACTCGAAAGAGAGCTGGTCCCTCTATAGAGATATTCCACCACTCTTTTATTTTGTCTTCACACTGTGGATGCTGCAGCCACATCTTTTCAAATCTGAATGGATGATTCTTTTTTTGGTTCAGTTTATCTGCTAAGAATATTAGAGGGAAATGATCTGAGCCTATTCTGTGGTGTGCTTCCAACTTACAATTATAGTCTTTTATCCAGTTTGGGGAGATGAGAGCCCTATCAAGCTTAGCCTGTATGCATTCCTTGTTCAGTCTCTTATTGGTCCAGGTGTACTGAATTCCTTGCAACTCCACATCCATTACACCTTCTTTGCTTATAAACTCCATGAGGTCAATTCTCCCTTCCATTTGAATTGTATTACCACCCATTTTCTCATAATCATAAAGGGGGACATTAAAGTCTCCCATTATAATCCAACGCCCACAGTGATCTTTCCTTCTGAGCTTTGAGAGAGTTTCCCATACCTTTTTCCTTTCATT
Source organism: Torreya grandis (assembly GCA_037957365.1). NCBI lineage: Eukaryota > Viridiplantae > Streptophyta > Pinopsida > Cupressales > Taxaceae > Torreya > Torreya grandis. The sequence goes on from JARHVA010000212.1 coordinate 2,931,048, forward strand.
CCTGATATTAGGAGCATAGATATTTACAACATACCAACTTTATTTTTGGTCAACATTTGTTAATTTGACCACCAAAAAAATTTTACTTTCCATCAAAATAGAACCAGCAAAAAGATTTTTTTTCCATAATATCGCAGTACCTCCCGAAGCACCTTCAGAGCTACTAGCTTTAAAGGTGTAATTTTTAAACTCTTTGATCTGTTCAGCTTTCTCCTTACTCATTTTAGTTTCTTGAAGCAGAAGGAGGTCTGGCTTTTGTTCTCTAACAAAATTCCTAACTAGATCTACTTTGAGAAGGCTATTTAGTCCCCTTATATTCCAACTAAGAATCTTCATTTCTTTTTATTGTTGTTCATATATTGCCCCATAGTTTTCTGCTTTCCATCTGCTATATTAAGCTTGCTTTCCAATTCTCTATTCTTCTTAGCAGATTTTTTTCCAGGTTTATCTGAGGAACCTACATCCGGTTTTAATTTGGCTTGTTTTTCAGATTCTTTTCCTCCTTTACTCCTTTGAGAGCTATTAGCTTTTGCTCCACCATTTCTTGTCGTAATGTGGTTAGAATTGTTCTTTATCTCTCCTTTAATCTTTTGGTTTTTAGAGTTTTTTCCACCTTCAACCATTTCTTCTGCCTTGAGGACCTCTTTAGCTGGAGTAATAATTTCGACCTTTGGTTCCTCCTGCTTTTCCCCAAACTGATCTTCACTCAATTCATCCTCTTCTTCTTCTATATTGTTTCTTCTTTCAGGATCTACTTCTCCTTCCTCTAATTCTTCATTATCATGCATCTTTGAAACTTGAATTTCTAAGCTTTGAGAGTTCTGAGTAGAAACATTAACCTCTTCTTCAGATAGAAGATCTGATACTTTGTCCTCTATTCCCTTCCCCTTTTCTTCCATCAGGACATTAGAAGTCTTTAAAAGGGGGTCTGTTATTCCTGTTATATTAGGGTCGTCCGCTTCTACTGAAGCAGTAGAAATAACCTTGTCTGTGTGTAGGTCAGCTAAGGCCTCTTGAGGCTTCCCTATCTTTCGATAGTCTTCTTTAACCTTCCATATTTTCTTTTGTTGGGTCTTAATATTTTTTCCTGCCTGAAAGTTTTTTGAAATGGCTCTTCCCCTATTGGGGCAATTCTTAGCCCAATGCCCCTGCTTCTTGCACACATAACAAGAGTTTGGCAGATCTTCAAAAACAATCACTTGGGTTTTCTTACCAAGTTTGGAGATAAGATCCACTTTTTTGGGAAGGAGGTTTAGATCCGCCACTTTAACGTAGATTCTGGCACTTTGGAGTTTTGTTCTTGAAGCCGTGGCTTTATCCACAGCCACTAACTCACCAAATGAACTAGCTATTCCTTTGAAGATGTCCTCATGCAAGAATTCTAAAGGGAGCCTAGGAAGCTTAGCCCAAATAGGAGTTGTTGAGAAAAATGAATCTGATAAATCCATATCTGGTTCCCATTTCTTGATAGTTAGGGTGCTTCTTCCAAAAGACCAAGGTCCTTCACTCAGGATCATATTCAGATCTTCTTCACAGTTAAAGATAAAAGAGAAAAAACCATTCACCATAGGTGCAATGTCAACTTCTCTGTGTATGACCCATCTCTTTTTGATCATAGACCTGAGTGAATCTATATTTGGTCTTGTTCCTTGAAATTTTCCTACTAGTGTGAGATCCATTGAAGAAACCGAAAAATCAAGTAAGGGATCTGGGATGAATATTTGAAACTCACCTTTCTCCCAGCAAGATTTAGATGTCACCAGGGGGAAGATGGATTTCCCTGTCAGTTTTTTCCCAAACAACGACGACCAGGTCCTTTGTTCGAGGGCCCCTTTCTGCCTTTCAAGGTTCTTTTCTGTATTAAAAATAGTTTTGTCTTTCGCTGTCTCCATGGATTGTTCTGCTGCTTTTTTCGATGGAGAATCTCCGGCCCCACTATAGAGATCAAAAACTGCTAAAGGCCTTTTTGTGTCTGCATCAGTTAGGAATCCTAACCCTCCACATTTTCCACCTTCCTCTACTGTTCCACCTGGATCTGTTCCTCCTGCCAGATTCTCCCCAATTCTTTTCCCGCTCATACCAATTTCAAAATTCTCCACCATTATTATTATTTATGACCATGGGGCTTGTTATTTTAGCCAAGATAGTCTTATATCGAAGAACATAATATGTGAGATGTTCATTTGACCTTTGTTTTTTCTATGAAACTTGGGCATAGGAAAGCTTATCACCCATGTTAATGTTGAAATGAGCTAATAACATATTAGCTAAAGGATTGAATACGTTTATCAAATGATTTGGTAGACTGTAGAACCATTGTAAATCATAATCCTTTAAACTCCATATAAATAGTTGGGTTAATAACCAATCATTTGGCACATAGTCCAATCATTTGGCACAAAAATATCTCAAGTGTTTCTCTGGGTCACCCTTGCCATCATATAGAGTGAGCTTGGGTTGAACAAAACTTGGTGGCAAGGGTGTAGAATCAATATGGCATGCCCATGGTGTATTAAGTAGAGCAAAAGAATCCAAGGCCTGTGTAGGTCTAAAGGTACCTTTCTCAATATGTAGCACCTTGGATTGAAGAGATTTTATCTCTTACACAAGGGTAGCCATATTAGGAGACAAAGATGTACTAACCATAATTGGTGGTGCCTCATAGGAAGGTTGGGCTATTATAGGGGGTTATTAAGACATAGTCACCCTTGTAGTGTCATGTGCATTTGGTTTCTCTAAAGGAATGGAAGACTCAACTTGCTTAGCCTTTTTAATTTTCATGATAGATTGTAAGATAAGAGTATGATCTCGAGGTTGTTCCCTGAGTCTTTCTCTAAAAATTTGTAGAATCAAGTCTTTATTGAGGATAACATCATTATCAATAATATGTAGAAGTGGATCAAGAACCTGATGTGGTGCATCATGAACATCAGTGTTTGTATCATCATTTTTATTCTCATACTACTCATTGTCAAAATTATCCTCAAGGAAATTGGTGTAATCTAGATGTGTAGGATTTATAAGAAGAAGGTAAGTTGGTTATTTATTCATGGTATATGGTCAAGCTGAAGGAATATAGGTGAATTCAAGAGGGTTTCCACTAATTCTTTCACTTCATCTCAAAGGAAGAGATGCAAGGAGCTTAGGTGGCATAAAGAAGACAACTTGAATAATGAAAGAAAAGATTAAACAAATATAATTTAAACAACAAACTATAATATGTATTAAAAAGATACGAATGCTCAAAAACATGTAAGGTGATACCTCAAAAGCAATGGGACCTAGTATATGCAACTAGGGTTTTGGAAAATTCTATTTTTTAAAAATTACTAAAGAATTTTAAAAATTAATGTGAATTTTTTATTTAAATATGTAGGAGAAAATCAAAAAAAATCTAGAATAAATATCGGGACCTAGTATAGGCAACTAGGGTTTGAAATAAATTATTTTTAAAATTACTAACATAAATTTAAAAATTAAATGTGAATTATTGATTTAAAAATGATGGAAAAAATCAAAAAAATACTAGGACCTAGTATAGGCAACTAGGGTTTGAATGAAATTATTTTTAAAATTACTAAGATAAATTTAAAAATTTAAATGTAAATTTATGATTTAAATATTTAAGAAAAATTAGAAAAATATTGGAAAATCCATCAAGGAATTTTCCCTAAGGTTTTTAGGGTTTCTATGTGCAAATGAAGTAAGTCGGGTTCACCAAATGATTTAACAATTTTGAGAATATTAGAGTTTTATTCCTAATTTAGTTAAGATTCTAGACTAATAAATTAGTAAATAATATTGTAATAATTATAGTACTGATTTGTATAATTTATTTACCTTTTGTAGCTTTCTAAGAATAGTAATGAAAGAGGATAAATACAATTTAGCTTAAAATTAGACTGAGATGGTTGAGATAGAGGATAAAATTGGTTGTGTGGGACTTGAATAGTGTCATGAACCTAGATCTAGATTTCATTTGGTAAAAAGATAAGAGCATTGAAAATAAGATACCCTAGGGTCTGGGACTATAGTTTCACCCTAGTGCTCCTAACTTACAGGCTCAAGACTTGAGAGGATGGAATTAACACAAGAAATGGAGCCTGATTGAGCCAGAATCAAGTCTCAAAAGTCTATAGATGACCAATCATAAGTAAAAAGGCGTCTAGAAGGGTCATGAGAGAATATAAGAAGGTCCTATGGATTGGGTGTCACAAGCCACACTCAAGCTACCAATTTGGACATTTTATATGACTACACTTTGAGTTCACCAAATGATTTAACAATTTTGGGAATATTGGAGTTTTATTCCTAAATTAGTTAAGGGTTTGGACTAATAAATCATTAAATAATATTAAAATAATTACAGTAATAATTTTTATAATTTATTTACCTTTATTACCTTTCTAAGAATAGTAATGAAAGAGGAGAAATGCAACTTAGTTTAAAAATGGTTTGAGATGGCTGAGACAGAGGTTGGAACTAGTTGTGAAAGACTGGGATAGTTTCAAGAACCTAGATCTGGATTTCATTTGGTAAAAAGACAAGAGCATAGAAAACAAGACTCTTCAAGGTCCAGTGCTATAGTCTAGGTCCTGTCACTATTGTCCAAAATGGTCATAGAGATCTAATTTTTTTTGGTTTTATCCATTGTTCCTGTGTGAGCTTATCTATGAAATTTCAAGTCCTGAATGTCGACAAAGCTCCTTGTAGAGATGATTTAATATCTAAACCTAGACCTTCATTATACTTAAATAAAACTTCAAGAAAGAGAGGGGTTAGTGTGTGTAAGATGCATTGAATGTGTATCCACACCCCTTGTGTGGGCATGCTACCTACATGTCAATACTCTGAAGAGGGATTAAGCCATATGTAGTTCTCCCACTTAATGTGCTTTGTGAAATAATGTTATACAGATGCAAAAATGCTAAACTAAGAGTATTTGAGGTGGATAGGGACTAGTGTGAGGGTTTTAATATGTTGGTAGTTGTGTTAGATGGTTGCATGTAGAGAATAGATAAATTTACCTAAGTGGTTTTCCTTGTATTCTTTTTTATTTTTATAATATTTATCAACCCTTTCTAAATGAACTTTGAATGGGATATTATAGAGATATATTGGTCATGGATTAGATGTATTCATGTTAGGTCAACATAATGAAAAATAGGAATCAAAAGGAAATGATCATTTTGGCTAAAATTTTGACTGGATAGGATCACTAAAAATGGGACACCCTAGGGTCCAGTATTATAGTCCAACCTTAGCACTCATGTCCTAAAAGCTTGGGACCTAGGAGGATGGAATTAGCATGGGAAATGGAGCCTTGCTGAGTTGGAATCAAGTCTCAGAAGTCTATGGATGATTGATTATAAGCAAAAAATTGTTTGGAAGGGTCATGAGAGTATACGAGAAGGTCCTATGGATTGGGTGTCACAAGCCACATTCAAGCTACCAATTTGGAAATTTTATATGACTACACTATCAATTTTGACCAATCTTGAACATATAAATTATGTATACACAGTTGGCCCTTGCACGCATTATCTCTTAGTCATTAACTTACTTATAGGATTGACCTTCTCAATTTATTATCATTCACATGAGATATTCCTAGTTTTGCCTAAATAATTTATCATCCTAAGCATACTACCACTATTCTCCAAATCACAATATCATCTATCCTTGTATAAAAATAATTAGATGATACTAGTTACCAGTAACATTTGACTTCATCGAAGGTGTCCTAACTTATCCAAATGACTATTTTTCAAATTCAAACCCTTCCCTTTAGATGGATCCACATATTTTGCATGTCAGTTATAAATGGAAAATAACAAAAGAGTCTCATATATATACACATCAATCATAACCTTATTCCTACCTAAAAGCATACAATACTCACATGAAAATATACTTGCACACTAATGAATACATCTGCACATACTTAAGTAACTTCCCTAATGTATTTAAATATGAAACCCCATCAAAGGAAAAATTACTAAGCCAAGTTTGAATATTATTATAAGGTCAAAATTATAGGATGTCAAGTGTTGAAATCCACATAGGTTGCATATATTTTAGAAAATCACTATTGAATACACACAACTAGGTGTGAGCTTGAAGAATATAATCACAAAGAAGACAAAAGAGGACATTAAGACCACTCATATATTTGATTATCTATACTTGAGTATTCTTCCTCTTAGTATTTTTGTTATATGTTCCTTGTTATGTTTCTATTGTGTGCTCTTGTTGGGGTTATTTTGTTAAATTTTTGTAGATTTTTGGCAGAGCCATAGGGGTGTTCATCTATAGTTTATCTATGGTGGGGATTTTATGTATATATTTTTGTTTATGAAGTGGTTTCAAGATCCTTAAAACCTTGCTTGTTTACCCTATCTAATAAGAAAATAGGTAGGAGCAGTACATGTAGTTTGATTCCTCTTTATAGTATCAAAACATAGGCAATGTTCAACTACTTAGTGATAGGGTGTGGGTTATGGGGAGGCATAGTTTTTGGGATTGTCTAACCCATTATTATAAATGAACCAAATGTCAAAAATGGATCTAAGATTTCAAGGTGAAGGAAGATAAATCGAGATCTATGCATAATAGTGAACTTTTGAAATTACATAGAAAACATATTTATAGGTAGGCATAGTGATTTATGGTGGAATAGATAAATGCAATGTACCTATATAGAGTTATAATAGTATAATATTAAATAGTAATAATAATTACATATGCATAGAATGGTAGAGTGGGATAGATTAAGGGCATAGCCCATTGTAAGATCATCAAAAAAGAAGAGTTTTAACTAAAATTGCTCAAAGGAGGTAGCCCCCTCAAAGTGGTAAGTGATTCGGAGTGATTATTTTCATAAAAGGAATACAATTTTAATATATTCAATATTTTTATGATTTTTTATATTTTAGTATACAATTTCCTCTCATTTGGTATCAGAGCGCTTTCTAGGACCATTTCTATGATCATGATTTCTATTGCAAGCACATTTGGGAGCTTCATGGAGAAAATCTAAGAAGTGCATATTTACATTTTTTCTTCTAAATAACCCAATTATTCATGTTCAAACTAATCTCAAAGGGTAACAAATCTATCCAAACTATTTTTAGTTTTTGTGCATCTTATTTCTAGATTTCTAGAATAGTTTAAATTTTTAATTTTTGTTTAGTATTTTGAAATTTATCATAGTTTTAGTGATTTTCTTTTTTGTAAAAAACAAATGACTATTTTCCTGCATACTACTCTCACACAGTAACAAATCATGTCAAAAAAAATTTGGGTTTTGTGCACCTCTATCTCTGCTTTCAAAAAAAATCAAGTTTTAAATTTTATTGAGTATTGTGTAAATTATTATAGTTTTAGTGACTACCTCTATTGTAAAAAAAAATTAAAAAGAAAAAAAAGAGGTCACTCGAAGTCTTTGTGTAAGGATGCATTTTTGGTTGAATCTGACATCTAATTAATTATAATCATGGGTCTTCATAGTTTATCTAAAGCATTAATGCACCTTTGTCAAGCTAGCATAGTTAGAGAATATTGGATAGAGTTTGAAAAACTCATCAATCTACTTGATGACTGATCTAAAACTCAAAAGTTTTGGTTGATAAATATTTCAATAGCATATAAATAACATAGTAAAAATGAATTCTCTGAGAAGAGATGTAGTATTACTCAAGATCGCAATACAAATATATGCTTATCTCTGGGAAGAGATGTCTATCTTCACATTTCAAGTTACCTCTTCATTTATACACATTTTGAAAGCATGGGGAGGATGTGAAAGGTCACCAATCTCAAGGGAGATTAAGTGGTTTGACTTCCAAGGTTTAAAATAATACAGAATTCAAGGAATTAACTGTCACCTAAATTTTTTCCCAGATCATTCCTCCCTCCTTGAAAAGCAATGGTCCCCATTGCATCAATGTTCCCCATCAGGTGTGGTAGTTGTGTCTTAATTTGATTCTCTATGAGCCACTCACCTTGGTGGCTAAGCTGGCCCCTTTTGACCACTTGATAAAGTAGAATAGAGCATCCTCTTGTCGTCTTCATCCAGGCATCCACAATCTGATCCTCTTCCATTAGAGCAAAACTCTATGGATCAAGCTCATCAATGTCTAGTTGTTTTGCTACAACTAAAGTGTCTAATAGAGGTGGGTGATGTGGTTTGAGGAGCTCCACATTGAATATTAGATGCAGACCAAGGTAGGCTGGTAGGTTCAACTCAAAAGCATTTTCTCCAACTTTTTTGGTGATGGTGTATGGACCATATTGCAGAGGCCAAATATTTCTGTGTGGGCCTGCAAGCCATTCCTTCTGAAGCCATAACCAAACCTTGCCACCCACAGTAAAATGGTGTGATATCCTATGTTTGTCATGGCATTGCTTATACTTCTAATTCATCTTCTCCAAGATGTCATGAACTTGTTTCTTGATGTGTTGCATTTGTTCAATAAACTTTGTTGCTTTGTTGTCTCAAATCTTCCATGAGGTGTGTATTCCATGGTGTAAAATGAAATAGCTATATCAATTGGTGCCATGGGTTGGAACCCAAAACATACTTGGAATGGATTGTGCTTGGTTGAGCTGTATGTTGTATGAAAATAAGTCCCTCATCCCATGTGCATGGATGTTTGGAGTGATACATTTGAATCATGTGAACAATACAGAATTCAAGGAATTAACTGTCACCTGAATTGTTGCCTAAATTTTTGCCCAAATCAATGACCTATCTGATAATTTTTATCAAAGATGCTTCATCAATGGGCTTCAAGATGATATTAAAGTAGAGGTTATAATGTTTTAACCTCAATCTTTGATAGAAGCATGGGGCTTAACTTTTCTCACAAAAAACTGCATCTATTATTATCATGGTGAGACACCTTTATTTTTGCATCCCTACACAACACCACCTTTTTAGGCCATCAACAAACCAAACAATGATCCCCTTTTGGATGCACCTTAGAAAGTTTTAGATGATCCCATTCAGGAAATCACCATGCTCAAGCAAGCCCTCAATAAGCCCAAGCTGACAATCACAGAGTCTTCAAATCCCTCAGAGAAAAATGATAAGGGGGATGACATGTTGGCTCACCAAGTAGCGTATTTTATGCATCCTTGTTCTAACTTTGAGGTGATTGTTATCAATATTCAAATTTCAATGATCGACTCTAACCTCATGTTTCAAACTAAGGTTACTCCATCCATCGATCTCTATGCACTTCACTTTCATGTTATAGTGTTTGAGTTTACATTATTATTGTGCGTGCTCACATCCTAGTCCCAAAAGAAGAAGTGGGAGCTTAAACAAATACATGGCCGGGCCTCCATGTGGTCAGCATCTTATTTTATTAAGTAATTCTTATCATGTTTTGAGGGTGAAACATTTTTAAAGGGGATGGAATGTAATGTACCTAGATATAAGTATAATAGTAGAATAGTGAATAGTAATGAATAGTAATAATAATCCCACATGCATAGTGTTAGAGTCAGATAGATTAGAATAATATGAATAAGAGGGCATAACCCATTATAAGATCATCAAAGAAGATGAATTGTAATTGAGCTTGCTCAAAGGAGGTATCCCCCTCGAAGTGGTAAGTGATTCGGAGTGATTCTTTCCATAAAAGGAATATAGTCTTAATATATTTAATATTTTTATGATTTTCTATATTTTAACATACAGGTTCCTCTCAATAAATAAAAATATAGAGGATAGTTCCAACCATTAGTAGATATATTTGGTTACCATAAGAGTCCTAACATTACCAGATCTATCCAAATAGATTCTGACATTTAACTTCTCTATCCAAGTGACCACATATCCATTTCATGTATTTTTTAATGACTTTGCATTATCACAAACTAAATCCAAAAAAAACTGGGTACCCTATGTTATTACCCATTTCTATCAAATAGTAAATGTAATAAATCAATCTTAATTTGCCTTTTATATTCATTTTTTTGTAATTATATGCATCTTATATAATTTGAATATTCAAAATTTCTATCTTGTTTAAATAACCTAAATCCAAAATAAGCTAAAATAATATGTACATGTATGTGAATTGGGGAGAAATTGTTATGCATTTAATAAATTTACACTACTCCCATTACATGGCTTTAAGGGTGATAAAAAAATAATGTGAATTTACATTTATGAGACTATAAAAATAACATATAATAAGAAAAATAAGTGATCAATACATATTTAATGCATGGAACAAAGTTTGGTATTATCTAATAGGAATTAGATCTCAATTATCAGACACATTGGTATTATTTTAATTTTAATTTTTTATGTTTATCTATGATCCATTGAATTATTTTTCTCTTAGATTAATTAATTTTTTCCAGTCCAATTAACACACTCTGATAAAATTTGTGTCACATGTTGCACTAACAAGAAAATTTTAGTGCATGTGTGCTAAAAAAGCAGAATCTCCCCAAACTAAACTTGGTATCCTAGACTTGATAACTTTATACATGATATATTATATCTAATATTTTATATATGTTATTTAATATTTATTGGAGAGGATGAAATGGTTTGTTACTAGGTTGATGCATGAAGTTAGGGGACAAAAAACATGATATTCTTAGAAACACATCATTTTTTGTAAAGGGTGTACACCCTTAAAAAAAACTAAAGATAAATGTAAGGCATGATCACGAACCAAAAGGTCATACACCCTTTTTGGCCTTGTACACACTTTTAGGCCCCACAAAGTGTGTATGCCCTTTTGGGTACCATAAAGAGTGTACACCCTTTTGTACATATTAAAATCATACTTGTATTCACAAAACCCATATTTCATTTATTTTTACCTATTGAACTCAAATTTTAGAAGAAAAATATCAAGGGTGTGTAAGATTTTTCTCTCCTTGAAACCCCACCAATATTTCACACTTGTATCATGGTACTAGGCATGTTTTTTCTTTTCGTGTAGGGATGTTTATGAATTTCAATGTATTTTTTCTATGCATTTGTTATAATAATCATAAGGAAAGAGGGCATTGAAATTAAATTTACATTTATCTCACAAAACCTTCAACTATACTTAATATAAATGTTTATTTTAACATATTTAGATACTTGATTTAATGGACCAATTTCTTGAAGAAAACCTCCAACAAAATCATGAAGAATGCCCACCCTCCCCCAACATTTTGACTTGAGAGAAGAAAGTTGAATAATATGAATAATATAATTCAAAATAGAAATAATAGTAAATTATTATAAATATTTTTCATGACTCTTTAAGTCATAGTGTACACAATTCACTTCCTGATATATTGAAGTCTATTTACAATGAGGTGGGAAATGTCACTTCCCAGTTTGATGCAATGTTGCATCAAAAAGAGATGTTAAAATAATATTATTATAATAAATTATCATATAAGGACAATAAAAAAAGCTATCAAAATAAGAATTTCCTCTATTTATTAATCGTGGAACCACTAAACCACCACCAATGAGTCATAAACACATTACCATTGATTGATGTGTTCATGTGGAGATTAAAAAAAACTTTTGAGATAAGTGATGGATGATGTTTGATGAGCCTCCATGTAATAATAATGAGGTTATGTTGTATTTTTTGATAAAAAGTTACTATGATTTTGTTCTATAATAAATCCCAAATTATTTAGACATGAAAGCCTCCTAAGGTAGGGGAGGTGGGTCCTTATTTGACAAACCTGGTGCCAAGTGGGACCAAAATTCTCAAAACTAACAATAGAGAAATAAAAGGACAATAACATATACTTTTATTCCCAAAATATGGTATCATGGTACATAGATGGAAACCATTAAGGCAATTAGTAGTCTCACATAGGTTGTGATTGACCACGAGATGCATACACTAAGGAGATTTAAACTAGGTACAGGTGGTGACACATATATTAGTATACCTCTTACTATTAGTACTTCATATAGTGGCAAATGATATAGTAGTATCCCTCATACTATTTATGATTCACGTGGTAGCATAACTAGTACTCATCTTATAGTTCATGTATATCATTTCACATCATGTGGGAGGAATTATACTAGACCACTTATTCAGGGTAAATATATAGGGGTTAGATATAAAATCTAATAGGTAGACCTACGGAGACTAGATACACATGTATACAACACACTAGAATGTAATAGTAGATGGCATCTACAATTGCTTTAGGACCTCTAGACACTAGTATATAATAATACATTCCATTTGTAGTTTCTTCATCACCTCATGACACTAACACAACAAAGTATATGTCATTTGTAGTTGTTTCAACACCTTAAGACACTAACACACTAGAGTATATGCCATATGTAGTTACTTCACCACCTCCTATCAGCACACAACTAGATATACATGGATTATTTGCTTCACCATGTGCATTTGACATGCATGCTTAATTAATTATAGTTTGTTTACATATGTAAATGAATATTAAATTTATCATTTAATATATGTTTATTTAATTAAACAATATTTGAACTATTTATTTTGTTTCTTGTATAGATGATAACTTATATCTTAGGTGCCCCAGCTAGTTTAGATTCTATTATTGAGGTTGTAATTATCACTATAATACCCTACACTTAAGTTTTAAAAGTAAATTTTCAAGTTGCTATATTTCTTGAGTATTTTATATATACCAAATTTTTAGTGTGTTTTCTTGTTTGGCCTTCACCTCCTCTTAAAAGAGATACATAGGAAGAGATAGGGAGAGAAAGAGAGAGAATGTTGTATCATCTCTCTCACCCCATTTCAATCTTCCTTTCTCTCCCTCTCACTCTTTTTAACTCCATGGGATTAATCAATTGTCATTATACATCTCATTCACCAATTAATATACTGGTGTCATTTTATACTAGGGCCAGTGTCCAAGGGTATATGCAATGAGACCATTGGATATTTGAGTTTGTAGTTCACTGTTTGGGGGGTTTACTCTTATTATAATGTCTAAATCTTAAGGATAACAAATAAGACCTTAATTCTAAGTTGCAAAAAAGTCAATATAAAAAGTTCTGTTAACTGAAGATTTCCTATGGTATTCCTTGTTAAAGGATTCTTTTAGTTCACACCATCAACATCCACAACTTAAACATCCAATATAAGACATTATGGTGTTCTCACTCAACTTGCCGGAATAGGCAGGATAGTGTGATATTTTAAAATGTGAGAATGTTATCTATTATCAAATAAACTGCTTCCAAAAAATTTGAATATTGAGATGAAATAACAATCTTTACTTCCTATGAAATTGAAAGACACACTCTTTGATAAAGAAAACTTGCTTGCATTTAATTGAAATAACCTTCACTTTTAATAGAAACACACTTGCATTAAAAGGAAATTCACACTTTACTTTAAAAAAATAAATCACACTTGCATTGAAAAGGTAAACCACACTTACATTGAAAAGGGAAATCACACTTTATAGCAAAATAAAATAAACCTGAATTAAAGAATACACTTTAGACTATAAACCAAAAATACCAATTTATCCTGATATTCAAAGAGAAGTGGACCCTTGATCCTTCCTCAGAATAGGAAAAAAAATTATTCAGTAATGAAAAGGAATGTTGAACTTTGTTTCATTATCAAAATAACTGTATAAATATGTGAAACTATGCTGAAATGTTTCTAATTTATAATCACTATCTATTCATTCATTCATCAATTCATTCTCTAGAATGAGAAGGAAATATGTATTTAAAGCATATCTCAACAACTATTCACAGACTACAAAATTTGATGATCTAAACAACCAAATATACTTATTCAAAATAGAAGATCTAGGAATTAGATTCCACACTTATAGGGAAGTATTGGAACTAATTCAACTAAAAATAGATGGAAAATAACTAACATAGATCCAAAGAGATTATATCTGGTTTTACAAAATAGAAGTATACTTATATTCAGATTATTTTAAACCATTATTATGAATAGTAATGTCTAAAATAAGATATCTAAATATGTAAATTCTATATATATAATAGATATATTTAGAGTTACTATTTTGATCTACAGGATCTAGCTAGACATCTTCAGAGCATGCCTAGGCATCTTTGGAGCACTATTGTATAGCTCTTCATAGCATCTTCAGAGCTGCATATCTTTGGAGCTCAATGTATTCTTCATCAAATATTTAAAAATATTTCCGAAACTATTTGATGTCCTCTCAAAATGATCCCACCATAGGGATGTATTTTTGTATATAAAACTGAGCTCATTTCATTCAAGTTAGACACAAATAACAAGATAAAAAATCAGCAATGTATCACATACAAAAAAAGGACAATTTCACTCATTTCCTACTTAGATAAGACCATAACTATTGAATGTAATGTAATATATAATTAAAAGATAAAACTTATAGATAATTTATACTAGATATAATGAGATATATAGAATGCTCATCATTTATCCCCCACACTTTACTTTTTACAAGTCCTCTTGAAAACTAGTGGGAGAACTATTCTTCAATCCCAAAGTCTAGATTCCAACAGCTAACTAAGATCATAAATTTGAAAGTGGTGCCCCTAATCATGATTATTTATGGGTAGGAATCCTAAATCTCTTACCATTGTATGTAGTCATGCCTAAAATTCTATTTCTGCTTAGTTTTGCTAATTATTCTATGGAGAAAGAGGACAAAGAAGAATGGGAGGCCTAAATCTCATTCCAGTCCACACATCTAATATTCCTTTATCCAAGAGTTGAGTGATAATCTAAGCTACTACCCAGGCTCTATGAAGACTCCACTTGATGTTGGTGGGACTCATAACTTCCCTACATTTTAAATCAATAGGAAAAGTCTTCCACCTAGCTATACTTTCATTGATAGAGTTGGTAGAATGTTGGCTCATAAAAGCTCTGAAAGCTACTACATTTGCTCTCAAAAATTCATGATATTTTTTTTTCATATACATATGGAAATTGAGATCTCATGTACAGACCTGTAGTGTTCTATAATTTAATGAATATATTGTGTGTTTGCTCCCACGCTATCTAATTTCTCATGGTAAAAATAAAAATGCGTAATTGTGTTTCCCCTACAAATAGGTTCACTAAAAATCCAGATTAGTAACCCAACAACATGTTACAAAGATAGAATTCATAAATTTCATCTTGTCTTTCTATGGTACTCTTTATCAAGACATCCATAAATATATGTTCATCCTCAATAACATGAGGAAAACCAAGAATAATCAACTATGTTTTCTATTTTTAAAATTATTCATGAAGAAAGAGAACATAGAAAGAGGAAGGTTGTTTGAAAGATAATAATTTTTCAAAAATTTCACAAATATTTTGAATGGAAGTTTGAGCTTTCTACAATTGTTGTTGAGACTCAACTTTGATCCTAGCATTTTCTTCTAATTTCTAAATCTTATGCTAAGATTTATTTTAAATTGAAATCATTTCATGAAGTGGTAGATGGAAGGAAAGAATATCCCTTGTAGGTCCTTTAGTTTGTACAACTATTTCCCTTGTTTTCCTCTACATAGCTTGCAAGGAAGCTTACAACTCCATAGTCTGAGTGGTTAAATCTTGTATGCAAGTATTTTGTTGAGCAAGTAATGCATTTTTACCAGTAATAGAATGTTGCAAATTATTAATCTAAGTATCCTTACGAGCAATAGAATTTTGTAAACTAGTCATTTGGGCATCCTTATTTACAAGGGAATTCTATAAGGTACTCAGTTTATGAGATAGGGAAAATAACTGATTATGTATTCTGGTCTTCTTAGCATTAACTACTATAATTATTACTTCTTTTTCCCTAACTTGAGAGACATAATATTCATATCTTATTTCCAAACTAGAAATAGTTTAATTCTTACCTTGAAGTGTCAATTGAAGAGAATCTAACTCTACCTATTGTTACCAAATGGTTTCCTCATGCCAGGATAGAGTCATGACATGTTAAAACTCCTCATCTTCATGATAAGGCTAGGGAGAAGATGAGCTTCTTCTATTAGTGGATCTTTATCCTTACAAGCTATAAAGGGTAAAGGTCTTTCTTCTTCTTTAGCTATAATTTCTTGTGCAAGGGTTTCTTCTTCAACTACAATTTCCTAAGTAGGGGTTTCTTTTTCAACTATTTATTCAATATCTATAAGTATATGGAAGAGCTTAAACTTCCCAAAATTATAGCTACCTATACATCTCCCTCTTCTTCCTCTTGAAGAATTAGCCAATGACTTTGTTGGAGTTTGACTAGAGGAGTTGGGTTTTCAAATGACCATTTGTCTTTTTGACCTTTGGTGTAACATCTTTAGAGCTGAGGGCACTGAAGATGAGCCTTTTTCTATTTATGCTATTATGGGAGGAAGGAAAATAGGACATGGTGTTTTCTTACCAAAATTTTGGGAGTAGTTATAGAGAAATGAGGACCAGGGTTTTTCACCCTTAAGTTTTTAAAAAAATGATGTCGATAGATGAGGTTAATCAAGCCATGATGTTTGACTGACCCAGTTCCCCTTTTTAATTTTTACACTACATTAATTATATCATGATGAAGAAAGGATGGTAGGTTTACCTATTATTCTAGTCTAGTAGCTCCTTTCCTTAAATGAATCAGAAGCCCCATGGTATTTCCACTAACCAAGTGAATTGCCCATCACAGGTAAGATACTCATGACCTGAAATGCAACATGCTACCATGTCTATGGAAGATTATCTCGCATAATTTCTTTGGTCATACCTTGTGGGGTTTTGGTTAATCTACGAATGAACTCATTTCCATCAATGAACATTTGAATTAAATTGATAAAACTTAATTTGTTAATGACAACCATACCCTCCTTAAGAATTATAGAGAGTGTACTATGTATGCAATTAGAAATTCATCAAGTCTATAAATCAATCCTAACTCAGAGAAGATAGATCTTACTTACACTTATTATTGGGGATACATTATATAATTGAGAACATGACTACTATGTGGATCCACTAAACCCAATTAGGTGTTTTTTATCACAATAGTGATACTAGGGAGGGTTTCAAATCCTCCAATCAAGAAAAACTATGTAATAAACCTAACTAAGCCCTATGTTTTCATATTCACTAAATTAATAACAAGTAAAGTAAAGTATAATCTAGTGCTCACCAAAGCTTGTGGCACAAAGTGGGAGTAATAAATAATAAAAGTAAACATACATAAGAGACATATACTCACATCAATTTATATATAATCTAAATGCATGGAAGAGAAGTACAAATGCATATCTATCTACTCTTAAAAAGGGGGAACAAAGTTAAGAATACTTACCTTTGAATACAAACCCATCAAGCTTGAATCTATACCATAGCCAAGGTGTTTCACAAGAGGTTGTTGTGGTATGTAAGGATGATAAGGATAAATCATCTCTAAGATACACAACCTATTAATGCATCCAAAAGACTTCTCCATAATACAAGATCTATATCTCCAAAGAAAGTATGAAACCCTAAGCTTGTTCCTCAAGTAGAATGGTAGATAAGTAGATGTGAAATAACTCTTACTTCTTATCTTATCTAAACAATCATGAAATGATCTTATATATAGGTGGATTCAACCCCAAATCCTTCTAAAAAATTTAGCTGACACAGTCAACCTATTACTATTATAGACCAAAATTCAATAGGTCATAGGCTAGGTCGGCTAAGAGCCAACCTAGACACTAAATGAATTTCACCCATAAGAGTATAAGGTCAACCTAATTCACCTAGTACTATAAAAAATTGAAAGGCATTTTAGGTTAGGAAAAGGGGAATATAAGGTGGTAAAATATTGGAGGATTGTACAAGAGAGAAGAATAAGCTTAGGGGAATGGTTTTCAATAGACAAGTGTGTAGATAACAAGTGGTAAAAGGGACAACAACCTATGAAGTACCAATGGTCTACCTACCCCTTTCCTGGTGCACCCTTTAAGGTGTACACTTAGAAAGATTGAGATTCAATGGGTTATTATAAGATAATGAGCATCAATATTTTATAAAAGTTTTAAAATATTATGTGTATACATATGCCCCATTCAAATCTCATTACATGTCATGTAAGTGTAATATAAGATGGTGCTTCAGGAATAGAACATGATGACACATAACACTGATGTTAAGTAAAATGTAGTAAGGAAAAAATAAGATAAATGAAAGGATAGAATTGAAAAACACATAATTTTATTTACCTTAGTATTGTAGATAAATAAGGATACTGCAAGAGATGTGAAGGTGTTCAATGTGAGGAACATCAGGTTAATCTGTAGAGAGTAATGGAAAAAATAGTGAAAAAATGAAATTTTTACTATATAGACATATAGTAGTGGAAAATATTCTCTGCGACATCAAGATGATAGAATATTTTATGGTGTGGGAAAAGAATTAGTAAAGACAAAGGTATGAGGGATTTAGGAAAATTGGTAAATTAGAATTGTTAAGGCAAGGCTAAAACCACAAGATTGATGGAAAATGAATGATAAAAGGATGGAAATTAATGAAAAATGATGGTATAACATAATAAATCACATTGGAAAACATGTAAAACATAAATGGCAAAAAGGAATTTATAACATACTAAATCACATTGTAAAGCATGTAAAACATAAATGGCAAAAATGAATGTAGAACATATTAAATCATGTTGAGAAGCATGTAAAACATAAATGGAAAATTAGAATGTATAACATACTAAATCACATTGGGAATCATGCAAAACATGAATTAAAAAAAATAATGACCATGTAAGAAAACTTTAACAAAGATATGTAAGTGACAAGTAACCCCATGTAAGATAGGCATGTTGAATCAAACATAAAGAAAAACATGAATGACTGAAAATAAAATGCAATTCAAGATGGAAGATATATATGAATAATTCATACATAAAGATAAATATTTAAGAATGTCAAATTTCATATTTAAAATAAGTGAATTCCACAAAAATCAAACAAGAACATGATGGATAAATCAAAATCAAAATCTCTAAAGGATGAAAACTCAAACATAGTGATTATTCTAAGATACAATTTAAGAAAACACAACCACCTAATGACATGACTAATATGATAATGAGATGGTGTGGTAAGAAAATGGTGTAAGGGCATTTTTTAGGAAGCCCTGGTCCTATCCAATGTCTTACAATGTAATTCACAAACTATAAACTAATAGGCATAATAAGGTAGATGTGATCAACTAAAATCAATATCCAACAAGGGGAATATAATAATAATATGATTAAAAAAGGGAATTTAAGGCACCATATGGGTGATGTGAACATCCTTAGCAAGAATGAGACAATTAAGCAAGTGAGAAAGGCTAAGAACTATCAACACCAAGGACTTAAGACTTTTTTACTAATGAACACAAAGCTTGGGCTAGCAAGTGAATTACATCGATCAACCCATGAAGGATATATGCATGAAAATTAAAATGGACCTACCTTCTCACAACATGTTCCACATTCCTCAAGACCCCTTATAGAGTCATCAGTCTACTATAAAGATTGGGTACTTGTATGAGAAAGTAGGTAGCACTAAAAGATTTTTTTTATTTTCCTTTTATAATCTACTGGCCTACCATATGCCAATAGACCTTGGCTCTATCTTTAATCCAACTATGGAGTTTGAGATTTGACTAGAAAAAGGATATGTGCTTAGAATCATGTCTTTTAGTGTGATTTGACTTTTGAAAATTTTGAATATTGCCTTTTGTTTGCATTTATGATTTGGATTTCAACTTGTTTTGGATTTTGATATTCATCCTCCTCCATATGAATTTAAAAAACCAAACATGATTGAAATAGGTGACAAACAGAAGATAGCTTACACTTGGTCACTTGAGAAAAGGACCTAAATACCAAGATGTCTAAAGACTACTAGACTTGCCCACAAGTAAGTGTGCAATCTCAAAATTGACTGATGTGAGATTTAAATGAAAAGAAATAAGGGAAATATGGGGATCATGAGAGATTCATCTATATAATAAGTGATACATTGATGAATATGCTTGTAGCTGATCACAAGGAGGTAAAATAGTGTTATAAAAGATATGGGTCTATACTATGATAGTCATGTCACTAGAGAAGCCATACTAACCTACAACGTATCTAGTACAAGCACTAATAAAAGTATTATTCATCCCAAAAAGTGATTTGAAAATGTGTCAATGTGGTAACTTGTGAATAATTCTAGGTCATATCCATGGTCTTAGACTGCAACTCACAAGGTGAACACCAATGAGGTGAATGTTAAATAATGGGGAAAAATAATCAAAAAGATACTAAGGTCAATAATGACATAAAAAGACAAAAATGAAAGAGATATATAAGAACCAAAATGAAAACAAATGCCAAATATAATATGTAAGAAAAACAAAGAACCCAAAGTTGATAATGAGGCTAATAAAGTGTGACTAAAAGAAGTAAAATGCATAAAAACAAATAAACATGAGACAAAAAATAACAAGATCTATGCTAACATTGGTATCAAAGATGAACATGTAAAATACAAGTCTATAAGTCTTAGAAAGTTTCTTGAAGCTAAATTTTTTTTTTATTGTGCATTGTAGAATAAGAGTGGGCATCGTAAGATGCCCCAATGGATAAATGGATGTAGGGATGGGCATCTTAATATGCCCCAAATTCTAAAGGGACATGTGGATGGGCATCACAAGATGCCCCAACATGTGAGGTAGAATGAGCTAACATTTAACAATTAAAATGATTTGTATTGGGTTAGTAGGTGCATTTAGAGACAAGTAAATAAATTGGTTTATTATATTTTAAAGATGTTGAATATGACATAGGATGTGTAGGATAGGTATGAAGAGGTCAAGGAGGACCATGTATGATATGCTTTGGATTAGGCATTTGAACTAGGTATTCCTTTGGTTCATGTAACCTAAGAGGTTGAGGTTAAATAGATGCAAATATATGTTTAAAGTTGTTCATGTTAGCTATCCTTTCCTTATTTGTGTAGGAATAAATATCAACTATGGTTTGAAAAACATTAGTGGATGAGTTGTAGGTATGAGATAAAATTTTTTATTCATTAGGTAGTTGATGTTGATGTGATTGTAATTCTTTAGATTAAATTTGAGAAGCTTGAAGATAGTCTTGATAACATTATTTTATGACAGCGTCAGGATTGAAATGTGTAACAAGCAAAGAAGCAAGAATAAATTAATGAATATCATGACAAGACTCATGAGAATGATCTATAGTAGCATTCTGCCAACAAATCTTATTAGGATTGTACCATTTTGGAAGAGACTTGGAAGGATCAAAGCTCTTTGATTTAGAGGGTGGTAATTTCTTTCTAAGTTGTTCTAGACTCAAGAGAGGGTGGGTTGGGTAAAAATTAGTTGAATTGGATGCTCCATTTGGAGGTTGGGGAGGATTGGATGAATCAATGTTATGATAAAATGATTGGAAAGGTTCTTTAGTAGTTATTTAAGGTGTTGCAAATTGAGTCATAAGAAAGTCTTGCCTTTTTGCTTGGTCTAAAGCCTATTCTAAAGTTTTAGGAAAAAATATTCAAACTTCATATTGAAGGGGAGATTTAAGAACACTAATAAATAGTTTAAAATAGTATCATCATTCGTGTTATGGTCCACTTTGTGAGCTAGATACTTCCATAGTTTGATTAAAGTGTGACCAGATTCATTAGGAAGTTGCTTGGCATTGATGAAATGGCTAAGGTAATTTTTAGTAAGGTCATCATGTTTGAATGTCTTCACTAGATCATTGACTAAATCCTCTAGTTATGAGATGGAATTTCTAGGAAGTTGGTTATACCATTCAAGTGCATCACCAACATAGGTTTTGGCTAAGAGCTTGGTGGTAGCAAAGGTGTTAGTTTGGACCGATTCCTTATAGAGATTACCAAAATACTTAATAAAGATAGTACAGTCCTTAGTCCTATCATATATGATAGTTGGATAAATGTTTCCAATATCTATGGATGTAATGAATGGAGCTAAAGGTTCATTTTGAAGATGTTGAAGCATTTTGTTATTCATTGGATGTTGAGGGATGATATTACCATTGGCATCTCTAAGAGGATGAGGGACAAGATTTTGATTTGGTTGAGACATGATGACTTGAGGTGGTTGACTAGTCATGTGTAATAAATGTTGTTGCATGTGCATCATTTGGGAATGATTAGTTATTCGCATGATGTTCATTTGTTGAAATATTTGAGAAAGAATTTAGTTATGTCGATTTGTGCATTAGTATTTTAAGGTGGGGTATTAGTGTTTATAGGAGGGGGACTATTAGTGTTAGTGGGAGGAAGGGTATTGGGTGGAGGATTCCCAACATTGGTATTGGGAGGAAGACTAGGATGAAAGACCTCAACTACATTACATTATGTAGTGATTGGTTTTGGATTAGGAAAAGATGAAGGAAGAAAGTGAATAGTTTTATCTGAAGTAATAAAATAAGTGAGCTTATGATCTAAATCCTTGATTATGCAATGTTCTTGACTAAATAAAGGCTAAAAATATGTCATCATTATGAAATAATATTAGATAACCACACACGGAATAGTTTAAAAAGTAAAGAGATAGAAATGAATAGATAAGAGTGCAGAGTTAACTATGCCAACCTAGTACTAGAAATAGGGTTTGAAAATTGAGTAAGGATATAGAGTCAACAGGGTCAACCTAGTACTATAACCTAGGATAAAAAAACTTGATAAGGATATAGAGTTGATAGGGTCAACATAGTACTATATCTTAGGAGGAAGAAAATAATATTAGGTCGGCCAGGTTGACTCAATACTATAGGTAGGGGAAATAGATAGTCTATAAGAAACTGTGTTGAACAAAATGATAGTGTACTGAAAGTAAGAAATTTTTTTGCAATGTAATTAAAATAAATAAATGAAATTAAACGCACAATAAATTAGGTAAATGATAATGATCTAATTGAGGCACACAACACAAAACATTACACCAATACTGGCCAATGTAACTTTTTGCAATACAACATACATTAAACAAAGAACAAGCAGACAACTTGGAAAGTAAATGTTAACTAAGTGGTCATCCTGAATATTTTTAGATTATTAAAGTGTTATTTTAAATTTGATAGGGAAGTTAGCTAAAATTAGGGAACTAGAAAGCAATATATGAATGGTTTTAAGACATTTAGGTTGAAAGGGATCTGTGTTGGCAATGGTACTAGTTTGGTATTGGAGACTACCCCCTCACTTCACAATCCCATAGTGATAAGGGTGTTGGGTGATTTTATAATATATATCATTAACCACATGTTTATACTTGGCCATAAAACTAAGTTATCTTCCCCCTTGGTGATGAAATCCAAGTAGGTAGGTGTTGGATAGATAATTGTATAAATGTATTTTAAGATTATGTGATTTGGTAGTTTGTACAAGAAAGATAAAAATAGTGAAACTAAATAGTATATTGAAAAACCACCTAATTAGACTATGTGATCTATTCTAAACATGCAAGCAACTAAAAGTGGAAGTGTGAAGTAATTACTAGCATATAGATGTTAATTCCAACTATAAAACACAATACAGTGTCAGCTCAGATGACAATATATGCATACATTATAGTATAGAGTGAACAGTATCTCTACTGTACTGATGAAGTAGAGGTCTATTAATAAATATGTTGTTAGTGTTGACTTAGTCTTACAAATAAAAGATAAAATACAAAACTAGGTCGACTTATTTTTCTAGATAAAGGTAGTTTTAAAGACTATAAATTATGAAAAATAGAACTATAAAGAATAATATAAATGATAGAGAAAGAGAGAAAGTAACCTTTATGGGTTGGAGGGTGCAGAGGAATGTGAAATTACTATGGAAGTGCCTTGAATGTTACAAATTCTATCAACTACATCAATTGGGTTGACCTGGTTCTGTAGTTCCCTATTTGTTGAAACCTATGAAGATGACTATACCGTCCTGGTCAACCTAGTATGTTTTCCTATAAGCTATCTGGAATATTATACCAGCCTATGTTGGCCCATAGAGCAGTAGGATTTACATCATGAACTTAGTGTTTTATACAACACCAAAAATATAATTATCTTTTATAAATATTTATAACAATGTGAAAGCTTATAAAATTTCATGGAGTGGTTACAGTTTTTAACTAACATATGAACCAACTCTTATTTAACATAACAAAGCAAACTAATTGAAAATAACTTTAGATCATTAGAAAATAATCCAATAAACTCCCCCTTGATCCAAAGGGGTATAGTAGATGAATGAACTGGATAAATGACTCTAAAGTCATCAAAGTAACCCTATCACAACTACAAGTGGTGTATTGTACCTCTAGTATAGACCAAAAACTATTCTACTCCATAAATAATCCCACCCCTATGAGTTGTGAAAAAAATCATTGATGAACATGATCAAGGCATGCTCATCCTCGGTGATCATCATATCGTACTATAGTAGAACATGATATAGCATGTCCAACTACATCAACCTCCATAAGGTCCTACATAGAAACCTATCCAAGTGACACACCCATAATCTATATGGTGCATCTCCCTAATGTCCAACAAATTTTGATGACCTTTGCTCAACACTGAAGGTGCTAGTAACCCCTATCAACTCATACTATCACCAATGACTGATCTAAGTCCAACCAATGCCTAAATATTCTCCCCTATTAGGAAAGAGGTGAGAAGTCATGCATCAAAAGAAAAAAAAACTAACTCTATCTTCTCTATGTCATGAATATCAGATATAGAAATCCAAAAATGGAACTGAAATTAAGAACATAAGCCAAAATTTTCTATTCAATCATGAACCCAAACTCTGAGTGAATAGCTAATTGGAGAGGGTAATTATCCTATAGCCTCCAATAGATCCTCCAACCTCCAGTTGTCACTTATATGGTGTCAATCAAAAAGATCCTAAGACATGTAATAAATGGTATTTCTCTTAGAGCACAAGTATGAGGTGACATTATAAAAAAATTCATTTTTAAGGTGTCAGTTTCAATCAAAAATGCACCTGTATATATCAATTTCAATAAATTTATTATAAAAATCATATAAAGAATCTTCAAATCACAAAATAAACTATTCCACTATGTTCATAATGTTTGAAAACATATGAATCGCCTAGTCACACGACCACTTTTACATTAAATATTGACTTGTCAAAACATTGTAATACAAACTACTCAAATGTCAAATGCAATAGAATTTATGAAAGCAAATTTGAACTCTTGACCTCTAGTTTTGAGAAAGACTTTCAAAATAAATGGTTTCAAATTCCACTATACACCAAATCATGTCTTGTTTTAAAAGACTTTGGTTTTAAACCATCTTATAGGCAAATTTCATGTTGCACATGCAAAATGTTATATGCATGAGAACCAAACCTATGACGATTGATTTTACAATTTCTTAACCTTTCCTCTTTAACCAACTCACCCAGATAAAGGCAAAGATATGCAAATGAACCCTAATTTATTTTAGGTGCGAAAATAAATAAAAACCTTACTGGCGTGTTAAAATATTCTATGTAAATTTTGACTATGCCCTTCAATTTTGATGGATCCCACGTAGATTTAGGTCTTCAATATATATATATATAGGTATGAAAATAAATAAAAACCTTACTGGCGTGTTAAAATATTTTACGCAAATTTTGATTGTGCCCTTCAATTTTGATGGAGCCCACATATATTTAGGTCTTCAAAACTTTATATACATATATATATATATATATAGCACACCATACAAGTCTCTTTCTCTTAAAATGGTTCTCTTCAAATGGCACAACTAATATTTGTAGTCTTCCTAGTGCATCATAAGTGACAATGATTTTATGTAGAAAAAGAAAAATATATGTGAAATGTCCAAAAGGTGGTTTTAATTCAAATTAGCATCACCAAAAAAAATTGCAATTCCATGCTAGGCCTTGGAATTTCCCTTGTTGGTTTTGGAATTTAATTATTCATTGCTAGAATGCACTCCAGGTTCCATAAATTCAAAGGTGATTAATAAATAGATATGGATGCCATTTGTCGATTAAAAAAAAAAAATCAATCCACCTATCATATCCACACAACCGATGTATCTATTGGTTTCAATGCAAATCTAAAATCTTGACTACCTTTTACAAGTTAAGTTTTTAGTCCTAGCCATCTGTGAATTTTGCTTCAAAGTTAACTTGCCCTCACTCTTTTCAATCAACAAAACAATATTGTTTGTGTAAAACATGAGTTCTTCAAACTTTAGGATTCCTCTTTTAATACGTGGCTCTACCAATTTCTTCAATCCTCCTACATATCTTCTTTCATCTAGGCTCTGATACCACTGTTGGCCCATGGAGAAGCAATATTTACATCATGAACTCAACGTTTCATAAACACCATAAATATGATTATCTTGGATAAATATTTACAATAATGTGAAAGCTTATAAAGCTTCATAGAGTAATTATGGTTTTTAACTAACCTATGAACCAACTCTTATTTAACATAACAAAACAAACTAATTAAAAATAACTTTGGATCATTGGAAAATAATCCAATAGTCTAGTCGACCTAGTATGTTTTTTGGAGCTGAATAAGAGTAATGTATCAACCTATTTGACCCAATAGCCTATCTAGAAGTGAAAACTTGTATTGTGTGGACCTATTTGATCAAGTAACCTATATCTAATGAAGACCAGTATAAATAGAACAAAGTCATTTTAATGTGACTATGTGTTAAATATAAACACAAAAGTTAAAAACTATATCGGCCATGTCGACCTAGTATCACAAATATGGAAAAATAATAAATAAAATGTTAAAATAATGAAAAACGTGAAAGAAAAAATGCAAGGGTTAGATTCACGTCAAGTTCACTAGAATGTATGAAATTATAAATGCATCAACTCTATAAATCAATCCTAACTTGGAGAAGATAGATCCTACTTACACTTTTGATTGGGGATACATTATATAATCATGAATATGACCAATTTTTGGATCCACTAGACCCAATTAGGGGATCTCTTATCACAAAAATGATACTTTAGAGAGTTCCAAAGCCTCCATTCAAGCAAAACTATGTAATAACCCTAACTAAGCCCTATGTTTTCATACTTATTAAACTAATAACAAGTAAACTAAATTCTAATCTAGTGCTCACCAAAGCTTGTGGCACAAAGTAGGGGTAATAAATAATAAAATTAAACATGCATAAGAGACATCTACTCATGTCAATGTATATGGAATATTAATGCATGGAAGATAAGTAAAAATTCATATCTATCTACTCTTACAAAGGAGGAACAAAGTTATAAATACTTACCTTTGAAGATGAACCCATCAAGCCTCAATCTCTCCCTTGCCCAAGGTGCTTCGCAATAGGTTGTTGTGGTATGTAAGGATAAATTATCTCTAGGCTACACAACCTATTAATGCATCCAAAATACTTCTCCACAAGACAAGATCCTTCTCTCCAAAGAAAGTATGAAACTCTAATCTTTCTCTTCAAGTAGAATGGTGGATAAATAGATGCACAATAACTCTTACTTCTCTTCTCTAAATAATGGAAAAATGATCTTGTATATATAGGCATATTTAACCCTAAGGCCTTCTAAAATTTTCAGCCAACAGTGTCGACCTAGTCGACCTAGTACTATTATGAAAAAAAATTCACTAGGTCACAAGCTAGGTCAACCAAGAGCTGACCTAGAACCTACATATTTCACCCATAAGAGTACAAGGTCCACCCAATCGACCTAGTATTATAAACAATTGAAACGGGTTTTAAGTTAGGAAAAGGAGAATGAAAGGTGGTAAAATACTGAAGGACTATACAAAATATAATATAATCTTAGGGGGGTGGTTTTTTTAGAAGATAAGTATGTATATTGTAAGTGGAAAAAGGGACAATAATATTGTGAAGCACCAATGGTCTACACACCCCTTTCCCAGTGCACCCTTTAAAGCATGCACTTAGAGATATTGAGATTCGATAGGTTCTTACAAGATAAAGAGCATTAATAATTGATAACAGTTTGAAAATATTATGTGTATACACACTAATCATAGAGGAATGCCCTAAAATATGCTCACCTCTAACAAAAAAATGATCCTCATCAAAAATTTCAAAAAATTCCTGGACAATATTTTCCTAAAAACCCTAAAATATTTTTAAAAAATTTAGTCATCTAGCTACCTAAAAAATACCCCTAGCTAATTTATATTGTAATAATGCATCTATTGAATCTGGTTCACTTTTCTTCTTATTTCCACCCATCTTTATATCTATTCATAGTAATCTTGAAATTTTGTTTCTATGATAAAAACTTAGCTCAGAATTACATGGGGTACAGAGGAAAGCAAAGAATTGGAGATGTGATGCAATAATGAATAATAGCTATAATGAATAGCAAATAAATGTGTATCATGAAATTATGGCAACAATTATGACCAAACACTTTAGAGCATGCATGGTTTAATGAGAAAATAATTTTTAGGTCATTATCAATGATGTGGTGTGAGGGGTCATAATTGGTGACAATTGAAATAATATCCACAATGATTTCCACATAAATTCATATATTTTTGAAAATATATTTTTAGAATAACTTTACATCAAATGTTAAAATACGGTGATGGTATTGGATTCATCACATCTACATGGCATCACAAGAAATTATCCATTTGAAAAGTGTTGTCTACCTAATGGTCATACATGTAAAAGATAAAATAACAAATGCCTAACATTTTGGGAAAGAAATACAACTATACCTCTATCATACAGATACATGTCTATCTCCTAAAGTTTCCATGTGTACTGAAAGGATAAATAATTTTGAGAAGATAGGATAGTTGAAAATAATTTATGTTTATTGTAGATGTTTCTTCTAAAAAGTGTCATTTCTAGTTTTCACCTTTCAGTAGTTTTTTCTATATGTTTTTTTAATTTTCATGTGTGTGTGTGTGTGTGTGTGTGTGTGTGTGTGTGTGTGTGTGTGTGTGTGTGTGTGTGTGTGTGTGTGTGTGTGTGTGTGTGTGTGTGTGTGTGTCTGTGTGTGTGTGTGTGTGTGTTTTGAATTTTAAAGGGAGGAAATTTGGAATTTATTAGTTTTCAACTCACCCCTTTTATTGGATATCTACTACAAAGATCATTTGGCCTTAGTGGAAGAACCAGGTTCTTCCACAAGGTCAAATTGGTTTTGATTCTGCTCAATGAATTCTTCCTTGTTGAGAGGTCTTGTATATATTTTAAGCATGTGACCATTGACCAAAAGTGTCATTTGGTCACCATCACTTAGTTAATGTTGGATAGAGTCATTATTGTAAATGGTTTTGATCAAGAATGGCCTCAACCATCTTGTTCTAAGCTTACCTTTGAAATTATGGAATTTAGAATCAAATAGAAGTGCCCAATCACCTTCTTGAAATTTTTTTCTCTGATGTGAGTATCATGCCACTATTTTCTCTACTTTTGGATCGTGTTGGTTTGAGTGAGTGCATCCATTCTCAATTCATCTAGCCCATTTAGTTGCATGATTTTTTCCTTATGTGCTTCATCAAGATCAATTCCTATATCAGTTATTGTCTTCAATGTTTGTAGTTCAAACACTATTAGTAACAAATATTTCTTTCCAAACATAAGCTCATATAGAGAAAATCATGTGGTAGTCTTCCATGTTGTGTTATATGCCCAAATTGTTTTAGGTGCTCTATTTTCCCAATCTTTTCTGTTGCTATTCACTATTTTGGTCAGAATGTTTTCCAACTCTTGGTTAGTAATCTCCACTTGCCCATTAACTTAGGGATTATATGGTGAGGATTTCATGTTATTGATATGATACAATTTTATAAAATCCTTGATTGTGTTAGACATGAATTGATCCCCTTGATCAAAAATAATAGATCTAGGAGATCCAAATCTCAACACGATCCTATGATATAGGAAATCAGTAACTATTTCTTCTCTAGCAAATGTGAGTGCCTGCACTTTAGCCCACTTTGTAATATAATTAGTACATTCTAATAAATATTATTTTCTTTGAGATGGTGGGTTGATTGCTCCAATAAAATCCAAACCCATTTCTCATATGGTTCTAGACTTATTTGAGGATGGAGAGGCATTTTTTAGGATAAATTAGGCTTACTCATCCTTTGAAAAGGATCACATTGCCATACAAACCTTTTTACAGTCTTGTAAAGAGATGATCAGTAATACCCTGCACCAAGGATCTTATAAAGGGTCCTTTTTGCTAAATAATGTCCTCCTCCTTGATTCAAAGGATATATATATACTTTTTTTTATGGTTTTTAAATATTCTCACCATATCGTGTTTCTCAAAATGCCTTGCATGGGTGGAGATGGGGGAATGAGGTAACTACCCTAACTCACCTTCAATTTGTTGATGACATTATCCTTGCTAGTAGAGCTAGAATACGGGAAGCAGAATCTTTTTGGCTTACCCTTGATAGCTATTTGACAGCATCTGGATAGAAAATTAATGATCATAAGTCCTCCATCTTCTTCTTCAATACTCATGCACCTATTCAGAGAAGGATTGCAGCTATATTAAGGTTTCAGATTCAAACCCTGTCGGTGATTTATCTTGGTATTCCCATTTGGTGGGAAGGCAGCCTAGACTATTATGGCAGAATATTCTAGACAAACTTAGGAAAAAAGTTAGTCACTAGACCTGTAGGTGGCTTTCTACAGCAGGTAGAGTGATTCTTCTTCAATCAATTATTCAAGTGCTGCCCATATATCGTTGAATGGTACAGGCAGCCCCAGTGTACTTCCTGAAGGAATTTGATGCCCTATCTAGACAATTTCTTTGGAGCGGTAATCTACAGAATACAAAATGGAGACTTATCAATTGGGCTACTATTTGTCGGCCTAAGCAAGAAGGAGGGCTTGGATTGCAGTCTGCTATTTTGGCTAGTCAAGCCCTTGTGACCAAGCTTTATTGGAGATGGTGTTCCAACCATTCTTCTCTTTGGGCCCAAATTCTCTTAGTTAAGTACTTTCTTGGCGTTGACTCCTATGATATTTCCAGGCTCCCCCTTGAGGGTAGAGGATCGATGGTTTGGAAAACTCTCAAGATTGGTGCTCAGCTCATGAAAAATAGCTTATTCTGGGTCTGCAATAGTGGGATGGAGGCCTTCTTCTGGTGAGACTCTTGGGATGGAGTACCACCCCTTTTATCCTCACATCCGCATTTGCAGCTGCTTAGTGTTGCTTTTCATTCAGCTGGATTGCATATTGTGGCACATTACAAAGAAGCTTTTAACATGGGCATGACTGTTGGTTACAAGTGGAAAAGTTCCTCTGATTGGCCATCAGGGGGCTCAGAAGAGGATAGAAGGGAATTAACTTAGCTTCTTGGCTCCATAGGTTGTAGCTCCCTTCAAGGACGGGATGTTCTTGCCTGGGGAGGAGATGCCACTAGGCAGTATACTGTTGCTTCAGGATATAAGGCCCTGGCTAAACAATTCTTTGATGAAGGACAGTTCCTATGGGGGAATAATATCTGGAACAGGGCTGCTTGGCCCAAGTGTAATTTCTTTTTATGGTTGCTTACTTACAATAGGTGTCTTACGTGGGACAATTTGTGCAAGCGGGGATTTTAGGGACCATCAATGTGTCTTGTGTCACAGCAATGAGGAGACTGCTTCTCATCTTTTTTTCCAATGTGAGTATGCTAAGCATATTTGGCATCTATGGTGGAATGCCTGGAGTTCTCCTTGTTGGCATGCTCTATCATTGGCTAAATTCTGGGGTTGACTTGGTCAGGCTCCTTCAAAGGTCTCTTTACTTCAAAATGCCTCACTGATTGGCCCTTCTTTTATATTCTGGAACCTTTGGATTGAAAGGAATAGGAGGATCTTTAGAGGCACCCAGCTGGAAGTGTGTGCTCTATGGATAAAAATTACCAGTTTGTTGCAAGAGACCTTGCAAGTGAAGTGCGCGGGGGATGTCAATAGGGAACCTGAAGCAGCGGGCTTCTATGCACGTCTGGGCTTGGACCTGACCCTGACCCGTGCAGCTAAGGTAAACAGCCATCTGGTGTAAGGTAGCAGTCAGAATTCGCAGCCCGTGAACAAAATTAGCCACTGGACTCCTCCTGTTGAAGGGGTTATTAAAATAAATCTTGATAGCTCCTCACGTGGGAACCCAGGGGAGGCCGACATAGGGGGAATCGGTCGAGACAGGACTGGGAAAATTTAGTTTATTTTTTCAATTTACAAAGGCCATCAGACCAACAACCTCATGGAAGCCATGGCTATCCTATAGGCGGTTCAATACTGCTGTCAAAAAGGGTGGAACAACATTATGTGCGAATCAAATTCATAGGTAGTGATTAATCTGCTGAATAGACGTGATCTTGGTAAGATGGATTGGCAATTACAGGTAGTTATTCAACAAATCTTGTAATTAAGTACTTCCTTGCATTCAATTTCGTTCAAACACATTCCCCATGAGTGGAACAGTGTTGTGGATTGTCTTGCTAAGTGGGCCTCGGAGAATGGGCCTGTGTGGAATATTACTGAGTGACGGATGTTTCCTATGAGTTTATACCAGAAATTGGTCCAACTGGTGGACCAAGATAATGAGTTGTAACTATTGTTTTGTTTGCATTCTTAATAAATTTTTACTTTTATTTTAGTTAAAAAATATTCTCACCATAAATAATCTTTTATATTAATATCCTATTTGTAATGGTTTTAATAACCATTGGATATTATTTTAATAAAACCACTTTATTCCATGCTTACCTTTATCCCACGTGGATACCCACTTTAAGTGGTTGGTGGCTAATGGGAAGTGGTGTTATTTAGAAGATATGTGTTTTTAAACTAAATTCTAAACTTTAGTTATACTCACCTTTATGCTTGACACCTAAACTCATTTTTAACATGCCTTTATTTCACCACATGGATCATCCACATAGTGGTCAATGAATTTGCATGGAAAATATTATAGTGTGTTAATCCTCACTTTGGTAGTGCTTTGATAAATCAAGCATGGGCATTTCCAACCACCCATATATTATGGGATTTGATTACCATTCTGAGAGGCTATTGAATCATCTAGACAATAAAATACATGGGACCTGAATGTAGGGGGTGAATGCAGGGGGACATTCTTTCTCCATTTTGGCATGGCCATGTAGACCATGAAGAGATACACATTCAACCATGGAGAAAAACTAGGTTAAAGGAGCTAGTAATAGGTTCCCACTGATGGAATGATGAAGGGAAAAAGTTTTCAACATTTGATTTAGAAGATGAGGGATTGAATATTTTATTTACATAGTCCCCAAATCAAGACGGCATATTTTGCCTATTTAATAAGATTATTGGCATATTTGTTGAGTGGCATATTGGCTTAGACCGAACCAAGTGTAAAGGAGGAGATATCCCTGTTGCAAGTCCATTATGCCTAGGTGTATTATATATAAATAGCATGATTATTTTTACTAAAGCCACAAATGATAAATAAATTGAAGCCAAAATGGATGTTAGTCGATGTAGAGTGGAACCTACATTTAGAAGGTTTATTCCTATAGTTTTTGGAGCTCATTAGCAAGTCCTCACCCAAGGGTGAAGTTTATACCATCAGGTCAATCTCTACAAAATAGTGTTGAGTGATTTGTCTAAATAACTATTCTTGTATGACCCATGGTTACAATAATGACAACATTTACAAAGTCTATTTTGGTGAATTACTCAACCTGGTTGACATGGTGCCTAGGTATGATTCATTGTTAGTACATTTGACTATGGGGGATGTCCTGACTGTAAGAAGCAAGAAGGGTACTAAGATAGGTGTCATGGTAGGTGTAATTGGTGGTATTGATATTGTCTTAGTTATTGCTACCAAGGTGTATATGAATTAATTGTAGAGATTTATAAATGCAGACCCACTAAGTATAAATGCTAAAGTTATTTTGTGTGTGTAAGCATTGATTTAACAAGATATTCGAGACTCTCATTATTACTTTACCTATTATTGAAAGGCTTGTATGTCATGGGAATTGTAGATGGAAATGTCTATTTATTTGGCCATGGTGAAATATACGTAGACCGAGTCATTTTCAAGGACTATGCAATGAATTTGTAAGGTCGAGGGATTGATTTATTTGTAGATTGATACCTCTTCATACAAAGTTGAGCTGGTCAAGAAGTCATCTTATATTTGGTAAATGTCTGTTGGCCATGGGTTTATGGCTTATGAAAATAGGTATTGGTAACCTCTTTGTGCATACATATGTTATTTTGCACAGTCTCCAATAAAATATATTTATCTTTTATTTTTAACATAAGAAGACAGTTATGAATCATGACTATATATATTGCACACAGTAAGGCCTTATGGCCAAGGGTAGATTATTATTTTCCTTACAGGTTATTTAAAAACATACAAAGACCTATGATAGGCAAGGAAGAAATGTATTTATATAACTATGTATGGATACACAAAAAGACCCGTAACTATATTTTTAATGTCTTAATTTTTAAAGGGCCTCTAGCCATAGAGTATGTATGCATATATTTGCAAGGTCATTAATGTAATTATAGGTCTATCATGAGGTATAAAATTCTTATTTATCAATATGTCCTTTAATATTTTTACAGATACTCTTAATGGAAAAAGTTTCATGCATGTACGGAGAGGAAATATAAGTGTTGCTAATGAAGAAGGATGGTTGTTCATAGTTTTAGAGCTTTCACTATCAAGGTTCACTATTAATTACAGGTTCTCAAATCCATTTTGATGTAAGTTTTAAAATGTTGATAATTTAATCTTTTTAATGGATCAGATTACAATTTCATAATCCCTAAGAAGTAGCCCAAATGGGTGAACTCCTTTATCAGAGTGGTGTCATTTCCCTTTTCAATATTCTGAGTTTCAATTATTTTAATTTAGTTACAGATGAATTAATTAAACACTATATAATTATGGGAAATTAAAATAGGACACAAAATAAGAGTTTTTTTTTAGTGTGGGAAATGAATTTACAGAGTTGGCAGACTACTTTTAATTCATTCCTAGATTTTATGGAACCAGTTCTATTTACTATAGGTAATTGAGAATTTAGTATCCATTTTATAAACTATTTACCCAATTTATATATCACTCTTGATTAATTATGGCATGCTCTGATGATGTTAAATACTTCATATTCTTTGACATACTTGAAAAGTACATGATCAGGTCCAATTTTAAACATGCCTTTAAACCATTTAAAATGAGAACTAGATCTAATCAAACATTTTCTTTCTTTAAAAGTAAATGAATGAAGAAACTTCCCTATTGACAAGTAATTTTTCATGTCTGCAAACCATGGGGAGTATGTAGATATATAAAATAGCTATTCATCTAGAAAAGAATCCCCATAGGTTCATCTTCACCTGTAGTGATCAATTTAGATTAAAAAAAATTAGCAACAACATTATATTTCCCAGATTTGTCTATGATGGTAATGTCAAATTCTTGTAACAACAGTATCCATCTAATTATTCTCCCACCTAATATTGGTTTGTTCATTAAGTACTTAATATTTAAATTATCTATATAAATAAATACCTGATAACCAATAATGTAATGCCTAAACTTGTTTATGGCATAAACAACAGCAAGAAATTCCTTTTCTATAGTAGTGTATTTGTTCTCTATGGGAGTAATATTCTTTTTGATATAATAAATGGCATACATTTTTCCATCCTCATTCTCTATCCTAGAATGCCTCCTAATGCATTATTGGAACCATCAATATAGATATGAAAAGGATCTTCCCAATTAGTTCCTTTCAAAACTGAAGCAGTCATGAGTTTTTTCTTTAATGTTTTAAAAGATTCTTGACACTTATCAGTCCATGCAAATTCACTATCTTTTATTAGAAAAGAAAATATTGATAAAACTATCTTTCTAAAATCTTCAATAAATCTTTTGTAATATCTTTCATGATCGAGAAAAATTTTAACATCTATTTGTGTTTGACGAATGGGTAGATTATAAATTACCTCAATATTTTTGGGAGCTACTTTTATTCCTTGAAAAGAGATATGATGTCCTAATAATATCCCTTCTTCTACCATTATAATACATTTCTCATGACTTAAAGATACTTGGTGTTCCTCACATCTGGTAAGCACTTTATCCAAATTATTCAAAGCTTAATAAAATTTAGTGATATAGACATTGAAATCATCCATGTACACTTCCACATAATCATTTGTAAGATCAGAAAATATGGCTAACATTACTCACTAAAAAGTAACAGGTGCATTGCATAATCCAAAAGGAAGGATTGTATAAGTAAATGCTCCCTAGATGCAAGTAAATTTAGTTTTATATTTATATTAATGGGCTATTCTAATTTAATTATATCTTCTGAATCCATTTATGAAATAAAAATACTACTGTCTTACTAAATTGTCCAAAACTTGATCAATAAAAGGTAAGGGAAAGTAGTCTCTCATAGTGGCTTTATTCGGTTCTATGTAGTCTACACAAACTCATTATTTTCCATTATTTTTAGGCATAATAACCAAAGGTGAAACCAATTGAATATTAGATATGGGGTAAATGAACCTAACTTCCAATAGTTTTTCTATGTCTTTATTTACAATTTATTTCAAGGTTGGGTTTATTCTCTATTGTGGTTGTCTGACTGGTCTAACATCTTTGGTGTAGATGTGATGTATATAGACACTAGGATGTATTCCTTTCATATCACTATAATCCCAATAAAATTATTTTGTGTGTAATATCAATACATCAAACACCTTATTTTCTTATTGGTCAATCAACTAGCTATTGATATTCAATAGTTTATCATATTGGATTACAATATGTTTAGTGCCTGGAACAATGGAATTTAAGTGTTGTATTCACTCATCAAGGCATTAAATGGACATGTGTGTGGTAGTAACATGTTAATTATAGCTACATTATTGTAAAAGGTGTTACTTGTAGAGAACATATTGGTCAATAGACAATGAAAATCATATAAAAATTAATTATGTTTATTTTGAGCCCAATTAACTTTGGCTTGTTGGATGTCTTGTGGACTAGATAACATGTTTGGGGAACTTATGGCATTGTCTTTATTCTTAGTAATGGATTTGAATTCCTCACATTCATGATTATTCATCTTTGGAGATAATCTTTTAGACTTTGGAGTTAATCTACTAGTCTTTAGAGCTAAGCTATGAGTCTTCAGAGTTAGGTTGTCAAACCTTAGAGTAAAACTATCAGACTTTAAATCAAAATTATTAGACTTTGGAGCTAGGATTTATTGGTCCAAATCTTATATTATTTGTTCCTCATACTCTTGGGCATGTTCTTTGATGATGACCATGGATAAGGAAGACACACTAGTCTGGTTTTGTTCAAGATGATCCACCCATATCTATTTAGAAAGACCCATTTAAGGTATAGTAGGCAGATAAAGAGATATATGTTTAGAATTAATTCCACTGGAAATGGTCATTTCTCTATATTTAAATTCAATTCATGCTGCAACTATAGCCAACCAAGGTCTTCCAATAATTATTATATATCCTAACCTCTTGGGTTTAGGTTATAGGATCATGAAAACCACAAGGTATTCATAGGATTCTATGGTGACTAGCACATTTTCTATGGTTCCTTCAAGGGCAACATTGAATTGATCTTCCATTTACAAGATTGTAATGGTAGGTTGAATCCCTATTAGGGATAAAAATTATACTATGTTGACAATAATTATGTTGATGGCATCACCTAGATCTACAAGCACATTTGGAATAGACTTGTTCCCAATTGATGCAGTCATCATGAGACTGCCATGATCTCTGTATTTAGGAATAACTATATTTCCTGCTATAAAATCAATAATTTTACCAGTTACCTAAATTATTTTAGAAAATTGCTTCTTCACTCCTAGTTATTTAATGCACAATCCTTTAATGATTTGATTCAACTCAAGAATGTATTTCAATGGATCTTAACAGTGGCATTTCTATCTTCATATATTTTAGTCCATGCATCAATTCATAATCTTTCCTAAGTTTTTATTCCTTAAGTCTCTTAGGAAATGGAACGGTAGGGGGATCTTGAATTTTGGTTAGTGTGGTTATGAATTCCACGTTGTCTTTATTTGGTTCTTGGACTACAAGTGACTCAAGATTATTTTCATCAAATTTTAGTTATGGTAATGGGTGAATCTCCTAATACCTTTCCTAATTTGATCTGAACATTATTACACTTAGTTGAACCATTTGTAACATTACTTTCTTGACCAGCTCCATAAATAGGTGTATTTTGCCTATTCTTAGGATTTGCCACTAGTTGGGTAGGTAACTATGGTTGGTTAACCTACTAATCAATTGGTGGTGAATAAGGTTGTGAAGGAATCAAATCCTATTATGGAGTAAACCTTCATTGTGTTTGATATTATTGATTTGACCATTGACGTGGTGACTATTATACCCAATGTGTTTGTTGGTTTTTCTACTATGCCTAGGGTTGTGAAGGATTTTGAGGCATTCCCAACATCTATGGCATCCATTATTGATTACCCCATGGTTTTGGTTATGGTCCCCACATTGGTGGTGTGACTTATCTATCCCATGGTGTCATCCATTAATTGGGAGGAAATCTTAGACCAAATTGATTTTGAGGCTGGGAGTATTGGCTCCCTTATCTTTGGATAAAGTTTACTTATTTAACTACATGTACTTCTTGTTTTACTTGGTTTCTCATGACTTGGTTTCTCATGGTAGGAATATGTTTTCAATTCTTGGTGTCATGGTCTAGGTCACAAATACCACATACTTCTATTTTATCTAAAGTGAAATCTGTATGTTTGAGTCTACATCTAGGATAATATATTGACAATTGTTCCATGTTAGTGGCATTATATTTGATTTGAATCTATATAATGTGTATGTTAGCTATAATAGAATATCTATTTTTAAATTAGCAAATTCTTCCATTAATTGACCAACTTTAAGTGATTTTCCTAACCTTGATTTCCTTATGCTAGGTCTTGTGCTGGAATAGTTAGTACAAAATGCTGAAATCTGATGAAAGGTTAACTTGTCAATGTCACATTTTAACATTAGGTTCAAAGCATCACATGCATTATCATCTAATCCTTTAATAAGTAATGTCTTGAAGAACTTCTTAGTGAATTGATAACCACTCTATTTATGGTAAATATAAACCTATCAAGGTAATCTTCTAAGGTTTCATCTTCATTTTGTTTGATCTTAGAAAAATCTTCTTTTCATTCTCTAACTCTATAATAATCTTGATATTTGTTAATAAATATACAGTTTCCATTTCATCCTAATTGATTATATAATTAACCTCAAGGCCCATGAACCTTCTCATGGCTACATCCTTAAGTGTAGATGGGAATAACTTTAACTTTTGATTATTTGTGACATAGTAATATGTTTGACAGAGAACCTAAAATTCAAAGAGAAACTGATTTGGATCCTCTAAGGATTTACCTCTAAAAGTAGGTAAAATAGATGGTGAGATATTTTTCATGTAAGTTTTGTCATCATGACCTAAACTGACTAGATAGGAAAAATTTATATCCTATTGAGGCTGTCGATCAAGGTTTTCTACATGTGCATGTTCATCTCCCATATTTTCTTCCCAACTTTGGTTATCAATCCAATTTATATTCTCTTCTTGGGTGATCAACCTATGGTCTACCTCAGGAGGAGAATATTTTTTGGTGATCAAATCTTCTTCTTGTCAAGCTTATCGGTCAAATACAACTATTTCAAAAAGGGTATTTTTAGGATCAATTCTCCCTATAGGGGAAGATGTCCTAAATAAAAAAATTCTTATAAGATCTATTTGTGAGGATGAACCTTGTTCAGGAGAGGAATCATAATACAACTTTTAATTTCCTTTATTTCACTTTCTAATCTTTTCAATAAGGATAAGATCCTCTCTTCTTATTTTATTTAGAAATATTTAGAGATAAATCATCCGTGATAATCTTTTGGGTGGTTCATAAATCTAAGGAATCCTAGATTGTTTTTGGGGTATAAGAATGTTTTTGAATTTTCCATGTATAACTCTAATATAGGATCTCACTAACACTTATTGATTAAGAGTGTCCCTATCAATGGTGTCAAAAATGATAGACTATCATTATACCTCTCATTTAACCAATAAATAAATTAGTTTCATTTATTACTAGGGCCAGTATCTAAGGCTATATGCAATGAGACTATTGGATATTTGAGTTTACAGTTCACTGTTTGGGGGGTTTAATCTATTGTAATGTCTAAATCCTAAAGATAGAAAATAAGACCCTAATTCTAAGTTGCAAAAAATTAAATCTAAAAATTTATGTTAATTGAAGATCTTCTATGTCATTCCTTGTTAGAAGATTCTTCAATTCACACTGTCAACATCCATAACTTAAAAATCTAGCATAAGACATTATGGTGTCCTCACTCGACTTGCCTAGTTGGGTAGGACAATGTGACATTTTAGAATGTGATAATGTTGTCTAATGTCACTTAAACTACTTCAAACAAATTATGAATATAGAGATGAGTTAACAATCTTTACTTTATATGAAATTGAAAGACACACTCTTACATAAAGAAAACTCACTTGCATTGAATTAAAACAACCTTTGAATTTAATAGAAACATACTTTCATTAAAATAAATCCACACTTTGCTTTGAAAAGAGAAATCACACTTACGATGAAAAGGGAAATCACACTTGCATTTAAAATAGAAATCATACTTGCGTTAAAAATGGAAATCACACTTTACAACAAAATGAAATAAACCTAAATTAAATAAATATGCTTTAGACTATAAACTAAAAATGCCAATTTATCTTAATCTTTGGAGTGAAGTGGGCCCTTGATCCTTCCTTAGAATATGGACAACTTTCACTCAGTAATGAAAAGGAATGTTGAACTTTATTTCATTATCAAAAGAACATGTACAGATACATGAAACTATGTTGGAATGCTTCCAATTTCTAATCACTATTTATTCATTCATTTATCAATTCATTCTCTAGAATGAGGAGATATGTATTTAAATCACATATCAACAACTATTCATATAATACAAAATCTGGTGATCTAAACAACCAAATTTGCTTATTCAAAATAGAATATCTAGGA
Source organism: Torreya grandis (assembly GCA_037957365.1). Classification (NCBI taxonomy): domain Eukaryota; kingdom Viridiplantae; phylum Streptophyta; class Pinopsida; order Cupressales; family Taxaceae; genus Torreya; species Torreya grandis. Next base: position 2,972,197 of record JARHVA010000212.1, read on the forward strand.
ATCAAATCCCATGCTTATAAAGAAGTGTTAGAACTGACTCAACTAACAATAAATGATAAATAACTAACATAGATCTAAAGATATTATATACACTTTTACAAAATAGAAGTATATTTATATCTGGATTATTTTAGACCACTGTGAATAGTAATGTCTAAAAGAAGATATCTAAATATGGAAAGTATATATATATACCATTCCTCATTCCATTCTCAACATTCATACTTAGGTAAACTTGGGGCAATTAAATGATTCATCCCCAAAATGGCTTACCACATCCACTCCATCAATTCTCTTCTTCAGAAAGGTAATGCCTTAGAATGGATGGGCCCTTGTCAAAAATCCTTTGATAACGTGAAAGATTCATTAATTCACCCACCTACACTTCATCCTCCTACAAATGATTGACCTTTATTCTTATATACTTCTTCCACACCCAGATCAGTTGGGGCAATGATTTCCTAACAAGATGATACTAGAAGAGAGTATGTCATTTATTACATTAGTTGAGGCCTCATCAATTATGAGACATGTTATACCAAAGTCAAACATGATTGCCTCACCATCTATTTCATAACTAAAAACCTTCACCACTACATGCTTTACTAAACTACTTATATCATCATTAATTTTGACCCCCTTCATCACTTCTTCTCTAAAGCTTTTCTTCATGGAGATAGAATTGGCAAATAAATGGTCCTTCTTATGGTATTTTATATCCACATTGTGACTCAAAAAGTTGTCAAAGGTCAAGTCATAGCTGATTAACTTGTCATAGTTCTCATACCAGCTACCAATCACCTTCAAGATGTTCTTCCAGATGATAATATCTTTTACATTAAAGGGCTTAATCAAGATATTTATCTCAAAGATTATTTCCATAACTTTACCACTGATCTTGAAGTAAGTAATCTTGATGAATCCTCTATTCCCTTTGATACAACTAAACCTAAAGTAGTTATTGAAGAGCTTCCTAAAATTAATGTTGACTTGCACAAAGATACTTGGACCCTTCACTTTGATGGTGCTAAATTCCTTCAAGGAGTTGGGTTAGGCTATATTCTTACAAGTCCTCTTATCAAAATAATCCCTTTGGATTTTCACTTCACATTTTATGTCACCAATAATATGACCGAATATGAAGCCCTCATCTTAGGCATGAGAGTTGCTCTTGATTTAGACATTCAATATTTTCATACCTTATGTGATTCTCAACTTATTTTTCATCAATTAAATGGTGATTACCAATTTAAAATAGAAAATCTCATTACCTATCATCAAATTATATCCCCTCTCACTAATGATTTCATCTCTTTCACTATTGAGCCTATCCCTAGAGATCAAAATTACATTGTTGATTCTCTTGTTTCTTTAGCTTCTCTCTTTCATCCACACCAAAAAAAAATTCAATCCCACTTTTCTTATACAAATAATAAAATTTCTATCCTCAAATCAACCACTAGATTTACTTATTTACTTATCTAGAATGTATTTTGACATAACATCCTTTATTATCACAATGTTGAATGTAACTTACTCTATTTTCTTCTACAAGATGAGGTCCCTCCTTTTATTAAACAAACACATGTGGGCATTTGTGGTGGCCACTATAGAAGACATGCTACAGCCCACAAATGCCTACATATGGGTTACTTTCAGCTTACTCTTGGAAAGGATGCAATTAAATTCACTAAAATTTACTCCTTGCCAACTTCATGATGATATAATTCATTCACCTCCATTAAAGTCTTAAATTATCAAATCTCCTTGGTGATTCTCCATGTGGGATTAGATCTCATTGGCAAATTACCTAGCTCCCAAGATAGACGTGTTTTTATCATCACTATTACTGAATATATTACTAAATGGGTTGAAGTAATGTCCCTAGTAACACCATATCCAAATTTATTCTTAATAAAATCATTTTCCACTTTGGTATTCCCCATATTATCATTTTTGACAATGGTGGTAGCTTCAAAAATAAGGATGTTAAACAACTTTGTGTTATATTCAAGATTAATCAAAAATTATCTACACTTTATCATCTATAATGTAATGACCAAGATGAGGCTACTAAAAAAATTCTTAACAAAATTATCCAAAAGATAATTCATTAAACCCACATGGATTGGCACATTCATCTTTATCTTGCTCTTTGGGCCTATCAAACTAGCATATGTACTACCACTAGGGCAATGGCATTCTCTCTAGTTTATGGTTCTGAATCAGTTCTCCCAATAGAAATTGATGTTCTTTCTCTTCATATATCTCTTCGTGGTATCATTCCCAATGAATAATTACATAATACTCACTTTCATGCCCTTAATCTCCTCGATAAACACTGTCTTTTTGCCTTGTAACATAATCACCAATACAAAGCTCATATTTTCAAACAACATAACAAACATGTAAAAATTTACACATTTAATATTGGTGATCTTGTCCTTAAATTAGATTAAACTCATGATAAATAAGGTAAATACACCAAAAAATGGTGGGGTCCCTATTTAGTTAAATATATTCTTGGTCCAAGTATCTACCACCTTCAAACCAATAAAGGCCATATTTTCAAAGACCCCACCAAAGCACAATTCCTTAAGAAGTACTTTGCCTAAACATTTACATCTTTTCATGCTTTCTATCTACATATATCTAACACTTTGGACAGGTTACTTACATGGGTCTCTCCCTCTATAGTATTTCTCTCTTATCACAAACCTTTAGTCCTTCCATTTTGGTCTTTTGGTTTTCCCTTTCTCTAATGAGTTGCATTGTAAAACCATGGATAGGACCCAGTATTCCTCATAATGTACCATAGTCTTCTTTATTTTCATACTCTTTTTACACACTTTTTATATCCCTTGGATTTCTCTTTTGTGAATTGTATTGTAAAATCATGGATAGGACCCGACTTCCTCACAAATACCATCTTTTGCTTATCTCATTTATTTTTCCAATACTTTTTTTTACTCTCATAGGTTTCTCTTTTATGAGTTTTAGTGTAAGACCATGGATAGGACTTGGGCTTCCTCATAAAATTACCATCATGTCATTCCTTTTCTAGAATGTGTTTTATAATAGTTAAATTTTTTTAATCCTTGTTCTCAACTTTAGCTTTTGTTTCTTTTGATAGATGGAATTTATACAACAATATATGTTAGCATATTTTCCTCCACTTCTCTCATTTTTATGATAAGGAATCACACTTTACTATCATTGTATCCCTTTTTCACCCTTTGTCACAGTTTTTATGATTTGAAGTAATTCAAATTGTTCCATGTGTCACTCCTCTTGTTTTCTTTTCTTTCCACTCCACATTAGATAAAACAAGGTCAAAGTCAAGATAGAACTTTTATTTCACCTATATTTATGAGACTCTTAGACCTTGTGCTCTTTGAAGTTCTCTATCTTTGCAACCAATTCCCAAGTATTCAACTAAAAGTCATCTTTAGCACCCATGTTTGGTTTTTCAAATTTGTATGGAGGAGGAATAGAAAAAGCCATCAATAAAGTTAAAAGCCAATCATTTGAATCAAAATGAAATGATAGACAAAAGGAAACATACAAATCTCAAAAGTCAAAATCACACCAAAAAGATGTGATTCCAATCACATCTCCTATCTCTAATTGAAGATCAAACTCCATAGTTGGCCTCACATAGAGCCGAGGTCCATTGGGGTGTGGTAGGCCAGTAAATTAGAATAGGATAATTCAAAAAAAACTTTATGGTGCTACGTACTTTCTCATGCAAGTACTCAATCTTTGGAGTAGACCAATGCCTTTATAAGGGGTTTTGAGGAATGAGTAACACGTTGTGGGAAGGTAGGTCCATTTTACTTTTCATGCATATAGCCTTCATGAGATGATCTACATACTACATTTGATGATCTAAGACTTGTGTAGCTAAGATAAGTTCTTCAAAATTCTTAAGGTCAAAAGTCCTCTTGTTTTTAAAAACCTAATTTGAGTGTCTTGACTTTGATAAAGAGTTCATCTACCTTAGTTTTTTTCCTTCATTCTCCCCTCAACCCATTTCATTTCCCCCATTCATAGACAAATTATGATTTTAAATCTATTTTCCCTCTTTTATACTTCCTTCTTCTTCACCTCTTAAAAACATGTTAACATTACTTTGTTTCAATTTTATCTATCCTTAGAGCAAAACCACATGCTTGAGCAACTTTGGATAACTTTCTTTACACCATAGATTTACATTCCTAGATTAGTTTTTCTCTCTTTTTACCGTTCATTTTTTGTACTACCCTTCTATTATGGGCACCTAAGTCCATACCTTTTTTCCATTATTGAGTGAGGTTGGCTTGTTACTTCTCATTCGACAATGTTGTTTTCCCTTTTTATGTACCTTTTTCCATTGTTGAGTGAGATAAGGATTATTACTGCTCACTCATCAATGTTGTTTTACCATTTTTTTAATGCTTTTACAATTGATATTTGATTATCATTTTTTTTGACATGTATCCTTGGTTTGACTTGGTGATTTTATCTTTCTTACTTAAGGTTTACTTGTTTGAGTTTTTTGGTCTTTAGTAGCCTTGGATTTTTTATTACCTGATTTACTCTTGTTTTTTACTTGGTCATTTGGTCTAACATAACACTTATCACCCCAGCTTGCCAAATTTCCAAGTACAACCTATCCTTATAGCACTAGTTATCTTGGCTTTCTTACGTGTATTTGTTTTTGCTCTTTAGTTTTGTATTTTTAGGTTTGTCAAAAGCAGTATTTGTGCCCTACATAATCAAAACTAACAACACAGCATACAACCATATAGCAATAAAGGTAAGTCAAGGTACACATCATATTTACTTTTTAGTCATTTAATTTTTTAGTTATTTCCCTTTCAATCATTTACTTTCAGTTATTTTATGAATTAAAATATTGTAACTTTTTTTTAGCATCAGTGTTATTTGTTCTTATGTTTTTTCTCAAAGCACCATCTCCTATTGCACTTTAATGACATGTGATGAGCTTTAAGTGGGGAATATGTATACACATAATATTTTTAGATTTTATCAAATACTGATGTTTTACATATTATAGGAATCCATCGAGACTCAATCTCTCTGAGTGTATGCCCTAAGGGGTGCATTGAAAAAGGGGTGGGTAGATAATTAGTGTTTCACATGTTTATTGTCCCTTATTTCTACTTATTACCAATCCAGCTAGCTCCTAAAACCATTCCCTAAGTTATTAATCCTCTTTTGCACACTCCTCTAATATTTTCCCACTTTTTATTCCTCTTTTCCTCACCTTAAGTCCCTTTTGTTAGTTGGCTATGCTAGGCCGACTAGGTCGACCTTGTACAGTTTCAAGTTATTTTTACTTAGAAACTATTTGGCCCTTAGATGACTTAGCTCATGACCCAGTGAATAATTATCTAAATTATGCTAGGTCGACCCTATCAATCAATATTTTTAGAAGGGTTTATGGTTAAATCTAACTATAATTACAAGATCATTTCATGATTATTACAAAATCAATCAAGAGTTATTATTCACTCATACTTCTTTAAAATATTCTCTTCCACCATTCTACTTGAGGAATCTTAGTTTAAGGTTTTTACTTGGAGAATCTCGTCTTGTGGAAATTATTGGATGCTTTGGCCTTTCTTAGTGATCCTTACAAACCAAAAAAACCTCTTGTAAATCCCTTTTGTCTAAGGGAGTTATTGAGTCTTCACAGGTTCACATTCAAGAAAGTATTTTCTAACTTTGCTCCTCTCTTTATTAGATAGAAATAGCATAAGTATTGGCTTCGAACAATATTAATCTTCATATTTCATGTATTACGGTCTTACTCATACTGAGCTTAATTGATATTATCTTATACATGTTTTTATTTCTTACTACCTCTCATGTTGTGCCACAAGCTTTGGTGAGCACTAGATTAGATTTACTTTACTTGTTATTAGTTTAGGTGAAATATAAAACTCATGACCCCCTTTAGGGTTATTGTGTGATTTTGCTTGTCTAGAAGAATTTTAACCCTCTCTATCATGGTGTATTATGGTAAGACATCCCCTAATTAGGTCTATTAGATCCCCATATTGGTCATGTTCCTAGTTAAAAAATGTGTGCCCAATCGGAAGTGTATGGTATGATCTATCTTCTTTAAGCTAGGATTGATTTATAGACATGATACATTTTTTATTGCATACACCAATAACCCAACACATAAGAATCCTCTACCCAATAACCCATACCCTAATAATAATATAAGGAATTATCTTCCTACCAACCCTAAAAATCCACCTTTAAACACTAATAATCCCAACCCACCAATTGACAATTCTAAAAGTTTGACACAAATAGTTCAACAAATGAATATTATGCAAACATATAATACTTCTCAAATGATGCAAATGCAACATCATTTATTAAACATAAATAATCAACCTCCTATTATCCTACCTCAAAATAACCAAACTCTTATCCATCCACCTCTTAGAGATGCCATGGGAAATATTATTAATCTCCAACCCCCTATGCACAACAAGATGCTTCAAAATATCCAAAACGAACCTTTATCTCCCTTCATTATTTCTATTAATATTGTAAATATCTCTCCAACTATTAAATATGATGGGACTAAATACCTTGCATCTTTCCTTAAAGCATTTGGTAATCTTTAGAAATAATGGATTCAAATAAATACCTTTGCAACCACCAAACTTCTAGTCAACACATTCACAAGAGATGTATTAGAATAATATAATCAACTCCCTCAACATTCCATATGGAAACTAGAGGATTTATTCAATCTTATAGTCAAATAATTTCAACACAATGATCTTAAAAATTATCTTAACCACTTTATCAATGCAATATAATCCCCTTCTGAATTAGCTCATGATTTTATTAGATGATGGGAATCTTTGAATCATAAAGTCCATCATAACATGATTGATGATAGCTTATTAAACTCTTTATAACCACCTTAACACCTTCCCTTAAATATAAGACTTGAACTTTTTCTCCCCAAAATCTAAATGATGCAATTTATCAAGTTAAAATACATGACTTCTTATGAAATAGTTTGAGCTCATGATCCTTGATTTACCACTATCTTACAACATATGCCTAGGTTTCCCATGAACACATCATATGATGGATGTTGCCTCTTCAGGTAGTCAATATATTAAATTTATACATAATGGAAAACATTATACAAGTACGTATCCTAATCCATGGAGTATACAAGTACCCAACTCCAAATCTCAATATTTGACTCCAACCATTACATGCATTAACAGTGCACCTCTACCTAAATTTGTTAACATGAATCTAGATTTACAGGTCACTCTTGCCAATTTTGATTATGATGAACCTATTGACTTAAAAATTACTTTTAATACCACTAAATTACTTCCTTACATTTTGGAGTGGCTTCTTCCTTCTTTACTTCCATGCAATCATACCATCCCTCTAGTTGATGAGATCACTAAAATTCCTTACATGAAGAATCTTACATAGAAAATGATTTCACATGTGATGAGTATGGAGTGGCCAAATCATTTCAATATCATTTAGCAATGTCTCCCCAAAAATTTATAAATTTAGGTACATCCACCTCTGACTCTCCTCTAAAAATAATTGTGTGCACTATTTCCCACACATATGATGATAATTATATATTGGCTCAAGCTCAATCATGAGATTTAGACATATAATACTATCAATAGACATTATCCAAAATAAATTCCTTCAATTGTGATATCCATGTCATTCATATTTCAAATAATAGTGAATCCAAACTTGAAGGTCATGTATCTCCTATTAATCCTCTACTTTTGATACCCCACGGGTACTTGAACAAATCTCAACTCTAGAAACTTTGGAAACTTTTGAACCATCTATACCTTCTACAAAACCAAATAATCTACCAACTTATTTACCTTCACACAATGATATAGATACTACTAAGATTACCCACCTCACTTAAACTTAACCTCCATATTCAACACAAACTAACACACCTATCAACAATCTGATTAAATTCACTCAACCTAAACCTAATATTGAACCTACACCCAAAATTACCTCAGATGTTAAAGCCATAGATGTATGATAAATACATTGTAAATATGATCACAATGGTAATAAAATCATTGATCTTGAATTCAATGTCGAATACTATGTATCATTACCCACTTTCCCTAGTGATGAAGCTATACTTGAGCTACTCCATGCTAGAAAACCTCAACTTCCTTGACAATATCATAAACTTAGAAACTTCACATGAAAAACTCCTTATTTTAATAATTTCATTACGAGTTTGGATCCTAAAACATATCCTATTTCTTCTCTTCCTTGTACTCCATATCATTTTCAAGATATAAATGTTATGCTCAATGAAGAAACCACAAGAATAGAATATGGTACACCATCATATCCTAGACCCTTCATTGTCTCTAAATAACTCATACCAACAGAGCATGAAAACTTTAGCGTATTATTTGACAAGTATTGTGAAACCTTTTCTTTGTCATATGAAGGTATGTTAGGCATTGATCATAGTATCATTGTACATAATATCATCACTTACCCAGATGTAAAACCTATTAGATAAAGATAATGAAATTTTCCACCTAAAATTTATACCTTATGTCACAAAGAAATTATTAAAAAATTTGGATGCCAAATTCATGAAACCTATTGAATATTCTAAATGGGTATCAAAAATAATTCTCGTTCATAAAAAATTCACTATGGTCATTTGTATATGCATTTATTTTCATAATATTAACCTAGAGTGTCCAAAATATAACTTCCCATTACCTTCAATAGATGACATGTAGATTCCACCACTGGATATGAAATTTTTTCACTGATGGATGGTTTCTCTAGATATAACCAAATTTACATAGCACAATTAGAGCATCTGTCAGGGGATCTGTAGCTCTACCAATTAGAGCACAATTGATTACTTTCTTATATGTAATTAAACATGGAATTATACCAGAATGATAAAGTAGCTAGAAACTTGAGACAGCAAAGAATTTGAGAGACAATACACACTCTTGTATTAAATACTACTAGAAGAAAATACAATAAGGAAGATGCCACTTCTTCCTCCACCTCAAAGGCTTGCCACACCTCAAGACCTTCTTCCCTCTCTCTCTTGCTCAACACAACAACTCTAAAGCTTGAGTTGCTATCCCTCCTTGAATGCTTCAGCTGATCTCCTTGACCTTACACCTGTAGATCTCCTTGACCTTGCTAGCTTCAATGCCTTTACTTGCCTTAGAATTCATTTACAATACATGCCTTATGGGTCTATAAATAAGATCCCATGCTTACAAAAAATAGAACTCTAACTACTAAAATTAGAAACACAGTCCGTGACTTAAATTAGCCCCTTAGCATGCAAACACTCAGTTCAACTAACTGACTGTTCGTCAACAGCAGTTCCGAAAATACACAGGCGACCGACGCCGGTCCCTGCTGGTCTGGTGCTGTCGACGTCAGCCGACTTCCTGCCGTCACCGGTCTCCTTCTCCACTGCACATGACCGATGTCGGTCATACTGCCGACGTCAGTGGCTCTAGTTCTTCAGCATCCTTCCTTCTAGTGTCTGCAAACAGTTGAAGCTTTTAGCTCCACACCACAACAATCTCCCACTTGGAGATAAACAGCTGCAACTTGTACATGTACCTATACACCATCTATTTTGTTCCTTAGGCTCTGTATCCCTCTTCAATGTCACTCTTGAAGACCAACCACCACATAAACCTGTGATGCAATACTTGTATCTTATGCCACAAGAATTTTGCTGCTCCCAAATTCTCCATGACATACTTCTGAACCAACTCTACCCTTAGCTCAGAAAACTCCCTGTATATGAAACCCTACAACAAGTAACACAATACAGTAATAGGATAATGTAGCTAATATTATCCAACCTGGTAAAGATAAAATACAATGGTCAAACCTCCATTATTTTGCAGCATAATCAAGACCATATACCATAGCCTTCTGTCTCATGTGTCCATCCACTCTCTTCTCTAAAACGGGAATCCATCCCTCTATCCAATGCTTTCTTCCAGCTGACAACACTACCAACAAATACCTGTTTGGTTCTCCAAGGACTAACACTCCTCATCCATGCCAAGCTCCCACTGTTTTTGGATTCTACCTGCATTGCTTCTTCCATCTTCCTAGTTCGTGACTATCAGTAAGCAATATAAAGAAGGTGAACGATGAATATGAGGTTCACATACCTTTCCTGACCTCCACATGGGTGTTTGAGACCTATTAATTCACCCAACATCTGTTCTAGTGACCGATCTAGGCCATCTCCCAGTCTGCTCCCGACCGATGTCGATTCCATGCACTGATCCTGACTGCCGACGTCATTTCCCTGGCCGACGTCGGCGTCCCTCCTGTTGACGTCAGTCCTTGTGACTGATGTCAAACTTCTCCTGTCTAACCTACCGACCCTGCTGGTCTGCACATGACCGATGTCGGTATCTGGATGACTGACGTCGGTGCCAAGCTACCGACATCGGTGTCTGTGTGTTTCTATAAGTGATGAAATTTTCATCCATGAGCTCTTCTTCGATCAAACCTCTGTCCATGCTGCCCTACTCAGATTTATTCAGCCCCTGTGACTGATCTCTGTCCTTCATCTCCTCCATAAACACCAAGGCTTCTTTGTTCCTGTCAAAGGCATCAAATTTCCTCTTTCTGCAATGAACTGTATCTGTGCACATACCTTTTAAATCAAGAACTTCCATTCCCTTCCTATTCTTGTGACCAAGCCTATTAGGCCACATCTTCGAATCTACACCAGAAGTGGAATCAGTAATACAAGTAGACAAATAAAGAGTATCTACTTTCTTAACTCTTGCTAGAACAAGTGCTTCCTTGGTAACCTTCCAAGAATCCGCTATGAGGGTTATTGTGCATCCCTCATCTCCCAACCTTCCTACAGAAATCAGACTCTACTTTAGAATCGAAACATGCATGACATCTTTCAACACCCACGTGTTGTTAATCTGTAATCTCAGCTGCACTTTCCCTTTGCCAACTATCTAACAAGGTGTACCATCCCCTAAATAAAGAACTCCAAAGTCTCCTTGTTCATACTCGTAAAAAAAATCTCTGTTTGGGGATGCATGAAAAGATGAACCAGAATCTAAAATCCATGATCCTACTTGACTATCTGAAGAAAGTATGAGAGCATCCTGCATCACAATATTTTCATCCTTTGCTTCTCCAATACCTGCATGTTGATTCTCTTTATCTCTCAACTAACACTCCTTCTTTGTATGTCCTTTCTTTCCACAAAAATAGTAGGTAATACCTTTGGACTCAGATCTCCTTCCTAACCTTGATTTCCCTTGCTCAACCTTCTCCCTTTGCCTTTCCCTGCTTTCTACACTTAGAGCATTCCCTGATGATTCACTTGTGCTTCTCCTGCATATTTCTTCATTCAAGATCACACTCACAACATCATCAACTTTTAAGATTTTATAAGCAGATGCAGAGTTACTTACTGCCATAACCATACCGTCCCAACTTTCAGGCAAAGAACATAAAATCAAGAGAGCCTTTACCTCATCATCAAAAACAATATTGACTGAAGCTAGTTGGTTTACCAAACCATGGAAATCACTAAGATGAGTATGTACCGATCCACCTTCCTGCATTTGTAAAGTAAATAGTTGCTTCATAAGGTATACCTTGTTAGAAGCCGAGGGCTTTTCGTATAGATTTGCCAAAGACTTTATCAACTCTTCCGTTGTCTTACACTGTGATAAGCTGGAAATCACAGATGATGCAAGGCTCAACCTTATGGAATCGAGAGCCTTTCGATCAAGAACGTTCCATTCTTCATCCTTCATATCTGTGGGCTTGCATGCAACCCCACCCAATGGTAAGTGAAGATCCTTCTGATACAGATAGTCCTCAATCTACATCCTCCAGTGTTGATAATTCTTGCCGTTAAACTTCTCCATTCATAGCTTACTTTCTCCTGCCATTGCTGAACTCCCACTCAATCAGAAAACCCTGTGAATGACCTGTAATCAAAAACAATACCCTGCTTCTTGCAAATCGTAGCTCTGATACCACTTGTCAGGGGATCTGTAGCTCTACCAATTAGACCACAATTGATTACTTTCTTATATGCAATTAAACACGAAATTATACCAGAATGATAAAGTAGCTAGAAACTTGAGACAGCAAAGAATTTGAGAGACAATACACACTCTTATATTAAATACTACTAGAAGAAAATACAATAAGGAAGATGCCACTTCTTCCTCCACCTCAAAGGCTTGCCACACCTCAAGACCTTCTTCCCTCTCTCTCTTGCTCAACACAACAACTCTAAAGCTTGAGTTGTTATCCCTCCTTGAATGCTTCAGCTGATCTCCTTGACCTTACACCTGTAGATCTCCTTGACCTTGCTAGCTTCAATGCCTTTACTTGCCTTAGAATTCATTTACAATACATGCCTTATGGGTCTATAAATAAGATCCCATGCTTACAAAAAATAGAACTCTAACTACTAAAATTAGAAACACGGCCCGTGACTTAAATTAGCCCCTTAGCATGCAAACACTCAGTTCAACTAACTGACTGTTCATCAACAGTAGTTTTGAAAATACACAGGCGACCGACGCCGATCCCTACTGGTCTGGTGCTGCCGATGTCGGCCGACTTCCTGCCATCGCCGGTTTCCTTCTCCACTGCACATGACCGACATCGGTCATACTGCTGACGCTGGTGGCTCTGGTTCTTCAGCATCCTTCTAGTGTCTGCAAACAGTTGAAGCTTTTAGCTCCACACCACAACACACTGGATATGAAATTTTTTCACTGATGGATGGTTTCTCTAGATATAACCAAATTTACATAGCCCTTGAATACCATCATAAAACAAAATTTACTATAGAATTAGGCACTTATTATTACGTCAAAATGCTTTTTAGTCTTTAAAATGTCAAATCAACCTATCAATGTGCAATGCCCCACATTTTCCATGATCTTATACACAAGATAGTGGAAGTTATGTTGAAGACCTCATTGCCAAATATAAAAGTTGTGAAATACACCACCAATCTAGTTATTATTTTTTATCACCTAATCAAATAGAAATTTAGACTTAACCTATACAAATGTGTATTTGGATTTGCATCTGGTAAAATTTTAGGGTTCCTAGTCTCTCTTTGAGATATTGATGTATATTTGGCCAAAATTAATGTTATCATCAACATGACTTTTATTCACTCCATTCCTAACTTATGCACTTACCTTGGAAAACTTGGGTAAATTCAACAGTTCATCTTATAAATGGCTTACCATATATACTCTATCAATTCCCTTCTCAAAAATGGTAATGATCTAGAATGGACAGGTTCATTCTAAAAATATTTTGATAATATGAAAAAATATTTGATCCATCTTTCGACTCTTCAACCACCTTCAATTGATCATCCCTTAATCTTATATACCTCCTCTACCCCTATATCAGTTGGGGAAAGGTTTGACCAACAAGATAATACTGGTAGAGAGTTTGTTTTTTACTACATCAATCAATCACTCATTGACTAAGAATTTTTATACCAAAGTAGAATGTGATTACCTTGCTATCTATTTCATATTTGAAAAGCTCTATCATTATATGCTTTATCAAACCACTTATGTCATTATTCACTCTGATCCACTTCATCATTTCTTCTCTAAAGCATTCTTACCTGGAGATAGAATTGAGAAATGGATGGTCCTCTTGATGGAATTTGACCTTTAAATTGTTACACAAAAATATGTTAAAGGATAAGTCATCACTGACCAACTTATGATGGCACCTTTACTAGCTACAAATCACCTTCAATATAATCTCCCTAAGGAAAAAAAATTATATTGAAGGTATTAACCAAGCTATCTCTCTTAAATATTATTTTCATAATTTCACTACTGATTTAGAAGAAAATAATCAAGAATATACCAATATCACTCTTGATACTACTAAATCCAAATTAGTTATCAAAGAACTACTTGAAGTTACCGTTGATTTGCATGAAGACACCTAGACCCTCCACTTTGATGGTGTCAAATGCCTCTAAGGAGCTAGGGCAGAATGTATTCTAATAAATCCACATGGTAAGATCATACCTTTGGCATTTATATTAATGTTTGATGTCACTAATAACATGGCCAAATATGAAGCTCTAATATTAGGCATGAAAGTAGCACTTGACTTAGATATCCCATATCTACATGCTTTGGGTGACTCACAACTTATTTATTACCATGTTAATGGTGATTATCAATATAAAAGCAAATATATAATCACACATAATCAAATGGATACCACACTTGCAAAAGAATTTTCCTCTTTTACCATCGAGCCAATTCTAAGACATCATAATTCCATAGTTGATTCCCTTGCTTCATCAGCATCTCTATTTCACCCTCATCAAGTACTTAATGCTTCCCAATTTCTTATACAAATAATAAAATCAACTTCTTCTATCCCACAAAATATTTCATTCATCTTTCACATTGAGGTTGTCACTATTTAATAAAGCCCATAGTATAAAAACATAATCAAATTTCTTGAACATCAAACCTACCTCCAAATAGAAATTCTCATGAAAAGACTAGATTACATAAAAAATATTTCAAGCATGTCTTTCAATACAACACCCTTTACTAACATAATGCAAAAGGTTCCCTACTCCATTATGTAATGCAAGAAGAGGTTCCTAATCTCATTGAACAAGCACATGGGGGCACTTATGGTGGTCAATGTAGAAAATATGTTACAAGCCCTAAATGCTTATGCATGGGTTAATTTTAGGCTACTATAGAAAAATATGCTATTAATTTTGCTAAAAAGTGCAATCTTTGTTAACTCCATGATGATCTAATCCACTCACTACTAGTTGAACTCCGAATAGGGGAGTCTCCTTGGTCATTCTCTATGTGGGGATTAGATATCATTGGTAAATTACCTTGGTCACAAGATGGTCATGTCTTTATCATTATTGTTATTGAATATTTTACCAAATGGGTAGAAGCCATGGATTTTTTCAATGTCATGGGAACCAATATTTCTAAATTTATCCTTAACTAAATCATTTTTGCTTTGGAGTTCCCCATACTATCATCTCTAATAATGGTGTAAATTTCAAGAATAAGGACATGACATAGTTATGTGCTAAATTTAAAATTTCCCACAAATTTTCCACACATTACCATCCTCAATGTAATGGCCAAAAAGAGGCTACTAATAAAATTATTAACAAAATATTAAAAAATACCATCCAAAAAACTCGTATTAATTAGCACATTCATACATATCCCACACTTTGTGCTTATCATACTAGTATATGTATTGCCACTAGGGTAACATCATTCTCACTAGTATATGGTTCCAAATTAGTTTTACGATTAGAATTTGAACTCTCAACTTACGTCTATATCTTCATGAAATAATTCTTGATGAATAATTACGTGAAGCTCATCTTCATGCCTTAGAATTTCTTGATGAACACCATTTGGTCGCTTTACAACATAGACACCAATATAAGGCTTGCATTGCCAAAAAACATAATATAAAGGTCAAGGTTAGCACATTTAATTTTGGTAACTTGGTCCTCAAATTAGACTACACACATTAAGAAAAATAAAAATATACCCAAAATGGTGGGGTCCTTACTTAGTAAAAGACATTCTGGGTCTTAGTACTTATCATCTACAAACTAATGAAGGCCATATTTTCAAAGATCCCACCAATGCATAATTTATAAAGAAATATTTTGCTTAAAAATCTCCTTGATTTTTCATAATTATACTATCCTACTAACACTTATTACAATATTTCTCCAATGATCTCTCCTTTTCAATAGTCTATTCTATACACAAACCTTAGTCCCCTTCTTTGGTCATTTGGTTTCTCTTTTCATCTAATTCGTGAGTTGAATTTTAATACTATGGATAGGATCTGATTTTAATCATGAATAACTTTTTATTTCATTCATCCATGTTTCATGCCTTTTCTCTTTGATCATAAGTTTTTTATTTTTTAAACCTTTGTCATTTTCTTCTTTCCTTTGTGAGTTGCAATGTAAGACCATGGATAGGACCAAGCATTTCTCACAAATACCATTTTTCATTTTCTTCACCCTCTTGGGTTTTTATTTTGAGCTGCAGTGTAAGACCATGTATAGGACCAGGCTCTCCTCATAAAAGACACATATTATTTCAAATCTTTTTTCCAAACTAAGTGTTCTTTTTAGAATGTTCAAACATGGTTAAAAGTTTCTAATTCCATATTTTTAGCCTTGGTTTTTATTTATTTTGTAGATAAAAATTGCATAACAAACTATGTTAGCACATTTCCCTATAATTATATACAATCTTATGATAAATAATCATACATACCTATCATTGTATCCCTTTTTACATTTTCACATTTTTAGCAATTTGAGGTAATTCAAATTATTTCATGTTTATTTCCCCTTGATTTCCCTTCCTTACATTCCACTTTGGATAAAATAATGTTAAAGATAAGATATCACTTTTATTTCACATGAATAAATAAGAATATTATACACCATACTCTCTAAGTCTTCTTTCTTAGCAACCAAGTCTAAAGTTTTCAAATGATAGTCATCTTAAGCAATCATGTTTGATTTTTCAAATCCATATGGAAGAGGAATAGAAAAATCCAATAAAAGTTAAATACCAAAAGGAAAATATAAAATCCAAAAGTTAACATCACACCAAAATACATGGTTCATAACACTTCTCCCATCCCCAATCGAAGATCAAACTCCAAGTTGGCCCCATAATAGATCTGAGGTCCATTGGGGTGTGGTAGGCCAGTAGATTGGGATTATAATGCAAGGGCATCTCTTGAGGACCCAAAAATGGTTTCATTTTTCTCTCAAGTGGGTCTATTAGGTGTCAAATAGGTTATACAGGTCATCATAGGTCCATAATATGATCATAAGTCTAAAGTCATGATACTAGATATGATATATTATGTGGAAAATCAAAACATGTAATGTAATCAAGAAACCTTCATGTAGGCAAAGGAGCAAGAATCAGTTATGCCTCCTCTTTAGGCATTTAGGAGTCAATTTTTCTTTAATTATATGGTGATTCCATTTGAATAGATGAATGGGATAAGATTTGTCAAGTTTGTGTGGAGGGGAAGAATTGAAGTTTGGAACCCTTATTTTTGAATGAATAATATATACAGACCCTATTGAGGTCAATTATTGTTGTTCTTTATTGTATGTGTTTTAATTGATATAGGAATAGAATTTATAATTGTTTTTTAGTGTGATTGAAGGTAATGGTTTCCAAATGTGCTTAGAGAATGAGTTTCAAGAAATAATCTAGTTTGTTTCAAGAATCTTATAGGTTGGTAAGATAATATGCATGTTTTCAAGAATCCTTTAACAACCATATGTGAATCCTTATAATTCTATAATAAAGGTACAATAAAAAGTGAATATTATTTTGAAAAGGTTGATACTAAATTAGAAGTTTAAACTTGTGTAGAATGATAAATGAGTTGTTAAGATGAGTAATCCAAATCAGAATAACCATTGTTCTTTATTATATAGATGAGGCATCAAACAGCACCCTACATATTTCTTTACTTGTGGATTGAGTTAAATTTGGTTTTATGATGAAAAATGATCTAAAAGAATTGTGTTATTAGAATATGAGTTGGTGAATCAATTTATAATGGTCGAATAAGTTATAACACTTATCTATTTATTGCTTTTAAACTTTGAATGTTGTGTAACCTGTAAAGTCATGATTACACAAATAGTAAGGTAAAAATAATTTCAATTACGTCATAAGGGTAGGTTACAATACCATGCAAGGTGTTTGAAGTTTTTTTTAAAAATAAATAATCAAGATTCTAGGTTTGCATGTTATAAGCAAGTTTTAGAGCAAAACTAATGTTTCAAAGGTAAAGAGAGTGTTTGCATGGTTAGTAATTGAATACACTTTATCTATTTATGTCTAGTGACTAAAAATTTGGTACATGCATAAGGCATGTGAGTGTGTGTTTGAAATTTAGTTACTGGCTATTATAATTAAAATAATTCCATTTGGGTTGGCATTAATTTGTATTTATGAGCACAAACCATTTAGAAAGGAATCAAGTTTAACAGTTGCATAGGGAAATATAATGATTGGCACCAACCATGAAAAAATCATGCACTAGCCATAAGTGTAAAATTGTGTAACAAAAAGATGTGGTAATTAGAATAATTTGTATAAATGTTATGTAGATTATCATTGAAGTTGTAAGTTGGTAGGCAATCTCACTTGAAATGAATATATACTCAAGAAACCCTTCTCGATTCATTACAAACCCATAATCCCATGCATAGTTGTTTGGAATTCGTGGTAAATTCCAATTAATAGAACATAGTTATATAATTTTGTGTCCTTGCACATAGTCGGTCAGGAAATTTGTGTCAATTAAATATCTCTATTATGTAAATCGGTGACTGAGTAAGCAAAACTAATTGAAAATGCAAACTTGAACTAGTGCCAAATTACATGCCATGTTATGAGAAGCATGAGAATAAGTTGATACAGAAAATATATTTGTTTAATATTGTTATTATAAAATTGTATTAAGCTAGTAAAGACAAAGTAGTTCATAAAGGGTGAAAAAATAATATAGCATATACAAGATGGATCTATTATGGACAATTTAGTGTGCAGAGCTAATAAGGAGATGAGATCAAGCATGGACTGCATAGATTAAAGGCAAGCATTATTGATTGTAGGGACAAAGCATTTGAAAGTAAACAAAATCAAAGCAATTAAAAGTACAAGAACCAAAGTGAAATTATAAACCATTGTATGAAGAGTAAACCTAAGAGTCATTGTCAAAGGAAGTGAGTGAGAAACAAGGTTTAGAGCGATCATTTGGTATATGCTCTGCATCATTTTGGTATCAGAGCAAGGGAAAGTTTTTGTGGATTGTGTAAGATTCGACATAGTGTGTTTTGAAGTGAAATATAGGATATGTAGTCAAGGATAGTGATCCATGGAGAGAGATAAAAAAGATGAGGATGATTTGGTCAAGATAATGACCCAATTGATTGCTCTATTAGTTATGAGGATGAAGGCTATTGAGGATACTCTCATAAATAGATAATAAAGAGAAGAAAGAGATGATAGGAACCAAGGTCAATTAATACTATTTCAATCAAGGATGGAAGAGAGAGGAAATGGAGAGATGGTTCAAGGGAGACCACAAGTGCACGCAATAGGTCAAGAGGGCATGGGATAGTAGCATGCAACATAGATTAGACCATTGGTAGATGGAAGAATGAGAAGAGAAGAAGGTCCAATGAGAAGAAGACCAATACAAATATTTTAGGGATATTATTGGTAATGTCAAAGAGAAGGACATAAGGTAGTAGAGTGTCCAATAAACATTGGCAAAAGTATGCAATAAAAAAGAGTAAGAGAAGATAATGAGGAGAGAAGGCATGACAAGAATGAGTTTTTACTCGTGAGGAGAATACTATTGTAGTAGAGGCAAGTCAAAGAACCAACCCAAAGAAGAAGCTTATTCAAGAGTAGGTACAAAATAATGGGTAACGTATGTAATTTGGTAATTTATGGATGTAGTACTAACAACATTGTGTCTTTAGAGATGGTGCAAAATTTGGGTTTGAAGAGGATGCGACATCCATAACCATACAAGGTTGCATGGGTTTAGAAAGGACACCAAATAATGGTAAGTGAATAAATTTGGGTTGAGTTTCAGATAGGAAGGTATAAATATCAAGTGTTATATGATATTTTGCCTATAGATATGTGTCATTTGTTACTAAGGATACCATGGTAATTTGATAGGCATGCCATCTATGATGGTCAAGCTAACACATAAACTATTAGGCAACATGGAAAGACATATACACTTATCCCATTAAAAGGTGAATAATATAGAAGAGATGAGAGAATCATGATGATGATGACAAGGTAGTATTGGAGTCAAGAAATGGAGAGTTTGGGTTTGATCAAAACACCCAACTAAGATCAGATAAGTTGTGTTAAGATGATTGATATAAAACATTATGAGTCCACAAAGATGGACATGAGAGAGGATAAATAAAAGTGTAAGGTGGCAGCAAATAGTTGTCAAAATAAAGAAAAGGATAGATCACCTATGAGAGTGCTTAAGAGAGAAGAAAACCAAGGCAAGCATGGTAGCGAAGCATGTGAGAGAGAGGATAGTATAATAATGATAGATATAGCAGCTAAGATGGATGAGAAATGGCTTGGGATTACCAACAAGCCATTGAAGAAGCTAGATATTGAAATGTAAAAAGTGAAGGATCCAAGTTGTGTGTCTAATGAATTAATTTGTGATGAAAATGCAAGTATGGAGTAGGTATCCAAATAAGAAATAATATAGACATTCAAATGTTTGAATGAGATTATTGAAAAAGAGAGGATGTTGATGAGATGGGAAATATACAATAGGCCCATGCACAAGGTGACTATGAAGGAGTGATAAGTCAAGAAGATGAGAGATGGACTAAGAGTATGCAGTCTATGGATGTGCAAGAGTTAGGAAGCAATCAAGATGATGTTGATATATAGTAGCAAATCAAGAATGTACATGAGAATGAGGTATGCAAAGAATAAGAAGATGTTGTGCATGAATTGGAATCGAAAGCACAAGGAGCATTGGTGAAAGAGGAAGAGATCATACTTGCAGTAGTGGTTGAAGATGGAGTTAAGGAGAAGGAGAATCAGTTTGAAGAGGAGGAAGATTGGTGTACATTTAAAAATAAAGAAGAGGAAAGTAGCAGCTATGATTTGTTTAACAACTGTGTTTCATGTACAAGTATGGTGTTGAAGGAGATGAAGTAGATAATGCCTAAATGTGGGGCCCAAGAGCATGTTCACCTCTATGAGAGGTAAGTAGAAGTAGACAATTTCAAAGAAGAGGTTCAATGCATTTAGGCAGAAGCATATACCAAGTGCATCCTTCCATATTCATGGCAAAGATTTCTCAGCTTGGTAGTATGATGTAGGGGCATCCCTTGAGAACCCTAAAATGGTTTGTTTTTTGTCTCAAGTGGGTATATTAGGTGTCAAATAGGTTATAGATGTCATCAGAGGTCTATAATATGATCATAAGTCTAAAATCATGGTATTAAATATGATATATTATGTAGAAAATCAAAACATGTAATGTAATCAAGAAACCTCCATATAGGCATAGGAGCAAGAAAAAATTATGCCTCCTCTTTAGGCATTTAGGAGTCAGTTTTGCTTTAATTAGAGGGTGATTCCATTTGAATAGATAAATGGGAAAAGATTTGTCAAGTTTGTGTGGAGGGGAAGAATTGAAGTTTGGAACCCCTATTTTTGAATGAATAATATATACAAACCTTGTTGAGGTCAATTGTTGTTGTTGTTCATTATATGTATTTTAATTGATGTAAGATTAGAATTGATAATTTATTTTTATCGTGATTAAAGGTAATGGTTTCTAAATGTGCTTAGAGAATGAGTTTCAATAAAGAATCTAGTTTGTTTCAAGAATCTTACAGGGTTGGTAAGATAATATGCATGTTTTCAAGAATCCTTTAATGACCGTATGTGAATCCTTATAATTTTATAATAAAGGTGCAACAATAAATGAATATTGTTTTGAAAAGGTTGATAATAAATTAGAAGTTTGAACTTGTGTAGAATGAATAATGAGTTGTTAAGATGAGTAATCTAGATCAGAATAGTCATTGTTCTTTATTATATAGATGAGGCATCAAATAGTACCCTACATATTTCCTTACTTGTGGATTAAGTTAAATTTGGTTTTATGATGAAGAATGATCTAAAATAATTATACTATTATAATATGAGTTGGTGAATCAATTTATAATGGTTGAGTAAGTTATAACACTTATCTATTTATTGCTTTTGAGCTTTGAATGTTGTTCAACCTGTAAATTCATGATTGTATAGACAGTAAGGTAAAAATAATTTCAATTACGTCATAAGGGTCCGTTACAATACCATGCAAGGTGTTTGAAGTTTTTAAAAAAATAAATAATCAAGATTCTCAATCTGCATGTTATAATCAAGTTTCATATCAAAACTAATGTTTTGAAGGTAAAGAGAGTGTTTGCATGGTAAGTAATTGAATACACTTTATCTATTTATGTCTAGTGACTAAAAATTTTGTACATGCATAAGGAATGGGAGTGAGTTAGTGTTTGAAGGTCAGTGACTGGCTATTATAATTTTAAAAAAAAATCTATTTAGGTTGGCATTAATTTGTGTCTATGAGTACAGACCATTTAGAAAAGAATCAAGTTTAATAGTTACAAAGGGAAATACAATGATTGGCACTGAACATGAAGAAAACATGCATCAGTTGTAAGTGTAAAATCATGCAATAGAAAGATGTGGTAATTAGAATAATTTTTATAAATGTTGTGCAGATTATAATTGAATCCATAATTTGGTAGGCAATCTCGCTTGAAACAAATATACTCAAGAGATCCTTTTTGAGTCATTACAAACCCTTAATCCCATGCATAGTTATTTTGAATTCATGTAAAATTTGATTTAAAAGAACATAGCTATAGAATTTTATGTCCTTGCACATAGTCGGTCAAAAAAATTATGTCAATGAAATATCTTTGTTACGCAGATCATTGATTGAGTAAGCAAAACTAATTGAAAATGTGAACTCAAATTGGTGTCATATTTCATGTCATGTTATGAGAAGCATGAGAATGAGTTGATACAACAAAGATATTTGTTTAATATTTTTATTATGAAATTAAATTAAGTCAATAAAGACAAAGCAACCAATAAAGGGTGAGAAAATAATATGGCATATACAAGATAGATTTATTATGGACAGTTTAATGTGCAGAGCCAATAAGGATATGATATCAAGCATAGATTGTGTATATTAAAGGCAGGCATTATTTCTTGTAGGGGCAAAGCATTTGAAAATAAACAAGATCAAATTAATTGAAAGTACAAGAACCAAGGTGAAATTATAAACCATTGTATGAAGAGTCAACCTAAGAGTCATTATCAAGGGAAGTGAGTGAGAAAAAAGGTTTAGAGTGATCATTTGGTATATGCTCTACATTAGATAAGATAATTCAAAAATCTATAGTGCTACCTACTTTCTCACATAAGTACCCAATCTTTGAAATAGATTGATGGATCTATAAGGGGTCCTAAGGAATGGGGAACACATTGTGGGAAGGTATGTCCATTTTAATTTTCATGCATATAAACTTCATGGGATGATAATCATACTTAATTTGATAACCAAAGATTTATGTGGTTAGGAGAAGTTCTTCAGGGTCCTTCAAGTTGAAAGTCCTCTTGTTTTGAAAAACTTAATTTTAGTGTCTTGACTTCGATAAAGAATTTCTCTACCTTTATTTTTCCTACATGTCCCCCACAACCCATTTCAATCCCCCCATGACAGGCAAGTTTGATTCTAAATTTGTTTTGACACTTCTCTATTCCTTCTTATTCACATCTTAAAACATACTAGCATTACGTTGTTTTCATTTTATCTATATTTAGAACAAATCAATATGCTTGAGTGACTATGGATTATTATTTTTATACCATTGCTTTAATTTTATATAATTGCCTTGGTTTCATTTAACCAATTTTAAAATATTTCATTATCATTCCCTTTTTTTGGACTACATCTGTTTCTATTTTTTTATACTTTTTCCATTATTGAGTGAGTTTGGATTGTTACTCACCAATGTTATTTTTACTTTATGTACTTTTTCCATTGTTGAGTGAAATTAGATTGTTAATTTTCACTTACCAATGTTGTTTTCCCTTTCACGTAATTTTTCCATTGATGATTGAGCTTTGATTGTTACTTATCACTCATCAATGTTGTTTTACCATTTATTGCCCATATTTGTTTAAGGATTGTTACTGATTTTTCATTGATGTTAGATTTTAATTTTTTAGGTATCCTTATTTTTATTTGGTTTGTTACCCTTCTTAATTAAGGTACATATACTTGAGTTTTTCAGTCATTTAGTAGCCTTGGATTTTTAATTACCCAATTTACTCTAAATTTTGGCTTGATTTGGTCCTAACTTAGCATTGATCACCCTAGCTTACCAAATTTCTAAGTACATCATGTCTACACATTTTATTATCTTGAATTTCATGCATTTGTTTTTTTTCTCTTAAAGTTTTGTATCCTTAGGGTTTGTTCAAAGCAATTTTTGTGCCCTCCATGATCAAAACTAAAAACACATAAAATAACCATTAAATGATAAAGGTAATTCAAGGTATGCATATATTAATTATTTATTTTATTTATTTACTGTAAGTCATTTTATGCTTTAAAATACTAAAATTTACTTAGTTTAGTGTTGTGTGTTGTCATGTTCTTTTCCCAAAGCACCACCCCCAATTATAATTGTGTGACATGTGATGAGATTTATGGGAGGAATATGTATACATGCAATATTTTTAAACTTTATCAATTATTGATGATTTATCTCTTGAAATAACCTATCAAGTTTAAATCTATCTGAGTGCACACCTTAAGGGGTGCATTAAGAAAGTGGTGGGCATAGCATTGGTACTTCACAAGATTATTGTTCCCTATACCACCACTTAAAACCAATGCAAGTCCTTCATATACATTTACCTAACCACAAATCTAGGCAAGATCAATCATTCTAACATATTTACTAAAAGGAATGCCCTTTCATTATTCTTCAATGCATTCATTTTTCTACTATTACAATAGCTATCCCTCCACAAACTTGATGGAATATTTTCCATGGCCAATCACCTCAAGGCTATAATCCAATGATTTCACCTTCCTTTCATTGACCCACTTCAATTTCAATACTTTTCTTCCTTGAGGATATTACTCTGCAATAGTTTCATTTTGGTGACTGATTTACCAAAAATGTACAAGGTTGTGAAAAACCTGATACATTTCTGCTTTGACATCTCCATTACATGATCCTCCAAATAATTCACCATATCAAATATCCCTTACTTAATCCAAAACCTCTTTTTACCATCCTCCAAACATAGTCAAATAGGTCGACCCTATTTTAGGAATTGAGCATGTTATGGGACTAAGTCAACCCAGCTGACTTAGTCCACTGCTCTATTTATTAAACAACTAGGTCGACTATGTCAGCTAAAAATTTATAAGGATTTAGCATTAGATATAGATATATATACAAATCCTTTACCCAATTTTCAATTAGAGATAGAAATAATCATTCATTTGTACTTAGTTATAGTCTGATCTTTCACCATTTTAATTGAGGAATCATTACTCAGGGTTTACACTTGGAGAGAAGAATCTTGTCTTATGAAAATGACTTGGATGCATATAATGAGTCTTGTAGCCTAGATCTGAACTATATTTGTTATCCTTATGAACTAAAACAACCTCTTGTAAATCACCATTTTCCAAGGGAGAGATTGAGCCTTGACGATTTCATCTTCAAGGTAAGTATTCCTAATTCTTATTCCTCTATTTTGGTAGATAAAATTACATATGTAATGGCTTATGAATGTATTTATCTCTCTATGATTATGATTACCTCTACATTAACTTGAGTAGATTTATTCTTTAAATTATTAATTTTATGCTTATTATCCCCCATTTATGCTACAAGCTTTAGTGAGCACTAGATTAGATTTGTTATACTTTATTAGAAACCATAGGACCTAGCTAGGTTTATTGTGTGGTTTACTCAACTAGAGGATTTAGAACCCTCTCTAGTGATAATTTGTATTAATATACCCCTTAGTTAGGTCTAGTGGATCTATATTGGTTATGACCTGAGTTGTCTAAATGTACCAACTATATAGGGGAGTCATATAATAATGACCCATAGGATTATTTTTCAATAGGTGTGACGGAGAAATAATGACACATTTAATATCGTATTCAAATATCACTTTAGAGACCAAAAGTTGGTTAATAGCTCACATATCTTTTGAATCGCTAGCCCAATTGATGACAAATATTCATAATCATGCCTATATTAGAATATAAATTTAGTAACGAAATTAATCCATTCTCTTTCAATCCCCATAGATTATTGTTGTAGGTTTTTGTACATGTACTTTAAGAGAATATTCCCATCCCTAAGTGGAAAAATAGACTGAACCTTATACAGATGTTAAAGGAGAATTGTGAGGGGTAGAGATGAACTATCAGCTTATATAATTGCATAAGTGAGTCCTGTGATCATTCCATAGATGATTATTTACTGTTATTTATTATATAAAAACAACAACACGTTTTATCTCCTAGTCACATCTTGATTTAGAGACCAAAAATTGGTTAGTAGGTTACTTATCTTTTGACTCACTAGCCCAATCAATGAACTATATTTGTATACAAGTGTATATGGGTGTGTCAATGTAGGAATTACCTTAATACATGTTATTTTCCTATTATATTTTAATGTTACATGTATCCAAATGCATCCCTTAATAAAATCTTCTCATCTCTAAGTGAAAAACTGAACCAAACTTGGTGTGAGTATTATAGGATAACCATGAGGGGTAGAGATGAACCATCAGCTCCTATAGTTGTATGATAAAGTGATATAATAACCCATATAGGATTATTTTAAACTAGGAATGACATAAAAATTGTGGCATGTTTTTTCTTGTAGCCAAATCTCACTTTAGAGACCAAAATTTGGTGAATAGGTTGTGTATCTTTTGAATTACTATCCTAATTGATAAAATGTATTTTTAGATACATCTATATTGGAATATAAATGTATTAATGACCTTTTTACATTATATGTTAGGCCCAAAAAATCAAATTTTCATGCATTCGAATGCATCCTTTACGAGAATCTTTTCATCCCTCAGTGGAAAAATATACCAAACTTGGCACGGGCATTGTAGCAGAACAATGAGGGGTAAAGACTAACCATTAGATCCTATAATTACAAAATTAGAATCATATGATAAAAAATCATAGGATTATATAACACTATGGATGAGGTATAAATGGTGGCATGTTTTATCTCATATCCAAATTTCACTTTAGAGACCAAATGTTGGTCAGTAGGTCATGTATCTTTTGACTTGCTAGCCCAATAGAAGAACCATATTTTAAAAAATATATAGATGGATGTTTAAATTAATTAATTACAATAGTATTTTCCCTTTTTTTCCATGAATATGAATGTTTCACATGACTAGATGCATCCATTAAGATAATCTTCTCATCTTTTAGGGGAAAAATGGACTGAACTTTACGTAAGTGTTTTAGGAAAAAAATGATGGGTAGGGATAAACAATAATCTCCTATAATAACTACCTATAGGATTATATATAACCTAGGACATGGAATAAATGGTGAAACATTTTATATCTCAACCAAATTTTGTTGTAGATACTAAATATTGTTTAGTAGGTCATGTATCTTTTGACTCACTAGACCAAATCAACTAACCATATTCATAAACACATACAAATGAGTGTATAAACACATGAATGACCTTCATAAATGCTTTTTTAGGACCTCAATACAAATTTTTCTAGTGGAAAGATGTGTCCCTTAAGAAAATCTTCTCATCCCTAAGTGGAAAAATGGACTAAACTTTGTATGGGCATTAAAGGAGAACTGTGACAGGTAAAGATGAACTATCAAATATTTAAATTACATGAGAAATTCATATGATCACACCTGAGATTATTATCTTCCACTAGGGATGAGGGATAAATTATGACACATTTTCTCTCACATACAAATATTATTCCAAATATTATTTTAGGGTCTAAAATTTGGTCAGTAGATCGTGTATCTTTTAACTCACTAGCCCAATCAATGAACCATCTTTGTAGACAAGTAAAAATGAGCATATAAATAGAGGAATGACCTTTTTCCATGATATATTTCCTTACATATTTCAATATTTCATAAAACCAAATGCATCCTTTAAGATAACCTTCTTTCCTTAAGTGGAAAAATAGAACAAACTTGGCACAGATGTTTTAGGATAACTGTTAGGGGTAGAGACAAATTGTCATTTCCTCTAGTTACATGTGAGAGTTATATAATCACCCCATAAATTATTATTTTATACTATTAATGTGGAATAAATTATTTTAAATTTTATCTTGCATATAAATCTCTCTTTAGAGACAAAAGTTGGTTAGTTGGTCACATATATTTTGACTCACTAGCCCAATTGATGAACTATTTTTGCATAGGTATCTATGTGGGCATATAGCAATTAACTTTATTCATTCTCTATCATGACACAAATATTAAATTTTCATGCATCTATATGCATCCTTTAGGATAATATTCTCATCCCTAAATGGAAAACATACCAAATTTGGTGTGGGCATTACAAGAGAATTGTGAGGGGTAGAAATGTATTGTCATCTCCTATAGTTGTATGAAGGGAGTCATATAATAACACCTCATAGAATTATATAACACTAGATATCAGGTATAAATGACAAAAAAAATTATCTCATATCCAAATCTCATTTTAAAGATCAAAATTTGGTCAATAGGTCCTATATCTTTTGACTCACTATCATAATTGATGAACCGTCTTCACAAACAAGTCCATATGTCTATATAAACACAATAATAACCTTATCCCATGATTTTTTAGACCCTAGAGATTAAATTTATACATATTTAAATGCATCACTTAAGATAATCTTCTCATCCCTAAGGGGGAAAATGGACCAAACTTTATGTAAGTGTTTCAAGTAAGTTGTTAGGGGTAGGGAAGAATTGAAAAATAATATAATTACATAGGGAAGTCCTTTAATTACAACCCATATGAATATATTCCAATCAAAATGAGGAATAAATAGGAGCATTCTTTTTCTCACATCCAAATTTCTCTTTAGAGACCAATAATTGGTTAGTAGGTCGCATATCTTTTGACTCACTAGCGTAATAAAAAAACCATCTTTACAGACATGTCTAGATGGGTGAATAAACATATGAATGAAATTAATCCATGATCCTTTAGGCCTTACATACAAAATTTACATGTGGTTAGACACATCCCTTAAAATAATATTATTGTCCTTAAGGGGAAAAATGGATAAACTTTGTGCAAGTATGACATGCAATCCATGAAGGGTAGGGATAAAACATTAGCTAATATATTTTCATGGGGGAGTCCATTAATTAGCCTATGGAGTATTATATACCACTTATGATGAGTTAAAAATGGTGGGACCTTTTTTTATTTTAGCCAAATATTGTTTTAAAGACCAAAATTTGGTCAGTAGGTCATGTATCTTTTGACTCACTATCCCAATTGATAAACTATCTATAGATATATTGGTATAGATGTTTAAACATAGGAATAAAAAATTTCCATGCTACATCAAGCCCCAAATATTAAATTTTCATGTTATTGGATGTGTCCCTTAAGATAATGTACTCATCCCTAAGGATAAAAATGGACCAAACATTATGTAGGCATTGTAGGTGAACAATGAGGGGTAGGGATAAATTATTAGCTGATATAGTTATAAAAGGGAGTCCTCTAAGCATGCCATATATAATTATATACCACTCTATATGAGGTATAAATGAATTTATTTTTTCTCTTGCAGCCAAATTTTACTTTAGAGATCAAAATTTGGTCAATAGATCTTGTATCTTTTGACTTGCTACCCCAATCAATGAATTGTCTTCATGGACACGTATAGATGGGTGTATAAATACATGAATGATCTCCATCCATGATCCATCACCTCCCATATTTTAAATTTTAATGTAGCCTAATGAATCCTTTAATATAACCTTCTCATCCCTAAAGGGAAAAATGGAATGAACTTTGCACAGACATTATAGGTGAATCGTGAAAGTTAGATACAAATTGTAAGCTCCTAGAGTTGGATGGGGGAGTGATATGAGCACCACAGAGGATTATATTCCCATCAGAAAGAGGAATAAACTTATATACTTGATATGTAATATTTTTAGGCTTCTATTTATTTCAATAAGATAATATTATCTACTCATGACACAAATCACATGAAGGTGGAAACTCATCCGGTACCACTAACCTACATTATACTTTTTAGTAATGATTTCAAATAGAATTAAACACATAATGAAAAAATAATTCTAAATTAAAATGTGATAAATCAAATAAGTTAACTTTATTAATTCAAAATGTAATTTGTATTGAATACTAACCTTTCCAAATCATTCCAACATAAATTTTAGGATCAACTCTATTTTTAAGTGTTTCAAGAATTGCTTCAAGCTCATATTCACAAACTTTCTAAAAAAATTTGTGGTGAGTCTTTCAATGAAATTTTATCAATTGAATATTTATATTAATAACTAAATATTAATAATGAAGTATCACCATATTCCTCAAATAACCTTTGCTTTACTTTTTTATAAAATTATCTATGAATTTAGGTTGATGTAACCACCACAAATCTAGTGGAATAAATTAAGTATTTTCCATCCATGATAGTTGTGGTTAATTTAATTTGTCCCTTTACACCATGAGGCCAATAGTGGTTTGTTCCATCATCATTATCCTATGGTGCACTTACTATGAAAAAATTCCTTACATTTAAAGTATAATGAAATTTTAAGGATATGTGGGAAAAATATAAAATATCACTAATTTTTAAGGATAAATTTAAAATATAAATAAATTGTACCTAGTTGCATAATATTTGAGATGTGATCAAAGTTAACTATTGATGTCTTTTCATGATCTCCTAGTGGTTGGAATGAATCATTAGTCTACATGTGTGTTAGGGGTCTACAATAACATTCATCAACCCATTCTTTTGACTCACATTATTTCAAATAAAATTCCATACAACCCAAACAAAAGCATGTCATAACCCTAGTATAAACAATCTGTGAACTAGAATTTGAGCTTCAAATTGAGTGACTATAACTCAATATAGGTACTATACTATAATATTCATACACCACCTTATTTTATTCCTCTATTAATTAAAATAATATTCACACATGAGAATATTTATCTAATCCATGATAAATTGTTTTATTACACCAAGTCACAATAATTACAACATTGATATAATCAACACAATCCTTGTGCTTCCCTAATATTTTTAAGGAATATTTTTACCCATGCACTTTCACCATCATGTTCCCATTTGGCATGCCCAACCTCAAAGAAACTCCAAAAAATTTGAACCCCACTCTTCTTATGCATCTTATTTAACCAGTAAAACATTTGATAATGATTAAACTATCATGCATAATTCTCTAACTAAATTTCATGTATATTAATATTTCTATAAAATATCTCAAAATAAAGTTAGATAAACTATTTAGAATACAACCTATCATCGCTCATATAAAAGTGGCACTCCCTCAAAATATTTATATTGTCCCTTGTGTTATAAGGTGCATGTCTAAATGTAACATGCATGAAAATTACAAATTGAAATAAATTATAGTATTGGGTGTAGACACTTCCTTTTTACCACCTTATATGTCAAAATTGCAAAATGGAATTGGCACACAGACTGGTCCAAATCATTTATTTATCCAAATTCTTCTACACATCCAACATATAAATTTGAATTATCCTTGGGGCATCCCTAATTGGGGCAATGCACCATTTTGATTCATCCATTCACTATCACCATTATATATTGGATGATTTTTGTCACTATTCAATGTTCACTATTCATTAGTTAATTAATCTAAATTAATTAACTATTTCTCTCCTAATTATAGATTCCATGTATTTTGGAATATTTATATTTATAAAATTAAATATTTTTTATTATCCTCACATTATTATATGAATGAATTTTATATTCACCCATACTCTACTTCCCCCCATTTTTCTTAACCCCTTTCACATATTCCATCCCATTCTCATCTCCAAAGCTACCATTTGAACTACTTTATTGTTCATTCACTTGCTTGTCATCACCTCTCTTATACTTTCTTATTTTGTTGTGATACCACCTTATTATTCACCCTCTTATCATCCTTTTTATCTCTTGATTCCACTCCTTTGCCCTCCCATTTCAATTTCTTCCATGTGTTTCTTTACTCTTCATTATCATCACCAAATTATTTTCTCCTCAGTATACTTCAAATCTATTTTCATTACTTTAATTTCTTACCATATCTCTCATCATCCTCTTCCCATACACGATAGCTAACATTCTCTCACATCCACTTTTAATTCCCCAATATTTATTTTTTAACAAATTCCTTTCACCCTGATCTTTTATATTTTGTTATTCATCTCATTTCTCTATTTCATTTCATTTTTCTCATTTTCCGTAATTTCACTTGGTTTACTTTCCAAGTTTCAAGGTAGTCCCTATTCTCAAAAACAATTCATTTAAAGGTATTTTTCATTTAAAAATCCTTCCATAATTATCATTTTCTTATTTTTTGAGCAATCATATTTTTTTGCATTTCCCTTTTCTTCTTTGCAATTATGTAAGCACCCGTGTTTCACATATACCCTTTCTTATTATATGTGTAAACATGTTTCTTGTTCATCATATATTTATCTATGACCTCATTTTATTCATCCCAATTCCCTATTTTATTTCATTTTTCTCATCTTCCTAATTTTCATTCGATTTATTCTTTCCATCACTTACACATCCTTCTTCCATAATTTTCCATTCTTTATTCATATTTTTCCTTTGATTTATGTTTTGCACTCCCCTTTTCTTCTTATTTATGCAAGCCTTTGGGATTTTCACTCCTCATTTCCTTTCATCTCTATAAGTATTCATGATTCATGGTGCTCATTTACTATTTTCTTATCAGCATTCATGCTTTGTATACTTCATTTTTAATTGTCTCTGTAGGTAGTCATGTTTTGTATTCACATTTTCTTTTCTCTATGTCAGTAATCATACTTGAAACTCCCATTTTATTATTATTTGAGTAAAAACTTATACTCAGTCCTCCCTATTTCTTCTTGTCATACCTTATCTTCATCTCTTATCTTCATCCTCATCCCCTTCATTATCTTTATTTATGAATTCATTGTCTTCATCATCCTCCACCCATCTCCCTATCAACATTAACAATAACATTAGCTTTTGTCTATGACGTACATTCTCCCAATGAAAATAAATCTCCTCAAATATAATGGTGAATTCACCAAATTGTATTGCTCCTACATGCATCTTCATGCATATTTACCCATGCTTTTTATTCTCTTGATTCAGTGCATAAAATCTTTGGTTCATGGCTTGAAGTCCACCAATTTATTCCTTTAATGTCTCTACATATTATGAATGATAACTCCTTATTTTATTTTTCCCTCTCTAGGTACTCCTCTCACATCAGGCTAGTTTCCACCCCTTTTTCCCATTGCAATACTAGTTATAACACCTCATCTTAAGGTTTCATGATCAAATATCCATCAACACATCATCCTCATCATCTAGCCTATCCAAATTTTCCTACCTATCAACATGATCACTCTTCATGTTTACAATCACATATCTCCCTATCCCATGTTTGTCACACCATCTCTCCTTATCACATATCCAAAAGACCCAGTGCTAGTTGTTTGAGTCAGTATCATCTCTAGGCTAACATTATTTCATCCTAGACTAATAGCATACCCAATATTTGTGATAATTTCATCTCTAGGATATTATTTGTTGAGGTATTTTCCTATTGTTTTTGTTATGGCATAAATGTTTTCATTGATGTCAAGGTCAAGATGGATGTCATTAATGTCAAAGTCATAGTTGGTGTAATGCATAAGGAAGTGGTATGTGACAAGGAGACTTATGACAAGAGAAAATTTGAAGGAAACCTATTGTCTCTCTATTGAGAGATAATTTTAATTAAAATTGGCAATTATTCTTATGTTGATGACATGTCAAGGTCAAAGATCAAGATTCAGGGTAAGCATACTTTTGAGCACTAGTCTTAAGGAGCATTATCATATCATGAGCATGTGTATGAATATGGTGATCTGGTATGATGGACACACATAGGTATGATTGAATTTTTAAGGATGTATAAGTATGAATATGAAGTTTTGAAAAACTTAGGAAAGTTTCAAGGTAAACCTTCAGAGGTTAGGTCTTAAGCCTAAGCATGTAACTAGACTAGACCTAGGCTCTACCAGACCTAATGAGGAATCTTGAGGTGTTATCAATATCTATGAAGGATAAAAATTAGTGTTAAATAATGTGATAATATTTTTGACATTGTTTAAACATGTGTATAAGGTAGATAATCTTTCATAGGAGGTTTTTAGGTCAGTTCTTGCCTTAGTCTTCACATAAAAAGACCTAGTCAAAAGGCATAGGGTTGGTAGCATTATGACGTGAGTAGTTTAAGGATTTTTATAATAATATTTTTATTTTGTAATAATTGTAAGGTGTATACAAGGTCTAAGTATGATTGGCAGTTCAAGGCCTAATGTGTAAAGAGACCTAATATGGCCTAATGAGGGGTTAAGTTTAGTTTTCCAAGATGAAAAATATCATGAGAGAATTTTTATAAGTTTTATAGGTTATTTTAAGTATTTTTACCAATTTTTAGGTCAAATTTTGAAGGATAAGTCATGAAATGTGGTTTTGTGGTTTTTTATGTGCACAGAATGAGGTATTGTGGACTTGAGAAGGATTTTTTATGCTTGTTGGCATGTGAAACCTTTGCATGAGATCATAAAAAGTTCATGGAAGTTTTTAAAGGATCATAAATCAATGTTACAAGAATTATTTTTTGGATTAAGGGCCCAATCTTTATGAATGATCATTAAGACTATAAGGTAGTCTTAATCCTCTCTAAAACCTTAACTATGACCCCATATAGAAGATCTTATTTTAAATGGTCATAATGGTTTTTATTAATATTTTACTTATTTTAAAATGTATAAGACTCTCCTAGGTACCTTCATGTGGCATCATTTTGTCACAAGAGTGAGTGGAATCTATCAGAAACCCCTTGTTTCTCATATTTTTGATGTAATAGATAGGGTTAACTAGGTCAAAGCATGAAAATGATTGGAGGATGATATGTGAGACTTATATTTTTTGTACATGTAATTTTATGATCATTTTATAAACTTAAAATATGCTAAATTGGTCTTGGAATTTGGCTTATCTCTAAAAATTCCTAGTGAGGAAGACAGTAAGAAAATTAGGCAGAAGTGGGAATGAGATTAGGGATGTGTTGTTGTGGATTAGGGATGGATAAAATTACATAGGGTTGTTATTAAATAAATTTAACACATATCCAATTTGAATTTAATATTTTTATATGCTTATATACAATCATAAATTTACTCTCAAAGTGGCCTATCTAACACAGTGAGGTTTGTGTAGGGCGAAGACATGAGATTGGTCTGTAAGACCAATATTTATATTTGAGCCTATAATATATTTATTTTAAGTTAATATGAGTATTTTTTAGTATCATATAAACCAATTTTAATTTCATTAAATTTAATTTTTATGTGTTCTAATTCATTATTTCCATTACTGTGTTTTGGAGCCTTTAGGAAGTTATTTGTGTGTTAGTAAGATTGATGTTCCTAAGTCATTATGCCCAGAGTTAAATAATAAAATACATATAAATTTATTATATATGTCTCATGAGTTCATTTTAATTTATTTTTATTCATTATAAACTCCTATGAAGGTGTTAAAATTCAAATGTTCTTGACTAGGTTTTGAAGCGTGTTTACAGTTCTGAGTGAGCATATGGAAGTGGTCAGTTTGAGATCTTTTGATATGAATGGTGAAGTATAACATAAATAATTATGAAATTTAGATATTTTAGGTTATATCCTTATGAATTTTTTATATGTTTATGTGTAAAATTTTATTATATGCTTAAGATATTCAAAATAGACTTTCTAGCAGTGAGAAGGCCTAATTGTAAGTAGGCCTAATGGTGTGGTTCAAGGAGTGAAATGAGATAAATGGTATTGAGTAAATAAGGTGAGATTATCAAGAGTCTAATTTAATAATTTTTGAAGTGTTTCATCTATTTTTTTAGGCTCAATATCTTCCAAGGTGGCCAATGTGAAATGTGTGCTTTGAGAAGGCCTAATTGTATTAGGTTACTATTAGGCCTAATGGTGGTTTTGGTCCTTATGAGTGGTGACTAACCTATGTGTGGTTTTTTCACTTTTGAAATGTTTTTATTTATATATTCCAAATTTTACCCAATTATTAAAATTTTTTTGTCCAACCAAGGTATGTGAGATCAAGAGTCATGTATAAGAAGAAGGGCTAATAGGCCTAATTTGACTAGTTAGAATATTAAGGAAATGAAAGAATGAAATAGGAGTTTGAAAATAGGGTAAAGGGTTTTAATACCATCATATATGTGTGATAAATATTTTATTAATTTATAAAAATAATTATACATATTATGATCAAGGTCATTTGACCTAATTCTACTAAAAATAGGGTTAGTTGAGCGAAGAGGCCTAATAGGATATTTGAGAGAGATAGAAGAGTGTGAAGAACAAAAGAAAGTAATAATTATTATTTTAGTGATAAATAGGTGATAAAGTTTCTAGGTGACTTATTTTTTACTAAGTCACCTAGGGGGTTAGTGCCTCCTTGCAAGTTATTATTTGCTAAAAGACTAGTTGAGTTGGTGCTTTACTAGTGAGGGGTTGATGGTCCTTGTGGGGTTGGTGCCTCACTAAATATTGATTAATTACTTATAAGAATATATTAAAATATATGTTTTAGTGGGTTTTATTCTCCATTAAGGTTTCTCACATAAACTTTGGGTTCATATATTGTATGCTTATGTGAATGCTTGTCTATGTATTGGTTAATGTATGTGTTTTAATGAATGATAAGCGGAATTGAATGAATGTTTTAAGGGAAATAATTCACCTCCCCTCTCAGTAGTTATACTTCCAAAACTATTATCATTTAATTTATTACATTTATTCTTCATACGTATTCATTTATTCATATCATTTCTTACCATATTTGATGAGTGTCGTTTAACTCTTCATTTCATCAATCCTTTAGATTGATGTTTATCAAACCAGGACTGGTGTCTAAAGCTATCTACATCAAGGCTTATGATGGTATATCTATATATTGGTATTTTTGGGGGTGTTTGGTGACTCTATTATAATTCTTTCTAATGAAATAAATGCTTTTAAACTATTTGTTTTACACTTATTGAAAGAAAAAGATTAACCATTACACTAACTAATTCAATCCTTTGCTTGGAATTAAATCACACTTAATCTACATCACACTTTCTTGGAAATGTAAATATAAATCTAATTCACACTTTCATGAAATGTAAATACTCATCTGGAAATATAATTCTAAGCTAACTCACTCCTTCATAGTAAATCAAAAGAAGCACTAAGACTAAGTCACACTTGCTTTGGAAAATGAAATAATTATTGCAATGTGAATCTTGAATTTACTTCTTACGAATTACTAATGCATGAAAGTATTTAAGATATTTTTTCTGTCTCATAATGAATAATTAATTAAACATAAATATAAATACCTTACAATAATTCTTAGTTCCAAGGAGAGTGGGCCTTTGCCCTTCTTAGAGTCAGGAATGAAGTCTACTCAATACTGAAAGTTGAAATAATATTGCATTAAATTATGAAAGCTAAAACATTCACAATATGTCCAAAACTTAAAAAGTGTATGTATTTATTATTTTCATCTTAAGATGAAAGACTTATAATTTATGTTAATACATTGGACCAAAGATAGTATAAAGAAAAATAGAACCACTAGTCAATTTGTTTGTCCCAAAGATAACAGATTCAGATTGAGTATAATCCTAAAAAATATAACTATTATCATGGAATAGTTATACTATCCCTATAATAGTTTTATGGTCCAAATATGTACAAAGTATATCAAAATTTAATCCTTTATAATATGAAGTGAATATTTCTTTGGTGTAGTTCTAGCTGGAGCAATTATTCCTTTCTTGGACTATCTACAAACTCTCTTGCTTCTCAAACTTTGGACCTACAGAGTCCATAAAAATTGACCTACAGAGTCTATATATAAGGACCTGCAAAGTACATAGAAATGGACCTATAGAGTTCATAGATAAGGACTGAGTAAGTCTATATATTTAGAAGGTTGAGGTCAAAACTAAAGCTTCTCCAAAATTTTGCTTTTTGCCATCTTTCTCATGTATTCTTCAAAACCAAAACACTAAAACATGTTACTTGTTAGGTATAAATGACAAAATAGTAACTCAACCTTTGGCTTGACATAAATGAGATGAAGTATCTATTTTCCATGCTAAAGCTAGCTTAAATTCTATGATTTTTATAATATTATATCCTTAGAGAGATTAAATGAAGGTAATTATGTGTCAATAATGAGCCATATTTTAGGCTCGTCATCTTCCCCAGGATTTACCTTTCACAAGTCTCATTACAAAATTCATCTAGCTTCATTGGTTCTAGGTCTGTTCTCCATGCTCTTACCTACATCATAGTCATCAAATTCATCTGTGATATGATGATTTGTACTTCTTATAAATCCTTTATACCTTTGAACTATTTATTTATAGATGTTAAATTGTTCATTAGATTGAGTTGCCTAATTCTACCATCCTAGAATTGGTATAACTAACAAAGGGGGTTTGTACTTCATTCTAATCCACATCTTTTATCCATTATAATTCAATACTACCACAATCTCATCAAGGATTGCTTTATCTCTTCTCCTACTCCATCTTAAATTTTTAGGAGATATAACCCCATGTCTCTTGAGAGAGACTAGTAATAAATCCCATCTTTTAACACTGGCTGCAACAACTGAATCAAAGTTCTACCTAGTGAAAAGGTCAATTGAGATAGTGAAGTTATACAAAGCTTCCAAATAATGATTTTTGACATCAACATTATGGTAGGCAATCTTGAAGTTTTATTTTACCAATCTAGGAATGGAAAAGTTTGGTCTCATGCATAACCCTGTAGTTTTAGCATGATCTGTATATTATTCAAATCTAATTTTCTAAGCCAACTAATTTTTGAAGGTGGAATGGAGAGCTCTTATTTGAACTTCTCTTTCATGTAGATTGATTAAAAATTTGTTGTGATCATCATCTCCTTTTATCAAGTCATGCAAATAAAATGCACAAAGGAAATCTTGATTGTCAGGCTCAAAACTGTAAAATATTTATAAAAATGTGGATGGATCCAAAATATTTTTGGGGAAGATGGAAAAATATTCTGAGAATTTTCCATTTATAGAATTATTCAAACAAAAATAGACTATATGCAGGAGGACTTCTGCAAGCCAAAAGAGTCTCTCCTAATTTACAAGCATTCTGCAACTCTTCTTCCAAATTCTGAGTTTTAGTTTCTAATATTTGGTTTTCACTTTCCAATATCTTATTTGTAGTGACTAAAACTTTATTCTTTTGTTTGAATGTTTGGTATTCCTCTTGAGCCTGATGCAACATTTATAATGGAGGAATGTATGGATAGCTGGTCTGACATTCTTGATCAACAAATGCTTTAAGAGAAAAGGTAGGCTAACTATCTTTTTCAAGGGTAACAGTAGGAAGTGTCTGAGAAGAATTCAACAATTTCTATTTTAATATTCTATTTTATTTCTCAAAACTCTCTATATATATCCATGAATTAACTTCTTCCTCCTCTTTTTTTTCTATTATATTTTTCAGTTCATTAATTTTCAAAGCATAATTCAAAGATGTTTCTAACTTTTGTACTAACACAGAATTAAGCTAATATTTACTATGTAGTTGGCTAACTAGATCTATAATATATATTGCTTATTTTTGGATCAACTCTTGAGCTTTATAAAGTTCCAATGTTAGCTGCATGATAGGTTCCTTTGGACTGGATGATTCTCCTTCAAAATTACATGGATCTTTTCCTTTATCCAATGAAACTTCAATTTGAGCATTTTGTTCTTCTATTGTGTTATCTTGCTTAGGTTTTGGTTCTCTTGTTTTGGCTAGAGAGCTTTCTGATTCCTCTAATGGTTGGATGACAAGGCTTTCCACATGTTCTTGTACATGATCTATTTCAGGAGTCTCTCATTCTTCAATATTCTATTGTTCTAAAGGTTGAGATATTTGTTTAAGACTATCCAAAGTATTCATTACTTCTTAATCATTTTCATCCAAAAAAATCAGCTTCCTTCTCCTTTTCTTAGTTTTTTGGGCTACACTTGATAGTTCTTCTACTATATCAATCAAACCCTTAACTTTCTTAGGTCCTATTAAGGTAGGAACTTATCTTTTTAATTTTCTTCTCTTTGAGTAGAGAACCGGTTGTTCAATAGGTTCTTGAGATTCTTGTGGAGGCTCTAAAATATTGAGGGTTTGAGTAGCTTGAGATCTTATAACCCTTCTTAAAGAGAGAGGAGTTTCCTTTACAACTGTAGGTTATTTTTTCTTTTTCCTTAAGCTTATTTTCTTGGTGGGTGTAGCAACTATAAAAGATTGCCTTTGTGACTGGATTAAACCTGATGTTCTAGCTTCTTCCTATACATATAGGGTTGGAATTTGTCTAATGACCCTATTTTTAAAGGCTTCCCAAACTTCTTTCTTCTGTTGTAGAAAATGATGCTGAATAATAAGGTGAATGAGGCCATGATGCCTGAGGGAAGCATTAGGGGTTATGGTCATCACTTGGAGGGCACCATATAAGAAATATGGAAGGTTTGTTTTGCACTAGGGGTTTTGCCTTCCATATTTAAGATATATCAAGATTTTCATGGCTTTTCCTCCCAAAATACTACATTTGAAAGAGTGTGCCAAGATCTTTGAATAGCAATCAAGAAATCAATGTCGATTCCTATAAAAAGAGCTCTAAAATTATAAGAGAGGAAAAATATGCATTAACTTGTCTATTGTAAAATGTGAATGAGTCAGTTAACCTTCCAAAAATAAAAGGTGGGGTACATATAGATAAAATTAGGGAAACATGAGGAAGACTCTAATTTTCTTAATTAACTAATTAAAATTAAATAAAATTAGCCTATGGACCCTTTATAACTAACCTAAAGAAGCTTAAAAACATAGAAAGGCCATACGGCTATGTATGCAAAACCCAGTTGGAAAAAGCACTACACTAACACCTCTCTTAAGCGTAGCTTAGGTGAGATGAAAATTGAGTCCCGACATTGAAAGCTTGATGAGGTACCCAAGTATATAGTGATGAACCTCTATATGAGGAAGAAGAAGGTGGAGCAGCCCTAACCCCAATGAGAGCTCTTAGATGAACAAATTTACTCTCTATGAAAGGATTGGTTAGAATATCTACAATCTATTTTGATGTTAGATAGTATCGAAGATTAATGACTTGCTCATTGATATGCTCCCTGATGAAATGCATGTGAATCTCTATGTGCTTGGTCCTTTAATAGAGAATTGGATTCCTACAAATCTGGATAGTGCTTTGGTTGTCATAGTAGATGATTGTTGGCTAATGAAACTAGACACTAAACTCAATGAGAATCCCTTAAAGCCAGATTACTTCAGTGGTGGCATTGACAGCCCCTCTATATTTTGCTTTTGTAGATGATAAAGTAATTACATGTTGCTTCTTACTTGACCAACTTATTGGACCTGAACTAAGTGAGAAACTATAGCCTGAAGTGGACTTTTAACTTTGAATATCTCCAACCCAATTTAAATATATGTATCTAATCAAATCAACCTCTATTCCTACTCCATAGTGTATCCCATAGTTGTGTGAACCTTGAATGTAGTGAATAATCTACTATGCTACTTTCTAATGCAACTAATGTGTCTCCTACATAAATTGGGTGACCAAACCAATTACATAGGATATGTCAGGTCTAGTTTGTGTGAGATAGATAAGATTGGCCAAGAGTTATCGATACAAAGATACATCAATGAGTGGTGTAGGATAATCAACCGCAAGCTTCACACCAAAAAAGAAGGGAGTAGGAGTTAGCTTACAATCATCCATGTTGAACCTCGCAAGTAAATCAAGAGAATATTTTGATTATGATAAAGTTATCCTAGAAACTGACTAAATGATTTCAATCTGAAGAAAGTAGTGCAGTAATCTCATGTCTATCATTAAAAATGTGTTCAAAAGTATAGTTTTCACTATTGAGATGGATGATCATGAGCTCCCTATAATCAGTAAGTCATCCATATAGAGAACTAGGATCAACAGAGAATCATCCTACCATAAGATGTAGACATTCAGATCTAAGTGGCATTTAGTGAACCTGACTGTGAGGAGAAAGGAGTCCATCTTGGCATATCATGCTCGAGGGGCCTATTTGAGTCTGTAGATAGATTTCTTAAGTCTATAGACCAATGAGGTATCTTTAACAAAGCCTTGTGGTTTCTCCATATATATCTCTTCCTTAAGGTCACCATGTAGAAAAGCACTCTTTACGTCCATTTGGTGAACATCCCACTGATGTGCAACTGTAATGGCTAAAGTGAGTCTTATAGACATCATCTTGGTTATAAGAATAAATGTCTTAGCATAGTTTGTGATAGGCACCTAAGAAAACCCCTTTACGACTAGATGATCTTTGTACTTATTGACTGACCCATCTACACCATACTTGGTCAGATAAACCCATTTATACTAGACCAATTTTTTTCCTTTAGGAAGAGGGACCAAGTCCCATGCTTTATTCATGATTAGGGAATTATACTCTTCTTGAATAGTAGATTCCCATTTTGTAATGTCAGATGCCTCATGAAAGGTTTACAGATATGAGATAATAGCCAAGTATGCATGTGAAGTCCCATAAAACTGTGATCATGTCTACCTTGTATCTGATGGATTTCTAACCCATCCTCTAGTACTTTGAAGTGTCTATCTAGGCCAAATAAGACCAAAATTGTATGAGATTAGAGAATTAGGAGGTGAGTCCTCATCATTTTTAGTGTCATTGTGAGATGGAGGAGGAGCATCCTCATCACTACTGTCATCACTTGAACTTGAAGAAGAAGAAGAAGAGTCATCCTCATCATCAAGTAGATCTTGAGGTGGATCTACATCACTGTCAAAAGTGGAATCAATATCCAGTGAGATTTTTGAAGAGTCTGAAGTGTCATGATTATGTTCAAGTGGGCCCTCACAAAACTTGACATTCCTTTCAATGAACAACTCATGAGATTTAGGATGGATAAGCCTATATCCCTTAACACCCTTCACATATCGCAAAAAGATGCAAGACTGACTCTGAGGGTCCATTGCCTTGCATTTCTTCTTGGGAATCTAGGCCATTACTGGTGATCTAAACACTCAAAAGTGATCTACTACAGAATTTTGACCATCTCAAGCTTCAAAATGAGTGATTCCCTTCAAGTCTTTATGTGGAACTTAGTTCTAAATGTAGCACGCATAGTTGATTGCTTCAACCCAATACTAAAGAGCAAACGACTTTGATTGAAGCATGTAGTTGGCCATTTCCTTCAAGGTACAATTCTTGCATTTGACCACACCATTATACTGAGGAATATATGGAACTATGTGTTACATCTAAATCCCCTCTTATGTGCAAAATTACTCAAACCTATTGTTGACATACTCTCTACCATTGTCAATCCTTAAGATTTTGATAGAACATTCTAACTGCTTCTCCATAAGTACATTAAAGTCCTTAAAGTGATTAAAGACCTCAGACTTATTTCTGAGAAAAAACATCTAGATGTACCTTAAAGAGTCATCAATGAATGTGAGCATGTATCTTGTCATGTTGAATAAAGGTTTTGGAAATGGACCTGCTAAGTCACTATGGACAATTTCCAACTTATGTTCAGCTTTCCTTACTTTGCCCTTGTCATATCTCTCTTTTGGATGCTTGCCAAGAATGCATCCATTTCATATGCCATTTGAGAATTTGACTTTAGAAAATGTTGAAACCATGTCCTGATGACTGAGTTTTTCTAGGTAATGATAGTTTAAATGGCCAAATTATTTATGCCATAGTTTGCTCACTCCATCTACATGAGTAAGCAATGTAGCTGAGGGCTGATTTGGGGGGAAATGTGAGAAGGTATATATCCTAGACTGATGATTAGCCTTCCCATAAGCCACTATGGTGTCACTCTGCATCTCTTTGATGATCATTGAATTAGGTGTAAACTCAACTCGCTTCCCTGCACCTATGTGAGTGATTTGATATACTAAGAAAAGATTGGTGGATAGTAAAGGAACACACAAAACATCATTGAAAGTCCCATCACTTACTTCTACTAATATTTTACTGCTAACTTCTATCAAAGTGTCATCACC
Organism: Torreya grandis; assembly: GCA_037957365.1. Lineage (NCBI taxonomy): Eukaryota > Viridiplantae > Streptophyta > Pinopsida > Cupressales > Taxaceae > Torreya > Torreya grandis. The sequence continues at coordinate 3,016,460 of JARHVA010000212.1, forward strand.
CATGAGAATTGAAGGCATATAACATGGCTCTATTTCTGAAATGAGATCCTCTAAGGAGACCATGTGATAAGAAGCACTCGAGTCAATAACACAAGTCAAAGACTGATAAGCTACTGCAACAAGTGCCTTGCCTTTGTTTTTACCATTTTTTTTATCTTTACCTTTTACAAAATCTTATGCTAATGTGTTCTGAGATGAGGATTTAGGAACACTAATATCATTCTTCTTAAGCATCTTAGTCAAAGTGTCAATCTTCTTTTTCATGCACTGAGATTCATCATGCCCAAGTATATTACAAAAGTTGCATTTGAGTTTCTCCTTCTTAGGTTTCCCACTTGAGGAGGACTCATTTGATGATGCCTTAATATTGGCTTCTAATTTTTTATTCTTCTTGTGCTCATGATCAAGTTTAGACTATTTCTTCTCCTATTTGCCACTACTAGAAGGCTTCTTCTTGTCTTGATTGACAATCAAGGCATGTGATTTTGAAGACTTCAATGCACCCATTTGAACCAACTTATCTTGATCATGAGTTAAATCAACAACAAACTCATCAAATCATGAAATTTTCCAAGTGGATCCAAGTGCACATTTGGTAGCATGAAATGTAGAGACAAAAATTGAATAGTCATGACCCAATTTTGCAAGCACGAATAGAATCAACTGGTCATCTATTTTCTCAATGACATATTGTTTCAACTACAATCTTAGTGATTTGAACTTTGTAAAGAAGTCTTGTAGGTTGTCATAGTCACCTAGGATCAATGTAATGAACTCATTCTCTAGCTCATGACCCCTAATGATGTCTTGTACTCCAAAAAGTTTGTCCATGATTATTCAGACTTCATTCAGAGTTTTTATAAATTCAATATGAAATAAAAGGTTGGGAGAAATTGACAGGCATAGAAAACCATAAGTCTTGTCACATCTATTGTACCACTTAACCTTTTTTACATCTATAGATGGCTCAATTTCCACACCCATAATAATCCAATAGAGTCTTTTACCTCTCAAAGCAAGTTATATTTTAGACTTCCATTCTAGATAGTTAAACAATGTGAGTGGTTTGATGTTTAGATCCATTAGTGCATATTAGGATGAGAAAAATTATAGAATTGAAATGAAATCAAAAAATACACAATACAAATACCCCCTAAACTATCAAAAATACCCCCCTAAAGTTACAATGCACACATACTCAGTCTTGGATGTCGAGCACAGCCAAGAATGCAAATATGAGTAATCAGTGTGAGAAAGTATGAGAGGGACATCGATCATAACCAATAATGCATCCAAGAGGAAAGATACAAAGGTTTGAAAAGAGTTTTAAGCTATTACACCATGTAAAAAATAAATGTTATAAAAGTATTGAAACAATTTCATCAATGCATAGAGCTCAATAAAATATGCACTTTCAAAAAAAATGGCACCCAAAAAAGAACTACAAATTGAAAGTTATAGAACTTACTAGTTCTTACTCCCACATATTCATGGACCCTTTCCAAAATTAGAAAACTCTTTTCCATACTTGTGTTTTTTCTTCCAATAATCCAAAAAAAGAAATAACTTAACTCTATTTCTTCATCACCTTTCACCTCAAATTTGAATTTTTCATGCAATAATCCAAAAAAAGAAACAAATAACTTAACTCTATATCTTCATTACCTTTCACCTCAAATTTTACTTTTTCATCTAATAATCCAAAAAAAGAAATAAATTAACTCTATTTATTCATTACCTTTCACCTCAAATTTGATGCCCTCTTAAACGTCATGCAAGTTTGTGTAGTTACTTAACTTTGGGTTTTTGTAACTGCATTACTTATAAAAAGTAATGAGTAAAATCCCTTTAAAAACTTGAATGGGTCTCCTAGTATAATTTGAGTTCTTTCAGCTACTTGACTTTGGGCTCTTCCAACTGCACTACTTCGAGTCCTTACAACTGCTTTACTTATAAAAAGTTATAAGTAGTTGACCCTAAGAAACCCGATTACTTCTCCTTAGTGTATTTTAAATTATTTGAACTACTTTACTTATAAAGTAAATGAGTAATGAGTAATTTCCTTTGGAAAACTTGGATTGGTCTTCCTTAGTGTATTTTGGGTTCTTCAACTTGCATGACTTATTACTTATAAAGCAAGTAATGAGTAATAAGTAGTTGACCTCCACAAACACAAATGGGTCTAACCAATGTTGATCAGGTTCTTGGAGAAGTAAGACTATCCTAAAAGCTTGAATTAGTCTACTAGCCAGTTGTCATGCTGAAGAAACCCGATTATTTTAAGTAGTCACCCTTGAAAACCCTGATTACTTATAAGTAATTGCATTAGAGAAGTTGAAGCACTTCAAAAGCCCAATTTGGTCTAGAATCAAGAAATTTCCCTTTGAGCACTTGATTACTTCCAAGTAATTATGTTTTGAAAAGTCAAAATAGTTCAAGAACCTGATTTGGTCTATGAAGATTAAATTAGGGTTTGTAGGTTGTATTACTTCTTCTGTACAAACGTCTGACCAGATAAAAGTTATGGATTTTATAAAAAATATATGAAGTTTCTCAAAAAACTAAGAATAACACATTTTAGATCTCAAAAAACCCAGAAAATATATGCAAATGGATTTTTTATCAAAGGCCTTTTGACTTGAGTTTTGAGGTAGATTAAGAAAATGCCTCCAAGGTCGAAAATGGTGGCCAAAACAGAAGAAAAACCAAAAAGGTGAATGCATGGAGGATCTTACCAAGAAGTCTGATGCATGAGACTATTAGGATATCTTTGATACCATGAAAGAGTGTGCTAAGATCTCTTAATAGTGTTCAAGCAATCAATGTTCATTCTTGTAGAGAGAGCTCCAAAATTCCAAGAGAGGAAAAATATGCATTAACCTGTCTATTGCAAAATGTGAATGAGTCGATTAACCTTAAAAAAAGGAAAAGTGGGGGTACATATAGATAAAATTAGGGCAACATGAGGAAGCCTCTAATTTTTTTAATTAACTAATTAAAATTAAAAGAAATTAGTCCATGGACCCCTTATAACTAATCTAAGGAAGCTTAAATGCATAGAAAGGCCATACGACCGTGTAGGTAAAACCCAATGGGAAAAATCACTACACTAATAACATTATCCCTCATAAGTGATATACTTGATTACCCATAATGCCACAGACTAACATGGCTCTAAAAGCGAATCTCTACTAATCCCCTTAGCTTTCCCTTTTGAATTAATCAAACATGTAGCTCTAGTACATTCATTGTTGTTGAATTGAGCAATCAGGTCATTAAATGGAATTATTCCTATTACTTTCATTCCTTCATCTAGAATTTCTATGATTTCATTAATAACCTGACTAGACACTGGAATAACTACTCCTTCAATAATAGAAAAATTAGGAGTACAGTTTTTCACAAATTCTCTTACCAATGTCTCATGGAAGCCCTAAATTTTTTGGATGAATGATAGCCAACCATTCACCTCAAACACTGCCACAAAAGCCCTATCACTAAGGAATTTGGTTACCTTCATCGGTTTTAACCTTGTCTTTTGCCCCATTATTGCTTAAATTTGTTTGCTCAAATTAAATTGCTATCAGTTGTAGTAGAATTGCCTAATTCAAACCAAGGTTTGCACTTATTATTCTTGGCATTCGAAGGAAAGAGCTACTAATAGACTTAGAAACTGGAAACCCTGTGTTATTACCATTATTTTTTCACATGTAGTTTAGTTCCATCTAATTTCTATGAAATAGGCCATCTAACCACCATGGTGACTTGGATGATGACATGATATGAAGGTAATTTATTGCTCATGTGGGAGGGATGGTTGTAACTTTTGTTGTCATAGGATTTTACTTATTGCATTCAGTATTTGATATTTTAAAGCCTTTATGATATATTTCCATAATGACCCATCATGATGATTAATGATGTAATTAATTGCATTGGATATATTTATCCATTACGACATGTGTTCTCTCATCCCTTTTTCTGCATGCTATGATTATTCCTCTCTCTAGGGGATAGATGATTATCTAGTTGTACTTTTTCATCTCTATAGGATTAAACTTTTTTAAATAAAAAACCTCTAGTTCACTAAAACATGAATAAATAAAACTTATCGCTCATTTATTCTTACCTCAAATCTTGTTCTTCTCTTGCCATTTGTCCTGTACAAGTAAATTTGCATGAATTAGTTAGCATATTTCAAAGGAACAATCTGAAGTTTTATTGCATGAAGAAATCAATCAAGATTACATGATCAAATTCCCTATTTATTTTTTTTACCCCTTGGCCAGCTATTGTTGGTTTTCTAGCCAAGGCCCTTTATGCAATGCATGACCAACCAACAAGTTGGTTTTCTAGTCATACATTGTCAATAGCGTCCTTGATAAGATTTTCACTATTGAAGTTTTTTATTATTATTATTATTATTATTATTATTATTATTATTATTATTATTATTATTTCCAAAAGAGAGCAATCACTAAGGAACAAGTTCCTTGGAAGAAACAAGTTCATCCAGAAAGTTACCTGACATTGCATTTTTTAAACAAATTCCTCTTTATTGAGGGGCTTTGGGTAAAGTTTTTGTTTGTGTCCATTGACTAGCAGAGTCCTTCTACTATCATCAATGGACATTAACTTGAAAAAACCATTTCCAAAGACCTCCTCTATTTGATATGGTCCCAACCACCTTGTATGCAATTTTATTTTTGAATTATCAAAATTTTGAGTCAAACAATAATGCCTAGTCTCCTTTCTAAAACTTTTGTTGTTTGATGTATGAGTCATGACAAATTTTCCTCTGATTTTGTACCAATTCAGTCCTTTGTAATGCTTCAATTCTCATTTCATCAAGTTGATTGAGTTGCATGAGTCTCCCCTTCTATGCTTCTTCCAATTTAATTCCCACTTCTAATGTTTTTTTCAATGTTTATAATTCAAATTCAATAAAGAATAGAGGTTTCTTACCATAAACTAGCTCATAAGGTGAGAAACTAGTAGTTATTTTCCAACTAGTATTATAATCTCAAACTGCTTTAGGTACTTTGTCTACCTAATCTTTTTGGATGGTACTAACAATCTTTGTTAAAATAATTTCTAATTCTTTGTTTGTAACTTCAACTTGTCCAATGGCTTGTGGGTGGTATGGAGAAGACTTCCTATGCTAAGCTTAATATGCCTTCATGAAGTATTCTATCATATTTGACATGAATTGGGGTCTTTGACCTACGACTATCTCCCTTAAAGCACTAAATCTTTGCATAATCTTGAAGTATAGGAAATCTGCCATAGCTTCTTCTTGAGCATGAGTTAAAACTTCTACTTCTGCCATTTGGTGACCTAGTCTATGCAAATGAGCAAATAATCCTTTTCTCTAGAAGGGGGGTCCACATGTCCTACAAATTGAATTCCCCATTTCTCAAATGGTTCCAAAATAGTTGAGGATAGAGAGGCATCTTAGCTAAAAGAGTGGGTTACCCCATTCTTTGACATGCATCACATTATCTAACATACTTCTTGACTTGTCTATGAAGATGAGGCTAGTAGTATCCTACTACAAGGATTTTGTGTATAGTCCATTTGGTTGAGTAATGTCCTCCTCTTGGTTCATCATGATAAGCCCTAATGATGTCATATGTTTCATTATTTGTCACATACCTACAAAACACATGATCAGGCCCAAGTTTAAACAACATTTCATTAATCCATTTAAAATAACTTTCTCTGATTAAACATTTTCTTTCCTTTTATAAAAAATGTAGATGAAACTTCCCTGTAGTAAGGTAGATATCTATATCAACAAACCATGGAGATTCTAATGATTTGGCAAACAGTTGCTCATCTATAAAATCATCTTCCACTGGTTCTTCTTTACTTGAAGTGTTGATTTTGGATAAGAAATTAGCAACCACATTCAATTTCCTAGGTTTATCTATGATAGTGATATAAAATTCCTATAAAAGCAACAACCATTTGATAATCCTTCCTCCCACTATTGGTTTGATGGTAAGGTACCTAATGGCTGAGTTGTTTATATAGATAAACACCTTGTAACCCATTATATAATGTTTGGATTTGTTTATTGCATAAACTATAGCAAGGAATTCTTTTTGGTTGTAGTGTAATTTCTTTCAGTAGGAGTCATGTTTTTGTTGATGTATTAGATAGCATACATATGATGATTCTCATCTTTCTATCCCAAGACTACACCCATTATTATGTTAGATGCATTTATGTATATGTGGAAGGATTGTGTCCAATCTAATCCTCTCAACACTGGGCCAATACTAAGCTCGGCTTTCATTGTCTCAAAAGCTTGTTGGTAATCATCACTCCATATAAACTCACTATCCTTTGTAAGCAGGCAAACATTGGAGTAGCTATTTTGCTAAAGTTGTCTATGAAGCATCTATAATAGCCAAATGGCCCAAGAAATTTGAATTTTAATTGTGTGTGTGGAATGGGGAGGTTGGAGATTATCTCAATTTTCTTTGAGTCTACCTAAATATCTTTTGCAGAAACATGGTGTCCAAGCATTATTCCCTGATCCATCATTAACATGCATTTTTTATGGCTTAGTGATAATTGATGCTCTTCACATCTTGTCAAAACTCTTTCCAAATTGATAAGATTTTCCTCATAGGTTTCTCCATGGACAGTGAAATCATCCATGTAGACCTCTACACAGTCATTTGTGAGGTCAGAAAATATTGCTCAAACTACTCTTTGAAAGCTTGTAGGAGCATTTCAAAGTCCAAATGGAAGCACTTGATAGGCAAAGGTTCCTTAGGGGTAGGTGAATTTGGTTTTGTCCTAATCTTTAGCTACAATTGTGATTTTTTTATATCCACTAAATCCATCCAAAAAAGAGAAATATTTCTTCCCTGCCAAATTGTCAAGAACTTGATCAATGAAGAGCAAAGGAAAATAATATCTTAAAGTGACCTTGTTTAATTCTCTATAGTCCACACACACATGCCACTTCCCATTATTTTTTGGTATAATCACTAGTAGTGAAACCCACTGGTTGTCTGAGATGGGGTAGATAAATCCCACGTCCAGCAACTTTTCAATTTTTATTTTCACTATGTCTTTCAATGTTGGATTTATTCTTCTTTGTGGTTGTCTTAATATTTTTACTAACTCTGTGTGGATTTAATGTGTGCAAACCCTTGGGTGAATCCCTTTCATGTCAGTATAATCCCATGCAAAATCCTTGGTGTGTCATTCTAAAACTTCAAAGAGTTGAACCTCCTCATCATTTGTCAACCAACTATTGATGTTCAAAACTTTTCTAGGTAATATCATGAGAGGTTTAGTGCCTAGATGATTATATTTCACTTGCTTATATTCACTCATTAAGGAATTCAGAGGTCATGTATGAGGAACTATGTCCAAAGGTAGAATTACAAAAAGTCCATGGAAATTTGTTCCACCAAGTCTTTGAACAAGTCTTCAAATTTTTTGCCCGCATTTGCTTCTTTGATTTCTTTCAGACTTTTTGTCCGAAGGAATTCCTTCAGACAAAAATCTAAAAGAATTATGTCTTAGCCAATTTTAAATGCCTTAAACAAATCTAAAAGAACTACCTTTTGACTTCCTTGAAAATGACCCTTCCGAAGGGTGCTTTTATCGATTAAGTGTCCTCTGCAAGGACACTTATCCTTCGAGAAGCTTCCTTTTGCATTGAACTGCCCCTTTGAACTTTGGCGATGAACCATTCTGTTGAACCAAGACATTGAACCAATCAGTTGAACCAAGGCTTTGAACCAAAATGGTTCAAGTCAATGGTTCAATTGAATGAACTGACTGAATGAACTAAACATTGAACCAAACATTGAACTTGCCTTTGAACCATGTCTTTTAATCAAAACATTGAACCTTGTCATTGAACCAACCGTTGAACCAAGTTTTGGTTCAACAGTTTAAACAAAGCTTTGAACCAACTGACGAACCATTTGATTGAACCAAAAGACGCTGAAACAAAGGGAATGAACCACCCGAGTGAAATAAAGCATTGAACCGCTTGGTTGAACCGAGCCATTGAACTGTTCCTTTGGTTGAACCCACCGTTGAACCTTGAACCCATTGAAACTTTGAACCAAAGTAGTTCAATGGTTCAACGGTTCAATGGTTCAAGCCACCTTGATTTGGCCAAGTGTTTTGAAGCTGATGAACCAATTGAAGCAATTGAACTTTGAACCTTGATGAAGCGCTTAACTCTTGCCAAAGATGTTGAACTTGTTGAACGTTGAACCCATTGAAACTTTGAACCAAAGTGGTTTAATGGTTCAACAGTTCAATGGTTCAAGTCCTTTTTGCTTGAATGTTTGCCGATAGACTTTTCTGATTGAACTTAGGCTTTGAACCAAAAGACATTGAACTAGAGGATGAACCAAACATTGAACCTGTTGCTGATGTTTGCCGACGGAGATTTCTATTTGAACAAAGGCACTGAAACAGTCCCAAAAAATGACTAAGTGTTGAAAAAATGATTCTTTTGACTGAAACCACCTGCAGAAGCCTTTGAACCTGTAAAAATGAACCTGCCTGCAGAGTCTGTAGATTTTCTTTTCCTGCACAATTCATAGATTTTTCTTCCTATTGAGTTCATAGATTTTTCTTCCTACTGAGTCCATAGATTCAAGCCTGCAAAGTCCATAGATTCATGAAAAGCTTGAAAATTGAAGAATTTGAATGCCCAAGACAAATTTTGAAAAGAGAAGAGATAATTTTGGTCTGTAAGACCAACATAGTTCAAATGTTGTCCCAAAAATGAGCTGATATTTTTGGGGGACAACAAGTATAATCCAAGAAAATATAACTATCACCATGGAATAGTTATACTATCCCTATAAAAGTTTTACAGTCCAAATATGTAAAAAGTATATCAAAATTGAATCCTTTAAAATAGGAAGTGAATATTTCTTTGGTGTAATTCTAGCTGAAGCAATTCTTCCTTTTTTGGACTATCTACAAACTCTCTTGCTTCTCAAACTTCAAACCTATAGAGTCCATAGAAATGGACCTACATAATCCATAGATAAAGACCTCCAGAGTTCATAGAAATAGACTTGCAGAGTCTGTAATAAGGACTAAGTAAATTCATAGATTTGGAAGACTGGGGTCAAAATTTGAGCTTCTCCAAAATGTTGCTTCTACCATCTTTCCCATGTATTATTCAAAACCAAAACACTAAAACATGCTACTTATTAGGTATAAATGACAAAATAGTAACTAAACCTTTGGCTTGACATAAATGAGATAAAGTATCTATTTTCCATGCTACAGTTAGCTAAAAGTCTATGATTTTCATAAGATTATATCCTTAGAGAGATGAAATGAAGGAAATTTTATGTCAATAATGAGCCATATTTTGGGCTCATCAATATTACCCTCCCTTTTTATGAGAACTACATTGGCCTAAGGTTTGTTTGGACTATGTAGGAAACACTTGGAGACATGGGGTCTTCAAGGTCTATTCAACAACATTTTCTTCTTCACCATCGTTTTTTTTCACACTCTTATCCTTTCCACCATGTGACTAGTCCTCTTCTTTATTTTCCCTCATTCATGCTCTTGCCATTTTATGAGCTAAATTGCTATCCCTTAGTCACTTTGTAGCTATTTATTTTTACTTTCTATCCACTTTTACAAGCTAGTTTTTCTTTATAATCTTACTCAATGCTCTCACCATTTTTTGAGATATTTTGTTCTCTTACCTTAGATGTTGTGGTCATTGTGAATGTCAAATCATTTAATAAGTGAAAACTTGTCTTTTACCCCTCTTTACACCCTTTTCCATGCTCTCACCTTTTTAAAATCTCAATTATTATCCCTTAGCTATCTTTTAGGCTATTTATTTCTCCCCTTTAGCCACTTTTGTGAGCTACTTGTTCAAATTTCCTAATCTCACCATTTTTTAAGCTTAATTTTATTCCCTAATCTCTTTCTCAACCATTATTTTCTACACTCTAAACATTGTTATGATATACTTATTTTGACTTTATGCTCTTACCATTTTGTGAGTCATTCCTTTCTAAAATACTTCTTGTACATTATTCTTACATATATCTTATTCCAAAAACCCAAAAACATTCATAATCTTTCCTAATTTTCAAAAACATTTCAAAACCTCTAAAATCCAAAACAAACACATAAAAACAATATAAAATTTAGAAAATAGTTCAAATCTCAAATAGAGATATTAAGCCACAAAATCTTTGTACTTTTTATCACCTTGTTCACCAATAATATTTCTCTTGGCTCTATTTTAGGTGGCACTCTTTCCATATGATGTAGGTGAACCTCTCTTTTGTGTTTTAACATCCCATCAGGCATGCCAAATATATATCTATGAGTACAAAGGGTTATTTTCTTTGTTAGTGTAAATATAACAAAACATTGAATTGAAACAAAACCCTAAGCTTGGGACCTTATGAGCATAAGGTAAGGGTAACAAAAACTAAAAATAAATAATAAAACACACAAATTTATATCCTTCTGATGAGCTTAGAATATGGCTCATTATTGACATGTTATTTCCCTCAATTCATCTCTCTAAGGATATTATCTTATGTAAATTATAGATTGTTAGATAGCTATTACATAGAAAGTAGATATTTGTCTTGTTTATATTGAACCAAAGACTAAACCTTTACTTTGTCATTAATGTCTAATACATAGTATGTTTTAGTGATTTTTGTTGTGAAGAATGCTCAGGAAAAAGACACAAGATGTATAGTGAAAGTTCAATTTTGATATCCATCCAGCAGAACTATGTACTCTACAGGCTTATTTCTATGGATTCTGCAGACTTGTTTCTATGACTCTGTAGGCTTGTTTCTATAGACTCTATAGGCTTGTCTCTACAGACTCCACAAGCTTGTTTCTATGGACTCCGTAGGCTCATTCCTACCAACTCTGTAGGGTCAATTCTATGGATTCTGTAAAGACAAAGCTACAAATGGGAAGCTGGCAGCTAGATAAGATGAGAAAGAATCATTCCAGCTGGAGTCAAATGAGAAAAATACCCACCTGCTATTTTGTAGGATTTACTTTTGATAAAGTTGTATATATTTGGATCTTAAGACTATTATAGGATAGTATATCTATTTCATTGGAATAATTGGATCTCTTGGAAAAATAATCTCCTATCTTTGGATGAGTAGATCAACCAAGGAATCCTATCTCTTTGCATCCTATTTTGAGTTAATTGTATTAGCATCAAATGTAAGACTTTTGTTATTGAAAAGAGAGAGGAAAGATACGTACAAGAATATTACAGGTTTTAGATAGATTGTAGTCATTTTAGTTTTATGAATTATCACTTCAGTTTCTAGCATTGATTAATCTTTGTTCCTGAGTCCGAGAGGAGCAAGGGCCCACTCTCCTTAGAACCAAGAATTGTGTATGGTATTTATGTTATGTTATATTAACTCTTTGTTATAACTAATCAAAATCTTGCTAATGTTTGCATTCATTCATAAAACATCAAAATAAATTCATAGTTTAAAAGGCATTTCCTTATTCCAAAGTCATTTCCTTTCTAAGCAAAGTGTGTTTTCTTTTACAGCAAACGTGTAAAGCAAATTTCCTTTTCTAATTAAACATTTCCATTTCCATGCAAGTTTAAATAGGAGTGTGACTTTACTTTCAAGCAAAAGAGTGGATTTATTTGATTAAATAGTTACATCTTTTCCTTTTCAGCAAAAGAGTGAATCAAGTAGTTTAAGACACATTTTTTTCATTAGTCAAAGTTAGAATAGGACCATCAAACACCCCCACAAGCAGACTTCTATATCTACCATCCTACACCTTACTGCAGATAGATTTAGACATTAGCCCTAGTTGATAAGACATCAATCGAACATTGATTAAATGAAGAGTTAAATGATACTCAACATTTTTGGCATCATTGTCAGGGATAACAAGGTGTTGGTAAGGTAATAATTATTGGTCTAGAGTGAAAAATAGAAAAAAAAATTGTAAAAACCACAAAATCCAAAAAAAATCAATAAATTGATGTACCATCCTAAAGACTCTAAAAGATTATTCATTCCAAAATTCCCACTAAGAACACAAGTTAAAACTCCTTAAACATCTCTGAGTAGTGAACCCGTAGTTATGAGTGAAACCTATCTGTAAAAATCTTCAAAAACTTGGATAGAAACTAGGCCATTACCATAAGCAAGGCCCATAGGACAAATTCTTCAGGATCAATCTCTTATAGGAAGACATTATTTAGAAATTGCCAACGACTTAGAAGAAGCATTTCAAAAATCCATAGCTGAAGAAAATTTTAATAACTTTGAACAACCCATAACTGATACCACAAATATTTAGTGGGAAGATCATCCCAGCTTTGAAACATCATCAGAAGAAAAAAAAATATGACTCTCCAACAAAATCAACAACTTGCACAACCAGGAAGGACTTTTTCCTTTCCTATTGTTGTAGATCCTAATGATCAAACCCCCATGAAAAATATTTCACCAGCTAATCTGCCAAATTTTTGGGGAAGATTTATAGAAGATCCTGATCAATTCATGTTTGAGTTTAAGGTGTTATATCAAACCTATGAATACATAATAGATAGCCAAAAATTAAAATTATTTCCCTCTACACTTAAAGATGTAGCTATGAGATGGTTCATGGGTTTACCTAGCGATTCTATTAAAACATGGGATAACATGGAGATAGCATTCTTAAACAAGTATCAAGATTACCACCGAGTGCGAGAAAGAAAAAAGGATTTTTTCAAAATCAAATAGAATGAGGTTGAATCTTTAGAGGATTATTTAGATAGATTCATGTTCACTCATAAAAGAAATAATTATCCACTCACTGAAGAAGTTTAGAAATTGGTTTTCTTAAAAGGGTTAGATGAAGATACTAGAGATGCCTTAAATCTGATGGGAGGTGGAGATATAAATAAGTTGGATTTTGATCAAATTTTTTTATCTTTGTACCAACTACTCTCAATCAAAACCTATAATTAGGAGAGGATGCTTTGGAAAATCTAATGAAGTGGGTAAGCTAATGGAAGAATTTTCCAATCTAAAGATGGATATTCTGGTTACACTAGATAGTACTTTGGATGGCCTTCAAGCTAAGTCAAATGCAATAGAACCCTTAGCAATCTATTGTCCTAAGTACAAACAAAAACATGCCCTTAGAGACTACCCCTAAATAAAACCAATGTTTCATCATGTGGGATATGTGATGTAACAGATCATGATACCAAACAATGCAACCTTCTACCTATTTTAAAAAATCAAATGAAAACACAAGTCCAGTCTACTGAAGAAGTAAATTATATCCAGAGACAAAACTTTGCCCCACAAAACTAGGCTCAAGTATAGTTTAATGCAAGAAACCTAGTTAATCCATGGATGACACCATATAATGTTTTAGTTCCTTTACCTTTTTGGAATCAACCCCAAATTCCATCAATCCAAAATCCATGGACAGGACAAGATTGGATGCTAACACCCCCATGGATGGTGCCATAGCCACAACAATAATGGGTACCACAGTAGCAATGGATGCCACAATAATATCAATAATAGAATTTGTAGTGGAACCCACAGTAACAATTCACCCAACCAAGAAGACCATTTCAACAACAAACTATAATGTCACCCTTATTTATTCAGAAACAAGGACAAATCAATCAACCCTTGATGCCTACAAAACCAATAGCAAATCCAAAAAATAAACAACCAACACCTATTTATGTTATTGAACAGGAAGAGACAATGAATGTTGGAGCTATTGATTATTAGGACATACATTTAAGATCAGGGTAAACTATACAAAAACCTCCAGTTCTCATTTTTGAGATACTTGATGAAAAATAAAAAATAGAATCTTCTCAATTAAACATTAGAGAATCCAAAATCAAAATGAGCCTTGAAGCAAACAAAGAAAACACTACTACACTAGTAGTTCCTTTTCCTAAAAGACTAAAAGAAATTGATATTAAACCAGCTTATTTATCATAGGGGTAAGATTAGTTACATGACTCATTATTGACATGTTATTTCCCTCAATTCATCTCTCTAAGGATATTATCTTATGCAAATCATATATTGTTAGATACCTATTACATGAAAAGTAGATATTTGTCTTGTTTATATTGAACCAAAGACTAAACCTTTAATTTATCATTAATGTCTAATACATAACATGTTTTAGTGATTTTTAATGTGAAGAATGCTCAAGAAAAAGACACAGGTGATGTATAGTGAAAGTTCAATTTTGATGTCCATCCAGCAGAACTACATACTTTGCAGGCTTGTTTCTACAGACTCTACAGGCTTGTTTTTGTGAACTCTATAGGCTTGTTTCTACGGACTCTGCAAGCTTGTTTCTACAAACTCTACAAGCTTCTTTTTACAGACTCTATAGGCTTGTTTCTATAGACTCTACAGGCTTGTCTCTTTGGACTTCACAGGCTTGTTTCTACAGACTTCGTAGGCTTATTCCCACCAACTCTGTAGAGTCAATTCTATGGATTTTGTGAAGACAAAGCTACAAATGGGAAGCTGGCAGCCAGATAAGATGAGAAAGAATCATTCCAACTGGAGTCAAATGAGGAAAATACCCACCTGCTATTTTGTAGGATTTACTTGTGATAAAGTTATATATATTTAGATCTTAGGACTATTATAGGATAGTATATTTATTTCATCAAAATAATTAGATCTCTTGGAAATCCAATATATTATCTTTGGATGAGTGGATCGACCAAGGAATCCTATCTCTTTCCATCCTATTTTGAGTTAATTATATTAGAAAAAAATGTAAGACTTTTGTTATTGAAAGGAGAGAGAAAAGATACATATAAGCATATTATAGGTTTTAGATAGATTATAATCATTTTAGTTTTATAATTATCACGTCAATTTCCAGTATCGATTAATCTTTGTTCCTGAGTTTGAGAGGAGCAAGGGCCCACTCTCCTTGGAACCAAGAATTATGTACAGTATTTATGTTATGTTAAATTAATTCTTTATTATAACTAATCAAAATCTTGCTAATGTTTACATTCATTCATAAAACATCAAAACAAATTCATAGTTTAAAAGGCATTTCCATATTCCAAAGTCATTTCCTTTCTAAGCAAAGTATGTTTTCTTTTACAGCAAATATGTGAAGTAAATTTCCTTTTCTAGTTAAACATTTTTATTTCCATGCAAGCGTAAATAGGAGTATGATTTTACTTTCAAGCAAAAGAGTGGATTTATTTGATTAAATAGTTACATCTTTTCCTTTTTAGTAGAAGAGTGAATCAAGTAGTTTAAGACACATTTCTTTCATTAGTCAAAGTTAGAATAGGACCATCAAACACCCCCCATGAGCAGACTTTTAGATCTACCATCCTACACCTTACTGTAGATAGCTTTGGACACCAACCCTCGTTGATAAGACATCAATTGAACATTGATTAAATGAAGAGTTAAATGTACACTGATCATTTTTGGCATCATTGCTAAGGATAACAAGGTGTTAGTAAGGTAATAATTATTGGTCTAGAGTGAAAAATATAAAAAATATATATATAAACCATAAAATCCAAAAAAAAAAATCAATAGATTGACGTACCATCCTAGAGACTCTAAAGGATTATTCATCCCAAAATTCCCACCAATAACATAAGTTGAAACTCCTTTAACATCTCTGAGTAGTGAACAGCAGTTACGAGTGAAACTTATATGCAAGAATCTTCAGAAACTTAGATAGAAAATAGGCCATTGCCACAAGCAAGCCCGAAAAGACAAATTTCTCAGGATCAATCTCTTGCAGGAAGACATTATTTAGAAATTGCCAAGGACTTAGAAGAAGCATTTCAAAAATCCATAGCTGAAGAAAATTTTGAGAACTTCCAACAACCCATAACTGATACCATAAATATTCAGTGGGAAGATCATCCCAACTTTGAAACATCATCAAAAGAAGAAAATATGGCTCTCCAACAAACTCAACAACTTACACAACCAGGAATGATTTTTTTCCTTTCCTATTATTGCAGATCCTAATGATCAAACCCCCATGAAAAATATTTCACCAGCTAATCTGCAAAATTTTTACAGAAGATATATAGAAGATCCTGATCAATTCCTATTTGAGTTTAAAGTGATATGTTAAACATATGATTACACAACAAATAGCCAGAAATTAAAACTATTTCCCTCTACACTTAAAGATGCAGCTATGAGATGCTTCATGGGTTTACCTAGTTATTCTATTAGAACATGGGATGACATGGAGATAGCATTCTTAAACAAGTATCCAAATTACTACCGAGTGTGAGAAAGAAAAGAGGATTTATTCAGAATCAAATAGAATGAGGATGAATCTTTAGAGGATTATTTAGATAGATTCATGTTCACTCATAAAATAATAATTATCCATTCACTGAAGAAGTTCAAAATTTGGTTTTCTTAAAAGGGTTGGATGAAGATACTAGAGATGCCTTAAATCTTATGGGAGGTGGAGATATAAATAAGTTGGCTTTTGATCAGATTTATGAGCTTTGTACCAACTACTCTCAAACAAAACTTGGAATTAGGAGATGATGATTTGGGAAATCTAATGAAATGGGTAAGCTAATGGAAGAATTTGCCAATCTAAAGATAGATATTCTGGTTACACTAAATAGAACTTTGGATGGCCTTCAAGCTAAGGCAAATGCAACAAAACCCTTAGCAATCTATTATCTTAAGTGCAGATAGAAACACGCCCTTAGAGACTACCCCCTAGATAAAACCAATGTTTCATCATGTGGGATCTGTGATGCAACAGATCATGATACCAAACAATGCACCCTTCTACCTATTTTAAAAAATCAAATGAAAACACAAGTCTAGTCCACTGAAGAAGTAAATAATATCCAGAGATAAAACTTTACCCCATAAAACCAGGCTCAAGGACAGTTTAATGTAAGAAACCCAGTTAATCCATGGATGGCACCATGGAATGTTTTAATTCCTTCACCTTTTTGGAATCAACCCCAAATTCCATCAATCCAAAATCCATGGGTAGGACAAGATTAGATGCCAACAGCCCCATGGATGGTGCCACAGCCACAGCAACAATGAGTACCATAGTAGCAATGGATTCCACAGTAATATCAACAATGGAATCCATAGTGGAACCCACAGTAATAATTCATCCAACCAAAAAGACCATTTCAATAGAAAACTATAATGCCACCCCTAGTTATTCAGCAACAAGGACAAATCAATCAACCCTCAATACCTGCACAACCAATAGCAAATCTAAAAAATAAACAACTAGCACTTATTTATGTTAATGAATAAGAAGAGACAATGAATGTTGGATCTATTGATTGTTCAAACATACATTTAAGATCAGGGAAAACTATACAAAAACCTCCAGTTCTTATTTCTGAGATACCTGATGAAAAAGAAAAAATAGAATCATCTCAATTAAACACTAGAGAATCCAAAATCAAAATGAGCCCTGAAGCAAATAAAAAAAACACTACTACACCAGTAGTTCCTTTTCCTGAAAGATTAAAAGAAATTGATATTAAACTAGCTTATTGATCACAAGGGTGAGATTAGTTACATGGCTTATTATTGACATGTTATTTCCCTCAAGTCATCTCTCTAAGGATATTATCTTATGCAAATTATAGATTGTTAGATAGCTATTACATGGAAAGTAGATATTTGTCTTGTTTACATTGAACCAAAGACTAAACCTTTACTTTATTATCAATGTCTAATACATATCATGTTTTAGTGATTTTTGTTGTGAAGAATGCTCAAGAAAAAGACACAGGTGATGTATAGTGAAATTTTAATTTTGATCTCCATCCAGTAGAACTACGGGCTCTATCGGCTTGTTTCTATGGACTCTACAGGCTTGTTTCTATGGACTCTATAGGCTTGTTTCTACAGACTCTGTAGGCTTGTTTCTACAGACTTTGTGAGATTGTTTCTACAGACTCTGCAGGCTTATTTCTATGGACTCTACAGGCTTGTCTCTATGGACTCCATAGGCTTATTTCTATAAACTCTATAGACTCGTTCCTACCAACTTTGTAGGGTCAATTCTGTGGATTCTGTAAAGATAAAGCTACAAATGGGAAGCTGGTGGCCAGATAAGATGAGAAATAATCTTTCTAGTTGGAGTCAAATGAGGATAATACCCGCTTGCTATTTTATAGGATTTACTTTTGATAAAGTTGTATATACTTGGATCTTAGGACTATTATAAGATAGTATATCTATTTCATCAAAATAATTGGATCTCTTGGAAATCCAATCTCCTATCTTTGGATGAATGGATCGACCAAGGAATCCTATCTCTTTTCATTTTATTTTAAATTAATTGTATTAGCATAAAATATAAGACTTTTATTGTTGAAAGGAGAGAGGTAAGATACGTACAAGCATATTACAGGTTTTAGATAGATTGTAATCATTTTAGTTTTATGAATTATCACTTCAATTTCTAACATTAATTAATCTTTATTCCTGAGTTTGAGAGGAGTAAGGGCCCACTCTCCTTGGAACCAGGAATTGTGTAGGGTATTTATGTTATGTTATATTAACTCTTCGTTATAACTAATCAGAATCTTGCTAATGTTTGCATTCATTCATAAAACATCAAAACAAATTCATAGTTCAAAAGGCATTTCCTTATTCTAAAGTAATTTCCTTCCTAAGCAAAGTGTGTTTTCTTTTACAGCAAATGTGTGAAGCAAATTTATTTTTCTAGTTAAACATTTCCATTTCCATGCAAGCGTAAATAGGAGTGTGATTTTACTTTCAAGAAAAAGAGTAGACTTATTTGATTAAATAGTTACATCTTTTCCTTTTTAGAAAAATAGTGAATCAAGTAGTTTAAGACACATTTCTTTCATTAGTCAAAGTTAGAATAGGACCATCAAACACTCCCACAAGCAGACTTCTAGATCTACCATCCTACACCTTACTACAGATAGCTTTGGACACTAGCCGTGGTTGATAAGACATCAATTAAACATTGATTAAATGAAGAGTTAAACAACACTCGTCACCTTCTATCATGGATTAATGACCTTGTCAGGAATAAGTAGAAGTGGCTCAGTTATGTAGTTCCAAAAGTCTTGTATCAATGTTATCTATGTTGTAGATAACATATCCTTTTGAAAACTTTTAATAATGGTTGATGAATAATGAGAGTGATGATAATGAGAGTGATGCACAAGTGAGTTTTGTAAACTAGTAGGGCTTCATTATGATTTTTTAGCATGGAAATGAAAGAATTATAACATATTTTTTGTAATATTGAATACACATAAACCATCTTGAATTTTACATGGAGGGTAGATAATACACCCTCCACATCTCACATGGATCAAGAAATTGAGCTCTTTATATCTTTCAAAGATCAATGGAGAAGGATTAAGATTTCATTTGATGGGGCATGGACTTGATTAGAGTTTTTCCCCCAAGTGGAAGAGGAATCTCAAAAGTGCATGGATAATGGGCGATAAATGGACTAATATTATATTTAAAAATAGAGGAAAATGGATCATGGAGGACAAGCGAAGGAAGAGGTGAATATAAAATTCATTCATGGAATAATGTGAGGATAATAACAAATATCTCATTTTATAAAGTATAAATATTCTAAAATCCATGGAATTTTTTATTAGGAGAAGATTAGTTAATTAATTTAGATTAATTAACTAATGAATAGTGAAAGTGAAGAAAATAATCCAATATGCAATGTTGATAGTGAATGGATGACTCAAAGTTAGAATTCATTCCATTTTATAATTTTGACCTATAAGGTGTTAAAAATGAAGTGTCTATGCTAGGATTGAAAATGTTTATGTGGTTATAGTATGTAGTTTTCAAAAAAGTCCATAACTAAAACAATGGTCCCAACTGGGAAGCTATCCTTGCAAAACTTGAACTGATTATCTAACTATTTTTATTGGTGTTTCATATTGGAAGATAATATTATTCTTTAATTCAGACATGAAATCAAATATATATACTTGGGTCATAACCAACTCACATCTTGATGAATTATTTTTATCTTTTAATACATACTTTATAGATTTGTACTTCTTAAAATCTACAAGTTACTTTACAAATTCATGTGAAATTATTCATGTATATAGCTGGTAAAACATGACAAACCACCACATGTGTTCAACATTCCATCTAAACATTATTTGAAAAAAAAATGTCCCTCGGGTATTTGACATAAAAGACTTGTGATTAACTCTCTTGACATTTTAAGTGGAGAAACTACCATACATTCCTACTTAATCTCAGTAGTATGTAAAGAACAATGTATATTACAAAAAACATCAAAATTCACAGAAAATTCAACATGGATTCTAAACAGCATGTGGTGAGTGTTGGTTGATTTTAACATAGAAAGGCTTGGACATCTCGGATAACCTTTGGATAATTATCAATTTTCAATAAATTCTTTATAAACTTTTGTTTGTGTTATGTCCAAGAAATGTTTTTCATGTGGCTCACAATTTTTTAAATATTTTATTATTTTAGAAACATATTTTACATTATATTAAACCATTGTGTTATCATGCCAAAAAAATTCAATCACATGTATTGTTCCTGGAACTAATACCTTGTCTTTCCATGGGAGTCTATCAATAAATGCCCAACAATCAGTGAGTAAAGGGTCATCAAATCTTGTTCTTCACATTTACGGATGTACTTTTTAGACTAAGAAATTAAGCTCTAGATGTTGACTTACTCATTATAGATTCAATTATTACTCTTCTTGCCACATTACTATATTTTTTTGAGTTCTATTACCTATTGCATTAAATGTATTAAATAAATTCTTTACTATTACATTGTTTATTCCCTCTATATTGCTTATTCTTAACCCTAAATTATGCATCATATGGTGTAATTTTTACATTTTCATCATTTGAACAAATAGTTGACATCATTTTGTATAACTTTTCTTCTTAAATGCATAGTCTCATACACATTGAGCATGATGGTGAGATATTCTTATTGACATTTTAACTTGCATAGGTTCTAATATTTTCTCGTCTATTTAAATAAAATACCTTGGTGTTCATAACATTATATTTGGATGTGTGGGTCTAGGAGATACATTTTTTATCAAATTGAATGGTGCTAGCACTTCCACCATAAAAGGGATATTCTAGTGTTAGTTAATATTAGAGTCTACATGCAAAGTAAATTCAAATTAATTAGAAGAGAGATGAATTTGGGTCATTACATGATGTTAATTATCATCATAATAAAAAACTTCATCATATATGAATGTTTCATTATATTTTGTTTCTCCATGTGTTGCATCGCTAAATACAAATTCATTAGCCACATGTTCTATATTTTGAATTTCATCATTAAAAAAATATTGATTAAGTTCTTTTATCTCATTTGAATATGTATCTAAATTAAATTACAAGGTATTGGGCATGTTATTTTCATTTGAAATATTACTTAGTGTGGAGGAAGTACCTTCACCTTGTTTGGAAGCTCTTATGGATGTTTTCTTATTTGCTTGTCTTTTTATTTATTTTTATCTTTTGACTTCAATTTCCTAAATTTTTAGCTCCTTAATTGATATTTTACATGAACTACACAACCCCATGATTTATCTTTATACAAATAATTCCAAGTAGAATAAAAATAAAAAAGTTCTAGTAATTGACATAAAGTAAATGGAGAATTTATAATGTATTAGTACTAAAAACCAGTTCCAAGTTTGTAGAATGTAAAATGAATGAGTAAATGTGTGGATAAATGAGTAAAATTTGTGATTTTAAAGTGTGTGCACCATTTTAAATAGCACACATGCCCTATTTAGAATGGTATTTCAAATTTATGAAGCTTTCTAATCTTTAAAAATGGAGTACAACCTTTGTGAAGGGCGTCCACCCTTTATGAATGGAGTCTACCCTTGTATAAAGGCATACATCCTTTGTGAATAATTTTCTTTTAATTTTTTTAGTTTCCCTACAAATCTGGTTCAGATTTAGGCTTGAGGGGTTTGAACCTAGGCTAAAATATGTCATGGATCATCCAACATGACTTTTAGTAAATTTATGTATTTTTTCTATCTACGCAGATAATCTGATCAAACATATTTCATTATATATATATATATATATATATATATATATATATATACATATATATATATATATACATATATATATATATATACATATATATATATATACATATATATATATATACATATATATATATATATATATAATTAATGTTAAAATATTATTTTTAATAATTACTTAATTTGAACACAACATACCTCATTATTATCTATACATATATCATTACAGAAACCTTTATAAATTTTTAACTATTAATCAAAAGTTTATAAACTTTATATCTCAACAACATATATAATTAATTAATGTTAAAATATTATTTTTAATAATTACTTAATTTGAACACAACATACCTCATTACTATCTATACATATATCATTACAGAAACCTTTATAAATTTTTAACTATTAATCAAAAGTTTATAAACTTTATATCTCAACAACTTACACATCGTTTGATGTGATTTGAAAAAAATGATTTTCACGAAGTTAAGGTCAAGAATTTGTGTTTAAAACATGTTTTCACCAAATCTTTTACCCTATAGGAAGTTTTTAAAGCTTACTCTAATATTTGGGAAACATTAGAATACCTCTAACCCTGTGGGTTACCTATAGTAGAGGTAGACCTCTAGGTTTAAGGGTTATCTCCCTGAATTTATGTTGAAGTGCTTATCACCTAGTCTAATTGATTACTTGTGGGAAAAGGGGAAGAAATATACATCAAAGGAAACTAATTTAAGGGGGTGATACACCATAAATATTTACATAATGTTATCATACTTTATTCACTAAGAAATAAGACCTGCAAACCAGTTTCAAAGTCCTAAGATGTTCTAACATTAGTATTTCAATATAGAGGTGATATGCATGAGATAATTCAAGGCAAGTGGACCAGAGGGTAGATTATAGAATCTAAGCACACTTTTTAAATTTAATGGATCCAAACACACTAGCTACACTCTATATGACCTATTAGAATGAGAACTTCTTGCACTAGACATCACCATTCATCACTTTGCACACTTAAAAAATATTTTTTTGAACTCAAAACTAGATTTATTGTATTATTAAAATTTAAATTACAAAATGAAACCAATATGGATTCACCATACATGGTGTGGAATTATCAAACAAGAGCCAAAATGGCTAGTACTTACAGAATATGAGAGAGAAGAGAGAAGAATGAAGTCTAAGAATCACTAAAACATGTGTCAAGCTGAGATAAGGAGTTATGTTTACATTATAATGAATTATGAGATAGACCATGCAAGTTATTTTTGGAAAAATGTCCCTCCAAGGCATGAAACTCCTCAAATCTAGCATAAAAGTCTTCAATTGCTTGTTTATAAGCTGCCTTAATCATTTGGCCTTTACTGAATGCTCCAAAGTAGACTAGGGATAGATTACATAATTAAACTATGATCAGGGGTTTATAAATAGTCTCCAACATACATTGTATATGTCCCTAATCATCAATATTCTTTTGGCTAAGTGTTCTCACTGCCTGTAGTCATAATCACCCTTCTTTCACTCATCTTTCACACTTGGCACCAAGGTGTGCTTCAGTTTCTCAAACCAGTACATAAAAAGGATGATGTGATACTTATCAAGATTCCTAATTCCCTTAGATTCATCAAGAAAACCTTAAAATGTCTCCCAATTGGAGTTATCACCTTCTCACTTGGTGATCATTCTTTGTTCACTATGTCAGTTTGGACTGGCTAAAATGAAGGTGTTAGCAGAGATACTTATGAGCATTATTGAAGTAATATATGTCCATGGTGAGTTATATTAGGTCTAAATATATCTCTCAAATTGATCCTAATCTTTTGAAACCTTTATATACCTATAAAACATCAAAAACTATCAAGAAAAATTGTTTTGTACCATGTCCATACAAATAGGGTAGAAGCCAAATTAATGGGAAGGAGCCTAGTGGAGTCCTCTACAAGTTAAAATCATCTCCCATGTAATTATAGCTCATTTTAATTCACTTCATTCTTTTTCTTCTCCATCAAGTCATTAGCAAGGGTTTTATAGGGTTTTAGGTAGTTTTGACCTCTAAGTATTATTCATAAAAGTGTGATGTCCAATCTTCAGACAAATTCCACTAAATCCTTTTTCAAGACCCTCTTAAACATATCCTAGTTAATCAAACCTCCATTTTAAGTATATGTACACATATGAGCTTCTAAAGTTGCATTCACGAGCTCTTGTATTGTCTTCTACACACCTTACCATGTTCTCAACTCAAGAAATGATCTCTCTGTGGCCTCCTCTAAAAACCAAAGGTTTTTACATACCTTATATCTCCCCATGAAGGTGTTAAAATTAATTTGAATTCTCACTTGACCCTATAAGTAATATTTGACCCCCTTTAGGTATTAGGCCTAATCTAGGCTTAGTGGACTTGATAGTGCCTATGTGGGTTTAGGCCACCCTATTTGTTATCTTAGTGTTGTGAGTTGTTTTGTATGTTGATCCATGTCCAAAATATCTCCCTAAAACCTTATGAAAGGTTTATTCATCTCTAAACTCACTTTCTTGTCATTTACTTACTAAACATGTAGGGTTTTCATCCTGGGAGTGCCCTTTGTCTGAGATAGAAAAGAGGAAACTTCCTCTATTGCCTCAAGAAATATGAACATATAAGGATATTGGGTAAGTCATATGGATCATATATACAAAATTTAAAGTTTTAAACATACTCCGAGCACCTTCAAATACCTCAAAACCCAAGATCGACTATGTATAACTCATTGTGTGCAGGGTTTTGCATATTGATTGCAAGTGTACCTTAAAGATAGCTCTTACCCTATTTTAATTATGATGAGCATGAGATGGAATATGTATCACTACTTTTATGATTTCCTAAAACATGTATAACACTCCCCACCTTTTCCAAATATTCAAGATATACCTTCCACTTAACATGCCTAGTTGGCAAGTCAACTGTGCATTGTGTTCTTGCTCAAAAAAGGGGATGCCTATAGGTGTATGTTGCATGGTTAGACCCTATGTCTCATTAGATGATCTCCTTAAAATCATCCAGGTCACTTTCAACTTCATTTTAATTCACTTTGTGTTCAAATACCATGTGATGAGGCCAATCTATCATGTTAGTGTACTATCACCCTACAGTTGACTATAGGTGACTACTCTTGGATCAAAAGGACACTTGTAGAATGCATTTAAACATTTGTAATTTATATTACACCTCATGGGATCCTTTTGAAATATTAGAACCAAATCCAATGACCAATGTTTGTGTTTGTAGGCCTAATCACCAAGGTTCATCTTATGAGACTGTAGGTACCTACAATCAGGCTATAGGTGGCCTTTTTGGGAGCAATGGTATATGTGTGAGAGATAGTATAGATCAAGATCTTGTACTTTAACCCTCCTTAATGTTATTTATACTATTATTACCATTCTCATTTAAATAATGTCACTTATCATGAAAACATTCTCCTTCTTGATTGAATGAGAACTATAAGGTCATTTAGGTTTTAAACATTGTAGTGAACATTGAAAACCTACATTATAAGAATGTATGAATTGGGAACTCTCTATGTTCAAGGCATCACTTCTATATGAGGTCTACATTATGGAGTCATTAAAACTCATCTATACTTTATACCACCCCATTTTATAGCAGCACCAAAAGTGGACAAGGCTCTTTTTTGGAGTTTTTAAGGTAATAAGTCCTTAAACTCCTTCTCTATATATGAACATGGTTATTCAAGCTTGCTTTCCATTCCATGGCTTTACCATTGATTAATATGATCTCTTCAATGTTTTCAAACTTTAAGGAGGGTCTCCAACATGCTCAAACTCTTCCATGATTACCTTTAAATCTCTATGAAAGCCACCTATAGGTGCAATTATAGTACACAGGGCAATGAGGATGAGATATGGATAATGTGCATAGAATTTGGGCCTATAATCAGTTATTATACCTTCTCATAGTATTAAAATTAATTCTTTCCACCATGAAGGGATTCAAACAAGTCACATGCCTTATTTCAACATGCTTAGCCTCATGTATGGCACCTGCAGGTGAACATCAATGGTGCAGGACTATGTATAGATAAGAAACTAGTTATCACAGTTAGTCTTATGTCATTTGGGTAGCTTAGTTTGGTTACTCATATTCCAAGAGTGTGTTCAACACCTTGGATCTCCTCAATACATATATATGATTGTTCTCAAGCTTCAATAACTCATTCACCATGACTATAAGTGAGTACCTATAGGAAGGTCTGACTGTGTTATTTACTTGATTGCAACTCCATTGATTGTAACCATTGAGACTGAGATTTTAAAGGAGGGGGATTTTCATGACATTTGATATGAATGAAACATCACCACACATTTTCTTGAAACCACAATAGGAAATGAAAACCTCTGTAGCTGATGAACATGCCTGTAACTCCACTAGTATACTCAACATAAAACTTGAGAAGTTTGAGCTCATAAAATCACCTCCAAACATGAAAAAAATATGGAAACCATGAAATAAGTAAATCCACATCTTATATAATCAATTTCATCTATTGGTTTATACGGATCAACTCAAATAAGAATGAAACCTATAGGGTGTGGGGATTAGCATGCAAACAGAGACTGTCAACTTCTTAAGAATGGTTCTTAAAGCATGGGAAACCAATCTTTGAGATTTTACCATGAAATTGAATTTTACCAAGTGTAATAACACTCCAAAAAATCATTTAACATGAAACCTCTCCTACTGGTTATACCATCAGAAGACCTATTGACCAATTTTGTATGCTTAATGGAGCGATTGAGGAGTGAAATAGATTTCATCCATTTTTGAGTATTTTAAAGCTAAAAAAGTGTCAATATGAGTTTATGGAAGTTGAAGAGCCACTTTATAATCTTTCCACATGTGCCACACTCCTTTCGAGGCCGTACAACTGCCAAAACTCCTCCTTTTCTAACTATTTTCATGATTTTAGTTGGAAACCTACACATTTTTAGTTAGAACTAACATACCTAACAAAAATATGACATATTTTATGTTTAAGGATATATAGGAACACTTTTTTACCAAGGTAAACCTTACAACTTCCATTAATGACTCAAATATGACCCTTAAGTGACTTAGAATAACGTAAGACTAGATTTAATTATGACCAAGGTTAATAACACATTAAATAACATAAAATTGACCATGACACACCCTATAACATTATAATATACCCCTATATTAGTTTTTATACTATAGGGGGTTGACCTATTTTGACTTGTGGTCAAAATAATCAACATTCTTGACAATTTCCTAGGGGTGGTATGCTTGTTATACCAATGACCAGTAGCCTAATCATATCCATTGGGCCATGGATTCACCTATGCATAAGTTTTACAATAAATTTTCCTTTGAAACCACACCAAACATAAATAAAAGACACGCAAAATAAGACACACCAAAAGAAATACACATGTGTTCTCAAGCATACTTATGGAACACACACACAACTGAAATAAGGCACACACCTAACCTAATATTTACAAGACCTCACTCTTTGAGGTAAAACACATCTTACCATGCTTCAACTAGGGTCAAATATGGTTCCTCTTGCATCTTTATCACTACATAAAAGCAACTTATCATGTCAATCATGTTCATCATCAAACACTTGACTAGGTGGATGGTGAAATGACTTATCATCCCTATATCTTCTCATGCCTACAAGTTGACTAATTTGGGCCTTCATGAGTGTCATCTCTTGCCTTTCAAAGGACTTTTTTTTAATTTTAACTAATTTTATCTCTATCATATCCAATTGGTGGTCTTCAAACTCAAGTTAGAAGGTATGACAACAACCTCAACTTTACTCTCCTTTAGGATAGAATGTACTTGATGTTGATGATCATCAAGTTCCTCTTCACCATGTTCCAATACCTTTGAATGTGGTTCTACCTCATATTGAGCTCTTGACTATTCTTCAAGCACAAAAGTTTTTGCCTTGACTGTTAGGTTTTGGAGCTAAAAGTTTCACTGATGCAGACATTGGAGGAGGTTGCTGAGTGTCACAGTCACCGGCATCAGTCAGGCCAACCAACGTCGGTCAGGTGTAGATAGGAAGTTGCCAACATCGGTCAGGGATCAGCCGATGTCGATCATCTCTAGGTAGACAAGGACTAACATTGGTCACCTGTGCGGTTCCAGAACTACTTGTTCACGAATAGTTAGTTAACGAACTGATTATTTGCATGTTGAAAAACTATTTTTAGTCTTGAGCTACGGATCTAATTATTGTAATTGGATGTCTAATTATTGTTTGCATGAAATCTATATAATAGACTCATGGGCTATATTGTAATTTGTGCTAATTGAGTAAGAGAAAGGTTAGCTCCTTCAAAGTGAAGAGAGCAAGGTGTGTTCCTCCTAGTTCCACAGGGGTGCCGAGTGTGTATGATCAGGTAGAGGTGCAAGTTGTGCAAGTTCTGGTAGAAGATCCACAGGGGTGCTAGTTTGGAGAATCATAAGGGTTCTTCATGTGTGTATGATCTTGGTCGGCAGGTGTGTAAGGTCAGGTTTGGAGATTTACATGGTAAGTAAGATCGGTTGATTTCCAGGTGTGTGTGTGTGCGAGATCTCGGTTTACAGGTGTGCAGAACCAGGGTGATTTGCAGGTGTGCAGGATTAGGGAGATCAGCAACACAAGTGGCAAGATTAGGTGAGATCTACTTGGAGTATGTTGTGTACTTGGAGTATGGTGTGTACTTAGTCGTGGAGTATGTGGAGTACTTGTGTACTAGCAGTAGTGATACTGACTGGTGGTACTGGTAGTAGTGATACTGACTGGTGGTACTGGCAGTAGTGATACTGACTAGTTAGAGGTGAACACCAACTCTATGTTTGAGTTGTGTGTTGGAACCATAATTGAGAGAGTGAGCTCTTGAAGAGATTTACTATTTATGCCCTGAGGTGTGGGAGCCCTAGAGGTGTGTAAGGAAGAAGACTGTGGCATCTTCTTTGTTGTATTTCCTTCTGGAAGAGTATTAATACAATTGGGTATTGTCTCTCATATTTTATGTTGTTTTTGAATTCTAGTTACTTGTTACTTTAGGTTAAGTTCTGAATGTTTAGTTGCTTATACATGGTAATTAGTTGTGCTTCCTAGGTCCTGACAAGTGGTATCAGAGCTAAGGTTGTAGGGAACAGGTTTGTGTTTGATTACAGGTCACTCTCAGGGGTTTCTGATTGAGTGGGAGTATAGCAATGGCAGAAGAAAGTACACTAAGAATGGAGGAATTCAAAGGCACGAATGGTCAATTACGATGTTATGGAAAGAAAGAGTAGGTAAATAAATATTATTGGTTGGTAGAAGATCAGCATGAAGGAACTGAAGAAGCAGATGTTGCAGGTGTTGTTGTACAGGATGCTCTGGGATGTTCCTTGGATAAAGTAGAATCTTGGTTTATAGATTATGTTGCCTCTTTCCATGCAGCCCCAAATAGAGTATTTTTCCATGTTAAGGTCCATGGAGACTTTGGAAATATTTATTTAGGGGTTGGTGAGCCTTGTCAAAGTATTGGCAAAGGGGAAGTGTTGCTGATATTACAGGTGGCCAACACATGGGTGTTGAAGAAGGTCATGCAAGTCCCAGTCTTGAAAATATGGCTAATTGCTTCAGGAAAGTTGGGTGATGAGAGATGCACAAGAACTCTCACAGCGGATGCACTTGAATTAGAATGTGGTAAGAAAGTAGGTACTCTTTATCTACCTGCTTGTATTACTGATTCTTCTTCTATTGCAAGGATGTGGCTTTGTAGGCTTGGTCACAAGAGCAAGAAGGAGATGCATGTTATTAAGTGAAAGTCAGATGTGTTTGAAAAACTTAAGAACTGGAAAGCCTTGGTGTTCTTGGAGGAGATGATTGACAGAGATCAGCGGATGGGGCTGGATACTTCTGAGTAGGGCAGTTTGGACATGGGTTTGATTCAAAGTAAGCTCGCGAGTAAAAAGTCATCACTCATAGGAAAACATAGGTACTGACATCGGTTAGGGGAAATTGGTGTCGAACAGATAGGTATCGACGTCGATCATGTGTAGACCAAAGGAGTCAGTGGTGTCAGGCAGGTGGAGACCGACGTCGATAGGATAACCGGCGTCGGTGACCTGGATAGTCGCATGGAACCGACGTCGATCAGATGCAGACTGTGTGGTGACTGAGGTCGGTCACTAGAACGAATTTTGGGCAGACAGCAAGCTGTCAAGGAGTCTCAAACGCCCATATGGAGGACTAAAAGGGTAAGTAAGCCTCAAATTCGTTATTCCTCTTCTTTATACTCGTTGCTCACTGCAGAGTAGGAAGGATCTAGGAAACAGTGGGAGCATGGCATGAGTGAAGAATTTGATTACTAGGATGTAAAACCAAACAGGAGATTTGGTAGGGTTGCCAGTCGGTATGAAAGCACTGAAAGATGAATGGATTCCTTGGTTAAAGAATAGAGAGAATGCATACGTGAGATGGAAGGCCAGGTCATATGGTCTTGAGGAAGCTGCAGAACAGTGGTATAGGTTTTGACAGGTGGATGACAAAGTAGGGCTTTAGTCAATGTCAGTGTAACCATTGTGTTTGTCTTACCAGGTTGGATGATGGTCGCAACATTATCCTGTTACTGTATGTGGATGGTATGCTAGCTGAAGGTTCAGACATATAGGGTTTTGTTGAGCTAAAGATAAGGTTAGTTCAGTGGTTTTCCATGAAGGATTTGGGAGCAGCAAAATTCTTTGGCATGAGTAAGCCTAGAGACAGGGAAGATCACATGTTGATGTTGTCACAGGATGATTGTGTGAAGGTAGTGCAGGATGTAGAACAGGGCAGCACACCTATGGATGGACAATTCATAGAACAGGGTCCCCAATCACATGATGAGGTTGAGTACATGTGTACTTCCTGAGTTTGCCCAAGCAGTGGGTGTTATCAGAAAGTTTGTAGTCAATCTGGGAAGGAAGCACTAGAAATTAGTTCAGTGGGTTCTTAGGTATCTGAGAGGGACCAGCAGCAGGGGTTCATGCTATGTAGGGTCAAGTACTTCAAATTTGGTAGGTTACTTGGATGACAGGTGTTGCACCACAGGATGTGTGGTGGTTGGTCTTTAAGATTGAGCTTGAAGAGGGATACAAACTAGGAAACAAATTAGATGGTGTACAGGTACAGGTATAATGTAGCTATTTATCTCCAAGTGGGAGATTGTTAGGTTGTGGAGCTAAAAGCTTCACTGATGCAGACATTAGAGGAGGTTGCTTAGTGTCATAGTCACCGGTGTTGGTTAGGCTAACCGATGTTGGTCAGGTGTAGACAGGAAGCTGTCGACATCAGTCAGGGATCGATCGACGTCGATCATCTCCAAGCAGATAGGGACCGATGTCAGTCGCCTATGCGATTCCAGAACTGTTTGTTCACGAATAGTTAGCTAACGAACCAATTGTTTGCATGTTGAAAGGATATTTTTAGTCTTGAGCTATGGATCTAATTATTGTAATTGGATGTCTAATTATTATTTACATGAGATCTATATAATAGACTCATGGGCTATATTGTAATTTGTGCTAGTTGAGTAAGAGCAAGGTCAGCTCCTTTAGAGTGATGAGAGCAAGGTGTGTTCCTCCTAGTTCCATAGGGGTGCCGAGTGTGTATGATCAGGTAGAGCTGTAAGTTGTGCAAGTTCTAGTAGAAGATCCACAGGGGTGCTGGTTTGGAGAATCAGAAGGGTTCTTCATGTGTGTATGATCTTGGTTGGCAGGTGTGCAAGGCCAAGTTTGGAAATCTACATGGTAAGTAAGATCGGTTGATCTGCAGGTGTGTGTGTGTGTGTGTGAGATCTAGGTTTATAGGTGTGCAAGATCAGGGAGATCAATAACACAATAGGTAGCAAGATCAGGTGAGATCTACTTGGAGTACATTATGTACTTGGAGTACGGTGTGTACTCGGTCATGGAGTATGTGGAGTACTTGTGTACTGGTAGTAGTGATACTGACTGGTGGTACTGGCAATAGTGATACCGACTGGTTGGAGGTGAACAGCAACTCTGTGTTTGAGTTGTGTGTTGGGACCGTAATTGAGAGAGTGAGCTCTTGAAGAGATTTATTGTTTATGCCCTAGAGGTGTGGGATCCCTAGAGGTGTGTAAGGAAGAAGACTGTGGCATCTTCTTTGTTGTATTTCCTTCTAGAAGAGTATTAATACAATTGGGTATTGTCTCTCATATTCTATGTTGTTTTTGAATTCTAGTTACTTGTTACTTCTGGTTAAGTTTCGCATGTTTAGTTGCTTGTACATGGTAATCAGCTGTGCTTCCTAGGTCCTGACATTGACTTCACTAAGATCCTCTAAGACTGCAACCTCTTGAACAACAGTAGTTTCACTAAGATCTTTTATAACTGCAGACCCTTAAATAGTGGTTTGATACACACCTTCATGCTTGATGGAAAAATCAACACCCTAATCATTAGGCTCATCAATAAACTTGGCATCAAATATACAATCCTTTGGAGGATAAGTAGTCTTACCCAAATGATCAAATTCTTGACATATGGCATTAAATCTTTGCCATAAGTCATCCTCCTCTTCCTCGTGAATGTCATCATCAAGGGAAGCTTCATCAATTATAGGAAGAAAAGAATTATTCTTCTCACCATGGTGATCTTTTCAGATATTCAATCTATCATCATCATATACATGAATCAAATAGTTACCTTCAACAATTGATGAGAAGGAGTGCTCAATAGTTACCTCAGCTTGTTCAAATACTCCTTCATGAATGATATAGGTGCCAAGGTCAGTTTGTTCAATGTAAGTGTAAGGATCATGTTCATAAGCTTCTGCACCATACTCATCTAGAAACAAGTCAACTATGCCTTCAAACTTGGAAGAATAACCATCATTCACAATAGACTCTTATTTCTCATTAATCACACAATTCAAGTTAGAGCTTGCTTCAACATAGGGCTCAATGTGGAATCTAGAAAGTGGTTTAGTCATGATGGTCACCTTTATTCCATATCTTGTCTTGAAGGCTAAAAAGGACCAATCATCTGAGAGGTAACCTCCTATCTTTGTTTTGAAATCTCTTGAAAGGTAGATTGCAAAGTGGGCAGGCAAGTCAACAACAATAATGTCTTAGAGAATGGGAAAGCTAGTATAGTCATGGAGAAAAACCTTCAAACCTTTGATCAATCCTATTATCTTGGTAGGTGTACCATATAACTAAATCACTCCTTTATTATGTGGTTCATACTTTAGGTCCAATTTATCAGCTACAACTTTGGGCATCACTGATGTAAAAGTTCCACTATTAACTATGCAATTGTGGACTAATTTTTCTCCTACAATGAGAGTGGGGTATAAAGGTGGAGGCTTCTCAGAATTTGTATATGGTTACATAATGTTATTAGGTCCATTATTAAGGGCTACATGACCATGAACATTTATTTAATATGGATGACTAGCAAAGATAGTGGATAAATATTTTTGCAAGAGTTCCTTTTGGCTAGGCATATGAAGGACATCCCAAAGGGAAATGGATGCCTTTACACTCTTCAATGAATGTAAAATGTTTATAACATAAGTGCTTACATTTTATTATGTCCTTGGAGATAAGGACTTATTTGTAACTTGAGGAATTGAAGCACTTTGAATAGACCTTCCAACATTCTAATTTGGAGAAGGTGTAGGAGTATTAGGGGCTATCATGCTTGCAACCATGCCTTACTACCTTGTAGAAGGATTAGATGAACTTGTATGCACACAATTAGAATCTCCTAGAGCCTTTCTCTTAGCTCTGGTATTTTGTGTAACATAATTTCCTTGATGAAGCACATAAGTGTCTTCAACTAGGAAGTTGGTGAAAATTTCTCCATGAGGCTACCAACCTTCACTTGCTTGCATTAGGACCTCATCTTCTATTGATAGTAGAGAAGTGACTCCTCTTTGAGTGACTAGATATTGTTCTCCACCTATAATTGCATCCATGAATTTTCCTTATTTCCATTCTTATCCTTAGATCATATTGTTATGCACCTGTACTATTTCTCTTATGTTGGAGGTAGAATTGGGATTGTACACATTGGTAGGCCTATTGAAGCTAGGCTACCCTTGACCTTTCCCTCTCCCATATTATTGACCATATTAATAATGATATGGGTAGAGGTTTTGATGAGCACCTCATTTCATATTGGCTTGCCTAGTTTGATCCTTTAAGGCTTGGTATCTTTCCCTTCAATCAATATAATCTTATGCCTTCTTAGGAGTAGTTTTAGGCTTGGTATTTGCACTTGAAACTTGGGCAATGTTTGGAGTAGCAGCAAACACATTAGAAAAAAAAGGCATGGACACTTTTGAAGGACACTTTCCTACTTGAATGAGGTAATTCTCAGCTCTAATGGCAAGGTCATATGCTTTGGGAAGAGTGAAACCACTCATGGATTGAAGCATGATGGAAATATCAGTACCAACTGCTCTCAAGTATATAAGAAAAACAAAGTTAGAAGGTGGTCTCATGGGAAGAGGCAACCTATGCCAACTCTTTTGTAACCTCTCATTGAAGTCATGCATTATTTCTATAACTCTTTAGATCACATTGAGATGATGAATGAGTGAAGTATGGTCAGTCTTGTATTCAAACCTTGAAGTTAGTAACACTCTAAAGTCGTCCCATGTTGTAATGCAACCACCGGGCAAAGTCCTATACCAATAAATTTCTTTCCCTCTAAGGGACATGGCAAGGAGTCTAATGGTAATTTTGACCTCAATGACATTGTGAAAAATACAAAAATTAGATATATCCTTAATGTGTTCAATAGGTGTGGCATGGCCTTCACCATTGAATGTAGGAACACTCTTTCGAGCATTAGGTGGAATGTCATCATAGGCATCAATATGGATTAGATTTTTAGTATTAAAGTATGGTAAGGCATGTTGCCTATCCATGTTTTCTTCAAGATCTTCCTTACTCTCTTGATCCTCTTAGCTAGAAAATTCCTCTTGCTCTTTAAAGGGCAAAATATGATGAGGGTGTTGTAATTCAAGAGGAAGTTCAGGTTGAAGATTTGCATTGATGGGATTAAAAACTCTACTAAAATATGACCTAGTAAGGACCATGAAGTATGAAATCAAATATATGCAAAAAAAATTATCTACAACCAAATTTTACCTTGAATGGAGTCACCAAATGCTGAGTAGCACACCAATATATAGCTAATGTTGTCAAGACCAACATTCACCTTGACAAGTTGTCCTTAGGACCATGTGTCCCACCAAGCATGCCAGAACTATCGTCACCAAATATTTCACCCTAGAGGATGTTTTTAAATCCTGCTCTAATATCTGGGCAACATTGGAATATCTTTAGGCATGTGGGTTACCTATAGTAGAGGTAAAGCTCTAGGTTTAAGGGCTAGCTCCTTGAATCTACCTAGTCCTCCTACCCTTAGATTCATTAGGTAGACCTTAAAAGTTCTCCTAATTAGAGTTATCACCTTCTCACTTGGTGATCATTCTTTGTTCACTATGTTAGTTTAGACTAGCTAAAGTAAAGGTGTTAGCAGAGATACTTGTGAGTTTTTATGAAGCAATATATGGACATGGTGAGTTAGATTGGATCTCACTCTATCTCCTAGAGTGATCCTCATCTTTTTAAACCTTTATGTACCTAAAAAACATTAAAACCTATCAAGAAAATTAGTTTTGTACCCTATTCATATAAATAGGGTAGAAGCCAAATTGATGAGAAGGAGCCTGATGGAGTCCTCTGCAAGTTTCAATCATCTCCCAAGTCATTCTAGCTCATCTAGATGCACTTCCTTCTTTGTTTTCTCCATCAGGTCATTAGCAAGGGTTTTAGAGGATTTTAGGTAGTTTTGACCTCTAAGGATTGTTCATAAAATTTTGACATCAAATCTTTAGAAAAAATCCACTAAATGCTTTTCTAGGACCCTCTTCAACATATCCTATCTCTTCATACCTCCATGCTAAGTATTTGAACATATATGAGCTTCTAAAGTTGTCTTCTTGAGCTCTTGTATTATCTTCTGCACACCCTGTCATGTTCTCAATTCAATAAATGATCTCTCTGTGGCCTCATATTCAAACCAAAGGTTATCACACACCTTATATCTCCCCATTAATGTTTTCCAATTCATTTTAATTCTCACTTGACCCTAGAAGTAATATTTGACCCCCTTTAGGCATTAGGCCTAGTATAGGATTGGTGGATTTGATTGTGCCTATATGGGTTTACGACACCCTATTTGTTCTCTCAATGATGTGAGTTATTTTCCATGTTTTTACATGTCCAACATAGCTCCCTAAAACCTTATAAAAGATTTATTTATCTCTCAACTCACTTTCTTGTCATTTGATTATTAAACCTCCAGGGTTTTCATCCTAGGAGTGTCCTCTATTTGAGACAAAATAGAGGGAACTTCACATATTTCTTCAGGAAATGTGAACATATTAATATCTTGGGTAATTAATATGTATCATTTTTACAAAATTTCAGGTTTGAAACATAATCCTAGCACTTTAAAATACCTCAAAACCCAAGACAGACTATGTAGAACTCATTATGTGCAGGGTTTTGTGTATTGATTGCAAATGTACCTTGAAGATAGATCTTACCCTATTTTCATTGTGATGATAATTTATTAGAATGTGTATCACTTATTTTATGATCTATTCAAACATGTCTAACACTCCCCACATTTTCCAAATCTTAAAGATATACCTTCCACTTAATAGGCCTAGTTGGCAAGTCAACTATGTACTACATTCTTGCTCAGAAAAGGGGATACCTGTAGGTGTATATTGAATGGTTAGGCCCTATATCTCATTATATTATCTCCTTGAAATCATCTAGGTCACTTTAAACTTCATTTTAATTCACTTCATGTTCAAATATCATATGATGAGGCCAATTTGTCATGTTAGTGCACTATCACCCTATAGTTGATTGTAGGTGACCACTCTTGGAGCAAAAGGACAACTATAGATTGCATTTCAACATTTGTACTTTATATTACACCTCATGGGATTCTTTTGAAATATTGGAACCAATTCCAATGACCAATGTTTGTGTTTTTAGGCCTAATCACCAAGGTTCATCTTATGAGACTGTAGGTACCTACAATCAGGCTATATGTGGCCTTTTTGGGAGTAATGGTATACACGTAGGTGGTAGTATAGATCAAGATATTGTAATTTAACCATCCTTGATGTTTTTTAGACTATTAGTACAATTATCATTTAAATAAGGTCATGTATCATGGAAACATGCTTCTTCTTGCTTGAATGAGGACTATAAGGTCATTTAGAGTTTAAACATTGTATTGTCATGGTTGAATATTTTGTCTATCAGCGTACTGGTAAACAAAATAGGTCTTATCATCCAAAGCAAGAAGATAGTCATCCTAATGTGTAATTTTATCACATCAGAAGGAGACTGCTCTCTCCTCTCATCAAGGGGAGGTTCCCTGTAGATATGCTATGTATATGTATAAACATAAAATAATACTCAAGGATAGGACCAAACATCCATTTGTCTTTCTTCAGAGATGATGTATATAGAACAAAGGAAAAACTCAAGAGAATGATAGATAGCTCTCCTCTTCTTTCAGAAGAACTATTTAGCCAACCACAAGAATACTCCTGAAAATAAAAATAGAATGTAACTAAGAGTATGGTAACCAGCAAATCGAGACAAAGCACAAAGTCTCTACCTGAAATGCTTAAGAGTAATATACGAAGGGCAATGAAAGCTCAAAGTCTTTTCAAAGTCCTTTACATAGCAATAAAAATAAAACACACTGAAGGTAGCTATGGGGGCACAAAGTCTCTCCACAGTTGATTCTTCAGGACACCTTCCTGACTAATTTTACTAATCTTGCTTATTAAATTAATGAAACAGAAAAGACATCACAGCACAAAGTCTGAAAAAATCCCTTACTTTCATTAATAGAATATGATCAACAAATTGAGCACAAAGTCTCAATGATGCCTCTCAATTTTGGCAGAGTTTCGTTCTGATTGTCAAAAAGAATATCCAATTACAATGAAAGAAAGCCCCTTATATAGCCACTTGAACAAGGGTTCGGGAACAGTAATACATCATGATGCATTGGGAAATGTTAGGAATACAAGCTAGAACTTTGGGTCATTTTACCCATTTGATCTTTTTAATGTAGATAAACAAGCCGTGTAATTGAAAGATTACAACTTTCAATGTCCACCTGGCGGTCTGATCTTGTCTTCTTCGTTCCTCCTTTCCAGATTAATTGAATCGGGCCCTGGATTCATCCATTATTCTATCTTTCCTTGCTTTTAGCTGATTTTGGTCTTGAATTATGGAAATGCATTCGAGTCTGTGAATTCAAAGGATCAACGGCTATTTCACTATCTTTAAAATTGACGTTTACATGCCCGTCAATGTGCTCTCAACAGCTAGTTCACTATCCTGAATTTGACGTCTTCGGGGGTGTCACCCCTTGGTCTTCTTTTGGCTTTCAGGTTTGTATTCTTCCAGCTTGGACTTGCCCTTTCAGACCTTGAGAAATGGCCTATGTTGAATAGTCCTTTATTTTGGCCGCCAAGAGTTCCCCGCAAGGGCACCTGCCCTTGGGGGTCCTTTGGCAGCCCTTTGCTTTGTCAATCCCTGTGGATAAATCCCTGGGTGTTTGTTTTTTGAAATTTCCCCGCGGACAAAAGTTTCCCACGGATATTTCCTTGGGGAAAATTCCTGCGGACAAAAAGTTTGAGGAAAATTCCCGTGGACAAAAAGTCCAGGGAAAATTCTCGTAGACAAAAAGTTCGCAGAAATTTGTTCTGCCAATTTGCTCCTTTGAAAATGTCTTCGGGTTTTGCCTTCGCAGTCACTTGGAATTCTTTCAAATTTTTTGTTCAAAGGAATTCTTTCAGATATTTTGTCTGAAGGAATTCCTTCAGATAAAAGTTTGAAAGAATTAAATGTTAAACCAATTTTCAAATGCCTTAAACAAATCCGAAAGAATTACCTTTTGGCTTCCTTGAAAAATGACCCTTCGGAAGGGTGTTTTTATTGATTAAGTGCCCTCCGCAAGGGCACTTGTCCTTCGATAGGTCGCCTTTTGCATTGAACTTGCCTTTGAACTTGCCTTTGAACTTTGACGTTGAACCAATCGGTTGAACCAAAAATGGTTCAAGCCGATGGTTCAAAGAATGAAACAAGCCAATAAACTAAGCATTGAACCAAGATGTGGAACTTGCCTTTGAACCATTTGATCAAACCAATCCGTTGAACCAATCCATTCAACCAGTTCAATGGTTCAATGAAGCACGCCAAGCCCCTTTGAACCAAAGGCCGATGAATTATTTTGTTGAACCAAGGCTTTGAACCAATCAATTGGTTCAATGGTTCAAACAAAGCTTTGTAAAATGTCTTTGAACTTGTAGATGTTGAACCAAAGAATGAACTAAAATAATGAACCAACTGAGTGAAATAAAGAATTGAACCACTTGGTTGAACCAAGCTATTGAACTATTCCTTTAGTTGAAACTGCCATTGAACTTTGAACCTGTTGAACCTTTGAACCAAAATGGTTCAATGGTTCAACGGTTCAATGTTTCAATTGAATGATTTGGCCAAATGTCCTTGAAGCTGATGAACCAATTGAAGCAATTGAACTTTGAACCATTTTGAAGCGCTTAACTCTTACCAAACACAAACTTGTTGAACCTTGAACCCGTTGAACCTTTGAACCAAAGTAGTTCAATGGTTCAACGATTCAATGGTTCAAGTCTCTTTTTGCACTCAGATGCTTGCCGATGAAGATTTTCAACTGAACCAAAGCTCTGAACCAAATTTTGGAAAATGACCAAGTGTTGAAAACTATCTTTTGATTGAAGCTGCTTGCAGAAATCTTTGAACCTGTATAAATGAACCTGCCTATAGAAACTGAAGATACAAAGTCTGTAGAAATCAACATGTAAAATCCATTGAACTTGACTTGCAAAGTCTGTAGATTTTCTGAGAAGCTTTGAAAATGAGGAATCTAAATATCTAAGACAAATTTTTGAAAATGGAAGATACAATTTTGGTCTGTAGGACCAAAATAATTCAAATGTTGTCCCAAAAATGACTGTTATTTTTGGGAGACAACATATTGAACATTGAAAACCTGCAGTGTAAGAATGTATGAGTTGGGAGCTCTCTAGCATCAACTCTTGGGAGTCAAACATTCACTCCCTTTGGTCAAGGCATCACTCCTACATGATGGATACATGATGGAGTCATTTAAACCCATATATACTTTATACCACCCCATTGTATAGCAGCACCAAAAGTGGACAAGGCTATGTTTTGGAGTTTTTATAATAACAAGTCCTTAAACTCCTTCTCCATTTATGAACATGGCTATTCAAGTTTGCTTGCCATTCTATGGCTTTACTACTGATTTAAATTACCTCTTCAACATTCTAAAACTTTAAAAAGGGTCTCCAACATGCTCAAACTCTTGCATGATTACCTTCAAATCTCTATGAAAGCCACCTGTAGGTGCAATTGTAGTACATAGGGTAGTGAGGATGAGCTATGGACAATGTGCATAAAATATGGGCCTATAATCAGTTCTTAGACCTTATCATAGTCTTGAAATGAATCCTTTCCACCATGAAGGACTTAAAATAAGTCACATGCCTTATTTCAATGTGCTTAGCCTCCTGTATGGCACCTGTAGGTGAACATCAATGGTGCAAGACTGTATAGAGAAGAAACTAATTATCACAGTTAGTCTTCTATCATTCAGGTAGCTTAGTTTGGTTGATCATATTTCAAGAGTATGTTCAAAACCTTAGAGATCCTCAATACATCTCTATGAATATTCTCAAGCTTCAAGAACTCATTCACCATTATTGTAAGTGAGTACCTACAAGAAAGTCTGATTGTGTTGATTGATTGACTGTAACTCCATTAATTGTAACCATTGAGACTAATATTTATAAGGAGTGGGGTTTCTATGATATATAAGACATTAAAAATCATCATACCTTTTCTTGAAACCACTAGAGGAAATGAAAACCTCTGTAGTTGATGAACATGCCTGCAACTCCACTAGTATACTCAACCTGTAACTTGAGAAGTTGGAGCTTATCAAATCACCTCCAAACATGAAAAAAAAAATTGAAAACATGAAATAAAGAAATACAAATCTTATATAATCAATTTCATCCATTGGTTTGTACAGACCAGCTTAAACAAGAAGAAAGCCTACAGCGTGTGGGGATTGGCATGTAAAAAGAAACAGTAAACTTATTAAGAATGGTTCATAAAGCATGGACAACAAATATTTGATATATTACCATGAAATTGAATTTTACCAAGTTTAATAACACCCCATAAAATATTTTTACCTAAAACCTCTCCTACTGGTCGTACCATCAGAAGACTTGTTGACTAGTTTTGTATGCTTAGTGGAGCGATGGAGGAGTGAAATAGTTTTCAGCCATTTTTGAGTATTTAAAATATTAACAAGTATCAATATTATTTCAATTAAGTTGAATATACACTATATGATCCTACTACATGTGCCACACTCATTTAGAGGTTGTACAACTACCAAACCTCCTCCTTTTCTAACTATTTTCTTGATTTTAGTTGGGAACCTCCACATTTTTACTTATAAATGACATAATTATCAAATATATAACATATTTTATGTTTAATGATATTTAGGAACACTTTTATACTAAGGGAAACAATATCACCTTCATTAATGACTCAAATATGACCCTTAAGTGACATAAAATGACTTACGATTAGATTTAAATATGACCAAGGTTAATAACACATTAAATAATATAAAATTTACCATGACACACCCTATAATATTATAATATACCCCTATATCAAGTTTTTTACTATAGGGGGTTAACCTATTTTGACTTGTGGTCAAAATAGTCAACATAACACAATTGCAGTTTTAATTTTCTAGTTGTCTTGATTTATAAAATAATTTAAGAAACACACACACACGCACACACACACACATCAAAATTTATTATCATAAAAATTTGACATTTCCTTTATCCATATATGCAATTTCATATAAAAATTCATTTATTTATTGAAAAGTGTGTCATTACACATATAATCTCCTATTTGTTTCATTAAAATGTATAATGCCATTATCAAAAATGCATGAATTTCACATCATTTTCTCATTTTTGTATTTAAAAAAATTAAAAACTACATTCGTAATTCTATAATTTATATTCTTATGTTGTTATCAAATTCTTTAGCGAAATGTCTCTAATATTCTCTCCAAGTTCAATAATTATTATTCTCAGAAAAAAGTGTCACTTTAAACCCCTCCTTGTCCCCCATTATCCTACATCTACCCTACCATGTGTACATACTCAAATCTATATTAATAGGCTAAAATAGTCTTGTAAACTTGGAAAATATCAGTCATGGCTCTACCCTTTAGTTATTGACTTGCATTATAACCAAAAGGCTTGCATTCACCATCTCACTGTGAAAAACTGCTTATCTTATAGTTTGAGCCTGATATTCTAATTACGTAGATTGCATGTATCCCAAAATATGATTAAAACTTAATATATATCCTACACAATTAGTAAAATAACTCAAAA
Source organism: Torreya grandis (assembly GCA_037957365.1). NCBI lineage: Eukaryota > Viridiplantae > Streptophyta > Pinopsida > Cupressales > Taxaceae > Torreya > Torreya grandis. Next base: position 3,059,233 of record JARHVA010000212.1, read on the forward strand.
AAAAACCCATCTTCATGGACACTTGCTTTAAGACTTGGATACTCGTATCAACACTAGTGTCCCTACTTTAACACACATGTCTATACCTTACAAACACTCAAATTTGTAAATATTTTGATATGTACAGGTCAATCTATTTTTTTAATTTAACCTTTAAATGAGAAACATATAAAAATATTTTGTATAAATACAAGTTAAATCCTACTCATTGATCATCTATCAATCACCTCTCAAGCTTACACTATACTACTAAAAATCAATCACATAACTAAGCCATTTGCCCTATTATTTCCTATTTTTAAATCATTTCTAGGAATAGTCTTATTGTACATTTTAAATATCAAAAGAATATCCCATGATCAATATTTTATAATTTACAAGCTATATCACTACATGCACTTGCATAGAACACATGAAATTATTGTTCATACATAAGTCCACATAAGAGGGAAAACTACATCAATCTAAGGCCATCTTCAAAGTATATGGCTATGTAGGCAGATCACTAATAGAAAGGTATTTGATGTCATATCAAATTTAGTTGATCCTAATGACCCTTATTTTACATGATTAAATATCCTAATCATAGTACCTAGGGTTTGAACTATACACTAATATTGAAGACCTATACATGCTATCCAATTAGATAATCGAAAAGATGATAATTAGTTTTAATAGGGGCATGTATAAGTTTCATAAAAGATTTAATATTCTATATAAGACACTTTTTGTTAAAGGTACAATCACTAAAATGAGGGGGGTGAATTAGTGAGCCCAGATAATGTCAACTTCAATTCTAATTCCTTCGAACTCTTAATCATTCAACACATACATTCATGAGGCATACATCATTCAAAGCAATGAACAAGAAAGATAATGCAAGATCAAGCACATAACACATGTCATATGTGAGAAACCCTATTAGGGAATAAAAACCAATGGAACCTACAATTGGACTATTGTCCTATAATAATATTTCAATGAATTTCTGCTTAAGTTCTAAAGAAAGAGAGAAAAAAACTCGATATGGGTATGTTGAAAAACCTGATTGATTATGCGTGCATTAAATTAGAAGACTATGAAGAGCTCCTCTTTGGCTTGGGAGGATGACCTACAAATAATAAATCACTAAATTAAACTTGTTTTTTAGATAGATAGTTGGGTGGATTGCCTAACGATAGCTAGATATCGAAAGCGATAGCTTCCTTAAGGGCTATCAATCCACTCATTTTAAACAAATAAGCTTATAAACAAAATAGGAAAGTACTTGCATCAATTGATCAAAAGGTACTAAAATTGAATACAAGATTGCTTGCTAAGAAATATGTTAGAAATGATTAAATTAGTGACAAACTAATTAGTACTAATACTAGAGGGTTGGGGTATGCTTCATAAAATCAAAAAGGTATCTATGAATAGGTAGGAACACAAAAAATTAAGTTTGATTGGGTATAGGTAGGTGAAATTAGCTTGCTAGTTTTTGGTGCCATAATGACCATCGATGGTTGGGTTGACCATTAGTGGTTAAGGTGACTGTCGGTGGTCAAGGTGACTATTAGATATTGGACAAACCATCGATGGTTATTGTGTGAAGATTTAGGTTGGTAAAAAAAACTGATTGATGAGATCTAGGAGATGGATTCCAAGAGGTGGGTCAGACTTGGATTGATTGTGAAATGGAAATAAAGTAAATGAATGCTAAGAAACAAGTACTTGTCTTACTAGAAGTTTATTGGACTATGGTTGAGGTAGTTGACCTATTGGTGGAATCTAGCTCAAGTTTGATAGAATAACCCTAACTAAGAACTCAATGGAGAGATGGTAGTGAGTTGACTCTCTGATATGATTGCTAGATTATTGATGGTGATTGACCTACAAAAAAGAAACTCTTGGATTTATAAGCACTTGATAACAATTGTAGCTTTATAGATGTTTGTTGATGGACTTTCACCTTTGTATTCTTCTCTCTTATAGGTAAGGAAAGAGAGTTGCAACAACACATGAATTGGGCTTTCCAAAATTAACTCATCCATGCAATGGTTTGCAACTGGAATTAGATGGGTTATTTTTAAAAAATAAAGGCAGGTGACTTGCATGTTAGGTGCTAAGGAGGTACACCTCGACCATTGGTAGTCAAGGTGACCATTGATGATCAACCTAATCGTCAGTGATCGAGTGCCAAAGGGATAAAAGGTAAGGTTGATCTAGTTGAGTTAAACTAACTACAGGTTAGGTTTTTTAGGGGTTAGAGTGTTGAATGGTCCCAAGGGGGTCCTAAGGTGATCTAGGGGTATTTCAACATTTGGAATCACAATGTGTGGATTTTTAGTGTCTACATTTTACCCCTTTTTGTTATGCATCTTGGAATCAACTAGCTACAAAATAAAAACCAATTATTAGGTCAAAAGGTTCAGCTGCTTACCCCAAGTATGGGAGGAGGTGTTCCCCCTTAAACTGGGAGGTGATGAGGTAAAAAACAAATTAGGTACAAGTTTGACAAGGTGGATGATGATGATGATGATGAAGGTAGAACATCATGAGGGTGGGTGATAGGTTGGGCACTAAAGCATAAACAAGTGCACAAAGTATGATAAAAAGTGTGATATCTAAGATTACACAAAGACCAAGTTGTCATGGTTGACAACAATAAAGGTAGGTGCTAGAAATACAAGTGACCAGTGTACTACATGATCACATTTAGGCGTGATGACTGGGTACACATGTTAGTCTCCTAGGCAAAGTTGGTATTTTCGATGGGTATCCAAGGTAAGAAGTGTTCCTATGGAAAACACAAATAGGTCAAGAGTCATGGGTATCTGAGGTAGGAAGTGCTCTCAAAAAGACATATGTAGGTCAGGTAAGTGTGAGGTGATGCAAATTCAAAAGGTGGTCAACATGGCAATGTTGTTTCTATGGTCAAAAGGATCAAGTAAAAAGTATCACAAAATGCACACTAGTTGGGGCAATATGGACCAACAACGACATGAGGAGGTGGTCAGAGTGGGTGGAGAAGGTAGTCTCCAAGGGTGGGTAAATTGAGTTGGTTTTGCTAAAAGGGGTTTTACAAAGGTGTGAGTGTCAAAATGGGGCATCCTAACAATCAACGGTCAGGGTTCCTAAGGACAACCATCAACGGTCACCCTAACCATCAACGGTCAAGGTGGAAACCCTAAAACTCCATGAAGTAAAAGTGAAAATAGAATCACTTGTCATTCACTTTATTGTTGTTAGTTTTGACTTTGTGCCCTAATTTCTCAACATTTTGGTATTTTGTTGCGAAAGAGTTGATCAAGTGCTTCATTGAGTTGGTGGTTGATGGTTGGTTGGAAGGGCATGCTTAAGGTGATCTTTTGGGACCAAGTTGTAGGATGGATAAGAACACAATGAAGAAGTGGGATGTGGGCTCCATTTTTTATAGAGGTTGAGGAATGAGGTAAGTAATGCTTTAAATTGATAGATTAGGTTGATTTTTTCAATTTTAATGGTTTGGGAGGTTAGGGTAGGGTTATAATTTGGGTTTTTTTTATTATGCCCTAGGTAGGTTACTTGCAAAATTCATGTAATTTGTGTGGGTAAATTTAGTAATTGAAAGGGTGGTTAGGTTGTTGTGGTGGGTAAGGTGATTAGGGTAGTTAATCTAGAAAAATAGTCAAATATGAATCTGTAGTTCGATAATATCTGAATGGTTGGTTGTCTACTAGACATGTGTATAGATATCCCTCATATAAAAACTTAATACATCGATGTAGAGTAGAAGGAATGGCTCCCATAGTATGTATCCAAGGTCATCCAAGTAAAAGATTATAGTGGAGAAAATATGGCATGACCTGAAACTGTGTAGAGAGGGTTTTGGGTCCTACCATGATATCCAAAGTAATGGTGCCCAATGTTTGTTATGGTATATCATCGAATCCTCAAATGTTCTTATATGATTTTTGCATTAATACCATATCTACGCCCATGGCCTGTAAGAATGTGATATTACATATATTAAGTTTGGAACCACTATCAACAAGAATTATCTTGATTGTGTTGGTTTTGACTTGAACTTGTATGAATAGTGACAAATTTTGATTAATAACTGTCTAAGAAGGTATTTCTTCATTGTCAAAAGAAATTGCATCTTCGAAAGTTTTTAAAGTGTTGACCACTGATGCAAAATAAGAAGGTTTTGAATCAATAGACATAGAAGTTTGAGGAGTGCCTGATAAAGAATGTCCTTAAATACATTAGCTTTTTAAAGTAGTTATAACATGGAAATATTAGCCAAAGTATTTCTCATTTGATCAACAATGTCATATGCCTTGTGCAAATTTGCTTGTGCAGGTGGGTTAGGCCTAGGATGGGTAGGAATAGAAGGGTGATGGGGCTCTTGGTTAGGTGGAGGAGGCATAGTGGCACATCGAATAATAGCTCTAACCACATTATCTACTACTCATATAGGAGGAGTAGTAGCTACAGGAGGAGAGCAAATATAATCGATGGGTCGAGGTGGTGGAGGGACAAAACGTGTCAACCAGGCTATTTGGTGATGGGTAGTGACCTAGGGAAGAGTAAAATGGACCGTGCAACATGACTTAGCACAGGGCACAGGCTCCAAGGGAGGTGATGCAAGAGATGTATTAACATGTTTAAGAATAACTTGTTTAAAACCATCTCATATAATGAAAAATAAGCATGAAATGCAAAGAATGAAGCTTTGTACTAACATATGATAGACTTCATCATTCATGTACATGATAGGGCCCATTATGGTTTCCTTATTATTTGCAAGAAATGTAAGAAAAGTTTGTAAATAAATGAGCATCATTTTTAAAATTTGATTATGGATGTAAAGGGATACCTCAAGAATCAAATAGGAGCTAGTACATACAACTAGGGATTTTTCTAAAATACTATGAATTTTTGAAAATGAAATTGAATTTTTGAGTTAAGTATTCAAGAAAAAAATCAAAAATTTATGGGAAAGTGTTTGATTTAATGGGACCTAGTAGATGTAACTAGGGTTTCAAGAAAAAAAATATTTTTTAAATTTCTATGAATTTTTGAAATTTGAAGTGATTTTTTTATTTTAATATGCAACTAAAAATTCAGAAAATGATTGGAAAATTGCCGGGAGCTAGCTGATGCAACTAGGGTTTGAAATAAATTTATTTTAAAATTTACTAATTTTTCTTAAATTTGAGAAGAATTTTTTATTTTAATATTTAAAAAAAAATCAAAAATTAATGGGGAAAATCAGCGAGGAATTTACCCTAGGGTTTCTAGGGTTTTATGCAAAATTTAAAGCAAGTTGGGTTCACCAAATTATTTGTTTTTTTAGAAATAATGGAGTTTTGTTCCTATTTAACAAATGGGTCTGAGTAGGAGAAATCAATAAATAATATTCCTAATTATATCTATTGATCTGTGAAATTAAATTATAATTAGACCTTTTCTAAAAATAGTAGTGAAAGAGAGAAAATCAAACTCAACTTATTTTGGACTGTTTTGACTGAGATAGAGTCTAGAAATTTGTCTGTAGGACTAGGACACTATCACAAATAGGATCCTGGACTTTGTTTTATGATTAGACAGGAGCGTTAGAACTAGACACCTTGGGCTTTGATCTTATAGTCCTTCTCCAATGTTATTATCCTGAGGATTTAAGCTTTATGGGTTTTGTTTGCCTGCTTAGTGTGAGCTTGTGTACTAATTTTTAGTTCCTCACTATCAATAGAGATCATAATAGAGTTGATTCTTCATGTACTTGTATCTTCTATGTAATTGAAAAAAACTTTAGCAAATGGGGAAAAGGGGTTAGTGTGTGTAAGATGCATTGGACATGCTTCACACCCCATGTGTGGGCACACTGCCTATATACCAATACTTTGAGGAGGGATCAAGCCATACATAGTTATCCCTTTAAGAGTGTTTGGTGCAATAGTGAATGAAATGCAAGAAATGTTAAAATTGGGTGCACTTGAGATGACTAGGGGTTAGTGTAAGGACTTGAATTGGCTTGAAAGTGTATAGGCTAGCTATATGCAGAGAATAGGGAAGATTGATTGAGTGGTCTTGCTTGTATTCTTGCTTGCTTGAATGATATTTTCCAACCCTTTCCAAATGATCTTTGAATGAGCTTTTATAGGGATCTATTGGTCATGGGTTAGATGGAACCAGACTAGGCTGACACAGTGAACAAGAGGAATCAGGGAAAAATGATAATCTAGGCTTGAATTGTGATTAGACATGAGTACTAAAAGGGGGAAACCCTAGGGTCCAGTGCTATAGTCCAACTTTGGTGATTTGTCCTTAGCAGATGAGACTTGGGGGGATGGATTAGTCATGAAGAGAGGATCTTGGCTTAGCTTGGGTTAAGTCTTGAAGGCCATGGATGATTGAGAATTAGTGAAAACAATCATGAGAGGGGTTAGAGAGAAAGCAAGAGGGACCTAAGGATTGGGTGTCATTAGCCATGCTCAAGTTACCAATTTTTGCATTTTATATGACTACAATGCACCATTGGTAGGATATATAGGTTTCTTCAATACATACAAATAGACTAAAGAGATTCTCTTAGAAGGGTCTTAAGGAGGATGTTCTTGTGCATATCAAGGAATGTTTAATTTGCCAACAAAATAAGGGAGAATAAGAGTTTTCAATGGGTCTAGTACAACCACTTCCCATCCCTAGACAAAAATGGGAAAGTATCTCCATGGATTTCATTGTGGAACTACCCAAGGTACATGAAAAAGATAGTATTTATGTTGTGGTAGATAAATTGACTAAATGTGCACATTTCTATGCTATCTCTATTGATTACAAAGCACCTCAAGTTGTTGATTTATTTTTTAAAGAAGTTTTTAGATTGCACAGGTTACCCAAAAACATAATAAGTGATAGAGATAGTAGGTTTCTTAGTTTATTCTGGCAAGACTATTTAATTTGATAGGTACCAAGCTTAATCCTAGCACCAATTACCATCCACAAACAGATGGGCAAACATAAACTGTAAATAAGTGGGTGGAAGGATATTTGATAAATTATGTCTCAAGTCAATAGACAACTTGGATCAAGTGGCTTCATATGGGAGAATATTGTTACAACACAACTCATCACATGTTTGTTGGTATGTATCCATTTAAATCATTATATGATTATGATGCATTAACATTTCTTGATTTTATACTCTTAGAGAGTAGAGTATCTGTAGAAAGTGACTTGGTTAACCAAAGCCAAGATATCTTGATATTTTTGAAGGAAAAATTACAACGAGCACATAATCAATAGAAGATATATGCATATAAGAAGGGGACAAAAAGGACATTTGAGGTGGGTGATATGGTGTACTTGAGATTGCATCCATACAAGCAATCTTCTATCAAAATCAGTGAGAAGGAGCAATTGAAGCCTAGATTCTATGGTCCATATAAGATTATCAAGAAAGTAGGTGAGATAGCTTATGAGCTGGAACTTCATGAAAATTGTAGAATACATAATGTATTCCATGTTTCGTATTTGAATAAAGTTGTTGGATTGCATATATTACCTTCCATTTATTTATCACCACTAGATGATGAAGGAAAGCTAATTTTGATTTCAAAAGTTAAATTTGTTACAAGGGTAAAGAAACTTTGAAATAGAATAATAATAAAATATCTCATCGGGTGAAAAAATCTTCCAGTTGAGGATGCTACTTGGGAAGGTCCTAAAATTTTAGAGCATCCAAATTTGCAATTACTTATGGGAAATTAATTTCGAGAGGGGAGGAATTCATGTCCCCTTCTTCCAAATGAGACATGTGCAGGAGATATTTATCCTATCCCATTCCCATAGGCTAAATCGGGTAATATAAGGGAGTAGTGTGGGTTTACTATTCACCAACACTATTCATAAAATCAGTATTCACTATCACTATTCATGGTGACATGGAAAGTGATGTAGGGGTGATGCAGTAGTGAGGTGGCTTATGGATGTGGTGGCATGGCCCATAGGAGAATCTCTCATGGGATCAAGAGCATGTGCTTAGAGTGGGGCATACCACTCCACATGGGAGACAAAATATATTTGCTTTATTTGACCACATGGGTTATCCTTGGTGGAAAAAGTGAAAAGGAGAGGGTGGCACATTTCTATGAAGCTTCATGATGAAGTGTGTGAAGAAGTCAAAAGTGGGTTGTTGAGGAGATCTTTGAATCATGTGAGCACATGGGTGAACAGAGATTAAGTTCCCATCATTTGATTCTCTTCACATGGAGAGGGAGGCACAATTATGAAGGCATGGGAGGAAGTAATGATTATTGTCTTTTGCACATGGTGAAGTCTTGTCATCATTGACAATTTGTCCCCCCAATGTGGAATGCTACACCCATCTTCTCTCTCCTCACTATTCTTCCATTTGTCTTCTCTCTTTATAATTATTGTAAGCATGGGTTTTCTCTCATTGTAAAACATCTTTTGCCATTCAACCATTTACTCTACAACTTGATGCACTTGTGCTTCAACTTCAGGAATTCAAGAACAAAATCCCTTGCGTGCTTGCAGAATCAAAGGATGGAAACCCTACGATTCATGGAGGTGATCTCATTCAGAGATTATAACTGACTTTCAAGGAGATTATAGATTTAGTGTGGTTTGTAGTAATAGCTCTGTGTGAGAGAGAGCTTCTTGTTTCATGTATTTGATGTTCCTTTCATACATAGTCAAATTATCAGTGGGTGTGTGTCTTCATATTCATCTCAATGTGTTCATTCCAAAATTGTTGAATATGGATTTTTAGAATTTTAGTATGTTTGCATAAAATTTCCATGCGGGTTATTAAAAAGTGTAATGAAATGACTGCATCACTGACCTATAATCATAATAATAAATAATAATATGACTGAAATAAGAGCATAATAATGAAGTATATGACTAAGTCACTTTGAGCAGGTAACCTCCACAATATTATAATAAGAATATAATTAACACTATGATGATCAAATACTCATAACTACCTCATATATATATCGTACTTATATTATGCAGACTCCCTATGGTGACCTTTATGTAATATGAAGCTATAAAAATGATCACATGACTTAATCAATGGTTATACTAGCCATAAGTTAGCAACAAAGATATCAATACATGTTATAGGCTAAGGGCACATCATGCTTACCACTTCAAACAAGAATTATCCTCAATGTTGACCATCTGTGGATGCTTATGTATGAAATATGCATCCTCTCATGTTGCATCCTTTCTCAGAAATTTAATCCACTCGATAAGATAATCAGTGATCACCCTCATTTTTAGCCTCTTGAAATGAGTTTGGATAATATCCTCTACTTGATGATTCTTCCTTCTTAATTAAGCTTAGGGAACTCAATTTGGGTGGAAATGTTCTACCCAAAATAAGAAACATGAAATATTGGGTGTATTTTTACTGACTAAGGTAACTCCTATTGGTCTTGATTGTGTTCCTTGACTGCTCGAATTTGTGGTTATACCTTCAAGGTTGGGGTGATGGATGCTGGTTAGTAACCATAAAATACCCTAAATGGAGACATGTTGGAAGAAGCATCTTTTTTAAGTAACAACTCTATCAACATATCCCTAAAGATTACTAAATGATTTTCCACCTTATATACCAGGTTTCGAGGCCCATAATTAGTGCTAGTCATCATTTGAGGTTGCACAAAATATGGATTAGGTCTAGGTTATCCTACAAATTTACCCTGATAGGTTAGGACATTGGTGATTGGTATATACGGTTATAGAGTCATTATTGAGACTAGCAAAATTTTGACAATATGCATAAGAGAAGCCAATTGCGAACTAATGCAAGCTATGTCTCCTTTCATTTCATTGTGCATATCCTCCACATCTCCTTTCATTTCATTCCATATATTCTCTATATCTTTTATCATTTCATTACACATATTCTCCATATTTCCTTTCATTTCATTGCACATATTCTCCATATTTCCTTTCATTTTAGATTGTATGTTATGCATACTATCTTCTAGATCATGCACTTTATCATCCAATTAAGAAACCATCATATTAGAAATCCCACCTAATACAAACTCTAACTCGATCTCCTCTTTTTTAGGAGTTTTCCCTAGGGTGTATGAGTTCTTTCCACAACTCTAGTTTACGGCCTTTTCATGTTGAGGCTTGACAATGTAATTTTTGATATTCACCTTTGACCAAAGTTTGACTAAACTTTGACCAAATGGTTTCAAACTTGGGTCCATCTCAAATTCAAAACTTAATAAAACATACCCACCTTAGATCAAATTTATAAAAATACCAAAATCTTAATAACTCATGCTAAACTAATCACAAAAATTTAAAAATTGCACTGTAGCTTTCTTGAATAACTCTCCAACTTTAGTTAAAAAATTACATAAAACTTCACAACGATTTATGAGATATAGGGATCCTAAGAACTTAGGGTTATAACCACATTTTTACCCAAATCGAGCTCTTATACCATTTACAATGAAATTACTATACCACTTGAGTAGAATAATAACAATAAATCATAATATGATTGAAAAAAAATAAAATATTTGATTATATGATGAGCCACTTTGAGGAAGCAACCTCCACAACCTTACAATAAGAATAGAAACCACACTATGATGATCAAATATGCACAACTACCTATTATATACATCTAACTTATCCTATAGAGACTCTATGCCAACCCTACTACCAATATGAAGCCATAACAATAATCATGTGACTTAATTAAAGGTTGTGCTAGCTACAAGTGAGCCATACATATCTCAATACATGTTATAGGCTAAGGGCATAACACTAACCCTGAGCCTAAACTTGTTGATTTTCTATGGTGTTTAGTCTATCAAGGTCCACCACTAGGAAAGGAACTCGTTCACATTAGAATTCCTCATTCAAAGTGCCCTGCATGCAACAAACCTAAGACTTTTATGAACCTATTTTAGACTTATCCGCGTGCGTGTGAGGCTTGGCAATGGATTCACAACCTTTTCATGCCTTTCCACCTAGAGCCCATCAATTGGAGGATGGCATTGTTTGGAGACTATGCTTAGTGGTCAACATACATTGCTTTTATTTAATTTGATTTTAAAGCTTCCATTCTCTTTTAGCTTTGGAAATCTAGGAATGTCGTTATTCTCAGTAATTAGGCTATTTCACAACAATTTTCAATTAACGATAAAGTTTATGTACTCAACTCTACCTTCTCTTAGCTTCAAACACAAGTTGAGAAAGTGGCCTTGGAATTTCACCACTTGCAAGGATTTCTCAACCATTAGGATAGTGCTCCTTGCACTACTAGTAGGGTTCCCCCTGATATCTCGTTGCAAGGTTCTCCACTACTAACACTTAGGCGACAATGGAGCCACTAGAATAGCCATTTCTACACCCTTCCTCCTCAATGGGGGGTTGGAGTTCACCACTGCAAGGCAAAATTATAATTGGGCTATCTTGTTGGACTTCCCTTACACAAAATGCATGGATGATGTGTTATTTGTTCCTCTAGTGCTCGGGTGGGGAGTGCTTGTGCCCATAACTATGTAGGATAATGCTTAAGATGGTTGGGTAGCATTAGATCCATCGTTGGAAGAGCCCTATTCTAAGGTTACCTCCCTAAGATAATCCACCACCTACTCCTTTTGGTGATGTTTGTATATTTTATTAGTTATTTTTAGACTTTTTATGATAATATATTATTGGTCATCATTTGTTTTGATCGATGAATACTAACTGACTACCTTTTTATTAAACTATTTTGAACTTTATTTTTATATATTTTATAAATATATATGCCCAATGCATTTTTAATTTAAAAAAATATGTGAAATTTATATTAAAAAAAACAAATCTTTTTTATTTAAATAAATAACAATCAACACATATTAAGCAAATTTAAGGTGGTCAATTTAGTACCATATGTTGTGTTGATTCCTTAATTCTTTACCCTTCATGATGTTTTATTGTTAAGATACTCCAGAACACGAATCCCCAAAACAGAATAAAATTAATTGAAAAAATATCATAATTATGATAGTATTTCACAGATTTTTGCTCTACAGCTAAGTACCTAACACAACAATTTCTTACCTTCTTCAGTTGAGCCATCAATTCTAGCTCATTCCCATTACATTTCTGTGTCGGCGAACTCCTTGTCAATCCTTCCATATTAAATGGAGCCATTTACTGATAAATCTAAGTTTTTAACTCCTTGATCAATGTGCGTGTGTGTGTGCAGCGACTCATCACATACCCATCTGGTTTTCTGTTTCAAATTTCTTTTATGGCTATGCTTTTCATCTTATGAAGTCCAATTTAGATCCGGGGTTTTAATGGGTTCCTCACGAATATAATAGATCGATACTATCCATAGCCAGATTTGTTTCAGAGCAATTGGAGTTGCTGGAGCAGCATTTTTCTTGAGGTGGGCGTTTTAAATTTTGATTACATTTTCTTGTTTTCTGAAACCCATGTCAAAAATGCAAACTGATATGACCTTCTGTCTGCTCCTGATGTTATTGCCTGTGATTTTTCCTGTTTATTTCGGGTGAATCTCTGTGTTTTAAATCTGCGTTATATGAAGTTTAGTTTATGAGAAAAAAATTATAGGGTTTGACCTCTGCTTATATTTAAACTAATCCGAAGTTTGGTTTCTGGGAAAGGCGCTATAGGTCTGGATTCTATTCAAACTGTCTGTTGGGTTGGTTTTAGCTATGAATTTGAACCCATTGGAAAACCATTATAATTTAGCTTCTATATCTATTCAAACTGTTTCTTGATTTCAGCTCTGAATTTTACTTTATTGGAAACACCTTATACGTTTAGCTTCTGTATATTTTGAATTGTTTTTTTTGGTTTAGTTTCTGGTTTGAAGTTTTGTTTATGGGGAAATATTTTAGGTTTAGATTCTGTATATGTTCAAACTGATGTTCTGGGCGAGGGACTGAATTTTATTTTAGGAGAAAAGCATTATATGTTTAGCCTCTGCATTTATTCATACTCATTTCTTAGGCTAGTTTCAGGTTTGAAGCATATTTTAAAGAAAAAAACTGATCTATATAGCAGTTTGGGACAGTCATTTGGATAGAATACTGAAAAAACTAGTATATCACTAGTAAGTCACCTTGGCTTTGCTTGGGAGGCCGAAGGACTCCCCCGCCCCTACCTATGGGCCTATTAGCTATTTACTATTCATGCCCTTGAATCCAGATAGAGGGGGGCGAGCAACCCATATATAGATAGGGCGTTTAGTATATTCCTCTATCTGGGCCCCCCAGGTCATAACTCCTTGACTGGAGCTCCGAATTCAAAACCAAAATATGCATTGGAAAGCTCACGCTGTGAACTAGTTTAGATACCCTAAATATATGCCTTCAACAGCTATTTAGAGCATCCAACTAAATTCTCAAGGCCAAAAATGACCCCAAAGGGCCTAGAAATGCAAAATACAAAAAATGTAGAAAAACGCCTAGAAATAGAAAACTATTCTTTTTGTGTTTTTGAGTTTCAAGTGATGACCAAACCTCTCAACTGCTTGGGGGAACACTTGTCACGTGACTTTTTGGAGTGGAGTTCAATTGCTTCATTTTCTATTTTTAAACACTTCATTTTCTGCTAAAAATAGATAAAAAGGAATTGGCATTTGAATGTAGAAATCAGAATATTGTAGCTTCACATCTCTTCTCATAGATCGCTACCTATAGTAGCTTCACATCTCTTCTCAGAGATTGCTACCCTTCTTGTATATTACCATTGGCTTCAATATCACTCCATTTACATTGCAGTATATTGCTATTTGTTGTGTCCATATCTGTGAGTTGGTTCATTGCAAATTAGTGTGCTGTCCACTGGATTCCCAATTAAAATCCGGATAAAAAACATTTGCCATTATGTTTCTGTATATATTTTGAACTGTTTTCTAGAGTTAGCTTCTGTTCAGAAGTTTAGTTTATGAGAAAAACATCATGGATTTATCTTCTGTATTTATTCAAACTGATGTCTTGGGTTTGTAAGGTAAGTTTATGGGAAAAGCATTGCAGGTCTAGCTTCTGTTTATATACAACGTTAAAACTGATTTTTTTCTGTTATTTTTATATCTGAAGTGTATATGGCAAAAGCATTATAGGTTTAGCTTCTGATTATATTCAAACTGATTTTTTGCATTAGTTTCTGATCTGAAGTTTGGTTTATGAGAAAAAACCATTATAGGCCTAGCTTCTGTATAGATTTTAACTGTGCCTTATGTTAGTTTTAGCTTGGAATTTTAGTTTATAAGAAAAAGATTATAGGTTTAGCTTCTGTATGCATTCAACTAAGTCTTGGGTTAGTTTCTGATCTGAATCATAGTTAATGGGGGAAACATTATAGTTTTCATATTTGTATATATTCAAACCGTTTTGTTGGGCTATTTTCTCGTCTGAAGTGTATTTTAAGGGGAAAACATTAGAGGTTCAGTTTCTGTTTATATTCAAACTGATTTTCTGGGTTTCTTTCTGATCTAAAGTTTGGTATATGAGAAAACGATTATAGGTTTAGCTTGTTTTTATATGTAAACTCATCTCCTGGGTTTCTTTCTGGTATCGAGTATAGTTTATGAAAAAAATATTAGAGGATTACGAGAAAATGTTGCAGGCTTAGCTTTTCTTTATATCAAGCTGATTTTTTGGTTTAGTTTCTGATGTGAAGCTTATATTAAGAGAAAAAATTTATGGGTTAAGATTCTTTTTGTGCTTGATTTTTCTCAATATCCACCAAAATCAATGTGCAGAACTTGCAGAGGTGGAAGAGGAAGGGATGAAACCTGTAAGCACAGCAGACTCCTTTGGGCAGAGTCTGTTGAACGTTGTGAGCAATGTATGCTTTGTATTTTTTGTGGTAGCTGTACTGATATTCACAGTGATCGCTGTAACTTATAAACCTCCAGATCCCTGGCTTGAATCATCAAAGGCTATGGCCAAGCTTTTTTCTTCTGTGGAGAATGCCACATTCAAACAGGACGACTCCATTGTCCGCACTGGTGAAGATATTGCTCTTACACCCTCTCCAGTCATGAAAGAGGAAAGACCTGTTACACTGAAAACAGTACAAGTAGAAGAAGCAAATGCTGCTAATCAGGCGCCCACATTAGAATGTGATCCAGACCGGACTATAAACTGTTCAGATCCTAGAATCTTGGTTCTAATCAAGAAGTTTAATTTGAAAGTCTTCCCAATGATTAATATTTTTAGCTATCAATTGCCTGTACAAGGGTTAAAATCAAATGAGTGTGATGTATCTTGGAGGTTCAGATCCAAGAAGGAAAAATCATGGAGAAAATATAGGGATTTCAGAAGATTTACTATAGGTTTTGATATGAATTGTGACTATAAAGTCACAGGTGCTGGCCGGTGGCACTCAGGAAAGAATGCACGGAGACCGAAGATAAGAAAGAGCCCTCAAGTGGGAAATAAGACATCTCCACAGGCTAATACTGGCATCATTAATGATCCCATTTCTACAAGTTTATCTGTGCCATCTGTCCTGGTTACGGATGAAGTCATAGCTGATGCAGTTCCTCTACCCATATCTGAGTCTACTTTCAGGAAGGGAAAATACTTATATTACTCCCGTGGAGGAGACTACTGCAAGGAGATGAATCACTACCTGTGGAGTTTGCTGTGCGCACTTGGAGAGGCACAATATCTTAACAGAACATTTGTTATGGATCTCAGTATGTGCCTTTCTTCAAAGTACAGTGCCAGCAGCAAGGATGAGGAGGGAAAAGACTTCAGGTACTACTTTGATTTTGAGCATTTGAAGGAGAGCACCTCCATTGTTGAGGAGGAGCAGTTTCTCAAAGAATGGAAAAAATGGGATAGAAAACATAAGAATGATCGAATTTCAGTCAGGAATGTGAATGACTACAAGACGAGCCCTATGCGATTGAAGAAAGACAAAAGTGTAATAATTTGGAGGCAATTCGATGCACCGGAACCAGACAATTATTGGTATCGGGTATGTGAAGGGCGAGCAGAGAAATATGTGCAGAGGCCTTGGCACCTGATATGGAAATCAAAAAGGTTGATGAACATTGTCTCAGCTATCAGCGGAAGTCTTGATTGGGATTTTGATGCAGTTCATGTCGTCAGAGGCGAGAAAGCTCAGAATAAGGAACTTTGGCCCAATCTAGACCAGGATACCTCACCTGATTCAATTTTGGGCAAGCTTGCTAATCTTATTCACGATCAGAGGAAATTGTACATTGCTACTAATGAGCCGGATTACCACTATTTTGACAAGTTAAGATCCCATTTCAAGGTTTCTCTCTTGGAGGATTATAAAGGCTTGTGGGGAAATGATAGCGAATGGTTTAATGAGACTGCTCTTCTGAACAAAGGGCAAGCTGTTGAATTTGATGGCTACATGAGGGTGGCAGTAGACACCGAAGTTTTCTACAGGGCAAAGACTCGTGTGGAGACCTTTTATAACTTGACAAAGGATTGTAAGGATGGAATCAATACATGCTAACTTCGATGTCTAGAGATTTGAGAGACACGACGTAGGTGTTAAGTGAAAGATGCAGCAGGTAAATGTGAATAATTTTTTGTCTATGGTATGGGTATCTTGGTTATTTCTATTATCCCGGTTGTTTTGTACAATTGGGGTATTCGATTCCTGTTCCCTTGGATATTTGCTCAGTTTGAAAATGTACCAAAGTCTCATCCCTTACTTACCAGTTGTCAGATTTGTTGCCAAGCTCATTTGTAGAGAGTTTTCAGAGTTTACATTTGATGTATTTCCTTATTGCTGAATTTTATTTTTTTGCACAATTAAATTGTTTCCTGGCCTTTTCTTTAGTATGAAATTTGATTCGTGTAACTGTAGTGGGCTTCAGGTTTTTGTTAGTCCAGCTTCACATTTTTATATCATGGGTTGTTGCATATAAATATCTAATGAATTTAGGTATATGAGTCTACAAACAGCAAATTGATGAGCCCTTACGTGATTTTACCGTCCTATAATAATTTCATTGAAGTGTGTAATTGATTTGCTTGATAGAGAAACCACTGCAATAGAATGATTTTCCTTTAATGTTATTAAAAACACAAAAAAGCTATCTGCTATTAGATAGGTGAATGGACAACCTCGGATCTTATATGTCTGCTCTTCTATTTGAATGGTAAGCTGATTTGGTAGTTAAATGGTGTTACATTCCTTTTGTAATATAGAGGCAGGTCTACATTGTGACCAATTGCCTATGCAAGGGAAGGATTGAATGCCTGGTATTTTACTCTCTCGTGGTCAGATGGGTTTAAGAAAAACAGGAGACAAGTTTAAACTGAGCATTTCTAAGTTTTGAGCAATAAAGTAAGATATATTATAGTTTGGTGTTACAACTAATATTTCCAAGACATAGTGAGGCAATAATAAGATCTGATATCAAATTCGTTTGCACTGTAAATTATGCATTTCTACCAACATTGCAGTTAAAAATTTAATATGCTGCTGGTAACAGTTTATGAACTTTTGCTTCGGACATGCTCTGCATTTAAAGTATTGATTGAACTTACATCATGATAAAAATAAAATTGGAAAATAAATACATGCATTCAAATTTAACTCAGATTATCAAACAGTGGTGCATAAAATACGTTTACTCTAATACTAAATATATCTAGTGGTTTTGTATACTTGGTTTTTCTTTGTGAAGCTGCATGCAAGAAGATTATGTTACAAAGTTGTTTATGGCTTGTAAAAGTTAGAGTGATGTTTTAGAAGAATTTTGAAAATATTATTAGCAACTGGAGTTACAAATGTACTCAGCTATGGTGTGCAAGTAGGGTTCGTTTTTCTTTTCAGATCTGCCTATGAATGGGACTTGTGACATTTGACTTTTGCGTGTTGCTGCGAGTTTTATACATGATTGGAATTTTAAGACATCCTCTTTTCTTTGTACTTTCTTGGGATCATTTACCGTGCTCATCCATCACTGGAACTGGAAACCTTCTACTTATATTTTCCTGAAAGCTCTTCGTGTTTGCAAAAGCAAATTTTATTCCTTTTTGTTCAAAATGTACATGTGCTCAGTCTCCTATATTTGCAGCAATATCTCTGTTGCATTGGCAGTCCGAATAGGCTCAAGTTTTCTTCCATTCAAAATGTACATGTATATCCAGTATATTGCAAGTCCCATTTCCATTGGTGTGGGTGTTAGGCCTATTAAGTGACTACATTGGTATCTGTACTTTGTAATAAATAATTCACTATAGTTTGTTAAGGGTTCATTGAGCAAATATATTTAACGTAGTCTGGATTACCATGGTGAACTATTTGAATCCCTATATAGGAATTATCTTGGCATGTAATGGTAGTTAGAATGGCTGCTTCTCATGCCCATTGTAAGAAGTGTTGGAGAAAAAACACGAGTGTGCATGGTTGGACAGTAGAGTGCATTATATGAGAGGAGTTGCATCATGTTATTGTGGGCTTGACTGTCCCATTACCATCCCAGTAATGGAGGCAAGCCTGCATGGTATTTTGTTCATATTGAATAATAAATGGAAATCTCTATCTTTATGGCTGCAAATATTTTGGCGAGTTTGTGTATTTTCTTCTTGTTAACACAATGGCAGGGTACCATAAGAGGGTTTCTATTTATTGCTATCACTTGCACCGGCCGGGAAACTGGTTTTATGCCCTGCCAGGGATGCTTTTCAATCTTTTTGGTTGGAAGCAGCAATAGATAGAAGGCATTTGTGATAAAGGCTCGAGAAGATCATTTCTGCAGGAAAAGAGCTCTTGCCGTAGTTTTGCCCTTCTACAAGATATAAGGGGTTTGTGGAGAAAGCTATGACTTTCACTTTCCCCCTGATGGTTGAGGGCTGAAATATTGGTTTTAGATAAATGATACTTCAAAAGAGTAATCCAAATCATTTTGAAGACAATTGTAGTGAGATTCAGAGTGACAGTTGCTTGGTATTTTGGCATACCACAATGTTAACTATACAGAGTATGCTTAATATAATATTAGTTTCTTATAAAATATTTCTCCTTTGTGCATGGTGTTTAGTTATAGGAGATTTAATGTATGCGTTGTTAGGGGATTGTTCTTATATTGGATATGATTAGAAAGTTTTATGATGGGGCGTGAGATTCCGTGATAGTTGGTTCTCTCCCTAACATCAAGCCTACACGTCTTAATTAATGAACCTTTAGTGGAAAGAAGTGTGCAGCCTCGCGTGCATCAATGAAATTAACGTGCCAAATTCTGGCATGCACAAAGAAAAATGCATGAAGCAAGAAGAAAAGATGATATGGCTACTACCAAATATATGCAGATATTTTGTTTACTTTTCTTTTTCTTTCACTGGCATCTGTACAGAGGAGGAAAGGAGAACATAATGCTTTCTTCCATGTTAGACCCAGAGCAATGACAATGAGCAATGAACAAAGAGTGACATGGCACTGCCCCACATGCATGCAGTGGAAAATCATTGTGCAAGGTACTCAAAACACCTATTACAAGATTGAAGATGCAGTATGAAATACATGCACACAAATATTTTATGCAGTCGTTTACACACATGTATTTGTCTAAAAGCTGCAGTAAGAGGCTGTTAGAAGAAGCATTCCATATAGAAATTTTGTGCAGACCTGTATAGCATTGAGCAAAGTGATACTGAGATCTGTTGTTGAACATGGCTGCTTGGGGTGCGTTTTTATGCCTCATTCATATCAAGGATAGTGGAAACAAAGAGTTAAGGTGCACAGGTCATTCAAGTTTGACGGAGCATGAGCCATCAAATGATGCGCATAAGACTGTGCAAGCACAGAGCTTGCCACTAGAAAACCTTATGCGTGCAAATAGGGCAGTGGCAAGTGGCAGATTGTAAATTGTGCATACATGGATGACAATTAAATTCTATGGATTGCTTGTGTGAGAGCTTGTTTTTACCCGAATCATTCATTCATCTGGTGTATATTATTTATGGGCCTTCCAGAGAGAGCAAGGAAGAGACGTGACAGAGATTATATCAGAAGTGGATTTTGAACATAGGAAGGTTTTGTGCAGCCATTTGTTGCTTTGTTCTGGTTTAGTAATTTTTAGTTAAGGGTTTGCCAAAACAGTTGCAGGACCAATGTTATAGTTGCAGGTGAAGAATGGTATTAGTATTGGACCGATCGCCCAAATTAGCATAGAGTTTGCAGCCTGTTGTTCAGAATTGGTGTACAAAACGTTTTGGAGTGAATGGCCACGCTCACGAGATTCACAATGATGCTGCTGCTACAAATTCTTAATCAGAAATGGATGAAGACCCCATAAAAAGTTATAATTAAAATAAGGAACGATAAACCCCAAGAAGACTAGAAATCAAGAATTTTGAGCAGAAGAAATACAAACATAATTTCATTGCCCCACATAATTATATGCAAAGAAGCATTTAAGTTTTTCTCACGATATTGGTGTTTGAGAGTTGGGTGGTGATCGTTTCATGTCATTGAAGCTGATGTCTGGGAGCCGAGGGGTGATCGTTTAATGCCAACTTTGCTGATGTTTAGGAATTCTACAATGATCAGTTGCATGTCAATCAAGTGTGGTTAATTTTAGATTCTTGTGCAGATGGTGGTTGCAGTTGAGTGGTGAGGCATTGCACAGTATACAGGTTCTTTGGAGAAGAGCGCAATGAGTTGGTGCAATGAAGAGCAGAGAGTCCAGAATTTGAGACATTGCATATCTCGAGACAAGACACAAGACAGGTTGGGGAGAGTTGTTAGGCCGATTAAGTGACTACATTATTATTTGTACTAGTTAAAAAAATCAGTTCATATAGTTTGTAAAAAGGTCATGGAGCAATATTTAATGTATTTGGGGTTGGGTTAATAAATTATTGAATCCCCGTATGGGAATTATCTTGCCATATAATGGGTAGTTAGGGTGGTTGCTTCTTATGCTAGTATTGAAATAGGGTGTTTGAGGAGAAACACGTGCATGTAGAGTTGGAGAATAGAGTACATTGTAGGAGAGGAGTTGCAAAATGTTAATCGTTTGCATGCCTTGCCCATTGAAATCTGGGCAATGTAAGTCTTAATTGTATTTTATAAGTATTCCTTCACTGTATTTTATTCATACTGAATAGTCAATGGAGATCTCTATGGCAGCAAATACTTGGGCAAGTTTGTGCATTTCCTTCTTGTTAGGACAGTGGCTACAAGAGGGTTTGTATCATCGCTAACATATTCTCAAGAGGGTTTGTATATATTGCTAACATGGTTGCTTGGGGTGCTTTTTTATGCCTCATTCATACCAAGGATAGTGGAAACAAAGAATTAAGGTGTGCAGGTCATTCAAGTTTGAGGGGGCATGATCCATCAACTGATGCGCATAAGACCATGCAAGCACGGAGCTTGCCACCAGAAAACCTTATGCACGTAACTAGGGCAGAGCAGCGAGTGGCAGATTGTAAATTGTGCATACATGGATGACGATTAAATTCTATGGATGCTTGTGTGAGAGCTTGTTTTTACCAGAATCTATTTAATTCATTCAGCTGGTGTGTATTTTTTATGGGCATTCCAGAGAGAGCGAGTTAGAGACATGATGCAGATTATATCAGAAGTGGATTTTGAACATGGTAAGGTTTTGTGCAGCCATTTGTTGCATTGTTCTGGTTTAGTAATTTTTTTTTCAAGGGTTTACCAAAACAGTTGCAGGACCAATATTATAGTTGAGGTGAAGAATGCAATTAATATTGGACTGATCGCCCAAATTAGTATAGTGTTTGCAGGCTGTTGCTCCATGATTGGTGTACAAAAAGTTTTGGAGTTAATGGCCCCACTCACAAGACTCTCAAAGACGCCGCTGCGATGAATTCTTAATCAGAAATGGACGAAGACCCCTTAAAAAGTTAAAAAAAATAAAATGTAATATCATGTATCTAATCCTAGGAATTATTTTTGTCTTCTTGTAGAATCTGAATAGTTATCTTCAAGAGGAACTGAACAGTCACATTATTTGATATCTAAATGTATTCTTCCTTAACATTTATTGAATGAATAGAATTTTGTTTTGCACCAAATTTTGTTTTCTAATTCTCGTAGCCCATTGATCTAACATTGGTATCAGAGCATAGGGATATATTTTTTTTGGTCTTTCTCATCTTTCAACTTCTCCCACTGAAATCTCTGTATCAATCTCTGTACAGGTTGTATAGTTGATTAGCATTTTCTCAAAATATCTTTGTGCACGCTGTGCGACTCTGTCAAATAACGATATTGAATTTCAAAGCTTTTTGAAGAATTTGTTTGTGCCAAGTAAAATTATAATTTCCGACTGCTCCAAATGTGGGTTGGGTTTAGATGATGCATATTGACTTGTAAGTCTTGTTCAACAAATTCAACATAAAAAAAAAATCAAAACACATTTTACAATATGTATACGAGTAAAGTTGATGCAGGGGCATCAATGACATAATGTAAATTTGTACATGATAGGTGAATTAATTCAGCTTGAAGTATTAGTCTTGTGGTCAAGTTGTAAGGACGTGAACTTTGTGTAAAGTTCCTATTCACTTCTTAAAACGTCCGTCATCATGTAAAAAGAGTCTTTCACTTTATGTGAATGTAAAATACCTATCCCAAGGACATTTCTACGTTGGAGAAAACAGAATAAAGCATATACTAAGGTTAGAACAGGGTGTTGAGAAAGATTTGGGCTTCTTCCTATCGAAAGACTATGTTTGAACAATCAGTTTGAACCTGTCAAGAAGTGGGCTTAATAAAGGCATATATATGTGTATGAAGATAGCTTAGAGTAAGAAAGAAGAGGGAGATCTGCTAGTAAGACCTGTACTATTGTTTGTAATAGATTTATACTAAGTTTTGGAAGATTGATTAATACAGTTGACCGTTTTCTTGATGATGGAGGATTCCTTATAAACATATAGTAATGAACGTGTTTGTGTGTGGGGGTAAAACTGTTGCGTGTATTGAAATTCTTAAAACGTGACTGAGTAAAGAAACTCAGAATTTTGTATGTAAACAGATCCATGACAATTGAGAAATTTTATGGTCGCCATTGCATATAATTCTGCAGGAAAATAGATCGAGCTTATCATGGGAGGGTTGTTGTCGATCTCAAAGTGAAAATATTTGTGTGCTTGCACAAAAGAGTCAATGCACCTAGGTATGTGAAAAGAAAACAACAATTTGTCTTGTTGTGAATAAATCGTCAGAGGAATAGAATTGGATTGTGTAGAAAGAACACTCTGTCTTGTTAGATTCGATCCAAAGAGACAATAAGAAATACGTTGGTATTCTCATTAGAGATTTATGTGTATGGAGGTTGAAGGAATTGTATCGGGTCGAGTCAATACCAAGGTAAGGATTTTTGAATTTATATTATTGGGTTGTCGTGACAGTCTTTATTGACCAAGAGCGTCTCATAAAAGTCTTTTTAAGTCTCATGAAATATCTGTTAAAAATAGTTTCATTTTCCAATTAAAATTTGGATGGCCATTTATCTAATTATGTTTGATAATTAATTGACAAAGACCAATTTGATCTTGACATGAATTCATTGACTGTGCTATAAAGTTCAAATCTGTGGATATTGCGGTTGCATGTTTTTCATTCTAATCTTGGACGCTGTTGTAATTGCATAACGGTAGACAAAATTATGTCGACAACCATCTGTCAATAACAAGTTATTAAGCTCACATCAAAGGTATTAAAAGAATCGACTCTCGGGTCTGCCTAGGTGAGTTTGCATACAAGGAAGACATTGAGCATTGACATTTAATTTAGAAGGTACAAAGAAATAAGAGTTCTGAGTTTACAGTTTGAAATTGTATTGATGTTATGAACTGAGAACTGAATTATTTGTGGGTTGCCAGTCAGTGTAAAAAAAGAAAGGTTTAATGAATAAATCTCAAGATTGTATGAGCCCTATTGAAGACTTGCTAAGAGAAACTCATTGGTCTTATAAAGACCAATAAAGTCAAATAAAGAGAAATTTTGATAAAGAATGAGTGGTAGACCTATAATATAAAAGGTGATTGTAGATAAATCTGGTAAGAGAACCTTTTAAAGAAGGGATTCAAATAGAAATATACTCTCAGGGTTGATAAACCCTGAGACATAATTTGACCACAAAGAAGTTAATAAATTGGGTGAATGAAAAGGATTGAAGATTGATAGATTGATAGATTGTGACAGATGTTTTGAAGGTATATTCATAATAAATCAATTTTAAGTGATCAGTTTTCAGGATTTAAGAAAGAGATGGGTAATTGAAGGAGTTTTGAATGCATTGAGATAGTTGTAAGCCTATTAAGTAATCAAGGCTAATAAAATTAGAAGTGATCCTCGTATGATGATAAGTTGATGTAGATTGCTATCATTTTTGGTATCAGAGCATGGAAAGTTATTGAAAATAATTTTGGCACCTACTAATCAATTCTTGCAGAGGTTAAGAGCTTTTGTGAAGTTGCAGGTTGAAGCAATCAAGCTTACAAGAGAGAAAGAGGTAACAAGAAGATGTAGATTTTGTTTGTAAAGCTCTTTAAGGACTGATTTGTATTTGAGTGATTTAGTTGCAGAATATTGCAGAGATTCAGAGCAGTCAAAGCCAAGAGAGGCTTGAGAGAAAGATAAAAAGCTAGGAGAAGCTCAAGAGAAAGAGCATAGGGGTTGCTCTAAGAGAATATCCAAGAAGAGAACTTGAATAAATTGTGAAAAGGCCAAGGTATAACAGACTTGGATGAGATGAGAAATATGAAGCAAGAGGCTTTGCTAGAAGTAGTAAAAATGGTGACAGAGATACTGCCAAGAAATGTGAACTAGATGAGAAAGGAGAAAGAGAGAGAAAGGACGAGAAAAAAATAGGAAAACTTCCAAAAGGAAATGGAAGATTTGAAGTAGAGAATAACACTAGTAAAGCTCATGATTAAGATTATGAAGAACCCATGGTGTGGATGGGTAATGAAAAAGAAGGTAAGATGGCTAGTGAAAGTGATAGCAGAGAGAAAAAAGAAGAAAAATAAGTTGCTATGTAAGCAACTCAAGAGTGAGCTAAGAAAGCTCAATATGAACATGCAGATGGAAAAAGATACTCAAGGGGCAAATTGGCTTCAAGTTTTTATATTTGACTTTGCCTTTGATGTAGTGAGTGTAGGTACACAAGCTATGGAGGAAGATGAAGTCTTTGAGTCAACGGATAGGCCCAAAAGTGAAGAAGATGATGGAGAGAAGGCTAAATGCATACCCTTAACCTTTGAAGATCTCCTAAAGCAGATAGAAAACTTTAAATAACAAAGTGATGAAGAATTGTTGATTGAACAACCAAACAAGTTGTTTGTCTACCAAAGTGAAGAGGAGCTATTAGAAGAAATGGCAGCGTTGGAGCATGCCATAAATGATGATAAAAAGGACAAGATTTGTCCTAAAACAGAGATCCAAGAAGTTGACAAATGGATTGAGGCCATTGAGTCTCAAAACGATGAAATTGATGTTGTGTGGAGAGAGACCTCAAGGTCTCAAAATTTTGTTTCTAATATTTCATTTGATTGTGTATATACAGGTTTGATTGAGAAGGAGGTGGAAAACATTGAGAAGAGAGGTCTTCTAAGAGCTCAAGAGAAGAAAATAGAAATTGATATCCTCATTTTAGAGGATAAAGGAGTAAAGAAGAAGAATAAAGAAAAGATGAACAAGCAACAAGACACAACTTGGATGGAGAAGATAACAAGCAAGCAAAGATACAAATGTAGAGCTAAGAAACATGTCGACATCTATGAAAAGATCATTGAAGCAAATTAAGCCAAAGTAGTTGCAACAAGGAAGGGAAACATCAAATAAGACCATGAATAGGAGCTCATAAAATCTATCTAGCTTGGTAGTTTGATGCAGGGGCATCAATGACATAATGTAAATTTGTTCATGATAGGTGAATTAATTCAGCTTGAAGTTTTAGCCTTGTGGTCAAGTTTTAAGGACGTCAACTTTGTGTAAAGGACCTATTCACTTCTTAAAAGGTCCATCATCATGTAAAAAGAGTCTTTCACTTTATGTGAATGTAAAATACCTATCCCAAGGACATTTCTACGTTGGAGAAAGCAGGATAAAGCATATACTAAGGTTAGAACATGTTGTTGAGAAAGATTTGGGCTTCTTCCTAACGAAAGACTATGTTTGAACAATCAGTTTGAACCTGTCAAGAAGTGGGCTTAATAAAGGCATATATATGTGTAGGAAGATAGCTTAGAGTAAGAAAGAAGAGGGAGATCTGCTAGTAAGACCTGTACTATTGTTTGTAATAGATTTATACTAAGTTTTGGAAGATTGATTAATACAGTTGATTATTTTCTTGACAATGGAGAATTCCTTATTAACATATAGTAATGAACGTGTTCGTGTGTGGGAGTAAAACTATTGCGTGTATTGAAATTCTTAAAACGTGATTGAGTAAAGAAACTGATACTTGTATGTAAACAGATCCGTGACAATTGAGAAATTTTATGGTCGCCATTGCATATAATTCTGCAAGGCAAACAGATCGAGCTTATCATGGGAGGGTGGTTGTCGATCTCAAAGTGAAAATATTTGTGTGCTTGCACAAAAGAGTCAATGCGCCTAGGTATGTGAAAAGAAAACAACAATTTGTCTTGTTGTGAATAAATCGTCAGAAGAATAAGATTGGATTGTGTAGAAAGAACACTTTGTCTTGTTAGATTCGATCCAAAAAGACAATAAGAAATACGTCGGTATTCTCATTGGAGATTTATGTGTATGGAGGTTGAAGGAATTATATCGGGTCGAGTCAATACCAAGGTAAGGATTTTTGAATTTATATTATCGGGTTGTCGTGACAGTCATTATTGACCAAGAGCGTCTCATAAAAGTCTTTTAAGTCTCATGAAATATCTGTTAAAAATAGTTTCATTTTCCAATTGAAATTTGGATGGCCGTGAGCATAGGTCGAAGGATCATTTATCTAATTCTTTTTGATAATTAATTGACAAAGACCGATTTGATCTTGACATGAATTCATTGATTGTGCTATAAAGTTCAAATATGTGGATATTGCGGTTGCATGTTTTTCATTCTAATCTTGGACGTTGTTGTAATTGCATACCGGTAGACAAAATTCTGTCGACAACCATTTATCAATAACAAGTTATTAAGCTCACATCAAAGGTATTAAAAGAATCAACTCTCGAGTCGGCCTAGGTGAGTTTGCGTATAAGGAAGACATTGAGCATTGACATTTAATTTAGAAGGTACAAAGAAATAAGAGTTCTGAGTTTACAGTTCGAAATGGTATTGATGTTATGAACTGAGGACTGAATTATTTGTGGGTTGCCAATCAGTATTAAAAAAGAAAGGTTTAATGAATAAATCTCAAGATTGTATGAGCCCTAGTGAAGACCTGCTGAGAGAAACTCATTGGTCTTATAAAGACCAATAAAGTCAAATAAAGAGAAATTTTGATAAAGAATGAGTGGTAGACCTACAATATAAAAGGTTATTCTAGATAAATCTGGTAAGAAAACCTTTAAATAAGGGATTCAAATAGAAATATACTCTCAACGCTGATAAAACCCGGGACAAAATTTGACCACAAAGAAGTTAATAAATTGGGTGAACAAAAAGGATTGAAGATTGATAGATTGATAGATTGTGGCAAAAGTTTTCAAGGTATATTCATAATAAATCAATTTTAAGTGATCAATTTTCAGGGTTTAAGGAGGAGACAAGGGTAATTGAAGGAGTTTGGAATGCATTGAGATAGTTGTAAGCCTATCAAGTAATCATGGCTAATAAAATTAGAAGTGATCCTCATATGATGGTAAGTTGATGTAGATTGCTATCAAAAGTTGTCATGTTTGAAATACTAAATCTAATGTTTAACATAGCTGCAATAACGATGTTTAGGGGTTTGACCCTATAAATTCTCAGAGAAAAATAATGATAAAATTTTCATTTTTCATTTCTCTTTGTTACCCATTTGTTTTTTTTGTTAGAGGTAACCTTGACTATAAGAGACTTCAAATATATAAGGAAGTTATCCTTGTATACAAATATTTCTTTTTAAGCAAGGATCATTGATATAATGATTTTTTAAAAAATCTATCTAGGTGCCACGTATTATTCTAATCTCATGGATTTTAACATCTATTTTACGTACTGTTGGATATATCGAAATGTTGAGCTACTACCTCTATGCATTCATGGGCATATAAAGAAGACAAGTACATCGATCAGGGATGACCTCTGGTTAGAATGGTCTGGACAAGTTGAAAATATTTTCATCTTCAATGAATTGTGATTTGACATTTGTGATGGAGACACAACCAACTGAACCAACAACATAAATAGAATCACAAACTTGGAAGAATAAAAATTTCAAAGCATTGGCTTTAGTAAGGGTTTCAATTGATAGGGACGTTTTTCATCACATACAAAGGTGCAACAAATCATGGGAAACATTAAACAAGCTAAAAGATTTGAATGATTCTCATTTAAAATTGGAATACATACAATTGTAATTGAAATTGTTCAGCGTTGAGTTGAAAAACAACGTTGTAATGAGTTTGGTTTCAAATATTGGTACAATCAAGTATGATGTTAAAGACAGTGCAAAAATTAATGTTTATACGACTGCCTTCATAAAAGTTTTTCTTCTCACATATTCAACTCATTTAGAGTCTCTGTAAACAAGCAATCCGTTAAAGACACTCATTTTTGTTCAATTGGTTGAAAAGATGGTTGAAAGAGAAAAACACTATGGAAGAAACATTGAATCCACAGACAAAAGTATTTGTTATGCTAATCAAAAGGAAAATTATTCCAATAAGGCTTCGTCTTCTAAGAAAGAAGGAAATGATAGAGACTAGAAAAATAGAGCTCGAGATGTCATGGATGATAGGAACAATGGTTAATATCATGAAAAACAAAATGAGAGACAACTTATTTTGCAAACGTTGTGGTAAAAAAGGGAGTCATGAGACTCATGAATGTAAAACATCATGGGACAAGATTGATGCCTATAAAAACAAAAAAAGCTAATGAGGTAAATAAGAAAATTTAAGAACTAGACAAGGGTCAGTTTACAAGTGAATATGTGCTTTCCATTTCAGATGAAGTCAATAATGCTTCAATCAATTCAACTTGGGCTAATGCTTGGGTCTTAGATACTGGTGCCATGTAACACAACTTTTCAAAAAGATTTCTTCGGGGAGTTTCATGAAGAAAGATGTGGTCTGGTATATTTGACAAATAAAACAAGTTTGCAACCTAAAGGAAAATGAACAATTAGACTCAAGTCACTGGGACTTATAGATTTCACTCTTCGCAATGTTTTATATCTTCCTCAATTGAAACGAAACCTGTTGTCTTTGGTGATTTTTTTTTATTTTTATTTTTTTGGGCTGCAAGAATCGGTACTATATTGCTTAAGGACTCAGTACAGCATGGTCCCCCTATAACCTGCAGTACGTCTGGTAAACTTTTTAACGTGACCGGAGACGCTGGCGTGACATGCCCTCCGGTACCACGGGGCGAGGGGGACTAGAAACCGTGACCAGCAGAGCCGCAACGGAAGTACTTAACCAACTGGACTAGGACCCCCGCCCCTTTGGTGCTTATTAGACAACAAGGCCACTCCATTTTCTTGGTTGATGGAGAGATAAAAATCAAAAGAAAATATGATAATGCAGTTGTCTTGACTGGGTTTGAGAAAGAAAAGTTGTTGAACTCAGAGGTGAGCCTTCAATTTTAAATTTTTTTGCTCATCTTGTTGAAGGAGGAATGTCAGCTAGTTTTTTGTGGTATGCTAGATTTAGGGATAACAACTTTGACAACATTCGAACAATACAATATAATGATGTTGTAGGTTTACTAACTCTATCCAAAAATATCAAAAAATGTGAAGTTTGAATCTTTGCTAAACATGAAAGATAACCATATCAAAACTTAGACTGACAAGCCGAAAATAAATTGTAGTTAATTCAATGTGATTTGTGTACTCTACCGGCGTTTTGATAGGATTTGGTACAGGGTATACAAAAGTCAACAAGAAAATACTCAGACAAAAAATTGAATACAATACAAACACTCATTATTTATTCATAATAAGACATTTTTATATACACAGGGACCTCCTATAAACTAGGAGTTTATGCTTGTCAATAAACTCTTAAATTCTCTCACAAAATTCTATCAATACCTACAATCTCTCAATATTAACTTATGTGATTTGTTCTTTTATCTGCATACACAATAAATTATTTTATATTTTCTTACACATTAGAGCACTAATACAATATATTTCTAACATTCCTCCTTAGTGCGAATATGGGGAAAAAATCACATGCTACTATCATGTCCCATTTTTAATTAATTTAATTTTGTGAGAAAAATGTCCATTCCAATATTTTTTATGGAACAAAGAAGAAATTAGGAAAATAATTTTATTTAATATTGATTATTTGGACCCAAAATATTTATTATTTCTTAATTTTTATAATAAAGGCTAAGTAATTAATACAATATTATTATTGAAAGATTTATTAGCCAAAGTGGGACATGTTAGGATCCTCCTTGGAGTACAATTGATTACATTTGTATAAGCAACTAAACACGAAATTAAACCAGAAGTAATAAGTAACTAAAAATCAGAAACAACAAAGAATAGGAGATACAAGAAACAACCAATCTTGTATTAAACTCTTTCAGAAGGAAATACAATGAAAAAATCACACTCTTCCCACACCTCTTGGGTGTACAGTAATTCTCCCTCAAGAGTTCTCTCTCTCAATCAATTACAACCAACTCAACACTGAGTTGTTTCCTCCTCCAGTCCGGTACGGTGACAATCAACTCAATGGTTGTTTTGCCTACCTTACACCCACATACATACACATGTATACAACAGATCTTCTTGATCTTGCACCTTGCAGATCTAATCCTGATCTTGCTCACCCGCAGATCTCCCTGATCTTTCACCCTGCAGATTCAACTAATCTTGCTTGCCTGTAGATCTTTCTGGTCTTGCACTCTTGCAGACCTTATAGATCTTACACTTGAAGGATCTAATCCTTTAGTCTTTCATTACAATACAGCCCCATGGGTCTCTTAAATAGATCACAAACCAAACAATAATTAGAAAATCGGACTCAAGACTAAAATTAGTCTTTACATGCAAACTGACTATTCGTCTAAAATTAGACCAGTTCTAAAAACGCACATACGATCGATGTCGGTTCCTGTCTGTCTAGAGATGACAGATGTCAGTTCCTGTCAGACCGATGCCGGTCGACCATAACCGATATCGGTTACTGTGTGTTGAAGATGTGATCGATGTCAGTTGGCCTGACCAACGTCGGTTACTGTGTCACTCAGCAACCTCCACATTTGCATACCAGTAAAGTTTTTAGCTTCACAACTTAACAATCTCCCACTTGGAGATAAACAGCTGCACCTGTACCTGTACAACAACGTCTTCTAATCTGATTCTAGCTTGTATCTCCATCTTCAAGTTCAATCTTGAAGACCAACAAAATTTGAATGAAGATTCAACTTCTCCTTTGTTCTCGGCTTTGTTAACATATCTGCAGGGTTCTTATCCGTATGGATCTTTTCCAGCTTCAACTGTCCATCCTCCAATACCTGTCTAATGAAGTGGTACCTAAGTTCTTATATATCTGGTTTTTGAATGAAAGGCTAAATCTTTTGCCAAATGAATTGCTCTTTGACTTCACTGTACAATCTGCAACTCTCTTGCTCATTTTCCAACTCTTCCATGAATCGAGTCATCCATAACATTTCATTGCTAGCCTCTGTGACTGCAACAACCTTCTGCAACTCTGAAATCTAACTAATTGTCGTTCTACCAACAGTGAACACATATCCTGTGGTGTTTCTCCTACCATCCAAGTCACCTGCCATATCTGAATCTACATACCCATGTAGAGAAGTGTTTGACCCTGCATAGCATAAATTTCTGCTGCTGGTCCCTCTCAGATACCTGAGAATCCATTAAACTATTTTTCAGTATTTATTTTCTGGATTGGCCATAAACTTGCTGACAACTCCCACTGCTTGGGCAATATCAGGGCTAGTACATACCATGTACTCAACCTCATCACGTGATTTAGGACACTGTTCTAAGCTCAACTTGAATTGTCCCATCATAAGTGTGCTTACCGATTTTGCATTCTGTAAATTGAACCTCTCCACTACCTTATTCACATAATCTTCTTAAGACAAAATCAACCTGTGATTTTCTCTGTCTCTAGAAATACTCATGCCAAAAAAAAATTTGCTGCTCCTAAATCCTTCATGGCAAATGTCTGAGCTAATTTTACCTTTAGCTAAGTAACTCCTTACATGTGTGACCCTGCAACAAGCATATACACTACATACAGTAACAAAATAATGTAGCTACTATTATCCAACCTGGTAAAATAAATACAATGGTCACATTGACATTGACTAAAGCCATGCTTTGTCATAAACCTGTCAAACCCCAAACACCATTGTCTTACAGCTTGTTCAAGACCATATAACCTGGCCTTCTATCTCACTTGTCCATTCTCTCATTTCTTTAACCTGTAAATCTATTCATTTTTCAGTGCTTTCTTTTCGGCTGGCAACTCTACCAAATCTCACATTTGGTTCTCTTCCAAAGAATCAATTTCTTCATTCATGCCATGCTCCCATTGTTTCTTAGATTCTACCTGCATTGCCTCTTCAAAACTTCTTAGTTTTTCACCATCAGTGAATAACAAGTAGTATAAAAAAGGAGAATAACGAATTTGAGGCTTACTTACCCTTTTGAACCTCCACATGGGAATTTGAGACTCATTGACAGCTTGCTGTTCGCCTAAATTTTATTCTAATAGTGACCGATCTCGGTCATCTCTGGCCGAACTCAGTCTGCACCCGATCGATGTCGTTTCCACCTGATCCCCGATGTCGATTTTCTGACCGACGTCGATGTCCACTTGCCTGACATCACCGACTTTGGTCTCCATCTGACTGTTGTCGGTTCTTGCCTGATCGACGTCGGTCTCTGCTTGATCGACGTCGGTATCTGTGTTTTTCTGTGAGTGATAATTTTTATCCGTGAGCTCATTTTGAATCATAACCTTGTCCAAATCAACATTGCCATGTTCAAAATTATTTAGCCTCTTGAGCTGATCACTGTCCATCACCTTCTTGAAAACCAAGGCTTTCTAGTTCTTAAATGTGTCAAAAATATCAGATTTCTTTTTTATGCAATAAACCCAATATTTTTTTGTAGCATCATCAATGAAAGAAACATCATACTGTGATCCTTCAATAGAAGCTCCTTGAGCTGGTCCCCATACGTCTGCGTGAACAAGCTCCAACTTGTGCTTCTTCTTTGTTAACCCAGTCTTGAGAAACTTCACTTTCACCTGTTTTCTAAAAATACAATACTCATAAAAATTTTGGTCTGTGCTTTCCAAATCTGAAAGCTTACCATTTGACTTAAGAACATGCATTTCTTTCTCACTCATGTGACCAAGCCTACAGAGCCACATCTTTGCATCTACATCTGAAGTAGATAAAACAGAAGGAGAATCAGTAATACAAGTAGATAGATAAAGAGTACCTATTTTCTTATCTCTTGTTAATACAAGTGCACCCTTAGAAACTTTCTAAGATTCTGCTGTGAGAGTTACTGTGCAACCCTCATCACCCAACTTTTCTACAGAAATTAGACTCCTCTTCAGGATGGAAACATGCATGACATCTTTCAACACCCATATGTTGTTAGTCTGCAATTTCAGCTGCACTTTTCTTTTGCCAACAATTTGACAAGGCTCACCATCCCCTAAATAAATTTTTTCAAAGTCTCCATGGACATAATCATGAAAAAATTCTCTATTTGGGGTTGCATGGAAAGAGGCACCAAAATCTAAAACCCAAGATTTTACTTTATCCAAAGAACATATAAGAGCATCCTGTGCAACAATACCTACATCTTTTTCTTCTTTATTTTTTTCATGTTGATCTTCTACCAACCAACAATCTTTCTTTACATGTCCTTTCTTTCCACATGACCAGCAGGTGATACTTCCATTTCTGGATTTGGATCTACTGCCTATCTTTGACCTTGATTTCTCTTGCTCAACTTTCTCTCTTTGCTTTCCCCTGCTTTGAACACTTAAAGCATTACCTGATGTTTTTCTTGTGTTTTTTCTGCGAATTTATTCATTCAAAATTACACTAACAACATCATCAACTTTCAAGATATTTGAAGCAGACGCAATATTACAAGCTGCCATTACCAAACTGTGCCAACTTTCAGATAAAGAGCATAAGATTAAGAGAGCCTTAATTTCATCATCAAAATCTATATTGACTGAAATTAACTTATTTACTAATCCATAGAAATCACTAAGATGACTATATACCGATCCACCTTCTTGCATTTGTAAATTAAATAATTGCTTCAGAATAAATACCTTATTCGAAGCTGAGGGTTTTTCATATAAATTTGTCAAAAATTATATTAACTCTATCGTTGTCTTTGCCTGTGATAAGTTAAAAATCACATACGATGTTAGGCTCAACCTTATAGATCCCAGAGCTTTTCTATTAAGAACATTCCATTCTTCATCTTACATATTTGTGGGCTTGCTTGCAACCCCACCCAATGGTAAGTACAGATCTTTCTGATACAGATAATCTTCTATCTGCATCCTCCATAATTGATAATTCTTGCCATTGAATTTCTCTATTTTTAGTGTATTTTTTTCTGCCATTGCTTTACTCCCACTCAAACAGAAACACGTGTGAGTGAACCTGTAATCAATAAATACTAACCCGCTCTACCACTTGCTAGTGAACCTGTAGCTCTGATACCAACTGTTATGATCTTCCATGGAGTACAATTGATTACCTTTGTATAAGCAACTAAACACAAAATTAAATCAGAAGTAATAAGTAACTAGAAATCAGAAACAACAAAGAATAGGAGATACAAGAAACAACTAATCTTGTATTAAACTCTTCAAGAAGGAAATACAATGAAGAAATCACACTCTTCCCACACCTCTTGGGTGTACAGTAATTCTCCCTCAAGAGTTCTCTCTCCTAATCAATTACAACCAACTCAACACTGAGTTGTTCCCTCTTCCAGTTCGATACGGTGATAATCAACTCAATGGTTGTTTTGCCTACCTTACACCCACATACATACACATGTATACAGCAGATCTAATCTTGATCTTGCTCACTCGCAGATCTCCCTAATCTTGCACCCTGCAGATTCAACTGATCTTGCTTGCCTGTAGATCTTCTTGGTCTTGCACTCTTGCAGACCTTCTAGATCTTACACTTGAAGGATCTAATATTTTAGTCCTTAATTACAATACAGCCCCATGGGTCTCTTAAATAGATCCCAAACCAAACAATAATTAGAAAA
Organism: Torreya grandis; assembly: GCA_037957365.1. NCBI lineage: Eukaryota > Viridiplantae > Streptophyta > Pinopsida > Cupressales > Taxaceae > Torreya > Torreya grandis. Next base: position 3,094,652 of record JARHVA010000212.1, read on the forward strand.
TCGGACTCAAGACTAAAATTAGTCTTTACATGTAAATTGACTGTTCGTCTAAAATTAAATCAGTTTTAGAAACGCACAGATGACCGACGTCGATTTTTGTCTGTCTGAAGATGACCGATGTCGGTTCCTGTCTGATCGATGTCAGCCGACCAAAACTGATGTCGGTTACTGTGTGCTGAAGATGTGACCGATGTCGATTGGCCTGATTGACGTCGATTACTGTGTCATTCAACAACCTCGACATTTGCATACCAGTGAAGCTTTTAGCTCCACAACTTAACAGGACATGATATTTTATGGAGAAGGATAATGATATGGGGTTTTAAAAAACTTAATAAATTAATTTTGCATTCTTATCCTCCAAAAATGTTGGCAGATTTGGAAAATTTTGAAAATATGACAAAAGTAAAAAAATATAATTAAAGCAAATTATGGAAAGTGGAGAAAGATGATTGATAACTAATGAATTTTTATAATTAATTTTTTATCTTTCTAAAACAAGATGGATTTTAGCACTATATTTGAGTCCTCTTGATTATTTATATTCTATAATTTCATTCTAAATGATTTTTTTTATCAAACTAATTATTTTCTCTTGTGAAACAGTGTGCATGCAGTGTTCTTCAGATCATCGTGGAATGAAAACTCTTGGATGAAGGTGGTATTTGGATGAAAACCCAAAGATTCTAAAAATTGTAGGAAAAAAATCTTATGATTTAGAGATACAACTCCATACATGAGTTGTTACAGAGCTTCATGGAGTATAGATTCCAACTAGTGTTCAATATTGTCTATAGGTTATCAATGAGATTAGAGTTAAAGGTATTGATTTTAGATGTTTGGATTTGTTACAAAAGCTATTAGGGGTATTTAGAATTTGAAATTAGGGTATTTAAATATTTTCCTATGATATGTAATCTGCTTATTAATATTGTAAATCGATGATGTGTTTGAACAATATTTGTAGTGCATATGTGTAGAACTAATAAGGGTTTTACCCAAACTTTGTATTTTATTTCAGAACTATTATGGAGAGTCTATTTTAGGGAGTTGTAATATTTTTGGACTTAGTTTAACACAATAAAGGTTCCATATATGTTGTATTTAAGTAGCTATGGTATTTATCAAAAATTACCAAAATCTAGATTCACTAGCTAGTATAGAAAGGACATATCTCATATATAAATTATTCACAATACAAAGATAATTTCAGATATTCTATTTTTGATATTGATTTCAGTAAAGTGACATGACAGTGGTATCAGAGCTGAGATCTTGCTAGCATGTTGGGAAAGATAACCATTGTTATAGTTTATTCATATTGCATGTTAAATTTTAATGGTTGCATGTGTGGTATCAACCATTGCATGTTAGTGTTTGTAATTGCATGTTAGTTTTAGCAGAGTAAATTTTTCTTGTTGATGTGAAATCATGGGAGGTTTTTTAAAATCATTAATTAATAACATAACATTGATGGACAAACTAAGAAGAATTGCTAAATGGCAAGAAAATTACAACAATCATGATGAGTCATTCAAGGCTACCGTCTCATATAGAGACTATGTTGATTTTATGAGTGGGAGAGAGCTTAAGAATAAACTAAGTGAACTTCCAACACCCAATTTTGATAATAGTGAGAAGATTTTAGCTCGAGCTTGGTTACAGGAATTACATACATATCTTTCTCTCAATCCTATAAAGAAGTATGCCATATAGTATGCTAATTTGCATCTTGAGAGAAATGCATATTATTGGTAGAAACATGGTATGGTTACACATGGACATGATTAGGTATATACTTTTAAATATTTCAGTCAAAATATGCTTAATATATTTGAGCTTAGAAATGAAGAGAACTTGGAACCAAAAGAATGCCAAGCCATAAAGGCTGATGGTAAAGATTCTTTATCTGAAGAAGATATTTTAGTGGTTACTAATGAGTTTACTTGTCAGGACAATGTTTGTCTCAACGAAATCAATGAGAAATAAACTTTACATGTTGAAGATGAAGATTCAATAATTGAAAAAAATGTCCCAATTATTTCTAATGGGATCCAAGAGACACCTATTGAGACTCTAAAGATTGAAAAGAAGGACCTAATGCCATATGAGAATAGTCAACAAGATAGTTGTATTGATGAACATGATTTTGGGAAGGATGCCCCAGTTTAGATTTATTTTATTGATGATATTCTTCATAAGAAGGGTGGAACTACTAAAAATTTCTTAGAGATTTTAAAATCAACTAATGAATGTAAACATTTTGATTGTTTCTTTGATTAAAACCTGAGAAATAAGGATGTTGGTAGAAGCAAGGATTTGTTGCATCATTTTCATATGATGTCATTACAATGTTTACATCATGATGAGAAGTATTATACCAATACTGAAAAGATGAAGGATACAAAGTGGAAGGGAGATCATTTCTGTCAATATCAAAATATTTCATACATGATGGTGTAGGATCTGGGTGTTTTAGCCAAATCTAACATATAGATTGAAGGTAAAAATTCTTTGGTAATAAAAAATATTGTGTTGACTTCTAATGATTGCATGTGTCAACAAAAAGGTGATGAAGTCAAGGAAGAAAAAGATTTACCTGATGGATGTAAAGAGTTCAAGATGGAGGAACATATACTAACCTCCAAACTTTCAAAGGGTGAGACAATGATTGGTTTTCAGAGTTGCGCAGTGGATGGATATTCATTTTAATAAGAAATTTTGAGTTACAAGGATAGAGATGTTGAGAGTATCTCAACAATTCCAACCTTAGCAAAGGTGGATGAGCTCATTATTGGCAACCTAAGGTATGAAAATAATGATCATATTTTAGATTTGTTGTTTCCTCTTATGTCACTGCAAAATGTTGGTCATGAAAAACATGCTAATAAAGGTGATAGAGTAAGGGATATAACTTACAAAATAGGACATGAGGACTCTTTGATTCAAATTCGAGATTGTTTTTGCATATGGCTTGGGGTGATCTTTTGAGAGTCAAAGTGGTTAGAGGCATTGATAATACTATTGAGTTCTCCATCTCTTGCATTTGGATTGAAAGAAAGTTTGTAAGGAACCATATGGGGTCTATTGGACATTCTAACCACTTTGTGAAGGGAAAATATGACAACAATAGAATGTGTACCATCTATGAAGCTTTGAACAAGATTCCTAGGGTTGAATAACTTGTTGATGAATTGTAGGAGGCAGAGTACTCCTTGAGGATTAATTTGAGGACTGGATACCATTAGATTCAAGTGAGGGATATGGATATGCATAGGATAACATTTAGGAGTCACTTCAAGCACTTTGAGTTCATGATCATGCTAGGTGATTTAACTAATGCACTAGCCACTAGGGTGAATCAGGTACTTAGTTATCATTTGATGTTTTCTGATAGCATTTTGATGTGTAGTAAAGCTTGGAAAGATCATATGTGGCACATCACATTGACTAATGAATTTTTATAGGAATATGATTTAGATCCAACGGAATCTCTATATGATTGACAAATTCACTGTTGAAAATGACGAAATCACTACAGAGAATGATGAAATCATTGTTTCCTAACAAAATCGTTGTTAACCTTATAGACAGAATAGAAAACATAAAAAGAAAGAACATAACAATTTCATTGTGCAGTTAAACAAATTTGTTGTTAAGGTCTATGATTTCATTGTTGATGCTTCTTAATTCATTGTTACGTAGAAGAGTGAACATGACCAAACAAAAAATGCTTGACAACAACCTGTAGCTCATACTATCACTCAAAAAGGTGAGATTAAACACAAATTCAAACATAAACAACAAAAATTAAATGAGAAATATTATCTAAATGCAAAAGTGATAATCAAAAGAAGAAAAAGACAAGAGTATTGTCTTACCAGACAAGCCAAAAATGTATGAACTAAATTTAGACGTGCAAAGAAGATAAACTAATTTTAATCTAAGCTAAATTCAAACTATGGTAGAACAACAAATAAAAATAATAATAATCACAAACTTTATGCTTTGAATGGACAAGCTTTCTCCATTGCGATATACATTCGATTTACTCTTTTAAAATATGTGGTGCTCACTCTTCCAATCAAAGGAGAATGGACAGAGTTTTGGTGCAAAAAAAAGTCTTTGATTCACCTTGATTCATTTTGATTCGCTTGTGTATAAATCTATGATTTCTTGATTGTGATTATGATTCTTGAATTTTGTGATGTGATGCTTATAAATAGAGATTTGCAAGTTTATTTATAGATTTTGGAGAAGGATCCAATGGTGGAGGACGATTTAGAATTTTTCAATGATCCAAATGATCAAGATGGTTAATGAGTCCTCACCCATGAGGATGAATACCATTTCAAAATGCTCAAGAAAAACATGGGGTTGGTTAACTGAGTCAGTAGGATTAAGTCAATTTCTTTGATAACTCAAGGGATGAGTCATAATAGGTTGAGAATTTTGTGGATTTGGTTGAGAAGAGGGAGAAAAAGGTGGAAGATGTTTGGATGAGGTGTAAAATCCATATTTTATTATTTAAAATAAAGATTTAAGTGTGCATAATTGACTAATTTGACTTTATTCAATTATTTGAATTTGAAAGAAATGTGATGAATTAATTTAAGAAGAATTATTAAATATATTTAGGTGCATTTCGACACTAAATGAAATTTAGGTGTCTATAGCACTCAATAACAAATAATATAAACACTAATGTATTATAAAACTATGGTATTTTTAAATATTTAATTGGAAAAAAAAACCTTACCTTTTTTTACATCAAAAATGAAATATTACTATTCTTTTTCCTTCTCGCTCTTTCTACTCTCTAACATTAGAAATGTCACTCACAAAAAGAAAGTGACACTTAAAAAAGGAATATATAAGCACCCTCCAAGGATTTCCACCTAAAATTGGTGACCTAAATTTACATCATATTTTTACGTGACATTTGTGGAACATTTAATCCACTTTTACATCACAAATTCAATCAAGCAAAGGAAAATTTAATTGTGCAATGATGCTAAAGTGATGCAATTAATGGTGCTAATTTCATGACATGTAATAGTGTAATAAAACACACTAACAAAGGATTTAAATCACAAGGTGACAACGCCCAAGTGATAGTCATTAACTCACTTGACCTGACAACCCTGACCCTTCAATCAATGATCCTACTCATTATATTACCATCTATCGTCGAATAATGATTCCTCCCCTAATTTTTAACTAGAGTAGAGTAGTCTGATGTGGATGAGAGAGAAGGGGAGGAGGAAGAAGGGAATCTTGGGTCCCCTAAGCCACACCTCCCACTCCTCCACCCTCACCATTGTGATCTAGACCATCTTTCCATAATGTTATCCATGACAAGTTCATTTGTTTGCTCAAATCTGCAATTTGTTAAATGAACAACTATAATATTTTTTTCTCAAAAGTAGTGAGACACTGATCATTCAATCAGGAAAGGAAAATGTTGCCAAGCTTTGCCTAAAATATTATCCAAATTTCAACATAAGGATTTTTCATTTTTAAACACATTAATCATGACAATTGAATCACCTTCGATAATTATCTTCTCAACCCATTACAATCCCAAAACAAGACTCTGCACTTTTTTTTCATTATTGGTGTCATCCATTAATTTTTGTGACAATGCTTAGACCAAAAAGCCCACATAGTCCCTAATCTGGAGTGGTATGTTGAGACACTTATAAAAGAGAGATCAATTGTAACCATTGTAAGTTCAATGGTTATATGAAAAATGAGAAGTCGCACAACCACCTCATATTATATATACTTTTTTGAAATATAAATGAAAACAGTGTCAATAAAAAATTATATAATATATATATATAACTTGAATTACAAAGGAACCTTTGCTAATGTGCTTTAGAATGGACATTCAAAGAAGAAATTTGTCATTCAATATTGGGCTCATATACCAAATCTAGGGACAAAACTAACAATTGACCCCTGACTATTACGATTTACTTTTTAAATATTAATATAAATTCTATTAGAAAATGGAGACATTAATATAAATCATTAACTAACATTCATCCACGAGTGTCTTTTTTCTTTGAAAGACCATGACTCCTTCCACTTCGTCCACTCATAATGCCCTTTCAAAGAGAGTGAAAATGTATGCATTTAAATTTACTCGCATTCACTAGCTTACTAATTTTGACACTAACATCACTAATTTTGTCTAATGACATCACTAATCCCATCTAATTTTGTCTAATTTATCTTTACTAATCCTCCTAGTCTTTTGTCTAACACCCCTTTCCATTATTATTCATCTACTAACCTTAATCCTACCCCACAAACCAATTAATCCACTTAAGTCCCCATTGTCTACTAACCATCCCACTTGTCTAATATTTAGGAATTTAAATCTTTCCATGCCCACATGTTAATTTTGAATTCACAAAATCCTACCTAATCCCTAGGTTTCTCTACAAGCCTACCACTATTCATGACATCATCACTTTATTAACCTAGTCTAATCCTCCCCTAATCATCATTAGATTCCCTAATGGAATCTAAAACTCTCCACCACTCTTCTCCTTCTCTAGAGAGTTATCTCTCTAGAGAATTTTAATGGATTTCAAATTCTTTAAAATTCCCTCCTTTGTCTCTAGAGTCTTCTTCTCTATAGGCTTCCAATGAATTTTTAATTCATTGGAAAAACTCCCTCCATGGCCTATTTAAACACCTTCACTCCTCCATTTGGAATCCAATGAGAAAACTCCATGAGAAATTGGTCCATGCTATCATCTTAGTCTTGAATCAAACTAATCCATGCAATCCAAGTCATTGATCAAGCTAAAATCATTCTAAAAATTTGACTCTACTTGTAAGCAATCCATTGTCCATATCATTTAGTAATTTTCTTATTTTGCTCTTGATTTAGAGTACTTAGCTTTTAGGATGTAATGTTGGTATGAATGTTTCATTTGTCTTTGCATTGTAATCCTAATTGGATATAGAATTTAATAGGAGATTGTAGATTTGAGTAGATTTTGATATAAATTGCATAATCAAATCTCATTGCTCAAAATATTCATCTCACAAAGAGTATAAAAAATATTGTCTGTGTTTAAAATAAGAGGCATATCACTATTATTAAGTATTTGACTTATGTATAGAATAAGGGACCTATGCAAACAAGTCTAAGAGAATATGGAGGTATATTATACAAATAATAAATGATATGATTAGGAGTTGATATTTAATGTAAACATCAACAATTGGAATTTAAGTAACATCTTGATTTACACTAGAGCAAAAGTAAACAAACTAACTCCATATTCTTGGAGAAAAATTAGACATCCAAGGTTATGTCCTTCAACTAATGTGTTGTTCATATAAAAATTCACTGACACTTAATATCAATCAGAGCCTTACAAGGAGTAGAGTTAGTGATATTTACAACACAATTCAAAGCTAAATTTGACATAATCAAGCTAGCCAAAGCTAACTATAACCCAAATTTTTGGGAAGGTTGTGGAGATACAAAACGAATAATAAATTTTATTTTAACAATTCTATATAAGCTTCTAGAATGTAAGAGAAAGGGTTTTGATTCCTTTTGATGGGGAACATGGATTATCATATATAGAGAGTGTGAAAATTGATGAAGAAATAAATGATAAAAATAATATTATTGTGCAAGGAAGATACTACATAGATCCACAAGTGGATGAGCATAATGAAGTAAAATTCAAGGCATGTAATCCTCTTTGTCATAAGCACACTCTATGTATTGATAATGGATAAGTGTGATTTATGTATACATCCATGTGTGATATTGATGAATTTTTAAATGCATAAGGATGCCCATCAATGTATATATGATTGTGCATACATTTTGATTTCGTTTAGGGTTGTACACATCCGCTCTTCCATTGTCTTTGAATTAGAAAACATGTCATAAGTTGACATACTAAACTTGTATCTCACCATAGATTTTTGATCTATGAAACTATACATTGTAGGTCGTAAAACAATAATATTAGCACACCTAATGCATGTCAACTAGTAGACCGAATATTAATTGCTAATAATGTGAAGATCTCAATACCTGCATTAGGGATAGTTGTGGGTTGTATCATATAACTCCGCCTCCAAAATGTAAACACCTCATAAAGTGCTACAAGTGGTTCATGAATTGGCCATCCCCCATAATTTTATCAATTGCAGAAATCAAAATTATATTTCAACAACACCAAGTTAGGAAGTTCCATATTATCTTTGGAGACTGATTCATAAATTTTAAATGTAATCTTCCCCTTATCTGCAAGCAAAATATTCAAAATTGTTGACATCCTACTACTTATCCATCCACTAGTATAACTGCTTTGGACCTCTTCCTCTTCAACATAATTTCTCTTATCATCTTTTTTCATTGCCATATTATCTTCATTTTCATATGTAAATGATAAGTGGTGAGAAATAACAAATTAAATTTTTAGAGCTTGACATATCTGCAACAAAAAAATGTAAATTAAGATATAATAATTAAAATATAATTTAGATTATAAAATTTAAGATAATAATAATATCAAATTGAAAAACTACATAATTTCACTCATTTATGTAATTTTCATATATTCAATAAAACGTATAGTGACAAAATATGTATACTTTGGCCTAATTTTACTTAATTGTAATATAATTTCTTCAAGTTTAACTAATTTTTGGGGGCTCTTATTTGTCACTAATTTCCCTAATTTCGTCAGGTTTTGCTTAATTTTTACTCTAATTTCTCCAAGTTTCACTATTTTTTGTAATTTCCCCTACTTTCTCTAATTTATCTCTTTTCCCTTATTTGTCAATACTTTTCTCATTTTCAAAACTTACCACTATTGTATCTAATTTTACCCAAATTTTCACACTTTTACACTTATTTTCAAAAATTAACTCTAATTTCCTTAATTCTACCTACCTTTCACCAATATTTATAATTATGAAATCTTGCTTATTTACCCTGATTTGCACTCAATAATAAACAATATAAACACTAATGTATTATAAAACTATGGTATTTTTAAATACTTAATTGAAGAAGAAAAAACCTTACCTTTTTTACACCAAAAATGACATATTGCTAGTATTTTTCCTTCTTGTTCTATCTACTCTCCAACATTGAAAATGACACTCATGGCCTTAGGGTTTGATTTTCAAACTTGATTTTAGTGTATGAGCTTGTTGTTTGAAAAAATGCTTTGCTAGGGTTTCCTCCATGCTTGCCATTGAGTCAGCCCTTATTTTTCTACCTTCTCAGCTTTGTGTCATACTGTGGCCTTAGTCATCTGCGAGACTTGCATTTATTGTCATTTTACATTTTTTCATCTTCGAGCGAGGCCAACCTTTATAATGACTTCTCTTCCTTCTATCCCAGTTGTTTTAGCCATGGAGAAGAATAGTGGAGCATTAAGCAATGGCCCCCTACAAGTGCTCAAGGAAGTTTGTCCCGAAGGTATACCACAAGGTAATGCTTCAGAACCTGATGTTATATTGCCTATTCCTAAATTTAATTTTGCATGGCAATGGTTAGAGTAATTTTGTTTAATAGGATATTTTGTAAGGAAAATCCCCCATGAAAGTATGCATCGGTCTTGGGTTTAAACTCACTGGGTTGCTCACGACATTAAGCTAGAGATCATCCAGAACATGACTAAAGGGTTTTTTATATTTCGATTCTCTAACCCTTCCCATGTAGGAGGAATCCTCTATGGATCTACCAATTGGTACATGGGGAATTCGCTTATGGTTCTCTCCCCTTGGACATGAGACTTTGTGGTCTCGAAGCACACCACCCTTAAAGTCCCAGTCTAGGTTGAATTTTTAGGTCTCTCACTCCCCTACTGGCACTTTATTCAGTAGTAGTCTCCTTCATAGGTCGGGTGGTTTGTCATGAGAAAAATCGGTTCTACTCAACTAGACTGCAAAAAAGGGTTTGTGTAGAAGTTAACCTTTCTTGGGACCTCAAGGAGTTTGTGGAAATCCAAGTCAGGGATGTGAGGCACTCTCAATGAATCTTGTATATCAATTTGTCTAACACTTACTTTCACTGCCAAGCCACAGGCCATAAGATACATGATTGTCCCCTTTAGTTGGTTCACAATAATGTGTCCGACCGCTCATCCTCTCCCCCTAAACCCTCTCTTGAAGCTAGCAAGAAACCAAATGAAGATGGATGGACTATGGTTGGGAAGAAGAACGCTCACCCCAACGCTGTAAACACAGCTTCTACTCCCAAAGGAAGCAAGTCATCTTCAAGCAATGGCCCACAGGAGCAGGCTCCTATTGAGAAAGAGACCTCTTTGTCTAAAGCTCCAAAATTGGTAGAAATGCCCACGATGTTCAACACCCCTCTATCTACTAATGTATTGTCCCAAGGTTTCAAGGCCTCTGTGCCTAATTCTTTTAGATTTTCAGACTCATAGCTAGCCACTCTTCCACTTCCTGCTCGGTGGGAAACACTCAAATGCTCTCGCAGCCTTCCTCAGAGGAGTGACAAGGTAGAGGAAGGAGAGTATCAGGTTGACCCTGGTGAGAAAGCAATTTGATGACTTCTTGAGTGCCAATAGTGGGCACTTTTTGTAGAACTGGTATGATGCCCTGGAGGGGTTAGACTCAGAGGACATGTCCCTTGACACCTATCATCTATGAATTGTTTTTCATGGAATGTTTGAGGTCTCATAGACCTAAAATGTAAGTTTGTTGTGCATGATTTCAGAAAGAAGTTTCCCAAGATGGATATTATCTATCGACATGAAGTCAAGGTGATAGATTTTTTATTGACGACTGTCAATAATTCCATCTAGCACAATAGTATCATTCTTCATAGCAACCATGTCGCAGGACGTGGAGGGGTGATCACTTTCATTTCTCCATGGTGGCGGCCACACTTAGTGCAATATGGTGTGGATCCTACCAACTAGTTAATATGGGCTATTTTTAGCATTGAAAGCCATTATTTTGGCTTTATTAATATTTATGCCTCAAATGATGCTTCAGAGCATACCCATTTATGGTGATGGATAGTGGATGATCTCCCTAATGTCTATTGGGTATTATGCGGTGACTTTACTATGGTGGCATCTTTTGAAGACAAGTTGGGCCACTTGCCTATGAGGTGGGAAGCTAGTGAAATTGAGGCGTGGTTTTACATGTGCACTAAATAAGGCCTTTATGACCCCAATTTAACCTGTTGGCCTACAAATGGATTTTGGTACACCTTGAGTAATTTCAGGGAAGGCCCCGCTCAAATAATGAAGCATCTAAATAGGGCAATGATGTCCACCCAATTGTACTTCTATTTTGATAATAGTTTTTTCTTCTGATGCAGGCGTTGCCAAACTTTGGGATTTTCGATTGCTCCATGATTCGGTTTCGAGTGACATGGCAGTTCATAAAACCCAAAGTTCACAAAACACAATTCTTACTTAACACCTCCTTACTCAAGCATTGGCCCACGATGGCACATATTATGATAGTTTGGAATTTAGATCCACACCTCTCCCAAGAATTTGGTTGGATTCTTTCATGGGATGATGCCATCAGAAGAACCTTTCACTTTTTGTGGATCTATAGCCGCTAACTTGCCAAAATTTGGAGACACTCCTACTCTACTACTTCCTCTGAGTTAAGTTGTATAGCTCTAACCCTAGAAAAAGATCCCTTTAATGAGATCATGCATGTGAGAGTTGCATCCTTACAGTACTGCATTCAGATTGCAAACAACTACAATGCCCAAGGATCCCAAATCAAATCTAGGATTCATTGGCTTAAGATAGGGCACAAAGCTTATAAGGAGTTCTTCCAAATGTTTTGATCCAAAAAGTCAAAGCAACAGATACAAGTCACTTCTGAGGCTAGCAATAGACTCACAAAGACTCCACTAATAGTGCAATCTTTTGTCTGCCACTATCAATAAGTGTTCAAAGCTCAAGCATCATCGACTGAGCATGAATCTACCCTTCAAGATTACCTTTCAGTAGTGCCTTGCAAACGCACTCCCACCCAGTGGGTGGTTTGCGACAGGCCCCTCTCTGTTGATGACTTGTATGAAGTTGTGTCTCACGTGACTAATGATAAAGCCCCTGACATTGATGGCTTCCCTTGCGAATTCTATAAAATGCTTTGGGACCTTGTGGGAAATGACTTGCATAAAGTTTATCAAGAAGCGTTTCATAAGCATTCTCTAGGTACAAATATAAATAAAGGAAATATCAAATTCATACCTAAGCAGGGAGATCTTGAGTTGATCTACAATTGGTGGCCCATCAACCTATTGAATCTTTCATATAAGATCATTGCCAAGGCTCTAGCAATCTGGATACGTAATATGTTGTCTCTCATTGTGCATCCAAAACAAACAGGTTTCATCAGAAGCCATTATATTTTGGATAAAATCATTGTCATCTGGGAAGGCATGGATTGGGCTAGACGGTCTAAGCAACATGGTATGTTCATCAAAATTGATTTTGAAAAATCTTATGATCACATTGAATGGCCATTTATTCTAGCCATGTTTCGAGCCTTAGGCTTCGGGCCCATATTCATCCAAACCGTTCAGATGCTTTTCTCAAATACCTCAACTGTCCTCTCCGTTAATGGAGTCACCTATGAGCAATTTGGCTTGTTCTGTTCTATTCGTCAAGGGTGCCCCTTGGCTCCCACCTTGTATGTGCTTGCAGTTGAGGGTTTTATATATCTTCTTAGCAATATCGCAGCTATGGGCCTTGTTAAGGGAATTTATCTCCCTCCTAATGCCACAAACCCACATGAAGATATGCAATTGCTCAATGGCCACTTTTTGGATGACTCCTTCCTTACTCTCATTGAGGATGAAACCAATGTGGACAATGTTTTGTAGTGTTTTGACACCTTTTACCTGGCCTCTGGATCCAACATCCAATGGTAGAAAAATCATTTCTACAGACAATCTTATCTCCCTCCACCAGCATGGACTGCTAAATTCAGTTGGAAGTGGATCCAACATGATGAAATATTTAAATTTCTTGGCATCCCCTTTGCTTTTGATACCTCACCACCATTATTTTGGCAATATGTTGTTGATAGAGTTGTTGAAAAGCTAAAATTCCAGGTGACCAAGTCTCTTTCGTTAGCAAGAAAATTTCAAATCTACTTGAAAATTCTTGCATCCACCCATGTGTACTACTCGTCATGTTGGGTGCCTTCCAAAAAATCTTACCAAAATTTGGAGAAGTTGCACAGAGATTTCCTTTGGGCCAATTCCTCATAGGGTAAAGGATTCCACAAGGTGGCCTGGGAATATTATTGCCTCACGCGTGATGCTAGAGGGATGGGGATCATTGACATAGCCCGGCAAGGAACTGCCTTATGTGCCAAATGGATTGTGTGGGCCATTGAGGCCCAAGAAGCTTGAAAGGTGTTGTTCAAATACTTTATATTCGCAGGGTTACCTAAGGGCAAGAAGGCCTAGAAAGGGCTCAACTTCCCCAATTTACTCTTCATTCAGTCTCCTGTCTAAATCACATGGTCCTTTGTGGCCAAAAGCATATGGAAGTCCTGGGAAAAGATTAAACCATGGCTTCTCTGAAATGGCTCCAATTTTTGGACTGGGCTCTCTACAAACTCCCATTCTCTTTGGTGGTCGCCCATTTTCTCTCGCAATGAGATGCCCCTGGTAGAGGTCCCTTGGGTCAACTCTATCAAACTTTACCACAGAAGAATTCATACCATCCAGGATATCTTCTGTACGTGCTCTCACTCTTGGCTATCCTAGGAGGATGTGAAAGCTAAATTACGGCTAGCCAATGCAGACCAGGAGTCCTATCAAGAGATCCCCAATGATGTCCCAGCTTCCATGCTCCATAAAATCTCGATCCACTCCACTCGACCATGGTGGAAGGACTAAAAATGGTATGTCGAGACCCCTTTTCATAGTTACACCCCTCGACTTGGCTATGGATGGCTCACCCCCCATTTACCCATGGTTGACAAGCTTAGCGCTCGATGGGGGATGCAATCATTTGTTAAAATGTGGAGCTTTTGCTTTGACACTATTTGGAGGGATTGTGTGGAGCCCAAGCTTGCTCATTTTGCTTGGTGTATACTGTACCAAGGCTTGCCTAGTGGCAGAAGACTCATCCAACTTGGAGTCCACCTGCCTACTTGCCCCTTTTGTGGCTACTTTGAGACACTTCCTCATCTCTTTTGGTTATGTTCCAAAGCTCGAAGGGTCTGGACTTGGAACCATGTCTTTTCAGGGCTTCCCAACTAGAATTCTTCCTTTGGTAGCATATCCTCCTTGGAGACAAACCCATGATGCCCTTCAAGTATATGCAAGTCTGGCATACTTTCAGAGTGGAGATTCTCTTCTAGATTTGGAAAGAAAGAAATAATTATGTGTTTAATCTTTCTTCTATTGATTGTAGTGTTTCTACTTTGCACAAATCTTCTATCATCTCCAATGTTCTTTTACAGATTCAATTCCAAGCCAATAAAGTGGTTATGGAGGTTGGTCATCTTCAAGATCTCCTCTCCCATTGGGGAGATTCTCCTTGTGCTATGGTTTGAGTTTCGCCTTCCCCGCCTAGAGATCCCAGATTGGATGACAAAGTGCCTCGACCACCTCATGGTGGGCATCGTCACAGTCGTTTTAGGCACCGCTCTCACTGCGGCACTCCATACCAACGCATTTCCTCTCCTGGGCAGCAGTGAGGGTGGCAGCCACTACCCCCTTCCCCTATTGGGTAGGATGGTTGGGGTGATCCTCTCCCTCCTTTATGTCCAAATGCTTGGGGGGCACCACCTAGAGGTCGAATGGATGTGCTAGATAAGTTCCCCAGGCTTTCTTCAGCCATCTCGCCCACTCGGACACAAGCAAAAGATGATGACACGAAAACTACCCAAGTTACTGGTTGGGAGCCTATTCCAGATGGCAATGACTTGCCAAGCTCGGGTTGGGGACCTAATGATATGGATCCTCCGCCTTCTAGCCTTGCTCTTGCTGCATAAAAGTTATCTCTTTTAATGACTTTGTGACTTGTTTCTAAGGTTTGCCTAGATTATGATACTTGAAATTTTGCTCCTAGGCTCTGCCTAGTTTGACATGGCGTGTTTTCATACCACCTTTATTTTTTTGTGAATTATTTGTATTTTTCTGTTTATTTAATATATATATATATATATATATATATTTCATCAAAAAAAATGACACTTAAAAAGGAATATATAAGTACCCTGCATGGATTTTCCCCTAAAATTGGTGACATAAATATAATGCAATTTGCATCATATTTTTACGTGAGATTTGCAGCACATTTATGCCACTTTTGCATCGCAATTTTAATCGACCCAAGAAATACTTAATTGTGCAACGATGCTAAAGTGACCCAATTAATGGTGTTAATTGCATGACATGTAATAGTGTAAGAAAGCACACTAACAAAGGATTTAAAGCACATGGTGACAATGCTCACGTGCTAGAGTCATTAACTTGCTTGACATGACAACCCTGACCCTTCGATCAATGCTCCTACTCATTATATTACCATATGTCGTCAAATAATGATTCTTCCCATAATTTTTAATTAGAGTAGTTTGATGTGGATGAGAGAGACGGGGAGGAAGAGGAAGGGAATTTTAGGTCCCCTAAACCGCATCTCCCCTACCCCGCTCACCATTGTGATTTAGACCATCTTTCCACAATGTTATCCATGACAAGTTCATTTGTTTGCTCAAATCTACAATTTGTTAAATGAATGATTGTAATATTTTCTTCTCAAAAGTAGTGAGAAACTCATCATTTAGTCAGGGAAGGAAAATGTTGCCAAGCTTTGCCTAAAATATTATCCAAAGTCTAGCATTAGGATTTTTGGTTTTTCAACACATTAACCATGACCATTGAATCACCTGTGATTATTATCTTCTCAAACCATTACAATCCCAAAATAAGACTCTGCACTTTTGTTTCATTGTTGGTACCATCCATTAATTTTTGTGACACTGCTCAAATCAAAAAGCCCACATAATCCCCGATCAGGTGTGGCATATTTAAGCACTTATAAAAGAGAAACCAATTGTAATCATTATAAGTTCAATAGTTATATGAAAAATGAGAAGTTGCACAACCATCCCATATTATATATAATTTGTTGAAATAAATGAAAAGAATTTCAATAAAAAAATATATAATATATGTAACTTGGATTACAAAGAACTTTTATTGATGTGCTTTAGAATGGACATTCAAACAAGATGTGCTTTAGAATGGACATTCAAACAAAAAATTTGTCTTTCAGTATTGAGCTCATACACCAAATCCAAGGATAAAATTGACAATTGACTCTTGATTACTATGATTTACTCTTCAAATATTAATATAAATTATTAGAAAAAGAAAACATTATTTTTTATCTATTATTATAATCCTTTATAAAACCTTCACCTTACATTTGATATACTCTGAGAGAAAAAAATCTAAATATAAACATACAGCCATCAAATTTATACCCTAAACAGATCCATTAATAAATGAACATTCAACCACAACAAATTTTTCAATACTCTACAAACTCAAGAACTCATTACAGTGAGTAGGGTTCCACTACTTTGAAGAAAGGACCAAAAACATGATACCAGAGATGTACAATTTTGATTTTAAATGGGTCAACCTTGTCATCAAAGCCTCATCAAAAACCCATATTGTACAGTATTAAGATTCCCCTGGAAACAAACTTTATGCAAATCTCAAAACAATGGAGCATATCTCAAAATAACTTTAATCCAAATCTCGAAAAGAAAGCATAAGCTGTCCACAAAAATAATATACAATTGGTTGATGCACGACACCCTTTTTTTCCCATTATAGTAATCAATACTGGTCTAAGGAGTAAAGTTGACACAGGGATCTTAACTACGGAACCAAATTTAGTAACTATATAGATAGTTCCTGATCTGTGCAAGAATAGTTTAATGAAGTTAATATGACAATCTGCCTGCCAACCCTAGACAAATAAATGCACATCTGTACCACATAATAAATGTGGAGTGGATTCTTTTTCATGTGGACCATGCATTCATTTATGCCCTTATCTCCCTCTGGTCACTGCAGACGACATTTCTCCTACAAGTATTTTTTTGTTAGTGCCATCAGGCAGCTAAAGCTGGGTGTCACTATCTTGGCTTTGAAGGGTTAAGTTATTGGAAATTCAGTTAAAAAGTAACAATATATTATATTTAAGAGATTTGATGTTTTTATAGTTTATGTAATTAATTAATAAATTTTTAAATGAAATTATATATTTTTTTTTATAAACGTCTTTTTATGATGATTGACGAATCAACAATTTTACCTAAAAATCTACCAATCAATATATTATATTATTATTTTATTACCTTTGAAAAATAATAATATAAAACCTTACTACCTTTTAAATAACCTATTACTATACTACCTCTTAAAAATGTACTATATTGTTATCCTTACCCTTACAAAATTAACTGAAAAGATAAACTCAGTATTTTTTTGAATAATACAAAATTAAACTTTATGAAATCAAATATTCTGGCACTTATAAGACCCTGTGTTAGGGCTATTCTTGAGATAAACTACCCATTCAAAGATTGGAAGAAAATACAAGATGAATATATTCAACCGCATTTATCATTTGATGAACAGATCAATATTTTAAAAACATAAAAATTTATAGTTTAATAGTATACTTCGGTTCTGGATCCATAAGCAGTACCTAGGGTATAATTAGATAGAGATTGAAACTCTGCAATATTGTAAACTGTATACTTCTTGAGTAATTATAAGTTCAGGACCCAATATACAAAATCTTCAAAATGTGAATTACTATGTTCAGTTTCACAATACAACAAAATCCCCCTTGCAGGCCCTCTGGAATTGAAGAAAAAAACATGGAAATAGATAATTTTTTCTTCATAAACCAACACCACTTGAACATAACATTCCTAAGTAATATAAACACAGCGAGACATATGATCTATACAACATTAATTAGAGCCCAGCCAAACCAACGCACCAGCTGTTTAAGCTTTACCAGCTAAGCTGCCATCTATGGTTGAGTATTTTTTTTAGGGTCTAAAAACCACCTACACAAACAGAAATTTATAGGGCATTATTGTTATGTTTTACATTCCATTGCTATAACAAGGCCCCACTGCCTTACATTGTATTGGTATAACAAAGCTCCAAGAGAACTATCAGGGGATTGGAATCCAAATCCAAAGTTAGCAAGATCACAACATTGTTTGACTATGCACAGAGGAGAGTAACAGTTACAGAAACCATCAATCCAAAGGTAAGCAGAAGAAACATGAAGCAAATAGCCCAGTTCCTCTTGAACTTATTAAAATAATCCTCAGAGGGCTCCTGATAGTGCACCTGATACTCATGTTCCTCTATAATATCTTCTGTAACCATCTTCAACCGCTTCAGCCTCTCAGTCGCCAATCCGAGCGTCAGCTTATGACACCTCCTCTGGTACTTAAACCCATTAATGCACCTCAGCGTTTGGGCCACACCCACATAGAATATCATGTGACCAAGAGCACAAAGGCAAATGGGCATCCAGCAGTGCCTGCATTCAAGCCTGGTTGACTGCACCACTCCCCCAAATATAATTGCCAGAAATACAAAAAACACCTGAAATAACTTCCACAGCTCTTTCTTCTGCAGATCTACTGACCTTTTCTTTTCCAGGGTCTTTTCAAAGTGGACCTGAACAATGGTATTCAATGCCTGCAGAGCTGTTTCTCTGGGGACAAAAATGGTGGTATTGGCATTGGTATTGGGATTCCTTGAATCTGAGTGCTGTTGCTCTTGTCGTTCCATGTCGTTGCTCTCAACATACAGTGTGGTGGAGTCCCCAGATGTGTTGGCAGCCATAGGTTTTGGCCTAAACCATAATTATAAAAATTCATGCAACCTCACAAACATGTTTGCAGTGGATTTAACGAGGTTGTTGAGGGGTACCCAGATGAGAATATTTTTGTGAGCGTGGGTTACCTATCAAATGGAAAGATTAACATTAACTTGTTGGTATGTTTACAATTTAAATTTCAGTAATTTAAGCAGGTTAAAGTATATTTAATATTCATGTATGTTCATGTAGAGGAGTCATCATAATACCCATATAACTCAGCCAAAGTAGAAGTCACCTTTCGCTAGATTCTCTTCTGTCTTTTCCTTTTTCGAATATAAGCCTTTGTGGTTAAAATTTGCATGGCACAAACAAGACAAATTTATGATTCGTATGTAAAGTAGAAAATCATCAATATAAAGTTTGAAATACAGATTTTGAAGTGGGTCAATTGAAATTTATTTTAATTTAAAGTGGTTGTAATTTAATGGTGAGGATGATGGTTGTAGTTTAAAGTATAAATTTTAGGAGATACCAAAAAAAATGACGTTGGGATCATACCTTGAAGGAATTTGGTGAAATGGATATCCCTCAGTGCTTAGCCCTAAATCGAAAAAACATTTTGTACACCTAATCCATATAAACACAAGATTTCAATCAAAAAAAAAAAATCTTTATTATAATAAAAGTGTCCCTCTTATTAATATAATAATTAGTTAGTTTATATTATTTATTTGGATTATAAAAATATTTATTTATTTAATATATATATATATTTTTTAAATTATCTTCTTTATATGTTTTGATTTTCACAAAACTATTTATAAAACAATCAACAATCATAATATATCTCATGTGTCTATAAACTATTCAATAGGCATGTTCATGTTGGAGACACGTTTTGTAGTTTCTTAATCTTAAAATATAATATATATATATATATATATATATATATATATATATATATATAGAGAGAGAGAGAGAGAGAGAGAGAGTTGGATATATACCTCGTTACTCCATGTTTTATACTTGCTCTTTAGTGTGTTTTGGAATTGCTTCTAGACTAAAGTCTTTAGTCATTCTAAAATTTAATTCCATTTTAGTTGGCAGGTTTGTTATGTGACAATATATAAACCTAATATATCATGACCCTTGAGTTACAAGATGAGTCTGTTTGTTTGCTCAATCTCATTCAAACGTCTATAAATATGTGCCTTACTGTCACTACTCAGGTAAGCCTCTTCAATATAGTTTGGAATTTCTTCTAAAACTTCAAAATTATAATTTATTTAATATATAATATGTTAGTTTTTAAGTTTGGTCTGCAGTAATATATAAACCCAATATACCATGATCCTTTGGTTGTTGGATGATGCAGTCAAGGATAGGTCCAATGAAGGATAATCTTGTCCTTGCAACCTTTGATCCACACACACACAGTATGAGAGTAGAAATCATATAAAAGACTCTTTTATTATCTTTCTTGAAGGAATACAAAGATTACATGTATCACAAGCCCCACTCTTCTATTTAATTACAACATAAGAGAAAAAGTCATACACACATAACAATGCCTCGATGGACTGAATTCTACTCTTTGTTCCTCTATGCTCCTACCCCAACACCTTCACTCTCTTAGCAAGTTTCAGGTTTCTAACTCCAGCCTACCTTCTTTAAATTATTTTCTTTGCTTATGTACCTCGTATAGTGAGTCTAAGAATCCCTTTCATTTTGAAAATTGTTCAAAATAAGCAACCAATTTTTTTTTGGGTTGTTACTCTAACTTTGTAATAGCCATGAGCAAAGCCACCGATTAACCCAATCATATAATATAATTAATAACAACACTAAATATATAATATTTTAATAAAAAAGATTGTATCCTTCAGGTTTTTGCTTGGTATGACTAGTAAAATGAGTTTTAGATCCTTTTGGGAGGTGGTAGTAAACTCAAGGAGCTTCATTTACATAAAAATATTTCTAAGTTTGATCAACCGTGATTTATGAACCATCCTTTACAAGCTGACTGTGTTTTTCTGCTTGCAAATCTGTGCACCCTACAGGTTTTGCTTCTTTCTGGGCAAGTCCATATGAACTAGTTGTTGATATTGGTTCTAGATAATTCTGTCTTCCTCCTCTAATTCTCTTCATGGTTAGTTTCATGTTTCAATTTGATTTGATAGTCTAAATAGCTCACTTTGCAGGAGGGTACCACCATGTGCAGTTTCAGTCAGTTTTCCACTTGTGGGAGATTGAATTCCATACAGAGGTTTTATGTGAATGTAAAATGATGTCCCACATGTATAAAATACATATGATCACCCCTTCTTATGTTTGGTTTCATCAAACCATGTTTTGGACCAAAATCTCAATCTTGCCATTCCCATAGTCAACACTTCACTCAATCTCATTTGCAGTCACATATACAAAGCTTGTTTAGCATGTCCATGTGAAGATACATCAATTTTTTTAGGTCATTGGTAGTTGAAGAGAGTTCACTTGATTGTTTGAATAGTATGCAAAGTTGATTACAAACTCATGCACCACACTAACGAACCACTAGCCACCATTGCTTGCTTTGTTATAGGTGTCTACAGGAAGTCTTCACATTGAAATTGATGTTTTAAAGCTTACTTCAAAATATCCACAAAGCTAAACATGTGTTTGAGGGATTGACAATGAGTTTTAGTTGTTCTTGAGACTATTTATTCACACATATTGGTCCAATTTTGCCCATTGCCTATGTATGACTCCATTACCATCTACAGGCACCATAACAAAGAGCTAAACACCCATGGGAAGTGTTGAATCAAGTGGTAGAATTTTGGTTTGAGGTCCTAGCATGACGTGAGAACATGACAAAACTTGTTTGAGGTATCAAAAGGACATAAGGAAGTGTAGTCATGTTGGAAGGGACAAGAAATTGAGTTCAGGGATACTTTCCCTAAAAGATGAAAATAGAGGTCGGAGACCTTTTTGTCAAGGCCATACAATGAGGTTACTAATACTTTGGTGCATCTTAATGACTATGTCTTTGATCCCATACATAGGATAGGACCTCTGCCAAGAATGGAGGCTAGAGGGTCAGTGCAAGGGGGAAGTTGTAAGCCTCAAAATGGCCCTAAAAAATACTGAAAGCATGCAGTAGTATCTATAGGTTTTGAAGGCATAAGTGACCTTATCACTAAAGGAGCTAACAAAGTTTGTTTCATGTTTTGAATGACCTTGCTAGGTGAAAGACAAACAAATAAACATAGAAGTCATCCAAAATAAGAAGCTTTAATATGTTTCAAATTTTAACGAGTACCCAGGTGTCCCTTGTATAGAAAAATACACACCTATGGCAGGTTCTTAAGGGCAGGGGTTAGATAGGTAAGATGAACAATAGTGACTTATACATGTGTTTGATGGTGTTTAGCCCATTTAAGGTGATGTCAATGTCATGTGACCTCAATGTTAAATCAGGAAGATACTTTTACATCACAATCACCTCATTCAAGCCTATATGCACCTACAACAAACCTTACAGGTAGAGCATATCAGTATAGGGCAGTGACCTTGGTTTTTTTTAATGTTCAAATGGTGTTTTAAGACTCCCAAATAAGAACATTGGTTCAAACACATGGTGTGTGACCTTAAGGTGGATTCAAAGGAATCTTCCACATTAGAACTCGGGTCTAAGGAGTGCAAATACACACGTATTGTAGCCTAAACAAAGTTTCTTAGTTCTCTTCGTAGAAACTCAGTCTAGTGAGTTTAGGAGTGCATATGGAATGCTTGGAAGGATGATACAATGGAATAAGTAACTAGAAACTTTCTCCATGGATATTACAAGCTTCATAAGCCTACAACATGGCCAACCACCTACAGACCATTCACTTATAGCAGGGTACAATCTTGGTGAAGGTAAGAAATGAGTATGCCAAAGAGATGGAAAGGGAATACTTAGAAAGTTGAAGTGATAAATAGACTTGAGGTGTCTTCACCATGACCATCAGTGTCTATATAAGCCTTTGACAATGGAAAACAAGCATGTAATAGAGAAAACACAGTCCATTTATGGTTAAACCCTGCACAATCCTTCCTCCAAGAGGTTTGTCTTAGAATTTGGATGAATTAAGGGGTCTGTTGACCCAATCAAGAGCTAGTTTTTGGTTCATAGCACCTATATGACCTAGAGAAGCCTCTCAACTATGTAGTTTGTCTAAACAAATAAGGGAAGTTCCCTCTATTTTGTCGCAGATAGAGGACACTTCCCTAGGTGCATAGGTCTGCAGTCTTGAGGAATAGAGGTAAAGGGATGAGTTCAGAGTTGATTGGACCTAATTAGAAGGTGTGAGAGGTTTAAATACATCTACAAAAATGAGGATAAGACTTCAAAGGAGTGTGTAACTTGACAAGATGGTCTAAACCTTTGGGGTTGGAGTTAGGCCTAGTGGACAAGATTTAAGCCTAAGACCAAATAAGAGATCACTTTCACTTGCAACCTTGGAGGAGTAGTCTAATCTATTTGGTTATGCCTATGGGATCATATTAGAGCTATTTGAGCTCGTGGAATTAAAGGAATCTCAATTGGATGGTCCAAACCACCAAGATTTTCAGATAGGCTACAAAGCCACCACTAAACTTAGCATCTAAAGGGGGGTCAACTTCATTTTTGGCTTGAGATATGCACTCAAGCCTATTGAAACATGATTTTGGCATTATTCCAAGTGTGTTAGAGCCTTCACTTTGTAGAGAAGTCATGATGAATCCTTTTTTAAATCCAAAACTCTCTCAGGCATGCAAGAAAGAGGAAAATAAGCTCGAATAGGCACAATTTAATTGCTCATATCTTCCTAGAGGATCTGCGTGGGAGCTAAGGAGATAGGGAAGTTAGTAAGGTCCTTTAACATCAAATTAGTGAAATTGGTTGGCAACTTGGACATCAAGCCTTTATGAACAAATATTAAGAGGTAAAATAGGCCTAAAATCCTTGTTAAACCCTTACAAAGACTCGATGATGCAAATGGAGCTAGAAAGTTGATCTAATGGCACATTTTGCTCATGAAACCTATTGGACCTATGAAAGGATGCCCTCAGGCTTCCTCACATGCTTTTTGGTTGTATGGACTATTTTTTATGTTATGTAGGTTCTAGGAGGATCTTGAAGATGAAACCAACATTGGGAGAAAGATTAAGACTTGTGATAACTCCCCATGTCCATTTCATACCTCATGACAACTTCTAAGTGTCCAAACTAGTTGCTTCAACTTAGCCAGTTAAAACTAGTATATTGGACAAGTTAGTGAGAAGTGTGAAAACTCTTAGGGAAAGTGATTTCAAGGTTCCCCTAATGATTTTAAGGCCATGGAGGGTCTTGAAACTTATCATCCACTTCCACCCATCAATTTTCATGAAAAATTGATGCTTTTTTGGAGGCCAAGTGTGCATGGTGCATGAAAAGAGAGTTTTCTTGGTAGCAAATGGTGATTGTTCCTTTCTAGGTGATTCTAAATGACCAGGCATGCAAAGAATGCATGGAGAGGCATGTGTGATTCCCTTACACTTCATTCTAATCATTTAAACTAGTCCCAATCAGTTATGAGGCATTCAAATAGGGTTAATCATGAAGGTAGTTTTTCTAAGCCAGAATGAGGAGTTTTATGCCACTTTGTAAGAGTTTGATGACTTGAATTAAAAATTATACTTCTATACCTTGCATGGTTTGTACCATACCCTCTTCTCATGCACAAGTAACTACTTCTCTCAGTTTTAAAGGTGTCCTTGTGACCCTTGGACTTTTCTCTTCTTCTCTCTCTCTCAAAATCGATAAGAACTAGGCATTTTGGCATTGTATTCTATGTTCCACCTGAGTATGGTGAAGCCCTTCTCATTTATATACCTCTATATCAATAAAACTACTAATTTTTACCTCCTCTATTAATATTTTTAGTGTGTTCATTTGGAATGTTTGATTTTACATAAGTGAAGACTATGGATTCCTTAACATGTTATTTTACGCCACCATCTATTTGCAATTGGAAAGCTTCTTCTTCTAGGTCATGTGAAGTGTTCTAGAAAATGTCAAAGATTGAGTGATTTGATATATTCATTAGTACCCTCATAATCCTCTTGTCTAGTCCTCCTAGATTTGTGCATTCATCCATAACCTCACAATGTAACATTGATGTGAGAAGATGAAGATTGGATAAGTGTATTTTCAATTTATCCTTTGATTTAAAGTGTAATATGCATATGGTTGGATGCCATCATGTTATTTGGTGTATCACCTCCCTTAATTTGTTTTGTTTTTAGTTATCCTTCTCCTTTTCACCCCCCAAGTTTAGCTATAGTTGAAATCCAAAGTGGTACTTCAAGGGAGCTATCCCTCTCTAGAGATTCAGCTCATTCCTTAGGCTACTCACAAGCCTAAAGGTGATTTCATTGTGCCATTTGGATGAGGAGAGATTTGTCATTTCCTCAAAGGGTGAAAATCCAAGTGACAACAATTTTTGGCATGCTTAGTGGGACTTTTGGTTCAAGAAGTTGAGAGATTTTTAGTGTTATCTCTCAACAATCAACCTTTGGAGGCATATTTCCAGGCATCAATGGTGACTCTAAAGATATATCAGCTGGTCAAGCAACCCAGATTATCCTTTGAATATTGTTAGTAACATGTTTTCTTTGTGTTTTTGCTTTCAATGAGGTTTCATGGCTAATTTTGTTGTTGACCATTGTTTTACACAAGTTGGTGAGACTTTTCAAGCTTGTGTTATTCCCTATCAATATGAACAAGTCCTTGGTCAATCTTATCATGATCCTCACCAGACTTAATATGAATTTCATGAACTCTAATATTATCCTTAGCAGCCCATGCATGAATTGTATAAGTCCTACAATCAAGCTTCTCCATGTCTTGCTCCTATTCGACCTAGCCACTTCTCAAGCCAACCCATTTCCACCTTCAAGAAGACACTCTTGGGCTATGAGAAGCATATGTTAGATCTTAACACACAAAAGGGATGTGGTCAAGAGTTTCCTAGTCACCTTGTTCATAAGGTGAGAGATGTATTAGATCTAGTCAAAAAAGAGTGGACACCTATTGAGAGAGCCAATTGGCAAAGGCTCACAAGTGAGATTCTTGATGTGAGTGGCCTAGTTTCTTGCTTAGAGGATAGGCTAAGGGTTCATGAAAGGTAACCTAACTAAATATATTAGCCTTCATATCCACTTCCTTAATATTCCTATTATCCATATATGACCCCTACTCACAAGCCAAATCAAAGATATAAAAGTCATCCTTTTCCCAATCATTTGGAGGAGAGAGTTGAAAGGAGAAATCTTATGTTTGAAGCTAATCTTGTTAGGTAGATTAAGTTGGCAAATATGCATATGCAACAATCTATGTTGACATCAAAGGAAGTGGAGTTCAAGCCCTTTTTATCCTCTCACAATTCATCCCCACCACCTCAAAGGGAGACCTCTAGTTCTAATATCCTAAGTTGGAGTAAGATAGTGGAGTCATGGGGAAAGAAAGAGGAGAAAAGTCTTGACAAATAGTGTGAAGTTGAGAAGTAGCTTGATTCTAGACCAACCCCTCTCACCCTTCCTCAAATAAAGACTTATAATCCCAACATCCTAAGTTGGACTAAGATAGTAGAATCATGGAGAAAGAAAGGGGATGGAAGTTTGGTTGATAACGAGTGTGTGTTGGGGATCAACCAACAATAGATTACACTTGTGAAAGCAATAAATGCGGAATTAAATCAGATAGACAAGTAGCTATAAGGATAAACAACAAGAACAAGAGATACAAGAAACCACCCTGAAAACTTGTATTAACAAATTCTTTACAAAAGGAATACAATTGAAGAAACTTCTTTCTTCCACACCTCTTCTAGTTGTATAGATCTCTCACTAGATCTCTATTCCTCAAGAGCTCTCTCTCTCAAGAACAATCAACTCCAACAAGCCTGGATTGATTCAATTCTGTACTGTTCTTCACACACCAATTCTTCTACAATACAATAAGCTAGGAAGATCTAATTCTACATATAGAATTAGGAGACTTGAGCATGCACTTCCAACAAATAGTTAAGCCACTTGAACAAGGGCTCTAAAAATAGTATTGCTAATAATAGAGACGCGAGCTTGAGACTACAACTCAAACTCATCATGCAAACACTCGCTTCTGTCCACGAAAATCGCTTTCTGGATGCACAGGTAACCGACGTCGGTTCCTGCTGCTTGCCTGTGACCGCCGCCGATCGACCCACTGTCGACGTCGGCGCCTCTACAACTGCACTTGATCGACGTCGGCGCCTCTACAACTGCACTTGATCGACGTCGATCGCTTCTGACCGACGCTGGTGTCTGTGTAGACCCGAACTGTTAAAGTCTGCTCCTTGGTGAAGCTTTTAGCTCCACATCCTAACAATCTCTCACTTGGAGATAAATAGCTGCACCAGTACCTGTACAGTAACATCTTCTAGCTCCTCCATCTTTAGCTCAATCATGAAGACCAACAGAAGTTGAATGAAGATTCAACTTCTCCTTTGTAACTGGCTTGGTTAACATATCAGCAGGATTCCTATCCGTATGGATCTTCTCCAGCTTCAAGTCACCATCTTCCAATACCTGTCGTATGAAGTGATACCTTAGCTGTATGTGCTTTGTTCTTGAATGAAAGGCTGAATTCTTAGCCAAATGGATTGCACTCTGAATGTCACTATACAATCTGCAACTCTCATGCTCCCTACCAAGCTCACCCAACCGTGTCATCCATATCATCTCTTTGCTAGCCTCTGTGGCTGCAATATACTATGCTTCTGTAGTTAACAAGGCAACAACCTTCTGCAACTTAGATATCCAGCTAACCGCCGTTCCACCTACAGTGAAAACATAACCTGTAGTGCTCCTCTTGCCATCCAAATCACCTGCCATATCTGAATCTACATAACCATGTAGAGAAGTATCTGAACCTCCATAGCACAAGTGCTTACTGCTGGTTCCTCTCAGATATCTAAGGATCCATTGAACTGCTTTCCAATGTTCCTTACCTGGATTGGCCATAAACTTACTTACAACTCCCACTGCTTGGGCAATATCCGGTTTAGTACACACCATTGCATACATCAAACTCCCTACTGCGTAAGAATATGGAACCTTACTCATGTACTCTACCTCATCATATGAATTAGGACATTGTTCTTTACTCAACTTAAAATGTCCAGCCAAAGGTGTGCATACCGGTTTAGCATTCTGCATATTGAACCGTTTCAACACCTTGTCCACATAATCTTCTTGAGACAATATCAACCTGTGATTTTTCCTGTCTCTCTTAATGCTCATGCCAAGGATTTTCTTTGCTGCTCCCAAATCCTTCATAGCAAATTTTTGAGCTAATTTCACCTTAAGCTCAGAGATATCCTGCATGTGTGATCCTGCAACCAGCATATCATCTACATAAAACAATAGAATAATATATCTACCATTATCAAATCTCTTGAAATACACACAATGGTCAAATTGACACCTACTGTAGCCATGCTCAGTCATAAACCTGTCAAATTTTAAATACCATTGCCTAGGAGCTTGCTTGAGGCCATACAAGTTTTTCTTCAATCTGCACGCTAACTTCTCCTTACCCTTGACCTCAAATCCTTCTGGCTGTTCCATATAAATTTCCTCATCCAAATCTCCATGAAGAAACGATGTTTTAACATCTAGCTGCTCAAGACGCAAATCCTCAAAAGCAACCAAAGACAATACAACCCTTATAGAAGTCATTTTAACAACATGAGAAAAAATCTCACCAAAATCAATACCTGGTTTTTGAGATATGAGCCTATCCATGCCTCTTCTGGAATACCACCATCCAGAGCTGTAGAGGGTCCTCTGTTAATCAGGTATACTGCAGTGTCAACAGCTTGTGCCCAAAACTGTAAGGGCAAACCAGCATGCAATCTCATACATCTTGCACGCTCCATTATTGTCATGTTCATCCTTTCAGCAATTCCATTCTGTTGAGGTGTCCTTGGAACCATCCTTTGCCTACGGATTCCATGCATGTAACAATAATCTCTGAACTTATGACTACAGAACTCACCGCCATTGTCTGATCTCAGGCACTTTAATCTTTTACCTGTTTCATTCTCAACCATAGCTTTCCAAACCTTAAAAGTCTTAAATACATCAGATTTTCTTCTAATATAATAGATCCATACCTTCCTTGTAGCATCATCTATGAAAGATACATAGTACTGTGATCCTCCAATGGAAGCAACCTGAGCCAGTCCCCACACGTCTGTGTGAACAAGCTCCAACTTGTGCCTCTTCTTAGTAGACCCAGTCTTGAGAAAACTAACCCTTTTCTATTTTCCAAATACACAGTGCTCACAAAACTCTAGATCTATGCCTTTTAAATCTGAAAGCATACCTTTGGACTTAAGAATTGACATCCCCTTCTCACTCATGTGGCCAAGCCTTGAGTGCCACAATTTAGCGTCCACATCTGAAGTAGATAATACAGAAGGAGATTTGTTAGTAACACAATTACACAAATAGAGAGTACCTTCTCTCTTACCTCTGGCCATAACAAGTGCACCCTTGGTCACCTTCCAAGATTCTACTGTGAGAGTTACTATACAACCCTCATCCCCTAACTTTCCTGTAGAAATCAAATTTCTTTTCAAGCTAGGAACATGCATCACATCTCTCAACACCCATGTGTTGCTATTCTGCATCTTCAGCTGCACTTTACCTTTGCCAATTATTTTACAGGGCTCATCATCCCCTAGATACACTATTCCAAAATCTCCATGGATATAGTCACTGAAATATTCCCTGTTAGGGGTAGCATGAAAAGATGCACCAGAATCTAACACCCAAGATTCTATATTATTATGCAGAGAGAAAATTAAAGCATCTTGTGCAATACTTGCAACCTTGGCTTCTTCCTTTCCTTCGTGCTGATTGTCCTCCTTAGGTTTTGACCAACAATCTCTGCTTATGTGCCCCATCTTTCCACAATTCCAGCATTGTGGCCTTCTGCCATTTCTGGATTTAGATCTGCCTTTCCCCTTAGACTTGGATCTTGATCTGCCTTTCTTGCTCTTCTCTTTCTGCCTTCCCCTGCTCTCAAAACTTAAAGCATTCCCAGATGTCTCTTCTATACTTTTCCTGCGTATTTTCTCATTCAAGATAACACTAACAACATCCTCTACTTTCAAAATATTTGATGCAGATGCAGTATTACTTACTACCATTACTAAGCCATGCCAGCTTTCAGACAAAGAGCATAATATTAAAAGAGCTTTTATTTCATCATCAAACACTATATTCACTGAACTTAATTGATTCACAATTCCATTAAAATCATTCAGATGAGTAAAAACAGATCCACCTTCTTGCATATGCAAATTAAATAACTGCTTCATAAGATATACCTTATTAGAAGCTGAGGATTTTTCATACAAATTTGCTAACGTAGTCATCAACTCTATCGTAGACTTTGCCTGTGATAAATTGGATATCACAGTGGATGCTAGACTCAGTCTTATAGACCCCAGAGCCTTTCTGTCAAGAACTTCCCATTCTTCATCCTCCATGTCTTTGGGCTTCTTTGCAACCCCACCTAATGGTAAGTAGAGATCTTTCTGATACAGATAATCTTCTATCTGCATTCTCCAATGTTGGTAATTTTTGCCATTGAACTTTTCCATTCTCAGTTTACTTTCATCTGCCATTGCTTCTCCCACTCAAACAGAAATCCGTGCAGAGACCCCTGTGAGAACCTGTAATCAATACACACTACACAGATCTGAACCACCTGTTAGTGAACCTGAGCTCTGACACCACTTGTTGGGGATCAACCAACAATAGATTACACTTGTGAAAGCAATAAATGCGGAATTAAATCAGATAAACAAGTAGCTAGAAGGATAAACAACAAGAACAAGAGATACAAGAAACCACCCTGAAAACTTGTATTAACAAACTCTTTACAAAAGGAATACAATTGAAGAAACTTCTTTCTTCCACACCTCTCCTAGATGTATAGATCTCTCACTAGATCTCTATTCCTCAAGAGCTCTCTCTCTCAAGAACAATCAACTCCAACAAGCCTGGATTGATTCAATTCTGTATTGTTCTTCACACACCAATTCTTCTACAATACAATAAGCTAGGAAGATCTAATTCTACATATAGAATTATGAGACTTGAGCATGTACTTCCAACAAACAGTTAAGCCACTTGAACAAGGGCTCTAAAAATAGTATTGCTAATAATAGAGACGCGATCTTGAGACTACAACTCAAACTCATCATGCAAACACTCGCTTCTGTCCACGGAAATCGCTTTCTGGATGCACAGGTAACCGACGTCGGTTCCTACTGCTTGCCTGTGACTATCACCAGCTGACCCACTGCCGACGTCGGTGCCTCTGCAACTGCACTTGACCGACGTCGGTCGCTCCTGACCGACGTCGGTGTCTGTGTAGACCCAAACTGTTAAAGTCTGCTCCTTGGTGAAGCTTTTAGCTCCACATCCTAACAGTGTGAAGTGGTGAATGAAGTTGATCCTTTGCAAGTCTCTCCTACCTTTCCTTAAGAAACTTCTTGTGTTCCATGTCAGCCCTCATGTATTCCTTATGTTCATGATGATTCCTATGAACTTCAAGAGAAACTTTTCCAAGAAAACCTAGCCAAGCAAATTGAGGAGTTAGAGTGAAAAATGAAGTTGCTAAATCATGGTGTGACGGAAGGTTTAAACCCAAAAGAAGATCATATGCCTAAACACACCCCATCCACCCTTGCTCAAGATAATCCTCAATATAAATTAGATGTGAATGAAGTGGTTATCAAATGGAAGGAATAAAATCAAGTTGTTTTAGCCCAAACTCTGCCTCCCCGTCCTCAAGATCTCCCAAAAGAATTCCCAACTTTGCTTTCTCAATCTAATTTTGAGGCCTATGTTCCACCTCCACCAACTAGTTCCTTTTGTCCTCATCCCATCACCCTTTGTCTTGATGTAACTATGGTATGGGAAGCTCAAGAAGAGTAATTGGTTGAGGAAAATTTATAACTCTTACTTGAAGAAAGTGAAACTCCTTGGCATCCTTATTGGGCTAGGTCACCAGATTTCAAGATGCCTAGTCTTGACATCACTAAGAAGGAAATTGAAGATCTTGCATCCCTTGACAAAAAAGATCATATTACGATAGTTGAGGTTTAATTTGAAAACCCTCAAGAGGTCCTAAGTACTAAAGAAGAGGTGATCTCTTGGGTTGAATCTTCTTGTTTGGTTGATGATGAAGCATACACTCTTTATGTTGAAGAAGAAATCTTGGAAGAGATCCTATTGAAATTTAAAGAAGAAGATGAAGGAGTGTCTCTTGTTGTTCCCCTTCATGTGCTGATCAAAGTGAAGATGATAACTTGTGGCAGAGATTTGAAGACATTTTCAAAGAGTTACAAGTGATGGTAAGAAAGATTACATTGTTCAAGATGTCATAGATGAGCAAGATGACATTGTTGAAAATGTCATAAGTGAGCAAGAGCAAAGTACACATAAGCCTTTGGAGTTTAAGACAAACCTCTATTGGCCTAAATATTTCAACGAACAAGAAATCATTCCTTTTGAGACCACGCCTACAAAGAAGATGAAAGTTGATCATGGGAAAGAGATTGGGCAGCAACATGAAGTATGTGTACAAGTTCAAGAGGAATATGTCTACATTGGAAACCTATTTGAAGATGATCTACTTGAAAACAAGTCAAGTGAAGTGCCAAGGAATAGGTCTAATCCATCAAGTGTTCAATCTAAAGAGCAACATGATTGGCACCCTCATCCATCTCATGCAAAAGGAGATTCAAGAAATTTTCCCTTTGATCCTGGAAAGGGAGGTCTGTTTGGTTGTTAGTTGAATATAATAGTTTGTTCTTTGTTTCCCCTAGGTGCTTTGAGCACGTGTGTGTGTGTGTGTTTTCTTTCTCTGTTGTGTGTGTCCTTTACTTTATGTGGTTGAGGTAATCATTAGTTATTTTGTCTTGGTCTAGTTTATGGTCAATGGTCAAAGGCATCCTTGTTTGTTTTAGACTCCAAATGACTCCTAAGCCTAATGGACTGATAAGGCTACTGGTCTAGTTAGTATAACAAGCATACTACCCTTATGACTCACCAATTTGTTGACGAAATTTGACTTTTTAGTCAAATTGGGGCACCTATAGGTAAAAAATTGACCTTTAGGTGTTTTTAGAGCCTAATATAGATGTTTTAAGGTGTTTTATAGGCTATTTTATGTTACTTAGTGTTGTACTAGCCTTGGTCATTAATAAATTTAGTCCCTTTAGTCATTTTGAGTCATTTTAGGGGTCAAATAGGTGCATTTAATGACTTATACAAGTTTATTAAGAAGTGTGAAGGTTAAAAAAGATGATTTCATGCCCCATCCGTCCACTTTATTCTTAACTAATTGGAAAAACTTAAAAGTGGTAGGTTGTTAAGAAGAAACAATAGTTTTCTAGTGAAAGAAGAAGAAAATGGCACTTATATGACCTCTTTGGGAAGTGTGCCACTTGAAAAAGGTTCTAATGTGACTATTAAAATTCCCCATGCTTAGTTACATGATTTTATTTTATTTTAAAATTCCATTTTGGACCAAAATTATTCTACACTTTTCTTGGTTTCTTAGACATGGAGAAGTGACCTTCAGCTTTTTCCTTGGTATGACCAGTAAAAAGAGTTTCAGGTCAAATGCTCTTGGGAGGTGGTATTAAACTCATGGAGATTAATTTACATAATAACATTTCCAAGTTTGGTAAACCATGCTTTATGAACCATCCTCTGCAAGCTGACTTTGTTTTTATGCTTGTAAATCTATGCACCCTATAGGTTTTGCTTCTTTCTAGGAAAGTTCTTAAGAAATAGTTGCCTCATATTGGTTTTAGATAATGTTAGATTTATCCTATAAAGTTATTCATGGTTGGTTTCATGTTTAAAGTTTATTTTTAGTCTAAATAGCACACTTTTTAGGAGGGTACCACCATGTGCAGCTTTAGTCAATTTTCCACTTGCAAAAAGTTAAATTCCATACAAAGGTTTTATGTGAATGTAAAATGATGTACCACATGTATAAAATCCATATGATCATCCCTTCCTATGTTGGGTTTCATCAAACCATGTTTTGGACCAAACTCTCAATCTTGCCATTCCCATAGTCAACTCTTCACTCAATCTCATTTACGGTCACATATACAAAGTTTATTTAGCATGTCCATGGATTTGTTATGAAAATACATCAATTTTTTTAGGTCATTAGAAATTGAGGAGAGTTAACTTGAGTGTTTGAAGAGTATGCAAATTTTATTACAAGCTCATGCACACACTAGCCAGCCACTAGCCACCATTGCTTACTCTGTGATAGGTGTCTGCACGAAGTCTTCACATTGAAATTGATGTTTTAGAGCTTGTTTCAAAATATCCACAAATCCAAACATGTGGTTTAAGGATTGATAATGATTTTAGGTTGTTCTCGAGACTATTTATTCACACATATTGCTCCAATTCTGCCCATTGCCTTTGTATGACTCCATTACCATCTACAAGCACCATAACAGAGAGCTAAACACCCATGGGAAGAGTTGAATCAAGTGGTAGAATTTTGGTTTGAGGTCCTAGCATAAGGTGAGAACATGACAAAACTTGTTTGAGGTATCAAAAGGACATAAGGAAGTGTAGTCATGTTGGAAGGGACAAGAAACTGAGTTCAAGGATACTTTCCCTAAGAGATGAAAACAGAGGTCTAAGACCTTTTTGTCAAGGCCATACAATGAGGTTACCAATACTTTGGTGTATCTTAATGAATGTGTCTTGGTTCCCATACATAGGATAATACCTTTTCCAATAATTGAGGATAGAGAGTCATTACAAGGGGGAAGTTGCAAGCCTCAAAATGGCACTAAAAGATACTGAAAGCATGCAATATTATCTATAGGTTTTGAAGGCACAAATGACCTTAGCACTAAAGGAGATAACAAAGCTTGTTTCATGCTTTGAATGACCTTGATAGGTGAAAGACACCAATGAACATAAAGGCAATCCAAAATAAGAAGTTATACTATCTTCAAAAGCTTCATGAGTCCCCAGGTGTCCCTTATACAAAAAAATGCACACCTACAATAAGGTCTTAAGGGCAGGGGTCAGATAGGTAAGATGAACAACAATGACTTATGCATGTGTTTGATGGTGTTTAAACTATTTAAGTTGAATTTTAAGGTGATGTCAAAGTTGTGCGACCTCAAGGTGAACTCAAGCAGATACTTTTACATCACAATCACCTCATTCAAGCCTATATGCACCTACAATAGGCCCTATAGGCAGAGCATATCAGTGTAGAGCAGTGACCTTGTTTTTTTTAATGTTCATATGGTATTTTAAGTCTCCCAAATAAGAAAATTTGTTAAAACACATGGTGTGTGACATTAAGGTGGATTCAAAGGAATCTTTCACATCAAAACTCAAGTCTAAGGAGTCCAAATATACACGTATTGCAACCTAAATAGGGTTTCTCAATTATCTTGGTAGAAACTTAGTCTAGTGAGTTTAGAAGTGCATATGCAATGCTTGGAAGGATGATATAGTGGAATAAACAACTAGACACTTTCTCCATGGCTATTATGAGATTCATAAGCCTAAAACATGCCCAACCACCTATAGACCATTCACTTATAATAGGGTACAGTCTTGGTGAAGGTAAGAAATTAGTATGCCAAAGAGATGGAAAGGGATGATCTAGGCAATAATTTAGGTGACAATTTAGGTGATGGGTCTACCCCAATTGATGATGGAACTTTCGGGAGCCATAACTTTTGCACTGTAGCTCTAATTGACTCGCCGTTTGAACTGTTGGAAAGCTAAGAACGAGGAGAATGTGGTGAGATTGCATGGAGATCTGCTTGATGGATTTTGATGCCTAAAAACCCAATGGAACTACCCTAAATTTCAATTTTAGTAGTGCAATCTAAAAATAGTAATTCCTCAAATTTTGTATTGTTGTAAATCATGGAAGTCGAACCACTTAATCTCCCTTGAGATTGGTGACCTTCCACATCCTCCTTCCACCTTAAAAACATGTATAAATGAATATGTAACCTGAAATGAAAATTAGACATCTCTTCTCAGAGATAGGCATATGTTTAGTTCTACAAATTTGATCAATAAAACATCTCTTCTTAGAGATAGCATTATTTGAATTGTGTTGTTATTATTTCTTGAATTATCTTTCAACCAAAGCTTTTGAGTTTTGGATCAAGGGAATACTTAGAAAGTTAAAGTGATTAATAGAATTTAGGTGTCCTCACCATGACCATTAGTGTCTATATAAGCCTTTGAAAATTGAAAACAAGCATTTAATCAAGCAAACACAATACATCTGTGGTTAAACCCTGCATAGTACTTCCTCCAAGAGGTCTGTCTTAAAATTTGGATGAGTTAAGGGGTCTATTGACCCAATAAAGAGATATTTTTTTATTCATACCACCCATATGAGCTGTAGGAGCCTATAAAATATGTATTTTATTTGAACAAATAGGGGAAGTGCCCTTTATTTTATCTCAAACAAAGGGTACTTCCCTAGGTGCATAGGTCTCCAGTCTTGAGGAGTAGAGGTAAAGGTATGAGCACATAGTTTATTGGACCTAGTTTCAATGTGTGATATGTTTAAATACATCTAAAATAATGTGTACAACACCTCAATAGAGTATGTAACTTGACAAGATGGTCTAAACCCTTGGGGTTGCACTCAGGCCTAGTAGACAAGATTTAGGCCTAAGACGAAATAAGAGATCACTTTCACTTGAAACATTAGAGGAGTAGTAGAATATATTTGGATATGCCTATGGGATCATATTATAAGTGTTTTAGTGTATGGAATTCAAATAATCTCAGTTGGATGGTCTAACCCACCAAGAGTTGCAGACATGCTATAAAGCCAACACTAGACCTAGGATCTAAAGGGGGGTCAACTTCATTTATGGCTTGATATGTGCTCTCAAACCTATTGAAACATGTTTTTTTCATCTCTATATGTGTTTTAGAGCTTTTCATTTACATATAAGTCATGATAAATCCTTTTTTAAACCCAAAACTCTCTCAAACATGCAAGAAAAAGGAAAACAAGCTCGAATAGGCACATTCAAATGCTCATATCTTCCTGGAGGATCTACATGGGAGAAAAAGGAGTTTGGGAAAATTATTAAGGTCCTTGAACATCAAACTATTTAAATTGGTTGGCAACTTGGACATCAAATCCTTATGAATGAAGCTTAAGAGGGAAAATAGGCGTAAAACCCTTGTTAAACCCTTACAAAGACTTGATGATGGAAATGGAGATATAAAGTTGATATAATAGCATATTTTGATCATTAAACAGATTATACCTAGGAAAGGAATCCCTTAAGTTCCCTCACATGCTTTTTGGTTGTATAGAAACTATATGGACAAGGAAAAATAGGGTATTTTTCACCATTTTTTGTGTTGTGTAGGTTCAAGAAGGAGTCTGAAGATGAAACCAATTTTAGGAGATATATTAAGACTTGTGATAAATCCCCATGTCTATTTCATACCTAATAAAAACTTATATGTTTCCAAACCAAGTGTTTCAACTTAGCCAATCAAAACTGGCATATTAGACAAGCTAGTGAGAAGTGTGAAAACTCTAAGGGAAAGTAATTTTAAGGTGCCCTTGATGCTTATAAGGATATGGAGGGTCTTTATACTTGTAATAAACTTCCTCCCATATATTTTCATGATAAGTTGATGCATTTTTGGAGGCCAAGTGTGCAAGGTGCATGAAAAGAGAGTTTTCTTGACAAAATATGATGATTGTTCCTTTCTAGGTGATTCCACATGACCAGGCCTATAACCAATGCATGGAGAGGAATTCATGATTCCTTTACACTTAATTACAATCATCATACCTGGTCGCAATCAGTTATGAGGCATTCAAACAAGGCCACTCGTGGATGCATTTTTTTTGAGCTAGAATGAGGAGTTTTATGCCACTTTGCAAGAGTTTGATGACTTAGATTGACATGTGTACTTCCATACCTTGCATGGTTCTTCCCATACCCTATTCTCATGTAAAATTAACTGCTTCTCTCATCTTTACAATTTTCCTTGTGACCCTTGGAGTTCTCTCTTCTTCTCTTTCTCTCAAGTTTTTTAAGAACTAGCCATTTTACCATTGTATTCTATGTTCCACATGAGTATGGCAAAACCTTGCTCATTTTTAGACCTTTTGATCAATAAGACTACTAATTTTACCTCCTCCATGATTTTTCTTATTGTGTTCATTTATAATGTTTGATTTTTCATAAGTGAAGACTATGGATTTCTTAACATGTTATTTCATACCATCATCTATTTGCAATTGGAAATCTTTTTCTTGTAAGGCATGTGAAGTGTTCTAGGAAATGTCAAGGATCGAGTGAGTCAGTATCTTTATTATTTCCCTCATATGCCTCTTTTCTAGTCCTCATATCTTTGCTCTTTCATCCACAACCTCACAATGTAACATTGATGTGAGAAGATGAAGATTGGAGAAGTGTATTTTCAGTTTATCCTTTGATTTTAAGTGTAACATGCGTATGGTTGGATGTCATCATGTTATTTGGTGTATCACCTCCATTATGTTAGTTTTCTTTTAGTTATCCTTCTCCCTTTTCACCCCCAAGTTTAGTTTTAGTTGCAATCCAAAGTGGTACATCGAAGGAGCTAGCCCTATCTAGAGATTCACCTCATTCTTTAAGCTACCCACAAGTCTAGAGGTAATTTCATTATGGAACATGGATGAGGATATATTTTCCATCTCCTCAAAGGGTGTAAATCCAAGTGATAATTACATGATGAGATTCATTAGCTATATCCTCATGGTGTCTATAACATTCTTCCCTCATGGGAATAGTCAACCAATACTCCTAGAAAATCATAAAAGGATATGGATCTTAGGGGATATATGAGGGATATGGATCTTGGGAATAGTCAACCATTACACCTAATTTATTTTCACAACTACCATTTTAACCTAAAATCACAATGATACATCCCTAATTGGAGCAATGGATCATAATGTATCATTAATCTTATCTAATGCATCCTAAATTAAATCAACTCTTTATAAGTGTTTTCACAAGGTAATTAGTGAATACTTGATTAATAAATATAAACATTGCAAAAACCTCTATTTTTTTAATTTTTGATTAATACCACTTAATCAAGCCTAATCATTCCTCTAATGGGAAAATCCATGAATTTGGAATTTTCCTATTTTCTTAAAAATTAAAATTAGAATATTGTCTCACCCAATGTGACATCACCAAGCAAAGTGTACAAGAAATTAAAGGTTATGACATGTCTTGAATTTTAATTACACACTCAATACAAGTTCTTACACACTCCTCTTCTTACACCCCTCTTACTCACTCTAAGAGGACTAATGATTGCACTCTTCTTCCAATGTGTCTTC
The DNA here is from genome assembly GCA_037957365.1 of Torreya grandis. Lineage (NCBI taxonomy): Eukaryota > Viridiplantae > Streptophyta > Pinopsida > Cupressales > Taxaceae > Torreya > Torreya grandis. The sequence continues at coordinate 3,134,045 of JARHVA010000212.1, forward strand.
CATATTTTAAAATGCCTTAAATGGCCTCTCTTATACACTCCATGTGTGTAATCATAGATTTGAGGATTGATTCTCAACCCTCCATATTGAGATGAGATGAACAATTCATAATGATTCAATAAATCTATGAATAAGAGCCTCACACCTCTCATTTCAAGAAGCTTCTCCATGCAAACTTACATTGTTGAATTACACAAGGAGCTTCCTCACTCTCATGCCAAGCTAAAGCCAAATCATGTGTAGACAAGGAGATATGCTACCCATGCAAGAATTTAAACATTGACAAAGACGTCTACATCTACAAGCCAAGCTTAACTTCTTTAGACTAGTCTTCAAGAGAATCTTCAAGGGAGGCAAAAGCATTGTTATTTACCTTCCAATTGCATTTCTTATTTGTTGTCCATATAGCTCAACCTAAGGATTAGACTTAAGAATTTTCTTCAAGTTATTTTGATTTTTTTTTACTAATAATTGATTAACCTCTCTTGGATTTTATATCTACATAAGGTACATCTGGTGGGACCTTTCAAAGGATTAGACACTTCCCATAAGTTATTTTAGACCATTAACATTCTTCCAATTACTAGAATTAACCTAGTAACTAGCTTAATTTACTTCTTTTTCTTTGAAATTACATTTTAGATCATTTCAAGTGTAAATAGTGAATTTCACCTACTAAATAGTGAATTCACCCTTTAAATGGTGAATTCATCCTGCTAATCAACAAAGTTGTCATTTTATATTATTTTGTCCATTCTATTTGTATTTCTAAACAGAGAAATCAACTTGCATAACGACATAATCGAAATCAATATCAGCGAAATTATCGATCAAAATAGTGAAATCATTCTATGTATCAATAAAATCATCATCCAAATCACTGAAATCATTTTTAGACCATTGATGTTCTCTATGTTATTCTACAAAATGATGAAATCATTTGACTGAACGGTGAAATTATTCATCTTATCAATGAAATTATCTTTTTAGTAGTAGTGAAATTGTTCATCTTATTAACAAAATTATCATTACCAGTAGCAAAATCACTTCACTATGTTTTTAATTTATTTCGTATGTAGGGAAATTATCAACACTATCGATGAAATTATTTATCCTGATAGCGAAATCATTTTTGACTGTGGTGAAATTATCTTCTGACTTTTTTGAGTCCTCTGTATAGGTCCAATCGGCAAAATCACTCTACTTATATATGAAATTGCTTTTCTTATCAAAAAAATCAGTTTGCTTATCGAGAAAATCACTCTCTGCCTACGTATCAGTGAAATCATCATTTTGTAAAAAAAGGGTTAAACGAACCTTACTTCAATCTTCTTGTTGACTCAAAACCAATTTTATCAAAGTTATAATTATTTATATTGTAGGAACTTAGCCAAAGAAGTGGTATTTTGAGTCAAACAAATCAATTCTACTTCACATTTTTATTTGAGCATTAAAACAGATTCACATCTCAATTGGGTTTTAGTAAATTTGGTCATTTTTAAAGTAATTTACTTTCTTACAAGTTTACTTATTACTGTATTACTTTGTGGGGTTCTTTTTGCACATATGTGCTCCCCTTTTTGGGTGACCCAAAAACATAAAATTTCCTATTTTCATTTACCCTATTTTTTATTTAACTTTTTGGAGTGGATTTCATCACCTTCATAAATGTCTTTAGGGGTATGTTAACCTAGGAAGTGACATCTTAGCATTGTACCAAACCTTGTTTATCTGATAGGGTATACAAACTGAAGAACATTGCCATCGTGAAGGCCTAGCTTTGTGCTTGCACATTATTGCGTGAGGAAAGTAACCCTGGGGAGTTATTTCCAATATCCTAGGTCAAGGTGTGGTACCCTCGAAAGGATCAATCTTGGCAATGAGATTGAAGTATTTCAATGACATATTTTTGCCCATGTACCACCTATTATGGGTTGTATATAGGGACCATATCGAAATCCCAAGTAAAATTACAAACAAACCTCAAATCTGGTAACACTTCACTAACAACCTTACGACTGAAGTGGTTGCAAAAGGACAAGACCTATCACGAATGGCTCAATCTTGGATTAATTTTTAGATGCCTATTTTACCACAGATCATTCATACATGCAGGGATGGAAAGGTAACAACCCATGAAGATCATCTTAATCATATGAACCTTGAGAGAGAAGGGTGGGGTTAAAAAACCATTATTAATTACAATAATTTCTTTATTGAACATTTAAATTTTATAATCCTTTCTCAAAGCAAGTGTTTTAAAGGATCAATAGATGTGATGTGAACCCATGTCAGTTATTAACTTACCTTGTAATGACTGTGTGTTATTTCTTGATTGTTGTGTTCAAACGTTGTTTACACTCAAGACCAAATCAAATAAACCAAGTCCAGATCCAAGCCATTTCTATACACACACAATGAGGGATTCACTTTGATAAAATATTTGGTAAATCAAAAGTGACATGTTAAAAATTTCTCCCAATACCTATCTTACTTGTCCAAACCATGTCATTAGTCTACCCGATTTTAACCACAAGTCTTGTCCTAATCCAAATTGTCATTTCAAACCAAGTCTGAAATTCTGATTTCTTGTCAATGTTGTGGCGTCATGCCATTTATTTGAGTCCAGATTTAAGTTTAAATCCAAGTGCCAATTTTAAGTCTACTTTATTTACAAAGTTAAACCAAGTTCCAACTTCTTGTCCATGTTGTGTCATTATGCCGCTTATTCAAGTCCAAGCCTAAATTCAAATGCCAAATTTTAGTTCTATTCTAAACCAAGTGCAATGTCAAACATGGTTGACTAGGTCGACCCAAATCAAATCAAAATAGACCTTTTCCAAAACTCAAACACAAGTCAAATTCCATTCAACTCTTTTTCCAAATTTTAAATCAAATCAAGTTTAACTGAAGTCAAATGATTAAAACCAATGCTAGTTAAACATTGTTTAAATCCAACTTCTAATCAAAAGTTCACACAACTTCAAACCAAAGCAATATTATAAATCAAACTTGTTCAAAACCTAGGTCAAATTTTACAATCAAATCAAATGACCTTTCAAACCAAAATCACACTTTTTAAAACCCTTTGATGTATCAAGATTTATGCACACTTTTGAAAACAAGTTTGATTGACACACCTTTCTTATTTGGATACTTACATGGACAAACTCTGATTGAACTATTCCACATTAACATTTTCATTGATAGACCCAATTAAACATTCAAAGTAAAATAAGGTCAACATTCCAAGCTAAAATTAGGTTCATCTTAAACAATATACCATGTTAATCAAAGACCAAATCAAGTTCATCTTGAACCATATATAAAGACAATCAAAGCCAAATTTGGTTTGTCTTAAACCAATGTGCCATGCCAACTAATTCATATCAAGTTCGTCTTAAAACACATTCCAATCTAATCATGTTTGTTTTGAACCACATTCTAATTCCAATGCCAAATCAAATTTATTTAGGCCAAATCTGACTATTCTAAAATCAATTCTATGTCAATTCAACCCATTTTTTGTCTTTCCATTCAACCTCTTGCACACGTCGATTAGGAAAAACAAGGTCATATTATACATCTTTTCTTTCATTTGAATCATATCTAGTCCAATAAGCCCTTTTTGGGGCAAATCAAATCAATACCCTTTGGACCAATTCTAATTTATACAGGCATTTTCCAAAATACATTATTTGCCCTATCTGGGGCAATCTATTCTAATCAAATCTATTCTACCATGTTTAGAGATAAACTAATTTCATTGAGAGCAAAACCACCCTTTTTGGGGCTCAATCAAGGCCAATACCACCGTCTTTTGTCCAATTTTAAATATCAAGTCCAAGATTGCCCTCTTTGGGCCCATTCTAATATGTGTCAATTTGCCCTATTTGGGGTAACTTCAATCCAAGACCAAGATCACCCTCTTTGGGATATTTATCTAGACCAATATCATCCTCTTTGGGCCAATTTCAAATACCAAGCCAATACCGCGCTCTTTGGGCTAATTTTAAATCTAAGACCAAGACCTCCTTTATGGGCCCATCCAAAGTATGATCAAAACCACCCTCTTTGGGCCCATTCTAATTAAAGACGAAGGTGACCCTTCTTTGGGTCCATTCCAACCTATGCCAATTCACCTTATTTGGGGTAAATCAAATCAAGACCTTTTCAACCAATTCTAATATGTGTCAATCTGCCCTATTTGGGGCAATTTAAATCTAAAACCAAGGCTGCCCTTCTTTGGACCCATTCCAACCTATGCCAATTCTCCTTATTTGGGGCCAATCAAATCAAGACCTTTTTGAACAATTCCATTCTATACCAATCCTCCCTATTTAGGGCAATTTAAATCTAAAACCAATACCTCCCTCTTTTGGGCCCATTCTAATTTATGCCAATTCACCTTGTTTGGGGCCAATCAAATCAAGACCATTTAAACCAACTCTAATCTAAGAAAGATTACTCTCTTTGGGCTCATTTCAATCCAATACCAAAACCACCCTCTTTGGGCCCATTCTAAGTGATACCAAGTTTTCCCTTTCTGGGTCTTAATTCTTCCATCTAATACCCCTTGTACATATCCTTACTTGGGAATATTAGCCTAAGGTTAATCTGAGTCATAGTATCTTGTGATCCTAAACTTGTTCTAGCATCATCGGTCTTTAGTCATGAAGTGAGGGAGCAACTCTCTCAATTTAACCTCATAAATATTCCATTTAGTGTCGATTATGAACAAAATAAAAAATACCTCCTAAATATGTCGTCTAATGTAAACTATGGACAAGGCCAATGTACACGATACATTTTTGACAACAAAGATGAAAACCTTGTGATATTGTTAAAGCTCAGTGCTAAACTTCTAGATGGATTTTTAGTAGAAAACGTACATTAATTGATTATAAATCCTAATGAAACACCCCTTACAAGCCAATAGTGTAGACCTATTTTCCATTTCCCCTCCAAGGACCCTTATCTATTGACAAGCCAAGTGTGTCCAAGTCTTATAACTATTCAATCAGGATATGTCATGATCCCTTTCCCAAACATGATCAACTACATCCACTTCCAAATCAAGATCAAGATAGTCAAACCATTACCGACATTTTTGTCGAATCACCCATCTTTGACCAAATCCAAACCATTAATGGTCCACTTATATTTGACAAAGAGCCTCTATTTGACACAAGACACATGTTTGATGAACCCATCTTTTAAGAGCCTATTATTATTCAACCATTGCCTATCATTCAACCAATGGCAAAAGTTACCCATTTCCAAAAATTCCTTCATCTTAAATCCTTCATCTCCAAGCAAAAGGTGAATAAGGTACATGATGAAAACACAATTTAACAAGTCCTCTTCATGACTAGTTTAACATTATAATCAGGCTCAATTTAAAACCAATATCAAAATTGGGTTTTATTCCAGAACCAATATTAGATTTAGCATCATAAGCAGAATCAAAGTTACCCTCAACATTAGATTCAGATCTTCTTGAGTCAGAATCAACTTCAAAATTAGAAGATATTAATGGATGTTGTGACAATGGTTACACATTTTTGGCATATCTAATTAAAAATATATGTGATCCTTCCATAGTTTTTTAGGATGCTTCCTTTGACATTGACACAAGTTCGCTAAGTAGACTCTATGATAATTATGCTACCTTTTACCCTTCCATGATCAATACATGTGCCTTCACCATTAACTAGCCTAATCATTATAGTGATGTACCACCTCCCACAAACCTCAATTAGGACTGATATAGTCACATATTATTAAACTTATTCCATGGTGACATTTCAATGGTAGAATTTTTGGGGAAGCAAAACAATATCCAAGCAGAAGAATAATCTCTTAGTGTAACCTTATTTTAGGCACTAGGGGATAATCAAAGTATAAACTCAACATATTCTAGTGAAACCTTGTTTGAGGTGCTAGATGATAATCAGAATGAAAAATCATAATCCTTTAGTGAAACCTTGCTTAAGACATTAAGGGAAAATAAAAAAATATTATCAAAATCCCTTAGTGAAACCTTATTCAAGGCACTATTAGATAATTCAATTCAGAATAATCAAGAAGACTTTATTGGTGAAAACCTCTTCAAGGCACCAATAACTAAGTTAATTAGTTTATCATTGCTTGATGACAAAGTTATTAAAGTCAATATTAGCCCCACCACAACCAAAATCAAGTTGAAAAAGGAATCAACAACAATGTGTGTGACTAAAAATCTTAATTTGTCATTTGCCCATCAACCATTATACATTCCATTTTGATTTTATTATCCATTCAAGACCTGTATGACACTATCCAATCAAACCATTTATCCCATGCCCACCCTTCTTTAGCCTTCCTGTTCTCTTTTTCAAAGAGACTATGAAGACATCTTATCAGAGGTTTGAAGGAAGTAGAATCAATAACTGATGAAGATCATGCTAATAGTCATATCATTCATATCAACATTAGGATTTAGATAGAGCTACCATTATAAGTGGGTATTGATTAGAAAATAAAAGGTTTGAATCATACATCTCATAATACTCTATTGAGTTGAGATGCTAGAAAAATAAAAAAATAAATAGAAAAATTAATTAAAAATATAGAACAATTGAAAAGAGAAAGAGAAATAATTCATCCAATGGTGAAAACCATGCTTGTGGAGCCTTGGGCAAGTCCATGATGAAATCAAGTTTCTAGCATCATGTGTAAATAATTTGTTATCTACAAGTACCTTGACACTTGGGGGCAACCCTATCTATATTACAAACCATGCCATTTAGGCCATTTTAACCATTCAATCCTATTTAACCCAGCCTATCTTATTATGACCACTGGTCTTCTTATCTTTACCTTATTACAAAAATGAAAGGTATCTTGAGACTTGTTTGGGAAACATATTTTGGCATGTTACCCACATGATACTTATGACTGGACACATTTGGTTCTCACATGATATGGTCCTTGGAAACTCTTAATTCTTTCCCTCATTGTTACATGTTATTATTCAGTCCTTACTAAGTCCTGTACCATTTGATTATGTTCATGTGTCATTCATATCCTCAACCTATTATTGAATAGTAATATCTTCCACTAGGGTTAAATTACAGTGACTTGAGGTCAATTTGGACTATGTAGTCAATGTTTAGTTTCTCAAGTCAACTTGGTCACCCCTTTTCCCATACTCCCATCATTTTACGAGCAACCTAAGTCACATTTTATGAGTTAAACCATTTTGCATCTTGTAAAACTCCATTGAGTTGAGATGCTAAAACCCAAAAACATTCAAAATACTTTGAAAAACCCTAAAATTTTAAAAATCCCAAAAATAACCTAAAATTGAAAAATGTCTAGAAAGGGCATAAAACTCCATGAGAGATATTAAGCCATAAAATTTTTGCTTGCTTTGTCATCATGTTCGCCAATAAACTTTGGATTTGTTTTGGATGGTACGGTATGCTGCATGTGCTAGGTGGGAACCACTTATCCAAATGTGATCATTTCCATTTACCATTGCCATTCCTAATCATTTTTCCTTCCATTTCTAAGAGAACTGCATTAGCCTGAAGTCCATATGGCTATGTAGGAAACATCCACTTACATGAGAAATTTGGAGTTAGCTCAGCCACCCCTTATTTTTCTTGTATTCCCCCCTTCTGTCTCAATTACTATCTTGTCATGCTAGTTTTCCTCTAGACCTTAGGGGTAAAATATCCAAGAGTAACACTTTAATTTCACACACATAAATGATTCACTAATTGGTTATTTTCTAGTGTATTTATAAAAAATGATTATGTTTGATTGTTCTTGGTGTGTTTCTTTAGGCAAATAGATGCTTTCTATTGCTTTTATTTTAGTTTGTGTTTGATTGCTTCTTTGCATATTTATTTATTTCCCTTTTTTTGTCATCACCTCGACTCAAACCCCTCCTCTATTAATAGGGTCATCATGATAATGCTTCCTGTCACATAGTCGTACTTAAGTCCATCCATTGGCATATGTCAGCATTATCATTATAGTTTTTATCATTAGTACATTGTTTTCAATTGTCTATTAAATTAGAGATCGATCGTTATGGACATTATGTTCTGGTCATTATGGTGTTTTATATCATGGTGTATACCATTAGGTGCTATATTAAAAATAAAGATATGGAAGTCTAATCAGTAATGCTGCAGCAAAAGCTCTCCTTATCTACTATCTTTTAGCCAAATCATCAAAATGCCTACTCATCATTTCTCAAAACAAAAATCCACCCTAATAGAGCAAACCATTTAGACCGATCAATGATCAAATTTGCCCTACTAGGAAAACTCCTTCAATCAACAATATAATTTGACATGTTAGGGTGCATTATTATGATCAACCTAGACTACCTCTTTGGGGATTAGTCCATCATTTGGTCTTTCTTTTAATTTTAGCCATGAGTTAATTTCTCCCATTTTTGCTTCTTCTTCTCATTTTTTTTAGGGCCCAGTTGTTTCAAATTCTTCCCCAACTGTCTCCTTGAAGGGGCATCTATGGATAATCAAGTGCCATTTGAGGCATCAATCTAAGTTTACAGACTCATAAACTTTAAAGAGAAAATGAAAAAAGTAAAGACATCATTATTCAAGTGTTATCAAATTTAACCTTTATGACTTTTTTAGTCTTTGAAATGATGTTATTGTGCCTAGTGTGTCGCAATGCCTTTTCAAACAAGGGTAAAATGTAGACACTACATTTTAACTAATTCCATGTCTAATGTACATTTAGGGTGAATTTTTGTAGTCACATGCAAGTTTAATCAAAGATCACCACCGAACCTAATTTATATACATGACTTTAATTTTAACCTACAATCATAACAATACATCCCTAATCGGGGCAATGGATTGCAGTGTATCATTAATCTCATCTAGTGCATCTTGAATTAAATCAACCCTTTGCAAGTGTTTTCATAAGGTAATTAAGTGAATACTTGATTGACAAATAGAAACATTGCAAAAGCTACCATTCTTTTAAATTTTTATTAATCCCACTTAATCAAGCTTAATCATTCCTCTAATGGAAAAATCCATGGATTTTAAATTGTGATATTTTATTAAAAAACAAAATTAAAATATTGCCTCACCTAGGGTGACATCATCAGAAAAAGCATATAAGAAAGCAAAGGTTATGACATGTCTTATAAATTACTTACACACTCAAGATAAGTTATTACACCTCTATTGCACACTCCTCTTAGACCCCTCTTACACACTCCAAGAGGACCAATGACTGCACTTTTCTTCTAATGTGCCTTCTATATTCCAAAAGCCCTTAAATGGCCTTGCTTATACACTCAATGTGTCTATTCATAGATATGAGGATTGCTTCTCAACCCTCCATCTTGAGATGAGATGAAAAGTAAATAAGGATTCAGGAAATCTATAAATAAGAGCCTCATACCTCTCATTTCAAGGAGATTCTCCATGCAAACTTACGTTGAAAAAATACAAAAGGAGCTTCCTCATTCTCATGCTAAGCCAAAGCCAAATGATGCATTTATAAGGAGAGATGCTACTCACATGAGAGTTTAAGCATTGACAAAGACTTATACATCTACAAGTTGAGCTCAACCTCTTTTGATCAGTCTTCAAGTGAATCTTCAAGGGAGGTAAAAACATGGTTTTTTATCTTCCAATTGCATTTCTTGTTTGTTGTCCATATATCTCAACCTAGGGATTAGGCTTGAGAAGTTATATCTTCAATTTATTTTATTTTTTTGATTAATAATTAACTAACCTCTCTTGGATTCTTGATCTATAGATGTTGCATATTCATGAAGGATAAATAATTGTTATTTTAGATGAAACAATTGCTCTTCCACATGTAACTCTTTATCTCTTAATGGTTAACTTGAATGACGTTAAAATTTAATGGTTAAATACAAATCATAAGGGACTCTACACCTTTAAGGATAAAAGAACCAACACTATTGATACTCGATAGTGCCAAGTATTATAAGTATTAACTCAATAGTTCAATTTATAGTGTTTGAAACACTAAATAGTTAAAAATCATCAAGATCATGTAAGGTTTGGTACACACTTGGGTCTCACCAGATTCAAATTTTCAATATTTCCATGTACCACTAAGAACTTGTGTGGGGTATTAGGGATAGATGGATTGATGATCTTAGAAATACTATAGACCTTTGGAGGTGGTTCAATAGTAATGCAAACCATAAAACATGAGTCTGTCAGAGTGGCCAGAATCGAGGATGTGTCTAGATAAGATTGAATGCACAAAGCTAAAATTGTATGGAGTAGTGAAATCCAAATAATTAAAACTGGAAGAAGCTTGCCTCTACAACAAACTTTTATATTAACATTCATTCATTAACATTAGCTATAAATTACATAGGAAGGTACATTATATAGAGAGTAATTAGGTCACCCAAAAATGTAATTAACTCAAAATTAGAAAATGACTTAAACTACATTTCCCTTAATGACCTATCATTAACTTAAGCAAACTAATTAGACCATGTAGGTGAAACCACATAGTGGAAAAAAACCTACACTAACACCCCCCCACCTTAAGTATAGCTTAGGTGGTAGAAGAATTGGGTCGCAATAATGAGTAGTGATGAGGTACCCAAATACATAAAAAAGCCCCCAGAGGAGGATACCAGAGCTACCCAAACTCCAAGAAGAGCTTAAAAATGAAGATATTTGCTCTTAATGAAGGGTTTGGTGAATATATTAGTAATTTGATCCATTATTTGGATGTAGTGAATATGAACGACTTGCTCATGGATGATCTCCTAAATAAAATGCATGTGAATCTCAATATGCTCGATTTATTGATGGAGGACTAGATGTTTATAAATCTGGATTGTACTTTAGTTATCACAGAATATGAGTATTGGTCATCAAAATATGATGTCAAACTCAATGAGAATCCTCTAAAGCCAAATAGCCTCAATGGTAGCATTAATAGCTCATCTATATTCTACCTCTATAAATGATAAATTAATAACATTTTTCTACTTGATTGACCTACTAATCAACCCTGAACCAAGAGAAAAAATGTATCCTGAAGTAGACTTATGATTCTAAATATCATTAGCCCAATCTGAATTTGTATAACCAAACAAGTTAATATCGATCACTACTCCATAGTGAATCCTAAAATTATGAGTACCTTGAATGTAGCAAATAATATGCTTAGCTAGTTTCTATTATATCTCATGTGGTTATTGCTTTAATCTACAAACCATGCCCATTGCATATGAAATATCATGTCTAGTGTGTGTAAGGGAGATGATACTACCAATAAGTTGTCAATATGACGTAGCATCAATAAAAGGAGATGGACAATCAGTCTTGAGTGTTGGGTAAAGAATGAGGGAAATAAAATTGTAAAGTATATTGAATGGACATGTGCATAGTGTATGATTTTATCTTTTGTATAATATTTTATATGTATGTGACCTTGTAAGCATATGAAAAATGAGTGAAGATTACATAGAGCTTTTCCTTGTGGCATGTTGAAAGGATAGAATGTGAAGAGATAGTGCTATGGAATACTCTATATAGTGATTAATTATAATCGAATATGGTTCCTATGTGTGATTAAGATTAATATATTATTTCTAAGATGGTTTACCTAAATATCTTTAACCTATGTATTGTGCACAGTGAGTACTTTATTTCACTTTAAACCTGTGATTCATCATGCACATGTCGATTGTTCAATATTTGTTAATTCTATGTTTTCATATAATAAGTGTGCCTTTGTCTTTAAATATGGATTGTATGCTTCTAGTTACCTTTGTTCTGAACTATGCAAGTCATCCCTATAATTAACATGTTTTAAAGTTTTCTAGGAACCTCTACTAACATCAAGCTTCACACCAGCTAGAAAAGGAGTTAAAGCTAGATTATAGTTAGCCATGCCAAATCATGCAAGTAAATCAAGAGCATACTTGGATAGTGTAATAATGATCCCAAAGTTAGAGTTAGAAATTTCAATCTTGAAGAAATAATGCAATAAGCCCAAGTCAGTCATTGAGAACGTGTCAGATAAAGAAGTTTTCACTACTACAATGGGGGATAAAGAACTCCCTGTGATCAATAGGTTATCCACATAGAGAACTAGAATCAATACTGAATCATCATGCCATAAAATGTAGACATTCAGATCAAAATGGCATCTAATGAACCCAACTAAAATAAGAAAGGAGTCCATCTTGGCATACCAAGCTCGAGGAGCTTGCTTGAAGTCATAAATAAATTTTTAAAGTTTTCAAACTAAGGAAAAATCTTCCATAAATCCTTGTGGTTTCTCTATGTATATTTCCTCTTTGAGGTTACCATGAAGAAAAGCACTCTTCACATCCATCTGATGAACAACTTAGTGATGTGTCACGATAATGGCAAGAGTGAGTTAGATTGAATTCATTATAGAAACTAGGGTAAACATCTTGGTATAATCAGTGATAGGTACATGAGAAAAACCATTTGTTACTAAACATGTTTTGAACTTGTCTACAGACCCATCCACTACCAATGTTGTTTGACAAATCCACCTACATCAAATGAGTTTTTTTCCCTTAGAAAGAGGACTAAATCCCAAGTGTTGTTCCTCAACAAAGAACCATACTCCTCTTCCATAGAAATATCCTACTTAGGAGTGCTTAATGCCTTGTAAAATGACTTTGGATTAGAAGCAGATGTAATGAATGCATGTGGGGCAATTTAGAATTGTGAACATGTTTGCCAGGTGTTTGGTGGATCTCCAACCCAATGGGTAACACTTTAAAGTGTTTATCTAGCCCAGAGAGGACCAAATGTTAGATAATCAAGAGGAGATTCCTCATCCTCTAAATATATCATGAGAGGAGGAGGTCAGTCTTCCTCACTACTCTCATCATCAAAACTAGAAGAAGAATATAGATCATCAAAAAGTTACTTAGGGGGATCTGAATCATCAAAATTGTCATCAAATCCTAGTGCATCCAAGGAAGAGGGAGGAGTGTCACATGTGGAGTCTAGAGGACCTTGTTTAAATTAAACACTTCAAAATGAAAAACTCATGAGTGGTGGGATAGAGAAGATTGTATCCCTTAACATCCTTAGAATATCTAACAAGGATGCAAGGTTGACTCTGAGGTTTCATTGCCTTATGTTTCTTCTTATGAATATAGGCCATAACAAGAGATCCAAACACTCAAAAATGCTTCATTATGGATTTTTGATTGATCCAAGCTTTAAAAGGAGTGACTCCCTTTAATGCTTTATGTAGAAATCAATTTTGGATATAACAAGCATAATTTATGGTCATCCCAATATTGAGGTGTAAGAGACTTGGAGTGTAGTACACAATTGGACATTTACTTCAAAGACCTATTCTTGTGTTTTATAACACCATTCTGCTAAGGACTATATGGAACTATATATTATAGTTCAATCCCCTCTGATGTGCAAAATTACTCAAAATGATTGTTGATATACTCACCACCATTGTTGGTGCATAAAATCTTGATGGATTTACTTAACTATTTTCCTACAAGCAACTTGAAGTCCTGAAAATGATCAAATACCCCAAGTTTTAGCTTAAGAAATTACACTTGACTATATTTTAAAAAGTCATCGATGGAAGTAAGCATGTATTTAGTCTTATTGAAAGAAGGAGCTAGAAATGGTATAACAATGTCATTATGAACTAGCTCTAATATATGTGTAGCTCTCCATGATTTACCTTTGTCATACTTATCCTTAGAATGCCTACGAAGTATGTAACCTTGATAAATGCTATCAAAAAGATGAACATGTTGCAAGCCTAAAACCATGTCATAATAATTGAGTTTCTCTAGGGAGTGATAGTTAAGATGGTTGAATCATTCATGCCATAATTTACCCACCCCATCTGAATGAGTGAGCAGTGTAATAGAGGGTTGATCAGGAGCAAAATGTGAGAAAGTATATAGTCATGACTAGTGATTTGCTTTTCTAAATGCAACTATAGATTCACTATCTGCTTTCATAATAACATATAATTAGGTGTGAACTCATTTCTCTCGCGTGAAATGATGTGAGTGATTTGATAAATAGATAAGAGATTGGTGGATAATGAGGGAACACATAGAACATCCTAAAATTTATAATCATTCACTTCAGTGGATCCTCTCCCACTAAATTCAATAGAAGTATCATCACCTAACAAGATGGAAGGCATAGAACAATGCTCAAAGGATGAGAAAAGGTCATGTAATGAAGCCATGTGGTGTAAGGCACCTGAATCAATTACCCATGTGGAACGCTAGGACAAACTTTGTGTTCCTAGATGAATGCATGTTAAGTTTAAATAATTTATATTAAATGAAAGTGAATACCTAATTTTCTAACTTTATAAACTAAAAATAACATTTTGAATTAATTCAAACAAGTAAAATCAACATCAAGTATTATACTGGGAAGAATGTGAAAATGACTTTAAGTTAATGAAAAGGGATTTGATGAGAATGAATTTTAGATCAATTAAATTCATACAAATTGCAATGGGTTACCAAAAGCAATTTAGATGATGGGAGTGTATTAATTTATCCTACCTTTGAGAAGACAATCCAAGTTCTCCAATTTTCATAAATCAATTGGGCAATCAAATAATTAGCATACCTTGGGTAGGAGATAAAATATGTCTTGCAAAGATAAGTTTTTTGCCATTATCTTTGCCCATTCTATTATACTTGGTCTTATAAGACTCCTATGCTGATGAACTCTGATTGGCTAAATAAATGACACTAATATTATGCTTCTTAAGCATCTTAGTCATTTGGTCAATCTGCTTCATGCATTTGGTTTCACCATGCCTAAATTTCTTATAATAGGCACATACGAGTCACTCTTTTTTAGGTCTCATCTGAAGAGGAGGATTTTTTTGATGTTTTGGACTTAGAAATAGATTTTTGACCTTTTTTTTTGCTCTGGGTCCTTGGTCTATCTCTTCTCCTTGTTGCTAGAAGCCTTATGTTTGTCATGACTTATAATTAAGGCATGTGATTTAGATGACTTTAGTGTACCTATTTGAATAAGTTTATCTTGCTCTCAAGTCAAGTTAACAACAAATTCATCTAAGGATGACATGGTTCATGTTGCTTAAAGGGCATACTTGGTGGTGTGGAAGGTAGAAATGAAGGCGTAATAGTCAGATCCTAATCTAGAAAGGATAAAAATAATAGATAGATCATCCTTTTTATCAAAGTTGTATAGTTTCAACTGCAGCCTAAGTGATTTGAACTTTGTGAAGAATTATTATATAATATCAAAGTTGTCTGGGCTAAAACTGATGAGCTCATTATCTAACTCATGACCTCTCATTATGTCCTACTTGCCAAAGAGTTTTTCCATTGTGGTCTAGACTTTGTTAGGATTAGTTACATGTTTAATATGAAAGAGTAGATTGGGAGACGTGGACAGGCATAATAGACCATAGGCTTCATCATTAATGTTAAACCAATTCACCTTCTCTACATCAAGTTTCGGTTATTTTTATGTACCCATCATGATTTAATGAAAACATTTTCTCCTAAAAAATATTTGAACTTTGGTTTCCCACTCATGATAGTTGAATGGTGTAAGAAGTGGAACATGACTCTGATACATGGTGCAAAAAGGAAGTGTGTTTTGAACTAAGTGATGAAAAACTTTGATGTGTAACCCCTAATTTGAACAGGTTCAAAGTTATAAGTCACAATAATATCATCAATGCTTATAGCTTGAAAAACTTGCACTTTTAAGAAAAAATTGTCTGAAAAGGAGCTATATGCTGGAAATTATGTGAGTTTGAATGATCCTTGCTTGCAAAACAAATTCTACACTTTATATAAACTTTGGGTGTGTAAAACTTTGGCCCAAATTTTGTGCAGAAAGATAAGCCCCCTTGGAATGGTTGTGACCAAGGGCTTACATTTCCATGCGACCAGTGGCTAAGGACTAGGATGAATGCCCTCATTTTTGATTGATTTGATTGATGTGGGAGGGATGTTGCTCCAAAATTACCTCAAATTTTCAAAATAGTGCCACTTATTTTCACTTATTTGAATTTGACGTCCTCCAGGTCATCATCGAGTGGTGAAAACTATAACGTGATTCTGTAGCGGTTGGAGTCTAATAAGTGTACATGCAGTAGTGTTCTGTTCTAATGGGCATGTTTACAATGGTGTCAAGTTGTCAAGTTATAAAAATCTTGATTGTAGGGTGTCAAGCTCTGATAGGCATGCTTATAAAGATGTCAAGTTATGATAGGCATGAAAATAGGTAGGGTTGTGGAATTTGGCTACATGCAACCAAGGTGTGTTAGGTCTATCAATGATGAAAGCATGGACAAATGTACACCCAGGTTTATTTTTTGCTAAGAAAAGTCCACCAACTACCAAAATTATTAGAAAGGGTGGAATTGTCTAGCAAAGGCCAAAAACCTACCAAAGTCCCGATTGGGGCTATAAACTCTGTTAAAGCTAAAAAACCCTAAGATATGTAGATTTAGTACAACTTCCACAAAAAATAGCAAGAAATCACCTAGTTTTTTGATAACCCTGGGAAAACCTAGAAATTGGTTTTCATCAAAGTCACTGAATGTATAGATTTTTGTAGAATTCAAAAAATGACCTTCAAACTCTCTAAAATAGTCAAAAGCTTACTATCACAAAACTATCAGAGATGTCACCAGGTCTAGATAACATGAATGCAAGTTCAAAGGATCACATAAGACAAAACTTGTGCACACCACTATGTTGTTGAAGCAAAGAGAAATCACACAAAATGAGAATATTACAAGAGACAAGCAAAGTGGAGAAAATAAACTTTTCATTAACTAGGAAATTCCATCAAGTGAATCATACATATAAGAGTGTTGAGTAATTACTTCATAAATGGTGGTCAAAGACCCTTGAAATAGACAAGTAAATCTTGCACAAAATGTGGTCAAAGGAACTCAAAATAGAGGTGTAACTCCTCCACAAAAGGTGGTCAAAGAAGTTACATCCTAGTCTTTCATTCAAACCTATGACACATTAACTCCACCTAAGCAAGCATATCCCCTAAATGTAGGAAAACTCCATGTGAGCAAATATGATATTCCTGTTGTCTCCAAATATTGCACCCTAGAAGAGAGTGTTCAATCCTCTTCCAGATTTGGGCAATGTTAGAACATTTCTAG
Source organism: Torreya grandis (assembly GCA_037957365.1). Lineage (NCBI taxonomy): Eukaryota > Viridiplantae > Streptophyta > Pinopsida > Cupressales > Taxaceae > Torreya > Torreya grandis. Next base: position 3,151,241 of record JARHVA010000212.1, read on the forward strand.
ACATGAGGGTATGCTTATAGAGGAAATAACCTCTAGATATAAAGGGCTAGCTACCTGAATGTATCTTTTCAAAACAACCTCTATCTAAACCAGTTTGATTGAAGGGAAAAGAGTTAGAAATTACATAAAGAAAACTTGTTCTAAGAATGGTGATGCACCAAGATTATCTTCCACATGAATACCATACCCTAGTGTACCATATAGCAAAATACATAAACTATTTTGAAGCTCTAAAGATTCTAACACAAATATTTCAGTATAGAGGTGAGATGTATGAAATAACACGTGGTGAATGAACTGAGAGATAACTTGTACATTTTAAGAATAGTTATACACATGCAAAATTTTGACACACTTGGACGCACTCTATATGACCTGTTAGACCCAAAAATCTTGCTCAGGCATGAAGGACAAAGGACAAAAGGAAACCATCACTTATTGTCACTATATGTCACTTACACACTCAAAACTTCAAATAAAAAAGACTTGTACCAATGTTTAAAGGCAAAACATGACATCAATTCAGCAGGGCTTCACCGTACACTATGTGGTTTTTACACTAGCCCAAGGGTTGTATTTATAGCAGAAAGTAAGTGAGAAGAGGAGGCCTTTTGTGCTAGAAAGAGGAATCAATTTATTAGAAGTATCCATCTTCAACTGTAACTAAATTTGTAAATGATGTTCATTCAGGCCATTTGATTGATCCATGTCACCTCCCTTGATCACTCTTGGCTTGATCTCTCAAAGATGCTTCTCCAACGGTTGCCCAGTGGAATCAAGATATTTTGAGTAATGTCATCAATGTGATTATTACAAGAGAGTCCACCTTTTTTAGATTTGTCTTGATGCTAACAAGTTCTACTAGCTTGTTAAGGTGTGTAATGGTGTAGGGGAGAGTCATTTTCATTTTGTTGGCCTTTGCCTCCTTCTTTAATTGGTTGTCAAAAATGACTCAGATCATGATTTGATTAATGGTGAAATGAACCCTCTGATTTGCTTTAGTGGATAAGAATGTGAGCCCTTATATCATTGAGTGTTTGAATGAAGACCATTGATATGCCTGGGACCATGTGTTTAAATGCCAATAGCTAGCTCAACACCTTGAAGTTGATGTCTATACAACCGTTACTCTAGTGGGACCAATTCCTTTGGGGCATTTTCTTTGGGCATTCTTCTCAGGTAGTTTCCTCAGGCATTTTTATTTGAAAGAAACCACCTTTTGGGATATTTTGGATTGGTTCACCTTTGTCGAGAATATTCCTTTGAGTTTTTGGAGTATCTCTTCGAAAAGATTGTTTCAGAGAAAATATCTGAAATAATTCTTTCAGACTTTTGGCAAAGGACACTTCTTTTGAGAGAATTCCTTCAGAAGAATTATTGTGAATAAAATGTAATAAATAATTCCTTCGAACCTTTTGCAAGTGCCTTTCAAAGAAATGAACTATTCCCTTCGAAAGCTTGAAACTAGACACTTTGCATAGAAAAAGACCCTTCAGAAGAATGAAAGTGCCCTTCAGCAACCTTGAAATGGACCCCTTCAAAAATATTGAAAATGTCCCTTTGCAAGAGAAAAAGACCCTTCTGTAAAATGGAAATGTACCCTTTGGACTTTTTGAAAAGGACACTTTGCCAGAGAAAAATACCCTTCATAAAGATTGTTTCAAAAAAAATGTTTGAAATAATTCCTTTGAAAAAATTGCAAGAGACATTTCTCTCAAAAAATGTGAGGGACATTTCTTTCAGAAATCTCTCAAAGTACCCTTCAAAAAACTTGTTTATGACACTTTCATGAGAAAAAGACCCATCAATAGAATGAAAATGTCCCTTTAAAAAGATGAACATGCTCGATGCCTTCAAAAAATTTGAAAGGACTAGTTCCTTTGGAGAAATTTCAAGGGACACTTTGCTTTGGACTTTTTTCAAGTGACCACTTTTTCGAGAAAAAGACCCTTTGAAAAGTTTGAAAGTGCCCTTTGGAAAAGTGCGTAGGGTACTTTGCAGAGAAAATGATCTTTCAGAAATATCAAATTAGAACAATTCCTTTGGACTTTTTGTTTTAAACAAAAAGTCTGAGACAATTTATTTTAGACGTGAACAAAAAACTTGAAGCAAAACCTTACCAAAAGAAATAACACTTGCAATAAGACCAAACAAAAACTGCCTTCGATAGATAAAATCCAAAAGCTGCACTTAGCCAAAACAAAAAATGCAAAACCTGGGAGTGAAAAATGGCTAACATTCTTGGTGATTCCAAGGGGAGGCATGCATGCTATGCCTAAGAATAGGTTCCTAAATCCTTCCATTGGGCATCGAGTCACACATATAGGCACCCAAAAAAATATTGAACATGCCATTGGCTCAAAAACACAAGTTGGTTGATTCACACGCATAAAGGCAGAGATGCACACTAAATAAAAAGAAGGAAACACACTTGTGCTACAAAGTACTTAGGGAACACAATAACAAACCAAAGGAAACACACACCTAAACTATTATTTATGAAACAAACTTACAAGGACTAATAACAAAACTTTAGATGTATCCCATTCACAGGGATAGGCAATTCTTTTCTATTCATCTTGGTCAGCTAAAAGGAGTTTCTTTACTTACACTAGTTAATGATGTAAGGGCCACTCCAAAAAGTGTTAAAATTTGTATGTCTACCCAATTTTGCTTTGTCCTTGTCCAATTTTAAGACCAAGTCACCTTCTTTAAACACTCCTTCACTTGCTCTTTTGTCAAAGGACTTCTTTATGAGTACTTGGTGGTGTTCCATGGCCTTGTGTGCATTTTCTCTTACTTCTTGCAATTGCATTAGTTCTATCCATCTGACTTCCATTGGAATATTTTCAAGCAGTTCCAACTGTTGTGCAAGTTCTAGAGTAGGGAGTTTTTGAGATATGGACAACCTAGCCTCTCTCCCATAAACAAGCACAAAGGGAGGGTTACCAATTGATCTCTTAGGATTAATCTTATTAGCACATAAGGTTGTCTTCAACTTGTTGTGCCATGCCCTTTGATTATTCTCCAATGTCCTCTTGATAATCTCGATGAGATTCTTTTTAGTAGACTCAGCCAATCCATTACCTTGGGGATAATAATTGGATGAGGTACTTAAGTAAAATCGATTCCTATTTCCCCAATCAAAAGTTTTAGAACTTATTAAAGCAAGTGAATTGTCAAAAATGATAACATGGGGAACTCCAAACCTTGTTATAATGATCTCATAGAACTCCAAGATAGCATTTACACTTTCCTCCTTTAATGCAATAGCCTCTGCCTACCTTTTGAAGTAGTCAGTAGCAGTCAATATCCATTTGTGTCCAGCACTCGATTAAGGGTTGATCATACCAATGAAATGAAGGCCCCATTACGTGAAGGCTCGTATACTTGGATAGGATTCAATGGAAGGGCTACAAGTTTTTTTTTTCCTGCAAAGAAGGCACATTGAGGAAATTTTTTAGCCCAGTGGTAATAATCCTTAAAATGACTAGGCCAATAGTAACCAACCCTCATTATCTTTGCAGCTATTGTCCTGGGAGAGAAATAACCTCCATCTGTACCATTGTGAAACTTTTCCAGTAACATATCAAACTGATCATTGTTAACACACCTCAACAACACACCATTCATGTATTTCATAAAGAGAACACCATCTACAAAATAGTAGGGAATGGTCTGCAATCTAAAATACCTCCTTTGAGATTTGTTCAAGCCATTTGGGCACTCACCATTTTGAAGAAAACTAATGATGTCTTGTGTCCAACTTTGAACTTGTATGTGATTAGTTGGTTGGGGTTGAACCTGGTTGATCAAGAATTCATCCTTTAGCTCTTGGAAATATGAAGCTAAATGCTCTCATAATTTTTTTTTACTTACCAAGTTTGTAACCTTAATATCCACATCATACTCCATAACCTTTGTAATCCACCCAGCTCTCTTTTCATTAAGGTCTTTACTTAGGAGAAACTCCTTGGTGTTAAGATGAGAAACCATGACATGTATCTTATTGTTTTAAACCATGTGTCTAAATATTTTCAATCCTCTTACCATTGTTAGAGCTTGCTTCTCAACAAATGTATACTTGACCTCATAATCTTCCAATCCTTGGCTGAAGAATGCAATTGGTTGCTCTACATCTTCATCATTATTTTGCATAAACATATCTGAGATTGTATCAAGGTTAGTAAAGTTATAGAGTATGAAATCTTTAGTAAAGTTTGGGTTCAAGAGAGTAGGATATTTTGTAATTGCTTGCTTGATTGCCTCAAAACTATTATTACCTTTCTTTGTCCAAACAAAAGCTTGGTTCTTCTTGAGCATGGCTGTGATAGGCTTTACCACAACTGCAAATCCTAGAATAAACCTTCTTACAAAGTTTATTTTCCCCAAGAAGTTTTGAAGTCCTTTCTTATGTTGAGGTAAAGACAAGCCTCGAATAACCTCAATCCTCTCGGGGTCAATAGACAGGACTTATTTTGAAATAATATGACCTAATAGCTTACCTTCGTGGACAACAAAGATGAACTTTTTTGGATTAAGGAATATTCCATACTCCTTACACTTATTAAACACCTACCTTAGATGTTCCATATGATCAATAACACCCTTTGAAAAAAGAGTTATATCATCAAGGTACACAAGCAAAAATTTATTGATCAAACCTTTAAAATCCATGTCCATTGCCCTTTGAAATGTAGCCCCAATATTGGATAAACAGAAAGGCATCTTCCTATAGGCAAAGGTCCCCCATTTTTTATTTAAGGTTGTCTTGAACTGATCCTCTTCATTAAATAGTATTTTATTGTAACCTGGATAACCATCAAGAAGTGAGAAGCATTGAGAACCTGAAACAACTTGCAGAATTTGTTCCATGGAAGGTAGTGGATAATGATCCTTTAGAGACACTCTATTAAGATCTCAAAAATCCACTCAAAGTATGATCTATCCATTCTTATTTTGGACCGTTATAATATTATCCACCCAATATGAGTGTTTTATGGGAAAGATAATCCTAGACTCAATCAACTTGGTCAGCTCTTTCTTCATGAGTTCCTTTATCTTGTGATTGATAGGTCTTTGTTTCTGCCTGACTAGTTTAGCTCCCAATTATAACTCAATGGTGTGATGAGCTAAACTTAGATCAAACCCTTTCAAATATTTGTATTCCCAAGCAAATATGTCATGGAATGATTTGCATAATTCAATAAAGGCCTGCCTCTCGATCAGAGAACATACCTTACCAATTTTTAGGAGCTTGTCTTTGTAAATAATGACTTTCTCATAGTTATCTTCTTTTGTTGACATGCTCACTCTTTCTTTATTCTTATGATAATCTTCATTGAAAACACTCTCCAAAGTAATCAGCCCCTTAGGTATTTTATTTGTCCTTAGCTAAATAACTTGTTCTTCATATTGATTATACAGTCTCTTTTGGTTCCTTGAGGAGAATCCTACCTCATTTTGTAAGAAGTGTGTAATATGTTCATCACTTTCAAACACTTGCCATGAAACTTCATTATCTAAAATATAAGGCCTCACAATGACCTTGATATGGGACTGATCCTTCTCCTTTCCTACATCAGTAACTACATCAAACTGTGCTCCTATGGTATCCAATTTATCAGTGTGTTTCTTGGTATGGGTTGTATGTTGAAGGCATCAAAGTCTTCAAGTAGGTCCCATATCCTATGCTTGTAGGATTTAAGAAATGGATTTTTGGTTGTATCTTGATTTCTCATTTGGTGGATGACCAACTCACTATCCCCATAAACCTTCAAATTCTTGACCCTCTCTTCTTTGCCCATTGGAAGTTGTGAACTAGGCCTTCATATTTTGTCATATTACAGGTGCAGCTGAAGTGGAATCTATATGATGAGTAGTATTGATTCTTTGATTTAAAAACTAAGATAATGCCACTCTTTTCACCTACTTTGCTTCTTGAGCCAATAAAAACATTTCCCATATTCCTTCAAGTTCATGGTCTTCATTAGTGAGTGAAGGGATTGAAACATCTTTTTGATGTATATAATAAACTCCCAAATTAGTTTATTCTATGAAATTATATGGATCAAGTCCAAACATTTCACTATTGTACTTATCAAGGAAAATATCAAAGATACTTTCAATGGGGGAGGATGTTTCACCATCCATGACACCTTCTTCTTCTTTGCTAATTAGACAATTCTGATTTGAACTTGTCTCTATGTATGGCTCAATATGAAACCTTGCTAAGGGATGAGTACTTATAGTTACCTGAGTTTCATATCTTGTTTTAAAAGCTAGAAAATACCAATCAGTAGAAAGGTATCCTCCTATCTTAGCCGTGAAGTCTTTTGACAAGCAGATAGCAAAATGAGTTAGAAGGTAGACCACCACAACATCATGTAAAATGTGGAAACTTGGACAATCATGTAGAAAGACTTTCAGACCTGTGACCAATACCACTATCTTGGTTGGAGTCCCATCAAGCTACAACACAACTTTACTATATGGTTCATACTTCAATCCCAACTTATCATCCACCACCTTAGGCATGATAGTGGTAATAGCTCCACTATTTATAATATAATTGTGAACCAACTTGTCTCCCACAATGAGTGTGAGGTAGAAGGGTCAAGGTTTTTAGATTTGGTGGAGGGATCTAAGACATGACATGGAGAATTGGTAAGGGCCACACTATTGTGTTTTGATGTTTGAGGGGCTACATGAATGTTTGCGAGCTGTTCTTGTAAGAGCTCCTTTTGACTAGGCATATGCAAGACTTCTTAAAGAGATATGGTTGTTTTGGTATTCTTCAAAGAATCAACAATGTTTAGAGGGGAACTATTCACCTTTTATTGAATTCTTGAAGGTAGTGAGGGAGTCTAAACCTGATGCATTATAGGCTTGATAACCTTATTTGCATTCTAACTTTGTTGAGGAGTATGATGGGTAGTAGGTAGCACTAGCATTCACACTTTGTGGCCTTGGAGAGGCATCACTTGGAGTCACATGTACTCCTGAAACATCTCCTAGAGCTCTCTTTTTGGTTTTTGTGTTTGATACAATTGATGTGCTTTGATTCAACACATAATCATCCTTCACTTGAAAGTTCATCATACCTACACTCTGGCTGCTTTGATTCTACATGAAGATCCCTTTAGATGGGATTTGCTTCTTCTGATGTCATGTAAAGAGTAGTTTCTTCTTGTGCCACCATATCTTGGATGTCTTCTCCACCATCATGCATAAACTAACCTTGAGGTTGTCCCCATTAGTCTAAATTATCTTCTCCTTGGATCAAGTTAGCATGCACTGGAACAACAACCTTCATGGAAGGATTGGAATTAGGATTATAGACATTGGGCTACCTATTGAAACCTTGTTAACCTTGTCCTCTTCCTTGGTATTTGTATTGGGGTGGGGCTTTATAACCTTATTGAGGATACTATTGAGGGTTAAGTGGAACACTTTCTTAGAATTGAGATTTAATGAGTTGAGCTCATAATGATTGTATATCCTCATCTTTGTCTATATCATTATCCACCTTCTTGGGAAAGGCTCTCTACTTGACATTGGCATTAGGAACTTGTGCTATGCTTGGAGCTTCAACTGAACTATGGGACAATAAATGCATGGAAACTCTGGGAGGTATCTTTTTAACTTGTATCAAGCTATTTTTAGCTTCAATAGCTATCTCATATGCATCTGGTAGAGTGAATCCTTTCATTGACTATAACATCACCACTACATTAGTACTATTACCCTTGAGTTAAATGGGGAACACAAAGCTTGGAGGAGGTCTCATGACAAGTGACAACCTATGACATGTTCTTTGAAATCTTTTAATAAATCTAACATGGATTCATTAGGACCTCTCTTTATCACATTTATCTGATGGATCAACAAAGTATGGTCACTTTTATTCTCAAATCTAGTCACCAATAATTCCCTAAAGCCATCCCAACTTATAATGCAACCACCTTCCAAAGTCCTATACGAGTCAAGTGCCTTACCTCTTATAGATATGATAAGAAATCTAATGATTATGTTGACTTTAGTAACATTATGGAAGTTATAAAAATTAGAGATGTCCTTAATAAGCTCAGACGTGGTAATATGACCCTCTCCATTGAAATCAGGGAGACTTTTAGTAGCAATGGGAGGAATAGGGTTGTATGCTAGAAGGTTAATTAGATTTTGGATGTTAAAGGCCCAAAAAGGTTATTGCCTATCCATTTTTCTTCTTTCCTCTTGATCTCTTATTTATCTAACTTCCTCAACTTCTTCTTCTTCTCAAAAACCTCCTTGCCAAGGATCTCTAAGCGCTAGGAATGGTTCAGGGCGTTGTTCTTCAAGAAGAGCTTTAGCTAGAGGGGCTTAATTGGAAGTCCTAGATGACCTAGTGAGGACCATGAAGTATAATGTGGGAAACTTGATCTATAACTAAAGATTCTCACCTTTTAGAGTCGCCAAATTCTGGATTAAGGATATCTCTACAACCCTAAGCTTGTCAAGACTAGCATTCACCTTGACATGTAAATAATTAGGATCAACAGTCCCGCCAGGTGTGCTAAAACTATTGTCTCCAAATCTTACACCCTAGAAGAGAGTGTTCAATCTTCTTCTAGGTTTGGGCAACATTGGAATATTTCCAAGTATGTGGGTATGTTTATAGAGGAAATGAACCTCTAGATTTAAAGGGCTAGCTCCCTGAATGTATCTTTGCAAAACAAACTCTATCTAAACTAGTTTGATTGAAGTGAAAAGAGTTAGAAATTTCATAAAGAAAACCTATTCTAATAATGGTGATGCACCAATATTATTTTCCACATGAATACCATACCTTAGTTCATGATACAAAAAAATACACAAACTATTTTCAAGCTCTAAAGATTCTAACACAAGTATTTCAGTATAGAGGTGAGATGCATGAAATGACACAAGGAAAATGAACTAAAAAACAAACTATACATTCCAATAATAGTTATACACATGAAAAAATTTGACACACTTGGATGCACTCTATATGACCTGTTAGACCCAGAACTGTTGCTCAGGCATGAAGGACAAAGGACAGAAGGATGAAAACCATCAATTGTTGTCACTATATGTCACTTACACACTTAGAAATTTGTTCAAAACTTCAAAGGAAAAAGACTTGTATTAATGCTTGAAGGCAAAACATGACATCAATTTAGTAGGGCTTCGCCATACACTACATGGTTGTTTTTACACTAGCCCAAGGGCTATATTTATAAGAGAAAGCAAGTGAGAAGAAGAGGCCTTTGGAACCAAAAAGAGGAATCAATTTGTTAGAAGTATCCATCTTGAACTATAATAAAATTTGTAAATGATGCTCATTTAGGCCATTTGATTGATCCATGTCACCTCCCTTGATCACTTTTGGCCTAATCTCTCAAAGATGCTTCTCCAATGGTTGCCCAGTGGAACCAAGATATTTTGAGTAATGGCATCAATGCAATTATTACAAGAGAGTCCATGTGTTGTAGATTTGACTTGATGCTAACAGCGTTCCACCAGCTTACTAAGGTGTGTAACGGTACAGGGGAAAGTCATTTTCATTTGGTTGGCCTTGTCTTCCTTTGATTGGTTGTCAAAAATGACTTGAATCACAATTTGATCAATGGTGAAATGAACCCTCTAATCTGCTTTGGCAGATGAAGAACATGAGCCCTTATATCCTTGAGCATTTAAATGAAGACCATTGATCTACCTGGGACCACTTATTTAAATGCCAATGGCTAACTCATCACCTTGAAGTTAACGTCCATATAACCATCACTCTACTAGGACCAATTCCTTTGGGGCATTTTTTTTGGGCATTGTTCTCGAGCATTTTTGTCTAAAATAAACCACCTTTTAGGCTCCTTTGGATTGGTTCACCTTTGTCGAGAATGTTCCTTTAGTATTTTGGAGTATCTCTTTGGAAAGATTATTTCAGACAAAATGTCCAAAATAATTCTTTTGGACTTTTGGCAAAGAACACTTCTTTCGAGACAATTCCTTGAGAAGAATTGTTGTGGATAAAATGTCCAAAGCATTTGCTTTAGACCTTTTACAAGCACCTTTCAAAGAAATGAGCTATTCCCTTCAGAAGCTTGAAATTAGACACTTTGCATAGAAAAATACCCTTCAAAAGAATGAAAGTGCCCTTCGACAATCTTGAAATGGACCCCTTCATAAATATTGAAAACGTCCCTTCATAAGAGAAACAAACCCTTCGATAAAATGGAAATGTACCCTTCAGAATTTTTGCAAAGGACACATTTCCAGAGAAAAACACCCTTCAAAAAGATTATTTTAGACAAAATGTTTGAAATAATTCCTTTGAAAAATTTGCAAGAGACATTTCTTTCAAAAAAATGTAAGGGACATTTCTTTCAAAAATCTCGCAAAGTACCCTTCAGAAAACCTATTTAGGACACTTTCATGAGAAAAAGACCCTTCAACAGAATGAAAATGTCCCTTCAGAGAAATTTCAAGGGACACTTTCCTTTGGTCTTTTTACAAGTGACCACTTTCTTGAGAAAAAGACCCTTCAAAAAAGTGCATAGGGCACTTTGCAAAGAAAATGATCTTTCATAAATATCGAATTGGAACAATTTCTTTAGACTTTTTGTTTTGGACAAAAATTTTGAGATAATTTATTTGAGACATGAACAAAAAACTCAAAGCAAAACCTTGTCAAAAGAAATAACACTTGCAAGAAGACCAAACAAAAACTTCCTCCAATAGACAAAATCTGAATGCTGCACTTAGCCATAATGAAAAATGCAAAACCTGGGAGTGAAAAATGGCTAACAATTCCCAAATAAATAAATTTGGGAGAATAAATACCTTTTCTAAAACCCTCCATAATTACAACTTAAGTAGGTAGTGTGAGATAAAAATGGATCCTAGCAACTAGGCTTGATCAGGTACCCATATACAAAGCAATCTCTAATAAAGTAGAGAAAAAGAGAAAACATGTAGGAAAAAACTCCCCCACCCCCAAAATAGAGAAATAGAATAAGTGAAGAGGCTAGAAGCGACCCTGAAGATGGTGTTGTTATTGATGTAGACCACATCCCAAGAAGAGCTCCTTAATGAATGAACTTGCTCTCGATAAAGATATTTGCAACCTACTCTAAAGACTATAAAAATCTCAATTCGATGACCTGACCATGGATAAGTTCCTAGATAAAATGCATGTGAATCTCAATGTGTTTGGTCTGTTGGTGCTAGACCAAATTATTATATATATGTATAGTACTCTGGTTATCATAATAGATGATAGTGGGTTGCCTGAAAGGAATACCAAACTCAAATATAATCTCTTGAAGCTAATAGCCTCAATAGTTGCATCAACAATTCATTTATACTTTGCCTCTATAGATGAGATCTCAACAAAATTTTACTTCTTGATTGACCAATTGATAGAACCAGAAGCCAAAGAAAAATTGTAACTTGAAGTGGACTTACAATTCTGAGTATCGCCAACCCAACCTAAATCTATAAAACCAACTAGGTTAACCTCTTTACCAAATCTATAAGAACCCTAAATGTAGTGCAAGATCCTCTTAGCTGATTTCTAGTGCAGCTCATGGGATTCCTACATGAATCTAAAGATAAGTCCTACTGCATATGAAATATAAGGCATGGTATGAGTTAGATAAATAAGGCTGCCAATAAGCTATTGATATTGAGTGCACTGACCAAAGGTGTAAAACAATCATCCTCAAGCTTGACTCCTAATAGAAAGGGAGTCAGAGATGGCTTATAATCATCCATGTGAAACCAAGCCAAAAGATTGAGATAATCCTTGGGCTATTCAAGGGAAATCCCTAAATTAGTCTGTGAAATCTTGATGCCAAGAAAGTAATGTAGAAGACCTAAGTCTGTCATGTCAAATCTATCTTATAGAGATATCTTCACCACTGCAATAGATGATGAGGAACTCTTGGTGATCAAAATATCATCAACATAAAAGACCAATATCAATAAAGAATTATCCTACCATAAGAAGTATACATTGGGATTTGAATGACACTTGGTGAAGCTTTAATCAAGGAGGAAGGAATTCATCTTGGCATACCAAGCCAAAGGGGCATGTTTGAGGCCATATATGGATTTCCTAAGTCTTTAAATAAAGGATGAATCTTGAACAAACCCATGTGGCTACTCCATGTAGATATCCTCCTTAAGGTCTCTACAAATAAATGCACCCTTCACATCCATTTGGTGCACATCCTAACCATGTGTTGTGGCTATAACTAGTGTGAGTTAGATCAAAATCATCTTTGCAACATGTGTAAAGGTATCTGAGTAGTCAATGTTGACTACCTGTAAAAAACCCTTGGTGATAAATCACACCTTGTACTTATCAACCAACCCATCTACTATAAACTTAGTCTGATATATCCACCTACATCCAACCATATTCCTTCCCTTAGTAAGTGAAGTCGAATCCCACGTATGATTTTTTATTAAGGAATAATATTCTTCTTGTATAATACTATCCCACTCATGTATCCCTAAAGCCTCTCATAATGTATGTGGATCTAAAACTAAAGTAAAGAAAGCATGTGGACCACTCTGATAATCTTCTTGAATACATTTGTCATCTATAGGATCCCCTACCCAAGTGCTTGCACTCTGAAGTGTCTACTTGGTGCAAAGGATCTCAAAGATGGGTGACTCAAGTGTTGAATCCTCATCCTTTAAAATATGAATAGATGTGGATGTATAAGACTCCCTATCATTGCCATATTTGTCAAAATTGGAAGAAAGAAGAAGACCCTAGCTCAAGAACCTACTCTAGATGATCTGAGTCAGAAGAAGAATCAATTCTAAGTGAATATAATGAAGGTGAAGAAGTTTCAAGTGTTGAGTATTTTGGACTCTCTTGAAAGTGAACACTTATCTCTATGAACAACTCATGCATGGTTGGATGTATAAGGCAGTACCCCTTGACAACATTTGGATAACCTACAAAGATGTAAGGCTTGGGCTGAGGTTTCATAGCTTTATATTTCTTATTTGGTACATGTGCCATCATTGGAGATCTAAAAACCCTAAAGTACTCAACTTCGAGTTTCCTTTCATGCCAAGCTTCAAAGGGAGTTATGCCTTTAAAATATTTGGGAGGACCGCTATTCTAAATATAACAGTCATAATTAATGGCCTCGACCCAATACTGAGGTGTTAAAGACTTAGAGTGAATCATATAGCTAGCCATCTCTTTCAAGGATCTATTTTTCAATTCTACAACTTCATTATGTGAAGGACTGTAACTATCTATTGCAAATCAATCCCCTATGTGGTGTAAAACTACTCAAATATGTTACTGACATATTCACCTACATTGTTAGTTCAAATAACCTTGATGGATTTCTCATATTGTTTCTCAAAAAGTGCCTTGAAGTCTTGAAAATATTCAAACACTTTAGACTTTTGCTTAAGGAAGTAGACCCATGTATATCTTGATAAATCATCAATAAAGGTGAGAATGTACTTAGCCCTTATAAAATATATATTAGGCAAAGGCCCGTATACATCATTGTGTATTGACCACAATGCTTTTGAATCCCTCCAAGCTTTACCTTTGTCAAAATTTACTTTGGGATGTTTTCCAAGAGAGTAACCCTCACAAAGCCCCTTAAAGAATTGGACTCAAGGCAAGCCTATGACCATGTAATTTTTGCTAAGTTCTTCAAGGTAGTGGGAGTTAAGGTGGCCAAACTACTCATGCCATGATTTGCTAACTCAATCAGTAATATAGTCAAAGAAGTGAAACATGTGAGAAGCTGTATAACCTGGCTTAGTGATCTGCCCTACCCACTACCACTATAAAATTACTATGCAACTCCCTGATGATAATTAAACCTGATAAAAACTCAACCCTCATGCCTTTACTAATATGAGTGATTTGAAATATATTTATAGTATATTGGTTGAAAGATAAGGAATACTTAGAACATTATTAAATTCTCCTCCTTCCATTTCAGTAGACCCTCTCCTTGCAACTGGGACAAAAGTTTTCATCACCCAAATTAAAAGAAGACATACTAAAAGGCTTTAAAAAGTAAAACTCAACTAGTGATGGGACCATAAGGTGAGGAGCACCCAAGTCAATAACCCATGAAGATGTTGAAGCTACAAATGATACAAGAGCCTTGCCTTTTTCTTTTTCTATCCGCTTCCCCTTTGCCTTAGTAGAATCTTGGGTAGATGAATTCTGATTGATAGACTTAAAAATACCTATGTTGTTCTTCTCTAGGAGATGCGTTAGGTGATTTATTTGCTTCTTCATGCACTTGTGTTCATCATGCCCATTTTTGTTACAATAGGCACACTTAACCTTATATTTCTTAGGTTTGTCATTAGAAGAGGAGGTTCAGTGTTGGTTTTGTTAGAGGTTGATTGCTTCTTTTTCTCGTGATCCTTATTCTTTTTCTTCTTCTCTTTATTTGAAGTGTTTACTTTCTCATTCCCAATAATTAGGCCTTGAGGTTTTGTGGCTTAAATGTGCTCGTCTGGATCAACTTGTTCCCTAGTTAAGTCAGAAATGAAAGCATCTAAAGAGGGCATTTTCAATGTAACTCCCAAAGCACTTTTAGTGGCATAGAAAGTATAAACAAATACTAAACAGTCAATACCTAGTTTAGAGAGTATGGAAAGAATAAGTTGGTAATATTATTTATTTATGCCACATTATTTCAACTAAAATCTCATGGACTTAAACTTATTGATAAGTGTTCTCATTGATGTCAAGTTATATGTAGTGAAGGTGCATGATGAGTGGTCATTGAGGTATGTGCATGATATGAAAAGGTGATATTGTTGATAATTATCTTCTCTATTGGTTGATATCAAGGTTTAGGTCATCATGAATTTGTCAATGTTGTCATTTAAGGTTCTTGTGAAGGTATGATAACAAGTATGTATGCAAGAGTATTGTTTAAAGCAAGGTCAGTTGGTAGTGAGTTATGTTAAGAAGCTTCAAAGAGTGTTGCATTGATGAAAATTGTCATGAGTGATGTAAGCATGGAAGGTACAGGTCATGAAAGATGTTTAAAGACAACTAATGTCTGCATAAGAAACATAGTATATGAAGAGTTTTAGGGTAAGCCATGTGACATGATAATTTGAAGGCAAGAAATAATTTGAAGGCAACTAATATTTTTTGGTTGCATGAAGGTACAGGTAAAAATTCTATTATGACTACTTGTTTGTTATTTTGTTGAGGTCATGACATTGAAGGAACATGTCAAGGTGTCAAGTACATTGGAAGCTTCAGCCTAGCCATAACATGGTGAAAGTATGAGCTAGTGACATGATGAGGTGAGTAATATTAGGCATGTGAGAGATTGTGAAGGTTGTATGAGCATGAGTATGAGGTGTGGATGCACTTAGAATTATTTAAAATTGAGCTTATAGGTGTAGGACCTTTAATCTAGGCCTGCATCTAGACCTCTCTTAAAACCTACCTGGCCTGATGAGGCATGAAGAGAAATTGTGAGAAGGTATGAACATGTTATCTTAGTGATATGAGTGAAATTTGGCATGAGTGGTTGTATGAGGTTGCTTGATTATGTGAGTAAGGTGGAGAGTGCATGGAAAGAGGCATGAAGGTCAACTTTTAAAGCCTAATATGGTTTGCAGATCAAGGTCTAGAGAGAAAAGAGAGAGAGTGTGTGGCCTAATGAGAGGTCATGATCATATTTCAAGGTGTTTGAGATCATGTAAGCATTTTTAGAGGTGATTCAAGTTATTTTATGTATGTGCATAAATTTTGAGGTTCTAGTTTGAAGGACAAGGCATGAAACATTGTTTGCAGGTCTCTCAAGTGCTCAAAATGAAGGGTTCTCAACCCAAGAAGGTTTTTATTGTGCTCATTAGCTTATAAAATATTTGCATGGGAACATAATAAGTTTATGGTATATGAGAAAGGGTCCTAGCTCAAAATTCTAGGTATTAGTTTTTGGATTGAGGGGTTATGCTTTATGAACGATTGTTAACACTGCATATAGGTTTAAACCCTCTTAGGACCCTAATAAGGACGCAATGTTGAAGATGTTGATAAAAAGTGCCCAAAAATGTATTTTTATGCTTAGGTAAGATATTGGAAATTGTAGTGTACTTTCCTAGGTACCTCAAGGTGGTATTGGTAAGAGAGAAGACAGAGAAAATGTTGAGTTACAAGCTTGTTTATGAAGAAGTTGTTGTAGAAGTCAAAATTTACATTAAACAAAGTAAAAGAATGGATGGAGGAAGTAGGATGAGATGCATAATTCATGACCATGAAGGCTTGTAAATAGGTTACACCCTTATAATGTGCTAAATTGGTCATCTAAATTGGCCAATCGCTAATAGGCCTAATAGAGTAAATTGTGCAAGACCTAAGTACTAATGAAAATTTAGTTTAATTATATTTTTAAGGTAGATTTATGGATTCAAGTGCATGGAGTTGTTTTTAATGAATTATAAGTCATGTACATGTAGTATTTTTAAAGATAGTGTAAGTGGTGAAAATGATAAATCCAAAATGGCTTATCTGACTCAGTGAGGTCTATGTGAAGTGAGGTCAACAAATTGGTCTATAAGACCAATAGTTACCACTAGAAAATATGATGTTTATAATTGAAGATGGTATAGAGATGTCAGAGGATCATGTTCATGCATTATAAGTCTTTTAAAGTCCCTATATAGGTGTTCTAAGGTCAATTTTTCATGACTATGTTTTTTACAGTCTTAGCAGTTCTGAGTAAGCAAGTGGTAGTGATGAAAAGTTGGATTTGAGTGTAATTTCATGAAAGAGTGATGCAATGTACTACATAGTATTTTTTTTTTACTTGAAATTCTTTTAATGTTTTGGAAAATCTTGGAAGTTAGTGTAAGAGGTTAAAAAGTTGAAGCCAAAATGGCTTGTCTGGTTTAAGCAAGACTATGTGAGATAAGGTCAGGAGATTAGTCTGCAAGACCAATGTTTAATATAAGAGACTACTGTATTTGTGATTGAAGTTGTTTTTAATATGTTATAGAATATTTTTAATTTATTTATAATCATTGAATGTGTACTTTTAGGTGTTGTATGTCAAGTAGTTTCATGACTAGTTTTTGACAGTTTTGAGTAAGCATGTTGAAGAGATTGAGTTTAAGCCTTTTTTGACCTGAGTTGAAGTGTTTCAAGCATATGGAGATGAAATTTAGGTCATGTATATTATGTTTATTTATTTTATTATCATGTTTATGTGGCTAAATAATGTCTTATCTCCAATTGTTTAAGATAGACTTTTTTGTTTTATCAAAGGCCTAATGTGAACAGTGCTAATGGAGTGTTTCAAGTGGTAATTAGACCTAAAAAGTGTTATAAATCTCAAAGGATGCTGGATGATGTATATTTGAGTTTTTTATAAAATAATATTCATGTATATGGAGGTGAAAGGTGATCCAAAGGGTTAAATGGTAATGTGTTACTAGACAAATTCACCCCTCCTCAGTCATTATGCTTCCAATAATTGGTATCAGAGCATGGTCCTTTGAAGTAGGCCTAACAGCCTAAAGGAGACCCTAGAAACACAAACATGGATTGTGATGATGATAGCGTTGATCATAATAGCAATAAAGATCAATTCATTTCATAAGCTAAGTATGTAAGAGAGATGTTGAAGAAGCTTGAAGGTAAGAAGAAGTCATCTGAGGCAAGTGGTAATAATGTTACTAATGATGATGATAACTGTGTTGATCAAGTTGGAAACGGAGTTCTATTCTTTGTTGAATAAGTAGGTTTCTCTAAGGAAGAAGATAACATGTATGATAAATAAGTCTACTATGATATTGAAGAAGGAGAAGCTAAAGTAGATCATGAAGCTGAGCTCATAAGGGATCTAGATGATTTGAAGCACCAAAAGAAGAGGAAGCATGAGTTGAGATCTATGGTAAAGGGTATTAAGGAATAGATATGTACCTTGAAGATTGACTAGGTTAAATAAGCCAAAAGGGATGAGAATATCATCAAGGATCTCAAGAATTAGTTAGAAGGTATCAATACAAAGTTCAGATCAAAAGAAGTTGAGTATGATTAGTTGAAGACAGAGCTAGATTCTTTGAAGGTTGAGCATGAACAACTCATAGACAAGATGAGAAAGTTTGAGAAAAATCATGAGAAGCCAAAATTAGTTAAGATCACCAACATGAAAGCCAACATGAAGACACCAATTAGACAACCCAAAAAATGAGGTATTCCAATTCTTTCAATGGTTGTTGTTTTACTTGTCATATCGTTGGTCATAGAGTAAGTGATTGTATAATAGTCTCAAGGTATGAGTTGTCATGGTACCATCGTAGAAGGAGTGATTAGTTAATAGGTAAGAAAAATAATGTTGTTTGCTATAGTTTTCATAATGTGGGACATATTACAAGAATCTATCCTAATAGAGTTAGAAGGCCCTCAAGACATAACAAGGTATATGGAGGTCGTAGAGTGCATGGGAAGGGTCACATATTTATATGGAAACTAAAAATAGAAAGGGTGAGTCATGATCAGTCTACTTGTCAAAATGAACTATTTTATAAGGTAGAGCAAGGATCAAATGTGAAGGAATGTCAAGAACATGTGTTATCTACATATATTAACAAGCCAGTCAAAGAGAAGAATAAGGATGACAAGGTGGATGAGTTAAGTGATTTATTCAAGCCTAAGTGGATTATAAAGAGGGACTATTAGTATCATGATTTCAAGTTGGATGAGAATAATGGATTGAAAATCTGGGAATCTCCTAAGTTTAGGGTGTTTTAGTGCCCTATGAAAAGGGGTGACTGTATTAAGCTTCATGGAGACACTCATCTATCTGTAGAAGCATTAGGTTGCATTCAAAGAAGGATTGATCTTGAGAGTTCAGGGAGCTTGTTAGATCTGAGGTTTGAAGTGAGTATGAATCATGGTGAGAGAACTAAGGTTGACATCAGGTTTATAAGGCCAAAAAGTAGTAAATTGGTATATGAGAGATAAACAAGTATTTATTTGTGATTCTATCAATTGATAGCTAAACTTGATTTGTGTTAAGATTTGGTTTTGGTATCAAGATGTATGGTGGAAGATGAGGATGGTCTAAGAGTACTAATGAGTCATGTGGTGAACTCAACATGTGAGCATAAAGGGGGAGTCCCTAATTCTTCATTTGATGTCAAGAATATGGTGGCTTAGTGTGTGATTAAAGGTATGAGTCTTATCAATCATGTCAAGGACAAGGTGAGTGGTCTTGTGATCTAAGTTAATTTGAAGGAGGTATGCATGGAGTAAGGGGAAAGAATGTTCTTATAATGATTCATATTTTATGTGTTGAGATTTTGTTGTAAGTGTTGTCCCCAAAAAATGTCACTCATTTTTGGGACAACATATGAACTATTTTAGCCCTGCAAGACCAAAATTGTCTCTTCCCTTTTCAAAATCTGTTCTCAGCATTCAAATTCCTCATTTTTCAAGCTTTTCAAAAATTTATGGACTCTACAGGCTTGAATCTATAGACTCTGCAAGCGGGATTCTACAGATTTCACAGGTTGAATCTACGGACTTTGCAGGTTGAATCTACGAACTCTGCAGGAAAGGAACAAGCTCTCAACACTTAGGCAATTTCAAGGTTGGTTCAACGCCAAGGTTCAACCAAAAGGTTCATCAGCAAGCTTCAAATGAAGGATTGAACCTTGAACCAAATCGGTTCAATGGGTTCAATCAGTTCAAAGAGATCAAAAGACTTAGTCAAAAAGAAGGCTTCAAATGCAAGATTGAACCATTGAAGCATTGAACCAAAGTTGGTTCAATCAGTTGGTTCAAGGGACTGCCCCAAAGCTGAGTGCCCTTGCGGAGGACAATGAACCAAGCCAAGTGCCCTTGCAGAGGGCAATGAGCAAAAGCAGAACAAAAAAATGAACCGTTGAACCAAAGTTGGTTCAATCAGTCGGTTCAATCAAACAGTTGAAAGGAGTGCCCGAAAGGAAAAATCTCGAGAGTGGGAGTTGCCAAGTGTCATCTGCTGGGACACATTATAATTTATTTCCAAGAAACAATGGAACATGTCACGTGTCCCTTGTAAAGCTCAGTGGAAGCTGCTAAGTGGCTGCATCCGCAGTCTCTTCCTCATGTCTCATTATAATTCAATAGAGTGTGACAAGTGTCAGCATCCTTAGCTTCTTCCTTTTGTTTCACAAAGATTGTGGTGGGCCCTGGGTGAGTGGCTAAACTTAGTGGAGCACGACAAGTGTCTGCATCCGCATTTCTGGTTTCTTATAAGGTTCAAAGCTTTTTTCAATAAGCTTATCTCAGAGTTTCATGGAGGGTGACAAGTGGCAACTGCGGAAGGTTTCAATGTGTTTTTCTAAGAGCAGTGGAACATGCCATGTGTCCCTTATAGAGCTCAGTGGAAGCTGCCAAGTGTCAAACTCCACAGTTTCTTCCTTTTGTTTCGATATCAAGTAAGGACTGTGGTGGGCCTTATTGGGGAATGAAAGAACAACACACCTATTCTGATCGCACTTGTTAGGATCTTGCTCCTCAAAAAGAGCACAATATGATTACCAAATACAAGCAATTAAACATGCAAAATTAACCAGAAGTACAAGCAACTAGAATTCACAAATAGCACAAAATATGAGAGACAATACACAATCTTGTATTAATACTCGTACAGAAAAGAATACAATAAAGAAGATGCCACTTCTTCTCCCACCTTTCAGAGGCTTCCCACACCTCAAGTGTACAGTAATTCTTCCTCAAAAGTTCACTCTCCTACCAAAAACGGTCCCAACACACAACTCACACACAGAATTGGTGTTCACCTCTCCAACCAGTCAGTAATAACCCTGCCAGTACCAAGCACTCTAAAGTACTTCAAGTAGAATTCCCATGAACCTGCAACCTGCAATTCAATAGACCTTACTTACACATGTAGATCTCCTATGAGATTGCAACTTAATGATCTTACAATGGAAGAATCTTCCTTGCCTTCCTTTTAGCTCATAATTACAATACATGCCAATGGGTCTATAAATAGATCCCAAACTTAAATAATAACTTAGACTCTTAGTTTACTAATAATAGACACGTAACTCAAGACTCAAAATAGCCTTTACATGCAAACACTCAGTTCAACAAACTAACTGTCCGTGCAACAAACAGTTCTGGAACCGCCACAGGCGACCGACGTCGGTCCCTGTCTGCCTGGTGCTGACCGACGTCGGTCGACTCCTTGCCGATGCCGGTTTCCTTCTGCATTCAGCATGACCGACGTCGGTTATACTGCCAATGCTGGTGTCTCTAGAACTTCAGCAACCTCCTCCATGTCTGCATAGTTGAAGCTTTTAGCTCCATAACCTTACAATCTCCCACTTGGAGATAAACAACTGCAACTGTACCTGTACATCATCTAGTTTTTTTTCTAGCATTGTATCCCTCTTCAAGATCACTCTTGAAGACCAACCACAACAAATCCTGTGGTGCACCTCCTATCATCCAAATCACCTGCCACATCCGCATCTACAAACCATGTAGAGAAGAACTTGACCCTACATAGCATGTCGACCTGCTGTTGGTCCCTCTAAGAATCCACTGAACTGCCCTCCAGTGCTTTTTTCTCAGATTGACTCCAAACTTGTGACAACTCCCACTGCTTGGGAAAACTTAGGTCTAGTACATACCATGCACTTAACCTCATTATGTGAATTAGGAACCTGTTCTATGAATTGTCCAACCATCGGCGTGCTAACCAGTCTCACACAATCATCCTGAAACAAAGTCAACCTGTGACCTTCCATGTCCCTAGAACACACTCATGCCAAAGAATCTTGCTGCTCCTAGATTCCTCATGACATACCTCTGAACTAGCTTTACCTTTAGTTCAGCAACTCCCTATATATGTAACCCTGCAACAAGCACATCATACAGTAATAGGATAATGTAGCTAATATTATCCAACCTAGTAAAGAGAAACACAATGATCAAACCTCCATTGTCCTATAGCTTATTCAAGACCATATACCCAGGCCTACCGTCTCACATATCCATTTCTGCTCTTCTTCATTCTAAAAATCCATTCGTCTCTCAGTGCTTACTTCCAGCTGGCAACTCCACCCAAAACTCCCGTTTGGCTCTCTTCCAAGGAATCACATCCTTCATCCATGCCAAGCTCCCAATGTTTCCTGGATCTACCTGGTCTACTTCTTTAACAACTTCCTGGTTCTTTACCATCAGTGACCAACAAGTAGTGTAAAGAAGGGAAATGATGAATTTGAGGCTTACTTACCCTTTAAGTCCTCCATATGGGCGCTTGAGACTCCTTGACTGCTTGTTGTTCACCCAAAATCTGTCTTAGTGACTGATGCCAGTCACATCTCAGTCTGCATCTGATCGACATCGATTCCATGTGACTGCCTCATCACCGACGTCAGTTCCCCCTGACCGACATCTGTGTTTATCTGTCCCTGAGTCATCGACGTCGAGCTGCACATAGCCGACATCAGTCCCTGTCTGGACACCGATGTCAATTTTCTAACCGATGTTGGTCTCTGTGTTTTTCTTGTGAGAAATGACTTTTACCTGCAAGCTCCTTTTGGATCAAACCCTTGTCCAAATCACCCTTGGTCTGCTCAGAATTCTTCAGCCCCTTTCACTGATCTATGTCCATCACCTTCTCCTTGAAAATGAAGACTTTCTTGTTCTTGTCACTAACATCAGATTCCTCAAGAAACGTCACCTTCTTCTTCTACATACAAAAATATCGATTCATGCCTTTTAAATCCGAAAGCATACGCTTTGACTCAAGAACATGCATCTCCTTCTTATTCATGTGACCAAGCCTATTAAGCCACATCTTCGAATCTACAGCTGAAGTAGATAACCCAGAAAGAGAATCAGTAATACAAGTAGATAGATAAAGTGTACCTACTTTCTTACCTCTTGCTACAAGAAGTGCACCCTTAGGAACCTTCTAAGAGTCTGTTGTGAGAGTTATTGTGCAACACTCATCACCCAAACTTCTTATAGAAATAAAATTCTGCTCCAAAACTGGGACATGCATGACCTCCTTCAACACCCATGTGTTACCTGTCTGCAATTTTAGCTTCACTTTCCTTTTGCCAACCATCTGACAAGGCTTACCATCCCCTAAATAAATTTCTCCAAAGTCACCCTAGACATACTCATGAAAAAATTCCCTATTTGGGGATGCATGAGAAGAGGCACCAGAATCTAAAATCCAAGATTCTACTTTATCCAAAGAACATACCAGAGCATCTTGTGCAATGAAATCTGCAACATCTGCTTCTTCTTCATGTCCTTCATGCTGATCTTCACCCAACCAACAATCTCTCTTTAAGTGCCCTTGCTTTCCACATTTCCAGCAGGTTATTCTGCCATACCTGGACTTGGATCTCTTGCCTATCTTGGACCTTGATCTCCCATGCTTGATCTTCTCTCTTTGCCTTCCCTTGCTTTCCACACTCAAAGCATTCTCTGATGATTCACCTGTGTTTTTCCTATGAATGTCTTCATTCAAGATTACACTCACAACATCATCCACTTTTAAGATTTTTGAAGCAGATGCAGTATTACTAACTGCCATTACCAAACTCTCCCAACTTTTAGGTAATGAGCATAAGATTAAGAGAGCCTTAAGTTCATCATCAAAAACAATATTGACTGAATTTAACTAGTTTACCAAACCATGGAAATCACTAAGATGACTATGTACAGATCCACCTTGCAACATTTGAAAATTAAATAATTGCTTCATAAGAAATACCTTATTCGAAGCTGAGGGTTTTTCATATAAATTTGCCAAAGATTCCATCAACTCTACCGTTGTCTTAGCGTGTGATAAGTTGGAAATCACAGACGATGCAAGACTCAACCTTATAGATCCCAGAGCCTTCTGATCAAGAACCTCCCATTCTTCATCCTTCATATCCTGGGGCTTGCAATCAACCCCACCCAACGGTAAGTACAAATCTTTCTGATACAGATAATCTTCAATCTGCATCCTCCATAATTGAAAGTTCTTGCAATTAAACTTCTCCATTCGTAGCTTACTTTCTTCTGCCATTGCTCTACTCCCACTCAAATAAAAACCCCTGTGAGTAACCTATAGTCAACACACACTAATCAGATCTAATCCAACCTATTAGTATCCCAACCAAAAGCTTTGATACCAGTTGTTGGGGAATGAAAGAACAACACACCTGTTCTAATCCCACTTGTTAGGATCTTGCTCCTCAGAAAGAGCACAATATGATTACCAAATACAAGCAATTAAACATGCGAAATTAACCAGAAGTACAAGTAACTAGAATTCACAAATAACACATAATATGAGAGACAATACACAATCTTGTATTAATACTCGTACAAAAAAGAATACAATAAAGAAGATGCCACTTCTTCTCCCACCTTTTAGAGGCTTCCCACACCTCAAGTGTACAATAATTCTTCTTCAAAAGTTCACTTTCCTACCAAAAACGGTCCCAAAACACAACTCACACACAGAATTGGTGTTCACCTCTCCAACCAGTCAGTATTAACCCTGCCAGTACCAAGCACTCTAAAGTACTTCAAGTAGATCTCCCATGAACCTGTAACCTACAATTCAACAGACCTTACTTACACATGTAGATCTCCTATGAGCTTGCAACAACCTACAACTCAATGATCTTACAATGGAAGGATCTTCCTTGCCTTCCTTTTAACTCATAATTACAATACATGCCAATGGGTTTATAAATAGATCCCAGACTTAAACAATAACTTAGACTCTTAGTTTACTAATAATAGACACGCAGCTCAAGACTCGAAATAGCCTTTTCATGTAAACACTCGGTTTAACAAACTAACTGTCCATGCAACGAATAGTTTTGGAATCGCCACAGGCGACCGACATCGGTCCTTATCTGCCTGGTGCTAACCAGCGTTGACTGACTCCATGCCGATGCTGATTTCCTTCTCCATTCATCACAACCAACGTCGATTATACTGTCGACGCTAGTGTCTCTGGAACTTTAGCAACCTCCTCCATGTCTGCATAGTTGAAGCTTTTAGCTCCACAACCTAACAAGCCTCAGGTGAGTTGTTATAAGTCAAGTGAAAGCTACCAGGTGTCATCTGTCGAGACACATTATAATTTGTTTCTCAAAGAAGCAAAACTTGCCACGTGTCCCTTGTAAAATAAACAGAGCGCACCAAGTGTCAACATCCACATGAATCCAAGTGAGTCCCAAATGTTTCTACAGTGTTTTTAAAGCTCAATGGAAGCTGCCACATGTCATCTTCTGTCAGACTCTCAAAAGGCATCTAAAGCCTCTATAAGTTAAGCAAATGCTGCCACGTGTTCTCGTCTGTTTCACAGTGGAACACGCCATGTGTCACTTGTTGAGATCAGTAGAAAGTGGCCAAAGAAAATGGGAATGACACAAGGGAATTGCTAAGGAGGATGACGGGCCCACAGCCACCAAATTTAGGGCAACCAACTAGTCGTTGGCTTTCAAATGATGATGGACCCGAACACGTCAAATTTGTGGTAATGAAACAACTATTGATCTTTGTAGGCTTAAGCGCAGACCCAAATGCATTCAAAGACCTTTAGGGCAAAAGGAAGAACTACTGATAGGAAGAACTAAAACAACCATAAAGGGGAAAAAATAGCCCGAGAGCTCAAATTGTAGCAAGAAAGAGGGAAGACCAAAAATATCTATGCAATAGTCCACCAGGTAGATATTTGAGCCTGTAAACATTGAAGGCATGGCCTGTTTGTCTCCTTTGGAGTAAAGGTGAAGTGGAAGGCTATGCAGATATCAGGTGACAAACTAGATAGCTCAGACCTAGGAAAAGGCAATTGAGATGAATCAACATGCCACGGTTAAGGCGGCCGCCTTATTTCAGCATGGCCCTCTTTGACAAAACTAGAAATGCATTCAAGGCATTGAATGCAGCATGGGCCACTCCATAGAACAAAGTGCCAAGCCTTTCTTGGCCTCTATATATGGTAATCTCTTTTATTGTTTTAAGGGAGATATTCCCAATATAGAAGCAAAACTCTACCCAAATTGAAAGGCGAATACTAAGACTTTGAGCTGAGATTGTTGTTTATATTATTTTATTTGAATGAGAAAGCAAGTTACTTGCAGACTTTGTGATGTTATAGCTTGTGCTATTTTAAAAAATTGTTCTTTTGTCTGTTTCCTAAGAGCATTCTTGTTTATTTGATCTAACAAGTAGAACTAGTGGAAGTAATCAGGAAGGTGTCCTAAATCCAACTATGGAGAGACTTTGTGCCCCCCCACAATTGCCTTTAGTGTGTTTGTCTATTTTCTATTCCTGTGTAAAGGATCTTGGGATGAGTTTTTGCCCTCATTATCCTTCGTATTATGTTTTTGTGTAAAGGACCTTGGGATGACTTTTTGCCCTCGTTGTCCTTTGTATCTCACTCTTGGGCAGTCAAGGTGGATACTTTGTGCTACATCTCAGTCTGCTGGTTACTACGCCCTTGGTTACCAATTACTTGTCACTACCAGAAAGAATCTTTGTTGTTTCTTGCAAGATCACTTCTGAAAGAAGAGAAGTGCCTTCAATGTTTTCACCAGGATCTTCTCCTTTGTTCGTGAACATCATCTCTAAAAAAAGAGAGATGGATGGTGTTATTTATAGGGAACCTCCCCTTGATGAGAGGAGAGATTTGTCCCTTGTTGATGTAGTAACCTGCACATCTGGCTGACCAATCTCCCTATGATGTGGTTGAAGAGACCTATTTTGCTCACTAGTTAGCTGGTTGACAAAATATTCACCCAACAGTAAGAAGGTGTGATTCTAGATGTGACAGGTGTGATCATGTTTATTTGAGAAAAGAGCTAGTTCTGGGAGAATGAATACCAAAGGGAGATGTATCTTTTTGAGAGAATGATCAATTTCTGAAAGTGGTTTCCATTTAGTGTCTTTGAGAGGTTGCATCAACTCAAGGGGAGAAAGTGGTTTTTAGGAGTTGTCTATAATAACTAGCATTAAGGTGAGTGTTTCTCAGCATTTCAGTGTTTTGTTTATTGAAGTTTAGGTCCAAAGTTCAGATGGAAATTTGTGGAAGACCCTTTATCATTAATGTCAACGGGGGAGAAAGACTAGAATGGGGGAGATGAGAATGATCAAGTTGTAGTGTTTTTTCCATCAATGAAAAAGGGGGATTTTGTTGAGAAGTGTTGTCATTTATGTCAAGGCTAATGTCATTGATGTCAAGTTTGATGTCAAGGTGTATCTAGTGAAGGTGCATGGTGAGTGGTCATTGAGGTATGTGCATGATACGACAAGGTGAGATTGTTGAGTATTGTCTTCTCTATTGGTTGATGTTAAGGTTGATATCAAGGTTCAAATCAAAATTAAGTTTTTAGTGTTGTCATTGAAGGTTATTGTGAAGGTATGATGACAAGTAGGTTTGCAAGAGTGTTGTTGAGAGCAAGGTCAGTTGGTAGTGAGTTGTGTCAAAAAGATTGGACGAGTGTTACATTGATGAGAATTATCATGAGTGATGTAAAAATGGAAGCTATAGTTCATGGAAGATGGTTGAATAAAACTAATGCTTACATAAGAAGCATAATGTATGAATAATTTCAAGGTAAACCATGTGACATGAGAATTTGAAGGCAAGAGACAATTTGAAGGCACGAGAGAATTTGAACGCAAGAAATAATTATAAGTAAACTAATGTATTTTGGTTACATAAAGGTATAGATCAAAAGTGTTTTATGAATACTTATTTGTTATTTTGTTGAGGTCATGGCATGGAAGGAACAACTCAAGGTGTCAAGTGCATTGGAAGCTTGAGCCTAGTCATAGCATGGTGAAGGTATAACCTAGTAGCATGACGAGGTGAGTGAGCTCAGGCATGTGATATATTTTTAAGGTTGTATGATAATGAGTATGAACTGTGAATGCAATATAATTATTTCACAATTTTCCTACATGGGTAGGAACTTCAATCTAGGTCTGCATCTAGACCTGTCTTAAACCCTGCCTGACCTAATGAGGCATGAAGAGACCTTATGAGGAGGTATGAGTATGATGGATTAGTGAGATGAGTACACATAGGCATGAGTGGTTTTATGAGGTTTTTTTATTATGTGAGTGAGGTGGAGAGTTCATGGAAAGAGGCATGAAGGTTAGCTTTTAAGGCCTAATATGGTTTATAGGTCAAGGTCTAGAGAACAAAGCGAGAGAGTGTGGCCTAGTAAGGGGTCATGATAAGATTTCAAGGTGTTTTAGATCATGTATGAATTTTTAGAGGTGATTAAATTTACTTTTGGTATGTTCATTAATTTTGAGGTTCTAATTTGAAGGACAAGGCATGAAAAGTTGTTTGCAGGTCTCTTGAGTGCTCAGAATGAAGGGTTCTCAGCTTGAGAAGGTTTTCTTGTGATCATTAGCTCATCAAACCTTTGCATAGGAATATAAGGATTTCATGGTATATGGGTAAGGTTCATAACTCAAAATTATATTCATTATTTTTTGGATTGAGGGGCTTTGCTTTATGAATGATTATTAACACTGCAAACATGTTTAAACCCTCTTAGAACTCTAATAAGGACCTGATGTTGAAGATGTTCATCAAAAGTGACAAAAAATGGATTAGTATGCTTAGGTAATATATTATATAATGTAGTGGAATCTCCCAGGTACCTCCAAGCGGTATTGGTTAGAGAGAGGAGAGATAAAATGTTGAGTTACAGGCTTGTTTTTGAAGTAGTTGCTATAAAAGTCAAAAGTTGCATTGAACATAATCAGAAAATGGATGGAAAAAGAAGGTAGATATTCATAATTAATGAACATGAATTTTTATGGATAGTTTCCACAATTATAATGTGATAAAATGGTCATCTAAGTTAGTCAGTTGCTAACAGGCCTAATAGAGCAAATTATGCAAAACCAAGGCAGAAATGAGAAGTTAGTTCTAAGTGTGTTTTCAGGGTAGATTGATTGATTCAAGTGCATGGAGTTTTTTTTAATGAATTATAATTCATGTACATATCTTTGAGGAGTTTTAAAGATAGTTTAAGTGGTGAAAATTATAAATCCAAAATCGCTTGTTTGACTAGTGAGGTCTGTGTGAAGTGAGGTCAACAAATTGGTTTGTAAGACCAATAGTTGCCACTAGGCCATATGATGTTTATATTTGAATATGGTATATATATGTAATAGGATAATTTTAATTAATTTCAATTATTTTAAATTCCTTATACAGGTGTTAAAAGTTCAATTTTTCATGACTGTGTTTTTGACAGTCTTGGCAGTTTTAAGTAAGCAAGTGGTAGTGATAAAAAGTTGAATTTGAGTGTAATTACATGAAATAGTGATGAAATGTACTGCGTGGTGTTATTTTTTGTGACTTTAAAGTCCTTTTAATATTTTGAAAAATCTTGGAATTGAGTGTAATAGGTTAAAAAGTTGAAGCCGAAATGGCTTGTTTGGTTCAAGCAAGACTGTGTGAGACAAGGTCAGGAGATTGGTCTGTAAGACAAATGTTTGATATTAGAGCTTATGTTTTTTTTTATTTAGATTTTTTTGAATCTATTATATAATATTTTTAATGTGTTGATAATCATTTAATCTTCCTTTTAGGTGTTGGATGTCAAGTAGTTTCATGACTGATTTTTTACAAATCTGGTAGTTCTGAGTGAGCATACTAAAGAGATGAGTTTAAGACTTTTACCCTAAGTTGAAGTGTTTAAAGCATATGGTGATGACCTAGAGGTCATATACATTATTTTTATATGTTTTATTGTCATGTGTGTATGGATAAATGATGTGTTATCTTCAGTTGTTCAAGATAAACTTTTCTATGTGTTCAAAGGCCTAATGTGAACAGTGTTAATGAAGTGTTTCATGTGGTGGTTGGACCTAAAAAGTGTTATGGATATCAAAGTATGTTGGATAAGTTATATTTGATTTATTTATGAAATAATATTGATGTATATAGAAGTGAAAGGTGTTCCAAGGGATCATATGGTAATGTGTCACTAGACAGACCTAATGCAATTAGGTTTCCATGAGACCTAAAAGTTAAATGAGGTCTAATTGAGTCATGACAGACTAAAAGGGACTCAAAGGTCATTTGAATATTTTTTATGAGATGTATTAAGACCTATTATATGGATGAACTAATAGGTTAAGGGTGTTTGGCTGATTAAGTGGTATACGAACATGGAATGGTATATATATATATATATATATATATATAAGGTAATTTTAGGCCTATCTGAGGAAGTAGAGAGGATGTGAATGAAATAACACATTATTGAGAAGAAGGAGGTATTATAGACCATAATAGGAGTGTATAAGATCAGTAATGAATATCTGACAGTGTGTCTACAATTGAAAATCAAGGTCATATGACCTAATTAGTGTTGAAGAGACCTAGTTGAGCAAAGAAGCCTAGAAGGCAATTTGAGAGGGATAAGAGTGTGAAGAGATAAATAAGGTGATCATAAATTTTTTATGTGAGAAACATAGTGTTTTAAAGGTGATAAAAATTATCAGGTGGTTGAGTTGGTGCTAATTTATATAGGGGGTTGGTGCCTCCTTGCAATTGGGTGCTTGTTAAAGCCTAGTCAAGTGGGTGCTTGGCTAGTTGGGGTTGGTGTTCCATGTGCAGTTGGTGATTAAATAAATTTGGTTTTTTTCTTATAGTATTGTAGTTTATTTTCACAAATTAGTGGGTTTTTTTCCCCTTGAGGGTTTCCCACATATGTGATGTGTTCTTGTATTTCATGTTCATATATATGGTTGATTATGCTTTGATTGATCTATATATTTGTATGAATGATTCATAAATCTTAAGTGGAATTGAATAAACGTTTTTAAGACTAATTCACCCCGCCTCAATCATTATTCTTCCAAGAGAACTTAGTGAATAAATCTTGAAGGGTGTCAAAATTGCTAGGACTCAGGCTAATGAGTTCATTCTCAAGTTCGTTACCTCTCATCACATCTTGCTCCCCAAATAGCTTTCCTAGAATGGTTCATACATTATTGGATGATTTGATAGGATCTAAGTGAAATAGGAGATTCGGTTCTATAAAAATACACAATAGCCCATAGGCTTCATCACTATGATTATGCCACTTAACTTTCTTTGTATTTGTGTTAGGTTTAGTTTCACCACCCATGGTTATCCTATACAAACCCTTCCTCTTTAGAATAATTATCATCTTGATTTTCCATTCATGATGGTTAAAAGGAGTTCGGGTGTTGATTAAACTTGAATCCATTTTAATGTTGAGTTGAGTTGTAGTAGAATTGAAAGTGCAAACAAAAATGAAAGAGTGATATATAAAAGTACACCTCACTGAACTATCATTAGGAAAAATCCCCCCAAATTTTACAAGTACATGCTCAAAAGATGTTGGACTCAACTTGTTGGGTGAATATTTTATCGACCAACTAACTGGAGTTCAAAATAGTTCCTATCACCACAACATAGGGAGATTGGTCATCCAGATGTGCAGGTTTACTGCATCACAAGGGGATAAATCTCTCCTCTCATCAAGGGGAGGTTCCCTATTAAATATGCAGAGGCTATATACTATATAAATAAGCTGAAAGTAAGACACAAGGGTGGGATAAATCATCCATCTCTCTTCTTTCAGAGATGATGCACAGAGACAAAGGAGAAAATCTTGGCTATAAACGCTAAAGGCACTTCTATTCTTTCAGAAATGTCCTTACAAGAAACAACAGGAGTTTCTTTTAGATAGTGAAATAAGAAACCAGTGGCCAAAGGGCATAGTAAAAGCAGGATGAAATAGAGCACAAAGTCTTCACCTCAACTACCCAAAGAGTATATCACAAAGGATACTGGGGGCACAAAGTCATCCCAAAATCCTCAACACAAAAAGAAAAGAAAAACACAGACAGAAAACAACTGTGAAAGCATAAAGTCTCCCCACAGTTGGTTTCAGGACACTTCCCTATTACCTTCACTAATTCTGCGTACCAAATTAAATGAATAAGGACACCTTCAGATGACACAAGTCAGAACACCACAAAGTCTGGAAAAACTTGCTTTCTCATTTAAATAACAAGGAAAATGAAATTACAACCTGAGCTTAAAGTCTCAGTCTTCTTTCAAAATGGGCAAAGTTTTGCTCTTGTAAAATGAAAGTTTGTTTGTAACAAATCAGAGATTACAATATATAGCGCTCCAAGAAAGACTTAGGTGCTTGTTTTCCATAGAACAGCCCATGCTATGCATTTAATGCCTTGAATGCATTTCCAGGTTTGTAAAAGGATTGTGTTGAAAATAGGGTAGTTGTCTTAACTATGGCGTGTCATTTCATCCCATATGTCTTCTCTCGAGTCTGGATCATCTGGTCTATCCCCTCTGACATCTGCACAGCTGTCCATTTGTCTTTACTTCATAGAAGGAAAAAATAGGCCGCGTCCTTAAATTGCAAGCCAAAATCCCTGCTTAGTTGACTATTCCACATACTGAAATTACTTCTACGTAGACATTTTGGGTTTTTCCCTCTTTTTGCTTTTGTCTTTTCTAGCTTTGTCTCTTCCTGCTGCGATTTGAGCTATTGGGCTATCTTTTCAACCAGTCGCTTGGTTTTTCTTTCAAGTTCCATGCTTTATTTGAATTTCAACAGATATTCCCTTACCTTAAATTTGACGTCTACGGGGACGTCATTGGTTGACTATTTCAACAGTTTGGGCGGCCTTCTCGACTCGTTGGTTCATTTGCTTTCTTGGTTCAATCACTTTATTGCTCCTTGGTTGAACCATGGCTTTCCTTTGAACTTGCCTTTGGAATCATCCATGTTGCTTCTCTCTTTGCTTGAGGCCACCCTTGAACTTTTGAACCATGTTGAACCATTGAACTTTGAACTCTTTTAGTTCAAAGTTCAATCGGTTCATTGGTTTATTCTGTGTCTCGCTCAAACACTGCTTCCTTTATCTTTCTAAGCTTTGGTTGAACCTTTAAACCTACCGATTGAACCAACTTTGGTTCAACAGTTCAATGGTTCAATAGGCTCATCCTTTGTTATTTGGCTAAGTCCTTTTGATCTTTTGCACCAAGCACGTTGAACCAACTTGGTCATTGAACCCTTTGAACCTTTGAACCAAAGTGGTTCAAAGTTCAATGGTTTAATGCCTTTGTCCGTTATCGTTTGCCGATTGAACTCTTTTTATTGAATCGAGGTGCTAAACCAATCCTAGAAACGACTGAGTGTTAGAAGCTTGTTTTTTGACTGAATTTGCCTGCAGAAGCTTTTTAAACTTGTTGAGCCTGTTAATTCCCTTTATGGAAAAAGCTTAAAAATGAGGAATTTGAAAGCTCATAACAAATTTTGAGAAGGGAAGAGAGAAATTTTGGTCTGTAGGTTGTCCCAAAAATGAGTGGCATTTTTCGGGGACAACACAACTGAAAGTGCATCTTAAACAATTTGTGCAAGTTGTAAATATAGTTTTCAAAAAACAAGGTGAGGACATCAGGCTCTACCAATAATATGTCTAAGAGTGGGCCAAGTAGGGAACTCCCAAAATATGGCACTTTATAAATTTAATGCATTTATAAAATAAATTATACCAATGGAAAGAGGATGAAAAATCATGCACTTTTGAAAAAGATGACACTCGATTTTGAGTTGTTGATCACAAGTTATAGTAAATTACATTTCCTATCATTAATGGACTATTTAATGAAATTGCACCAAAATTTTAAATGCATGAGTGGAAAGGGAGTGAACATAGCCATCCAATAAGTCAATAGAATGGATTTAAATTCCATACCTCTTCAATCAAATTACAAGTCTTATTTAATCCTCCCACAATAATAAAAAACTTTAGCAACAATCTCCAAACTATAAGATTTGTTTTTTTTCTCAGTAGTACTTACTAAAAACATAATAAATTTTGTATTTCTCAATGAAATACAAAAAATCAAAATTATTCTAAAATCTAAAAATAAGGTGAAAAAAACCCCCAAAAACATTGACGTGTTGTTTTATAGTTGGATAGTAATTTCTCAAAGAATAGGCAAATGGAAAACCAATTAACAAGAGATCGTTGAAACCATGAACAAGGCATGAGCAATGAAAAATCAATGTATTTCTTATAAATATTCAGGAGCACAGAGCCAAAAATAGAACCATACAATAATCTCAATCTAGATAACCAGTTCAAAAGAGTGCAACCTTTGTGTTTGAACTTCAAATAGATTTAGTAGAATCAATCCATGAAACTGGAATAGAAAACAACACACATGGTCCAAACAATCTAACAAAGAATTTATGATTTTGAATGAAATCTTAGCAATAAATAAAACTATGTTAACGTGTATCATGGGTAGGCTTTAATACCATATTGAAGATGTCACCAATTTTGGATAACACAAATGCAAGTTTGAAAGATCCCACGAGATGAAGCTTGTGCATACAACTATATTGTTGAAGAAAGAAAAAATCAGGCAAAATGAGAATATTGTAAGAGACAAGCAAAGTGGATAAAATTTATTTTTAATTAAGTGAGAATGCTCATCAAGTAAAGGATACATATAGGAGTCCTGAGTAACTCCTTCACAAATGGTGGTCAAAGACCCCTGAAATAGACAAGTAACTCCATAAAAGGTGGTCAAAGGAGCCCATAAAAAAGGTGTAACTCCTCCACAAAATGTGATCAAAGGAGTTATATCCTAGTATTATGGTCAAACCTATGACACACTAACTCCACATAAGCAAGCATATCCATTAAATATAGGAAAATTCCATGTGAGCAAATATAATATTTCCAAATAAATAAATTTGAAAAAATAAATACCCAGACTAATAAAAATTAGGTCATGTTTACAACCGTTCTTAGGGTTTTGACACTTTATCAATTCAATGGTGCTAATATTTTTCATTTGGAGACTCTAGATATATATATTTACATGGATTTTCTAGAAACCCCACCAAACCCTTGAAAATTGAAATCAATGAAATACACCGAACGAGTTAGAAATCTAGATCTCATAACAAAGGCTCTGGCATTCAACTACCAAAAAAACTTTGAGATCATGTAAGAGTCGGATATAATCAAGGATCTATCTAGATAGGATCAAATGCATGAAGCTAAAGATATATGGAGTAGTGAAATTTGAAGAACAACTCAAAATGAAAAAAAACTTGTCTTCAGAACAAAAAGTTACATTAACATTCATTCATTAGCATTAGCCAAAAAATACATATGAAGATACATTATATAATGAGGAATTAGGTCACCTAAAAAGGTAATTAACTCAACTCACAATTACAAAATGAATTAAAGTACATTTCCCTTAATGACCTACTATTGACCGAAACAAGCTAATTACACTGTGTAGGTAAAACCGCATAGTGAGAAAAAAATACACTAAAAGAGTTTTTATTACTACACAACATGAAAACGAGCTCGTTGTTATCATTAGATTTGTACTTGTTAATATTATTTGAATTTTTCATGAGAAATTCTTTTTACCAAAGAGCTTAGAGCATATCTTGAAATCTCAAGAACCAAATTATAAGGGAATGGTCTCAAACAAAACAAGCTCTCTCCTACACAATGGCCTTGTTTTCCAAAGCATTTTGAATAAATTGTTTAACTAACTCAAGTGGATTATATTGTTTCTTTAATATTTTAATTTTAGGATTAAGGGGCTTGAGTTTCCTTTGTCTCTCCTCTTTAAACTTTTCTTATATTATTGCATCCACCATAATTACAGCTTTGGAGTCATAGATACTCTAAATCACCTATGTCCAAGTTTTATACATTGGGCTAGTTGAAACATACGCCTCAAGTATTCCATATCCTTTAATGCCTCATTTTCATATTTGAGATATGACATGACTTATTGCAAGCGTATAATGGTATTTGCTTGACTCTAAATTATTTTTTTACTATTTTTTGGGGTTGTACAAGTGTACTTTGTTAGTCAAATTTATTTTTTGAGATAGGTTTAGAATTATTTAATGTTGATCAAATGTTATTTTAAATAAATTATAAATTTTGGAAGATAATTATGAGTTCAAAGTGTTAAACATATTTGATAAATCTTGAACATTTATAGTTTGATAAAAAATAATTATGGATAAAGCTTGGCGTTTTTCCTCATATAGAGTCACCTTAATGAAACTCTTTTTTGTTTCAGTGAGGCCATGGTATATGAGTTCCCTCATGGGGAAACCAAGGTAACATTTTTATTCATCATAAGGTATAAGCATATGTGCATTATTTTATAGAGGAGTATTTCTAAACACTTTACAAACATATTTCCATCTCAATGATTTTCAAAGGTTTGGTTTATGTAGAATATCTTTTACAAGTGACACATCTTTATGTCCCTTTTGATAACTCAATATTTATATGCATTCCTTGATTTTATATTTAAAAGGAAATATAATTTGATTGGAGCTATATATTTTGGCTAACTTCCTTTTCATGTACATTTTTGCACTTTGTGATGGAAGTTATCTTTTGCTCCATTTGCCTTGTTGTACATATACTTTTATTACATTATGTATGTAGATCATATTTGTATGGTATATTAGCTACTTAAATTGAAAAATTGGTGTTAAATTCTTTGTTTTGTAGGTTTTAGTGGACCATTTATCCTTCTTGTTGGTCCTTGTTCCATTGCGGATTGACGATCTTGTCCAAATAGGCATCTTGGAGATTATTAACGATCACACCTTCGTTCTTGCGACTTTTGGAAAAACTTTATCTTATTATTTATTTATCAAAACTATTGTAATTACTCTTATATGAAGTTTATATTAAAGGGATTATAATGTAATTAAAATCCCTTCCTTGTTTGTAAGTGCTTTTATCCACTTTTATAATCCAAAATTAAGCATAAGGGGGAGTGTTGGAGATTAACCTTATTTGGATTCATTTTTTATATTTTAGGCTTATTATAAGTATATTTTAGGTGTAAATTTATTATTAAACTAAATTTATCCTAGATTTACGAGGTTTTTCTCACCTCTCTTATCCACTTGTAGGATTTGGGAGTGATGTAAAGCATCACAAGTTGACATAAGTTGTTATTGTGTTTGAAAGTTTCATGTTAGCCATTTCTATTTTGATATGAGTGAAGGAGGTCTTGTAGAGTCCCTTAGTTTGTGTTATAGTCATCAAGATTCTTTGGTGTGTGTGTTATTTTCTCTTATGGAGTTTCCCGTCAAAAAGGTAGCTTGAAATTTTGAATTTTGTAACTAGGCTTAGAGTGGTATTTTGGATCTTCTGAGGAAATCAAATGTTGTTAAATGTTATGAAGGGTATTATTTTATCCTTGTAATGTATGTTAAGGTGTTCAATGTGAAATTCATAAATAAAATAATATGAGCCAAGAAAGACAAGTATAACTACCACCTTACGTAGAGTTGGTTAAGAAAAGAGAGTTATTTTGCATGTTTGGCATGATAAGAGGTTAGATTTACATGTAGTTGTCTAATAAAAATTATATAAGAGTATTAGT
This sequence comes from Torreya grandis, assembly GCA_037957365.1. NCBI lineage: Eukaryota > Viridiplantae > Streptophyta > Pinopsida > Cupressales > Taxaceae > Torreya > Torreya grandis. The sequence goes on from JARHVA010000212.1 coordinate 3,188,746, forward strand.
AGGTTTTTAGGATTAGAGTTATTTTAAGGAGATAGAGGTGGAGTAGAACATAATACAATAAAAGATCAAGTTTTGCAAGAACTCTACCTTTTTTACAATTTTTGTACATGATTGTTATGTGAATGACATCAATGAATAAAAAGAGTGCTTTTAGAGCTTATTTTGGGGGATTTATATAGGTTTGTGGTATAAAATAAATCTCACATTTTTGTTTTCATTTGATTATAGTGACATCTTGGCACTTATCTTCAAGCCACTAGTTGTTTTACTCAAATTTTAAGAACTTTGTTTTTGACATAGTTAATTCGAGGGATAACAAAGTGTTTCTTTGAGTTTTACTCAAGGGTTGAGATGTTTAGAGGTTAGTGGAGTATTTTTATAATTTTTATGATCCCTTTTAATGATCATAATTCCATTGGGAATTTAAATACTCAACCCAACTTGCCTATTACTAAACATAGTCCTACACAAAGCATACAAAATTCTACAAACTTGCGAGTTAGAGACATTTGATGATTATTTATGACCTAAGAACCATTAGGAAAGTTTAAATAAGTTGGGTAATACCTCATATAGGTATTTAAAGTGTTTTAAGAAGTTAAAAACTCATTCCAACCCTTTTTATAAGTTCTCGGCCGTAAACAAGCATGTCAAAACTAGACACATGGTTTAAATCTTGCAACTGGTATAGTTTTTGTTCCCAACAACCAAAATCATTGAAAATTTGGAATATATTGTGATTTGACACATGATATAGGATTAATGATTTTATAAGTTGGTACTTGACTATATAGTGTGGTTTTTAGAATTGTCTTTAGAATATGCCTAAAGAGACCTAATTGTTAGAGATGTGTATTGAGTTTGTTGGTATCCATTAAGAGTTGGGTCCTAAAAATTTGTATGAAGTTGTATAAGGATAAGGGGTATCTTAAAGTTTATTTATTTATATTGGAATATTTTTATAATGTTCACACTTGATATATTTATGCTAAAACAAGGCTATAAGGAGCTAGGCTTCAAGAAGGAAAGAGTTGATTGCTTGGAGATTGTGTTATTTGATTAAATGTGTATGGGAGTTAAAAAAGGCAGGTGAATGGCCTTATGAGTCATAGTTTTGGGGTTAAGAACCTTGGAACCATGCATTAGGTCTATGAGACTATAGGAGAATGATAATCTTAAACTAAGAATGGAGAGTGAGGTTTTAGAAATTGTGTATGAGAAGATGGTGATTGACCTAAAGAGGAGAGAGTCTAGAGGTAGATGAGGAGTGATAAGTGTTGACAAAGTGGATCGCACTTGGGGCAAGGAGGCCGAGCTCCTGCCTTCCACACGCAACAATGGAAACTCCCCTCTCGCCTATGGGACTAGTGAAGCTGGAGGAGAGAGTCTCTAGGTAAAGGCTAGCTCCCTTTGATGCATCATGTTTGTTCCAATAAGTGCTAATGCATATATATATATATATATATATATATATATATATATATATATATATATATATATATATATATATATATATATATATATATATATATATATATATATATATATAATATGGGGGGATGAAAGGGGAGAAAGATTTTAGGAAAACAAATCTACTCTAAGGAGGTGATGCACCAAAATAAATCGACCTTCTCACGCTCACACTTAAGATCAGACAAACACATACATACACTTCAGACTTGGCAGAAGGACCAGGCTGCAAGAAACTCAGCAAGGAGGCTCTAATGGAAAATACAAAAAATAGATATTCACCAAGGTGCTGTGAAATGCACACTGTAAGTAATTTCTTTTATTTCTGCACTTCCAAATATAGCTCTCCTTCCCAGCTACAGAAATGGCACCTTATAGACAAGAGATATGTTGTTGTCAAACCTGTGAAAGCATCAAGAAACAATGACTAAACACAAACTAACACTCGAGACATACACAAAAATATATATCCAAGATAGAGGTAAAAATGCATTTATTGATTCAGGTGAAATTTTGCCAAGGCTATGCCTTGCAAATGTGGAAGATCATTCTCAAATGACAAGTCTCCAATATATAGAAGAAGAAAGGAGGCCTTTTGGCACCTCTTTTTACAAGTGACCCATGTGACTTCAAACATTGGGAAGAGCAAGCTACTTAAAACATAAATGTTGTGTCAGCCCTGACTTTGACTTCAGGCATTTCTTGACATGGCCGTGTTGTTTCTTCATTAATCGAGACCGCTCCTTGAAGGTACCTACGCAGCTTGTCTACCCATAAATATGAAATGGAGAAAAAGGGGTGCATGGTTAGCTATTTGTGCCTTCTAATGGTCAATTCACAGCCACTGTATCACCTGCTGGAGTAATTTTTTGAATCGATGCTCCCCTTCGCCACTTGGACAACCTGTTTGCTCCATGCTTGACACACTGTATTTTACCTATCTTGTCTCTTTTTGGCTCTTTCGACCCTCAGGCTATCTTCTGGCGGGTGATTACATTTTTGGGCCTTTTCCATGGTTAGCACTCCTTTGGTTCAAAAGCAAAAGGCTCTTTCACTGTGTTAGAATTGACGTTCACGCGGTCGTCATCGCTTTGAAAACCAATGGCTAATTCGCTTCCTTATATTTGATGGCTTTCAGGATGTCACCATTCTTGGCAATTTCCCTTGGGCTTTTTTCTTCTTGAACTGACCCTTTGAACCAATCGCATTAAACTAAAGCGTTCAACCAGTTCAACGGTTCAACGCTGCATGCCGAGCCGATTGGTTCAAAGGCAGTTGAACCATCTGCTGAACTGAAGTGATGAACTTGAAGATTGAACCAAGCACCTGCAGAGTCTATAAAAACACCTGGACTTGTGTAAAATCAAAAAATGAATTGGCCTTAAACAACAGGGGAAGAGAAGACCAATTTTTTGCCCTGTTGGGAAAAAATGGTCAACATATTGGTGCCTCCCAGGGGAAGCTTGCTTGCCATGCTTAGAAGCTATTTTCCTTAAAAATCCATTGGGCACAAAGTCATATTGTAACTTTAAAACAACAGCTCTGATAAATTCTAAAATCAATCACATAGATTTACTCCAAAAGGAAAAGAAAACATACACAAGGCTAAGAAAACTACTTGTGCAACTGCACTCAGGGAAATCAGGAAAGAAACTAAAAACAAACTACTATATACAGCTAACCAGGAATATTTGCTTCCCTCCTGGATCAAAGGGAAAAATTCTTAAGTCCCCTTCTTGGAAAGAAGACTTATGGTGGCAGGCAAGTAGCTGAATGAAAAGGAGAATTGGTGACTTGCTCTTTTTGCCTGTCACCTGCATTGGCTGGTATCTGAGTGAAACAGATTTGAACATGCTCCCAACATATGTGTACTCTATTTGTTCTTGGAAGCTTGTTGAATGCTGGTTCATCATACTGGTGCTCTTCACTAAGAAATTAGTGGCTGCTGGTTTATCACTGTTGGCCCTTTGACATGTATAGTCCCTCTGCAATGTATCATGGTCTGACTTGTTTCCTTCTACCTCGTTGAAGACTCTGTCAAACTCATCCTCTGCTTCCTCATGGCATTCTTGAAGAATGGTGACTGTGATGATGTCTGAAACAGACTCACAAAATGATTGCTCATCCCACAAAACATCGCCTCTTTCTTCAAAACTCTCTTCTTCAAGGCCTTCCTCTAGGAAGACAGACCTCTCCTTTTCCTCCTCCAACTCAAGCTCTTCAGCGTAGTCATCCTCCTTATCAAAGTAACAAGTTCATCAAGCAAGGGAGAGGAGACCTCACCATGCTTTTGTTTCTCCTCGTATTGTTTGAACATATTCATATATGCAAGACCTGCATCTTCTCCATTGCCGATGGTGTCTTCACAAGAAGCGTCAATGATGATTTCTTCTTCATTGTTGCTCATGATAGCCTCATGGGGAAATACAGATTGGATCTTCTGCTCCTCACCTGCCTCTTGCAAAATAGGTTCCTCCTTGAGAAGGGGTGAAGTGGGAAAACCATGTGGAAGAGGAGGCAGTCCTTGAGCTATAATCAAATGATTCTCCTCTTTCCACCTGGTCAGCACTTCATTTATATCGGGTGTGGCCTGATAACTCTCTTGGAAGTGCGTAGATGGGGTGTGTTCAGACATAGAATGTGCCATTTGGTCTGAACCATCCATCACACATTAGCTGAGGAATCTCTCTCTGGATTCCAACTCTGTAATTCTCCTAGCTAGATCCTCATGGAAGAGCCTTTCTTGGAGATCATAGGAATCATGGGTAGGAGCAGCCTTATCTTTTTTAAGGTTTTGAGCAAAACCTTTCTTTTCCTCTTTCCTGCCCCGTGATTCCACTATTTCCTTCCAAGTCATTAACGTACCATCAGGGTGAAAGATCTCATAATTGGAAGTTTCCCTTCTAGTTGAAGGGTGACTAGGAGGGCTGCTTGGGGAGATGCCATAAAGAGGCTAAGTCTCATCAAAATTATATGAAGGAACACAAGGTCCATGATTTTGTGTAAAGGAATTATACATATAAAAGTAAGATTTCTGATGGCACCAGGCTACTTAACCAGTAGATTCAACTCGGAGTCACCATTAGTGTTTGATGCAAATTCTCCAAAGGTTGGTCAACTGAAGAACACACCAAAAATTCTTCAACTCTTTGGACACAACTTGTCCTAGTTGGTCCCATCGAGTGTGCTAGAAACTGTTGACGTAGTGGATTGCACCTAGGGCAAGGAGGCTGAGCTCCTACCTTCCACACGCAACAATGGAAACTCCCCTCTCGCCTGTGGGACTGGCGAAGCTGGAGGAGAGAGTCTCTAGGTAAGGGCTAGCTCCCTTTGATGCATCATGTTCGTTTCAGTAAGTGCTAATGCATATATATATATATATATATATATATATATATATATATATATATATATATAATGGGGGGGATGAAAAGGGAAAAAGATTTTAGGAAAACAAATCTACTCTAAGGAGGTGATGCACCAAAATAAATCAACCTTCTCATACTCACACTTAAGATCAGACAAACACATACATACACTTCAGACTTGGTAGAAGGACCAGGCTGTAAGAAACTCGGTAGGGAGGCTCTAATGGAAAATACAAAAAATAGATATTCACCAAGGTGCTGTGAAATGCACACTGTAAGTAATTTCTTCTATTTGTGCACTTCCAAATATAGCTCTCCTTGTCAGCTATAGAAATGGCACCTTGTAGACAACATATATGTTGGTGTCGAACCTATGAAAGGATCAAGAAATAATGACTAAACACAAACTAACACTCGAGACATACACAAAAATATCTATCCAAGATAGAGGTAAAAATGCGTTTATTGATTCAGGTGAAATTTTGCCAGGGCTACGCCTTACAAATGTGGAAGATCATTCTCAAATGACAAGTATCCAATATATAGAAGAAGAAAGGAGGCCTTTTGGTGCCCCTTTTTACAAGTGACCCATGTGCCTTCGAACATTGGGAAGAACAGGCTGCTTGAAACATAAATGTTGTATCAACCCTGACTTTGACTTCAGGCATTTCTTAACATGGTCGCATTATTTCATCATTGACTAAGACCACTCCTTGAAGGCACCTATGTAGCTTGTCTACTCATAAATATGAAATGGAGAAAAAGGGGCACACAGCTAGCTGTTTGCACCTTCCAATGGTCAATTCGCAGCCACTGTATCACCTACTAGAGTAATTTCTTGAATCGACACTCCCCTTCACCACTTGGACAAAATTTTTGCTACATGCTTGGCACTTTGTCTTTTCCCTATCTTTTCTCTTTCTGGCTCTTTCAGCCCTAGGGCTATCTTTTGACGGGTCGCTCAATTTCTAGGCCTTTTCCATGGTTAGCGCTCCTTTGGTTCGAAAGCAAACGGCTCTTTTACTGTGTTAGAATTGACATTCACACGGCTGTCATAGCTTTGAAAACCAACGACTAATTCACTTCCTTATATTTGACAGCTTTCGAGACATCACCATTCTTGGCAATTTCCCTCGGGCTTTTCTGCTTGTTGAACCGACCCTTTGAACCAATCGCGTTAAACCAAAGCGTTGAACCAGTTCAACAGTTCAATGCTGCACACCGAGCCGATTGGTTCAAAGGTAGTTGAACCATCTACTGAACCGAAGCGATGAACTTGAAGATTGAACCAAGCACCTGTAGAGTCTGTAGAAACTCCTAGACTTGTGCAAAATCAAAAAATGAATTGGCCTTAAATAGCAGGGGAATAAGGTGACCGATTTTTTGCCCTATTGGGAAAAAATGGTCAACAATAAGTATTCAAAAGAGAGAGGAAGGATATGTTTGCCAAGAGGCCTAGGAGCTTAGTAAAGGTAAGAATGAACAAGGATGTCAAGACAAGAAGAGTACCTGTGACAAGAAATCAAATTAGAGTTAAAAAAAGTGATTAAAGGAAGAAATCAGAGCTAGAGAGAAGTATTATGAGAGATATTCATCAAGTGTATATATCATCTCTTCATCAAGTGGTATTATAGTAGGTAAGATCTTAGAATAGTTTATGATTTTAAGTATTACAGGGTGTTTTTTGAGGTTGCATGAAGTTAAATTGCAGATGAAGAGAATTTTAAAAGTAGGTATAGAGACCATGCAAGAAGGTTTGAGAGTGATTATAGAAAGAGGAAAAGATAGAGTTAAAGATTTTGTGGTAGAAGAGTAACCCTAATAAGAGAGAAGAAAGACTCCAAGAAGAGGGGTAGTTCCAAGGTGGAAAATACTAAGACATGAGTGTCAATAGATTAGGTAGAGGAGAGAACCTAGGTTGAGACACCAAAGCAAGGTGAAAGAGACTTACTAGAGCAAGGTGAAAAATATTTGTTTGAGAGAATATGAAGATAGATAAGGCAAAGGTGAGGAATGTCTTAACAGAGTTACAGTGCCATAATGAGAGAAAGAAGAAGGAAGACCCAAACAGAAAAGGGTGGGTTATTGAAAAGGAAATGAGTGAGATAGATCAAAGGATATAAAGTATAAAGATCTTAGTGGAACTCATGCAAGTAGAGGAAATACAATGATATGGATGGGTAATGAGAAAGAAGAGAGTTAAGTGGCCTATAAGGTTATACATGGGATAAGAAGAAAGATTGTCATGAGAGGCAATGTGAATCAAAATAAGTTGTTATGTAGGTAGCTCAAGGAGGAGGTGAATAAGTTCATGATAAATAAACATGTTGGTAGATAAGAGGAAGATGAGAAACACCTTTTAGATAATGAGATAGTCATGGAGGATAATGCGAGGAAAAAACTAAGGGCATTAACAAAGAAACCTAAGAAGGAGGAGATGGAGGTAAACAAGCCTCAAGATTTTAAATATTATGATTTATTGTCATATGTGCATGTAGGTACAAAAGTGAAGAAATAAGAAGTTTATTCTAGGGACATAAAATTTTAAAGTATAAAGGAGATTAAGCATGGACAACATGCTTATGTTGAAGAGGAAGTTGATTGGGCAACAATGTATGGAGATACAAGGATTTATTACCCTGAGAGAGGAGAGATGCTTAGAGAAAGAGGCATTCAATAAGAAAGATGCCTCAATGAAGGTATAAAATAATAAAAATTGAATCAAGAGGATGGAGTCAAAGAGGTATAAAGCTCAAAAGTCTAAATTTGTATTGCATTAAGCAATTGAAGAGTATGAACATGAGTATGTAGGCAATGAAGAGTTGTTAGAAGAACAATAGGACCAACTATTTTTCTATGAGAGTTAGGATTGATTACAAGTAGATATGATAGCTTTGGAACATGCCACAAAAAATGGATAAAAGGATAAAGCATATTATAGAATAGTACTTGAGGAAATGAGCACTTGGCATGAGACAATAGAATCTCAAGAGAGGGAAATAGTGATGGATAAGGAAAAATACATCATGGATCAACAAGGGTGGATACAAGAAGAGTATGAAAGAGTGTCTAGCTTAACACATGTAGGATATGGAGTCAAAATACAATTGATGGTATAAGTTATGAAAGATCACAATGAATAAGAGGAGTTGATGTGGAGAGGATTGATGCAAGAGGCTGAAGATGATCAATTAGAGTAGTCAAAGTGGAAAGAAGGTGGAAGTTCTCATACAAGAGCTAGAGGTAGAATTACAATATGGATAAAAGGAGATTTCAAAGATAAAGAGTATGTTTCCCATTGAGACACTTCAAGAAGATGAAATTATAGGTCATATAAGGGGAAAAAATTAGAATCAAGTAATGAGTTGTAGGCAAGAAGATGGAAACACATTGGTACAAGATGAATCAAACAAAGTTGCAAGCCAAGGTAATCCTAAAACTATGAACAAGCTGAGCATAAAATCATTTAAGTTGATCAATGAAAAAATACTGGTAGATGATGATGAAATTAAAGAGTAAAAGTTAAGAGGAAAGGATAAGGAACTCAAGAAGATGAAATGGATGCCTAAAAAGGCTTAGAAAAAGATTACAAAAACAAGAGAGAGTGGAAAGGACCATGAGATCCTTGAAGAGACTATTAAATATCATGAATGTAAATTTATGTCCTAAGCATAGTGGTGAATATATGGAGATTCAAGAGAGGGAGTCACTCCATGATCACACGCAGAAAATAAGCAATGAGGTATAATATCTCATGATAGAGCAAGGTAAAGAGGAGGACAACCATATTCTTCACAAAGGAGATGATTAGATGAAGAAAGCATGTTTCAAGGAGAAAAATATCAATCCAAAAGTGATCAAAGGAAGGATCAAGAGTAAGTTATAATTGAGAGAGAAAATAAAGGGTAGTCTTAGCCCAATAACTAGTCCAAGTAGCATGCCTAGAGATGAAGAAAAAATACTCATGGAAGTAGAGTTACAAGCAAGTGAGCAAGATAATAAGCAAATGAAGAAAGGGAAAGGTAATAAGTTGGCCTATTTAATGGGTAATGTTACAATTTATTTGGTTGTTTTTTATGCATGATTATAGTAAGATAAAAGGTTACCAATAAATGTTGTGTTATGATGAATTTAAATTGGGCAAGGAAATGCCAATGCAAGATGAACAAGGAGGTTATGAGAAGATTCACCATGATAAGGTGGAGTGTCATGAAGAGGAAACCAAAAAGGATAGATATGAGAGTATGAAAAATATAAAGGAAGAACATATGCATAACAATCCATTAGAGCATAGGACCAAGGATAAAGCATTGTTAAGAAGATAGACTAGCAAGGAGTGCATGAACAAACCATGACATAGGTGGAAGGAAGCTATGGAGTAGGAGTAATAATGAAGAATAAGAACTAGAAATTTCAGGTATATCATGATGAATATAAATAAAATATGGAGGAGATGGAATATTAAGATGACAAAGAGTTGCAACATATCATGTACTTCATAGAGAAAGAAGACGAGTTGGTAAAGAGTCAAGAAAAGGCAAGGAGATAAAGACACAAGAACTAGCTGAGAAGAAATGAGAAAGATAAGAGAAAAAGTATAAAGAGGAGCTTATAAATTCATAACAAGAAGAATTGTAAAGTAAGGGAGAATTTGGACAATGTACATTTAAGTAGGAGTTCAAATTTTCCCACTTAGGGAGGTTGATATAGAGCATCACAAGTTGACATAAGTTGTTATTATGTTGAAAGTTTCATGTTATCCATTTATAGCTTGATATGGTTGAGAGAGGTATTTTATGGTCCCTTAGGTTGTGTTAGAGTAATTATGAGTCTTTAGTTTGTGTGTTATTTTCTCTTATGGAGTTTCCTACTAAAAAGGGAATTTGAGAATTTGAATTTTATAACTAGGTTTAGAGTGGTATTTTGGATCTTGTGAGGAATCCCAATGTTTTCGAATGTTATGAAGGGTCATAGTTGATCCTTGGAGTGTGTTTTAAGGTGTTTTAAATGTGAAATTCATAAAGAGAACAATATGAGCAAAGAAAGACAAGTATAACTGCCACCCTACGTAGAGTTGGCTAGGAAAAGAGAGTTATTTTGCATGTTTGCCATGATAAGAGGTTAGATTTGCATGTATTTATGTAATAATAATTGTATGAGAGTAGTATTAGGTTTATAGTCTTGGAGATATTCTAAGGATAAAGAGGTGGATTAGAAGATAATACAATAAAATATCAAGTTTTGCAAGAACTCTGCCTTCCTTACTATGCATGGTTGTTATGTGAATGACATCAATGAATAAAAAGAGAGCTTTTAGAGCTTGTTTTTGGGGATTTACATAGGTTTTTGATATTTAATAAATATCAAATTTTCATTTTAATTTTACTATAGTGACATATTGGCACTTATCTTTAGGCCTCAAGCTACTTTACTCAAGTTTTAAGAACTTTGTTTTTTGACACAATCAACGAGAGGGACAACAAAGTGTTTCTTTGTGTCTTATTCAAGGGTTGAAATGTTGAGAGGGAATTGGAATATATGTACAATGTTTATGATAATATTTACATTGGGAAGTTTGAGACTCAACCCAACTTTCCTATTATTAAACACAGTCCTACACAAACCATACATAATTATGCAAACTTGATGGTTAGAGATGTTTGCTGATTGTTTATGACCTAATAACCATTGGGGAAGGTGAAAAAAGTTGGGATAGACCCCATACAATATTTTTAAGTGTTTTAATAGGTCAAAAACTAATTCTAACCTTTTTTTAAGCTCTCGGCCTTACACAGGCCTGCAAGAACTAAACCAGGGTTTAAATCTTGCAAGTAGTATAACTTTTGTTCCCACTAGCCAAAATGCTTGGAAATTTGGGATATATTGTGTTTGAAGTTTTATAGAGGATTCATGAGGTTATAATTTGGTACCTGACTGTACAATTATATTTCTAAATATGTGTCTTTGGAATAGGCCTAAAGAGACATAATTGTTAAAGAGGTGTATTGAGTTAGTTGGTCTACCTTGAGAGTTGGGTTCTAAAAATTTATATTAAGCTATATGGGGATAAAAGGTATCTAAAAGTGTCTTTAGTTGGACTTAAATATTTTTATAATGTTCACATGTACTATATTTATGCTGAAACAAGGCTACAAGGAGCTAGGCTTCAAGAAGGAAAGAGTTGTTTGCTTGAGAGTTCTTGCTTGGAGATTGTGTCATGTCATTGGATGTGTATGAGAGTTCAAATAAGAAAGTGAATGGCCATAGGAATCCTAGTTTTTGGGTCAAGAACCTTGGAACCATGAATTATGTTTATGAGCCTATAGGAGAATGACAAGCTTAAACCAAGAATGGAGAGTGAGGTTTTGGAAATTGTGTATGAGGGGATGGTGTTTGACCTAAAGATGAGAGAGTGAAGAGTTAGATGAGGATGATAAGTATTATAGAGAGAGAAGAAGACTATGTTTTCCAAGAGTATTAGGCACCTAGTGAAGGTAATAATGAATAAAGGTATCAAGACAAGCAGAGTACCTATGACAAGAAATCAAATCAGAGTTCAAATAAGTGATTAAAGTAAAAAATTAGAACTAGGGAGATGTATGAGGAGAGATATTCATCAAGTGTATGGATCATCTCTTCATCATGGAGTTATTTGCACAAGTAACTCCTCCCATAACACACTTCCCTCATCTCTCTTTGGGAATAGGAAATTTTGCACACACCAAGGACGTCTTGTAAGGTCATGATGGGATTCTTGTAACTCCATCTTTTTTCTTGATCTATATAAAGATTCCTCTCCTCTTCCATTCTTCTACAACACAAAAACAACCTTGCTCTTGTAAAATTTTATGACTCTTTTGGCTTGAGGCAAATTTCTCTCACTCTCTTGACTTATACTTGTTATTATACTTGAGTTCATAATTTTTAAGACTTTTGATAGATTGTAGGGTTTTTCTCTATTTGACATTTTTCTCACTTGTCAACTCTCATCTCATTCTTATGGCTTGATTCTCTCTCGAGGTGTAATTGATTCATTTTTCATTCTTTTGATTTATTTTTTTAATGTTTTTATGCAATCTTGAAGACTAATCTAATAGAGTTTTTTTAAATCCTTAGTAGGCATAATGCTGTATCATAAAAAAAAACCCAAAGAAGATCCAAAACACTAATAACCATGGACCTTTACAAATGTTGATTCCTGAGAAACTTGCCAAATCACTTTGAATGATGAGAGAGCCCAAATGGTGATAAGTTTTGAATGGACCTTTCTTTCAGATACCATTCTATTTTGTGTGGCCAGTTGTTTTTATTTAAGATGGATTTACATTATTATAAGTCTATTCGATTAAAAATTTCAGATTATTTTACAAATATATTCTCACAAAAGAGACTTTTTCTCTAGGATAACTCACATGTGTCATCATCCCACTCATCCATGATGTGTCTATAGTCACAAAAATTACAAATCCTAACAACTAAGCATATAAGTGAGAGTCATCAACATGTCAATACACTGCTCATCCATGGAAAATATTCAATAGCACAAATTACAAATCTAAGTGATTGAGTAGATAAATAATATTGAGCCATATGTGTGCATCTCACTGAGTTAAGATCAATAGTCGAGGACATAGAGTTCCATTCTGAGTGATTAGGTGATAAGAGGCCACATGTCATCTTCTAAATAAGCTAATGCAAATAAATAAATATGCATTCCTGTCAAGTGAGGTGATGGCATACGTCATAATGGATGACTCAATAGTTGACTAAGAAATAAGAGGAAATGACAAAACACCATGTGGTGAATGACCTCGTGAAAGTTGACATCATGAAAATAAAATTCAAAATAGAATAGGCAGATAGAAAAGTCATTGTCTACAATTACTTCCCATGAATGGAGTATTTTTTAAACTAATTTCTGAGATAAACTAAATTAGCTACATGCTTGGGCCGAAAATGTAAAAGGAAAATACATTTACTACTTGTTATTATTGCAAATTGCTATCAGAGCTTGCTCATAAATAAAATCCTAATCTTTGTGACTTCACAAATATTTGTAGAAGAATTAAGATGGAAAATTAAAAAATCAATCCTGCTCCCTCCATGTTAAGTTTTAGTGGTAGCACTGAGTATACAAACATTATGTTTAATCCAGTCGTATTCAACCATAAACTACATCATTATGCAATAATATGGCTAGAGTTGGATGCAACATAACCCTACGGGATAGATGACCAATTATATTTACCCCCTTGAGAATATATAGATGATTTGTTGGTAATCAAAATTGTGGGACTACATAATGTGGCTACCAAAACATAGGCATTCACCTACATATTTGCCCTTTTTAATTTATTTATGGTTGGAGACTTCTTTGGGAACATTCTTCAATGTTTCAATAGCCCTTCCCCAATAACTTATCTGTCTAGAAATGATTTTTAAATATATTATAGACTCCTAGCCCCCAACATGACCTAAAACCAATTAGTTGTAAATGCTTAGTTGGTTGAGAAAAATGTTAAGGAAATTGAGGACATGGGCAATGACTAAAATAACTTTGTGTTAGTTGATCAGATAAAAAATACTCCAATGTTAGATTCAGTGATGGAATTCAAATCACCATGACCTTGTTAAATAGATTGTATTTCTTCCTTATCATTAGTTATGTCAAAGAAATTTGGGTCCCTCTCTTGGACATTATTTTGGCCACTAAAATGATGTTTTCTCTGGGATAAATCATTAGTTGCAACCTCAAATACTATATGAACTAGGTAGAGAATAGGCCCAATGAACATTTTTATATGATGTCATATCCACTGGATGCGGTCATGATAATTATCACTCCTTCCAGGGATAATGTAATGAAATTACTTCAAGAATTAAGTATAACAGCAGAATTATATCTAAATATGACTGAAATATATCCAAATATATGATAATAGATAAGCCACTTCGAGGGGGAAACCTCCACAAGCTTCAATAAGATCAGAATTGACAATATGATGATAAATGATTACCCACTACCTCTTATATATAGTCTATCTAGGCCATGGTTACTCCATAGGCCGACCTACTAATCAAAAGAAAGCATAGATAAATGTAATATAATGTCAAAGAGGGATAAGTAAGCCACAAGTCAGCGAATACTATCCTCATACATGTGATAGGTTAGGGGCGTAGCATGCCCTTCCACTTCAAACCAACGTTGAACAACTCTGGATGTTGTTGCAGAAAATCTTCACCTTCCCAAGTTGCATCTTCACTGCTTTGGTTTTTCCACTTGATCAAATATTCGCTAATCTCTCTGGTTCTCAACCTCTTAGTACGTGTTTGGAGGATTTTCTCTAGTTCTAAAATGACTCGTCCTTCTTCATCTAGTTCTGGGAGCTCTGTCTGGGCATAAACTTTCTATCTAATGACCTTCTTCAAACAAGAAACATGAAATACTGGGTGTATGTGAGATGAATGAGGTAACTCAAGCTTGTAAGCCACACTTCCAATTTTTTGTAGAACATGATAAGGGCCATAATACTTAGGAGCAAGTTTGTTGTCCTTTTTCTATTGCTTCAAGAACATCTGCTTGTAAGGCTGCAAACGAAAAAATACCTAGTCACCAACCTCAAAATTTTGCTCACTACGGTGTTGATCTGCTTGTTGCTTCATCCTATTTTGTGCCAAGGCCAAATTCTCTCTTAAACTAGCCAAAACCTCTTGTTGATGTTGAATTTGCTCTTCCACATCTCGAACCTTGGTGTGCACCTTTAATGAAGAAGTGATGGAAGGTGGATGGTACCCATATAGTGCTAGAAATGGAGACATTTTAGAAGAGGTATGGAAAGATGTGTTATACCACCATTCTACAAGTGGTAGCCATTTAACCCAATGTTCTTATTTATCTGATACAAAACAACGGAGATACCCCTCTAAACATTTGTTAACCACTTTAGTTTGTCCATTAGATTGGGGGTGGTAAGATGAGCTATGAGCTAGCTGAGTATCCAAACAAGAAAATAGTTCAGTCCAGAAATTACTAGTGAAAACAGGATCATCATCACTTACAATTATTTTTGGGGTTCCATGTAATTTGAGAACTGCTTCCATAAAAATAGTCGCTATTATACTTGCTGAACATGGGTGTGAGAGAGCACAAAAATGGGCATATTTTGTAAGCCTATCCACAATGACCAAAATAACATTCTTACCTTCAGAACAAGGCAACCCAGTGATGAAATCCATGGAAACCTCCTCCCACCTTTGACTAGGAATTGCTAACGGTTGTAACAAACCTGGGGTCTTCACTATTTCACCTTTATTCTGTTGGCATATCAAGCACTCTTCCACAAACTTTTGTAAATCTCCCTTGAGTACTTCCCAAAATAATTCTTTCTTAATTCTATGATAAGTTTTCAAGAACCCTGAGTGTCCCTCAATTGGAGATGCATGCAACTCTGCAAGAATCTTATGCTTAAGCTCTGAATTTTTGCACTAGTATAACCTACCCTTCTACCATAGGGCATTACCTTTCCATTCAAATTTGTCAGACGATAAATTACCTTGTTGGAGATTTTGAATCAAAACCTGTGTATCCTTGTCTTTCTCCCATTCTAACCTAGCTTCATCCACCCAATCTACTTGCAATATGGACATTGCACAAAGTAATGCTTATGTGGATGCATCCCGTCTAGATAGTGCATCTGCTACTACATTATCTTTACCCTTCTTGTATATGATTTCAAAATCATAACCCAACATTTTGGTTACCCATTTTTGTTGTTCCTCAGATGATAATCTTTGCTCTGAAAAGTATTTGAGACGATCATGATCCGTTTTCACCTTAAAGTGTCTACCCATCAGATAAGGCCTCCATTGTTTAACTGCATGAAGAATAGCCATCATTTCTTTCTCATAGATAGGTTTTTGTAGATTCTGACCTTTGAATTGATGACTTTCAAATGCAATGGGTCTTCCTTCCTGCATTAGTACTGCCCCCAATCCAGACCCAAAAGCATCACATTCAACAGTGAATGTTTGTGAGAAGTCTAGAGTAGCCAAAACTGGAGTGGTGCACATAGTTACTTTTAGTTTCTCAAATGCTTTGGTGGCATCATCATTCCAATGGAAAGCATCCTTCTTTAACAATGTAGTGAGTGGAGCTGCTATGCTACCATAACCTTTCACAAATCTTCTATAGTAACCTGTTAGTCCAAGGAACCCTCAAAGGTTTTTGAGAGTTTTTGGCATGGGCCATTCCATTATCGCTTTGATCTTCTGGGGATCAACTTTGACCCCTTCATGAGAAACAATGTGATGGAGGTACTCTACCTCTTGTACTACAAAAGCACATTTAGATGGCTTCGCATAAGGTTGGTGCTTCTCCAAAACTATCAACACTTGTTTCACATGTTGCAGATGTGCTTCCCATGTCTGACTATAAATCAATATGTCATCAAAGAAAACTAGCACAAAATTCCTTAAAAAAGGCCTAAAAACAGTGTTCATCAAGCTCTAAAAAGTAGATGGTGCATTTGTAAGACCAAAGCGCATTACCAAAAATTCACAATGGCCCTCATGTGTTCTAAAAGTAATTTTATGAACATCTTCATCCTTGATTCTAATTTGATGGTACCCCGAGCAAAGATCCAATTTTGTGAAATAATTAGCACCATGCAACTCATCAAGTAAATCATCAATTACTGGAATAGGAAACTTATCTTTGATGGTGTACTTGTTGAGTTCCCTATAATCTGGGCACATCCTCCATGTGTCATCCTTCTTCTGCACCATGACCACTGGTGATGAATATGCACATTGGCTACGCTTGATGATCCCTGCCTCCAGCATCTCATGGACTATCTTTTCAATTACACTCTTTTGTGCATATGGATATCTATATGGTCTGATATTTAGTGGTTGACTACCTGGAATTAGTTGAATGGCATGATCATGTTCTCTTTTTGGTGGTAGTCCTTTTGGCATGGCCCCAAAAATAGATGAGTGGTCTTCAAGAATTATTTGTAGATCAGGATGTGTAGATACCTGTGTAGGTTGAACTTCTATGGAGCATAATCATGCAATAATTCCCTCTACCCCCTTTTTTAGCATCTTGGTCATCTGATGTGAACTAATCAATTGTGGAGATTTTGCATGTAATCCATGTAGTTCAATTTTCTTACCTTCAGAATGAAAGCGCATGAATAGTTCTTGGAAGTTCATCTCAATGGTACCTAAGGTTGTGAGCCATTGGACTCCCAAAACAATGTCTGTGTTACCCATGGGAATAGCAAACAAAGGAGAGTCAAGATTTTACCCACCCATAGTAAGATTAATACTATGGCATTTGCCTGAACAATTTATTGTGCCACCATCTGCAATCATGACCTGAAATTTTGGTGTTGGGTAGATGAAACAGTTCAATCGAGTGGCCAACTTATGGTTTATAAAGTTATGTGTGCTCCCTGAATCAATCAACACTGTCACCTGTTTCTTGAGGAAACCCACCACCTTAAGAGTTTGTGGAGTTTTAATACCTGCAAGTGCATGACAAGAGATTATAGGTTGGGAATCTTCAGGTACCTCCTCTATATCTTCCTCATCATCATTGGAGGCATCATCGGCTTCTTCATCTTTGTTTGGTCCCTCAATGTATAATAACTTCTTCTCAACACATCTATGTCCTTTACTCCACTTACTATCACAACCAAAACATAATCCTTTTGAACGCTTTTCTTCAATTTGTTGAGGGTTCAATCTAGTAGGTGGAGGAAATGTTGGTGACGATATGCTACGATCTTTGAAGTGAGTGAATGGCTACTTTTTGTTGGCTATGAATTTTTCCTCAGCTCTATGTGTTAGGATAATAAAATCAGAAATATTAAGTGGATTAAACATGCGTACCTCATGTTGAATGTGGTCCTTGAGTCCACCCAAAAATAGGTCATTCAAGTTTGCTTCAAAAATTGTCTCCACACGTAATGATAGGTTCTGAAAATGATGAATATAATCCTTGACGGAGCCAGTTTGTCACAATTTTTCTAGTTGGATAAAGTAATTCTTTGTCACACTATTGCCATAGTGTAATTATAGCTCCTCTGTAAAAACTGACTAGGTGACATTGAGAGTCAACTTTTTCTTTTGAGCACACAACCATCAATACCAAATGAATTGATCAGGTTCAAGATACAAGGATGCCATGGTAACCTTCTGTCCACTTGGAATCTGATGTAGGTCAAAAAAACTCTCCATTTGGTTGAGCCAATTGAGTGGATCTTTTCCATCAAATTTGTGCATATCCACCTTTGGTAATAGGTTCCTCTGTGGCCATGGAGTTAGATTTCAAGTAGACTGGTTAGGAGAACCACCCTAGTGGGTTTGTGAAATAGAGTTAGCTTGATGATTTGACTGATTAATGTTCAAAGCTATCATGATATCTCCCAAACTATCTTGTATGGATTGCATATTAGATTGAATGTCTTGCACCTCACTCTGAATGCCTTGCACACTATAGTCAAGCTGGCTCACTTTGTGATCTATGTTAGAAAACCCTAGTACAAAGGGTCTAGTACATCCCCCTTATAAATCCATCTCTTCCTTGTTAGAAATTTTACCTAGAGTTTCAACACCCTTCCCTTGGCCCTGAGTTTGTGGACCTACCATAAAAGGGTTTTACGATGTCGACTATTATTGGCACTTTTGACCCAGCATTGACCAAGTGATTTTGGAATTATGTCGGCCTCAAATCAAAATATATAAAGAACATACCGTATCAAATTTTTTCTAAGCTTTCCAAAAAGTAAATAACTCAGAATAAATTCTTTGAATTGCGCACTATAGAGCAATTTTATGAAAAAACCATAAAATAGCGATAACTTTTGTAAAACAGATCCAGATGAGCTGAAATTTTAAGGGAAGCTTAATTTGATTATTTCTCACCTCCAGTAAAAAATTTTTAGAGAAATTTGTAACTATTTTTTATGTATCATAAAATTTAAAAATTTAGTGTTTCGCCCACAAGATTGCCCAAATCGCAGCTCTGATACCACTTGTAATGAAATTACTTCAAGAATTAAGTATACCAATGAATTATATCCAAATATGACTGAAATATATCCAAATATATGATAATAGATAAGCCACTTCGAGGGGGCAACCTCCACAAGCTTCAATAAGAGTAGAATTCACAATATGATGATAAATGATTACCCACTACCTCCTATATATAGTCTATCTAGGCCATGGTTACTCCATAGGCCGACCTACTAATCAAAAGAAAGCATATATAAATGTAATATAATGTCAAATATGGATAAATAAGCCACAATTCGGCTAATACTATCCTCGTACATGTGATAGGTTAGGGGCATAGCAGAAGAACCATGGAGGCCTTCATTACAAAAACCTAACAACAAGATTTGTGAAGATCATAGTGTCTTCCACATATACAGATTCAGAAAGCAAATAGAAAGGATAATAGACATCTTATATCCCATAATATATAAGGCCACAAATGGGCAACCTATGCCTAGGTTTTCAAATCACATAATAAGGATAATTGAGACGATGGGAGATTATTGGTTCTATCCTGAAACACACAATGATCAAAATTGAAGGCTCATTCAAAGATCTATTATTGTTGCCTTGCTATGTCCCAAACAAGTTAGTTGAACAAGAAATAGAATCTTAACTATCCAATAGTGTGGACCAAGATTTGAAATCATCTAGGTTATGGGTCATCCATAAAAGCCCTCTCGATATAGGTAAGAAAAAATATACATTATTTAAATATCTTCATCAAAATATCAAGCACAAAAATTAGTTTAACTTGCACATGACATACTTTAGACACTAGGACTCGAGATAGGTAATTTCCAAATCTCTTACGGATTATGGAAATATGACAAAGGTAAAGTATGGGAATCATACATACTTACATAACCTAATATTTATGAATGCATTTGATGATTCAGAAGTTTACAAGTAGATGCAATCATTTAATATGTCCAAGAGGGTGGCACAAAGGATACAATATGATCCTTCTATTACTCCACATGATGTTAAAGAGATAGACAAGGATGAGGAGGTGGCCATAGAGCAGAAGATACACCAGCTAAGACAAACCAATAAATAAGGGATACGATATTTAGGGGTCTCCAAAGGCTTTTGAGTGCCACTCCTCCACCCTTCTCACTATATATGGAAACATCTTCAATTCTTAGGAGACCCACTGATCCTACCCCACAAGCCTTAAAGACCTGAACTACAAAGATACCTCAGGTAATCACTCCTCTTGATTCTCCACCAAATCTATTTACTATTGATCCTCCTTTAATATATACATATAAGATGAAAAAATGAATCTTTTAGGCCACTCTACAAGCTCCAAATATCATAGGAGTGGGGGAAAAGCCACCAAACTATGTAAGTGTATCATCAGGACCTTCATATGTTGAGATTGAAGAGAATGAATCATTAGAGGAGATTAGATTGGGTAGTCTTGGAGAGTATGTAGTACAAAAAAACACTGAGGGCCACCCGCTTAGCCATCCACTTCCTTATCCAAAGTTGAAAAGTCATAGGCAACAAACATATCTAGTATGGGGTTTGCTATCATTTAAGGATCTACTAGGGAAGATAATACCAAGGAGTCCCATATTACTATGAATATGTCAACATTTATTGGCACTAGTAGTATGAATAAAAATGATACAACAAACATGGTTACAATTTCAACTCAGATTATTGTCACTCCTACTACTATAGATTCAAGGACAAGTGCTCCTTTTAACAAAGCTTTAACACAGGCAAGTTTTAGAAGTCCCAAGTCTTTGTTTCTTCTATTCCTATTACCATTAATACTACAAGAATTTATTATGCTTCCATTGCTAAATTTTTGTAAGGATTAAGCCAAACTCCATTGAGTCATTCATTTCCTTCCACTACTACTAGTCAAGGTTCCACAAGAACTAGGGTACATTTTGAGGACCTAGTGTCCAAATCCATTTCTACCAGCCAGTCAACACAATCAAGGCCTTACACACATTTTGGGATGCCCATTATATAGGCCACCCAAATATAATATTCAATAATTTCTATACATAAGACCCTAGACTTAAATAAATTCATTATAAATACTCCCTCACTAATAAGTAGTACAACTTGGAGAAATGATTTGCCTATTTTTCCTAAACCCCTTACATCCGCCATGCCATCTTCCATGGTTGATATTACACCTACATTGTTTATGAAACCATAAGGAAATCCTTCACTCCCTACTTCCTAATCTTTTGCCCAAACTATTGAGTATACTCTCATGGTGTTCCATGCATGGATACAAAAAATGGAGAAAGAAGAAGCGACAAAGCGAGATTCAGTTATCACAACAAACAAAAGTCACCATGCAATTTTATAAAGTTACTAATACACTAAATAGAGTGAAGAAGAACACAATAATGGTTGAGGATAAGCCTATTGAATTTTATAAACAAGAGGAATTATTTTCATTGACAAAGAAATGGAAAATAAGACCTAGAGATGTAGAGAAATTTTAATAAGACCTTATTATAATGGTTGATGTAGTTGGGGGATGCTTAATCAGATGTTTAGGAGACTGAAATAATCCAAAAATATATTAGATGAATAGAATGTGATTGAGGATCCCAAATATATAATTGATAGTATGCAAAATTATGTTAAGACTCTATCCCACATTTTGAGCTCCATTAAAGCAATAAGAGCATAATCCCAACCACTAGGGAGACGTGGTCAAGTTTCATGAATAAATGAAGGATTGGGATGCCAAATTGAGCTTCATCAATAAAGCTACTCAATTAAGACATACTAACACTTGAATTTGATGCTTGTAACTGCTATAACTCTGGTATAGAACTATGTAGGTACTAAGAAGGCTCAGTTAGTAGAGCAGAATCAATAAAGTTAAGGTTTGGTTCAATAATTTATAAATGAAGAGAAATTAACTATTCAAGTTCTCATAGATATAAGGATTATAGGTGTGTTTACACCATAATGAGAAATTATCATCAAACCCTTTTTTGAGAGTTTATTATAGGTTGTAGTTGAAAACTTTAAGGCAGAAGTGGAAAGCACCACTTACAGAACTAATGAGCCAAATAGTAAAATTTATCACATCTACTAGAGATAAGGTGGCTTAGATAGAGACACTGCATGTATCTTTAAAATATTCTATCATTGTACACAAGAATGATGGACAAAATTCCACTATTATTTAGAGGGTCCATCATTGATTTGGAGATTGTTGAGATGGATTTTTCAGCAAACATGGGTGACTAAAAAAGGTTACATGCATAAGTAGAGTCAACCACTTAAATTCACTATTTTTTATCTCAAGCACAACCTTCGTCACATCGAGTTCAAATTTTGATAACTAAGTCTATTTTCTTGGGATATAATATAGTATATAATCCAAATTGAATCAATGCTAGTGATCGCATCAACTATTTTACCTCTAGTGCCACCTTCATAATGACAACATTTATGAAAGCTAATTCAATAAGAAATTCCACAATGACACTATAATTATTTGAATTAAAATTAAAATTGTATCGGTAGTTCTAACTAAGACTTCTTGCAAATCGTGATCTATTTTATTTAGTTGCGACTTATTTTTTATGGAAAAGGCTTTCGTACCTAAATCGGGATTATATTTAATATATTGTATTCATGCAAAAATTACATGATTTTTGATGTATAATCTTTATTTAGACACTTTAAAATTATATTGAACTTCAAGGTTGAGGCATCCCCATCCCAAGCTATAAGTATATGCTTATTGAACATTGTAAAGGGAGGAGTTATTTTTACAATTAATACAAGCTAGGGAAGTTTTTGATTGTTATGTAAGTTTGTGTTAAATTGTTGTCTCTTCCAAAATTTGTGTCTTATGAGGAATTTCTATTAAGTAATTAAAATCTGGAATAGGCTGTGTGAATGTTTATTTAAAATTAGTCAGTTTGGATAACTTGTTAGTTTGAGTAATCATTAATTATAGATCATACATATTATTGGTTAGAGACATAGGATGTGCTATATAATATGGTTCTAATCATATATTTGATTTTAGCCAATGAATATGTTTCAATTGTTTCCTTTGATGATTAATTATGTTTGTGTGTATATTGTGTTGACATCAACTTGTATCAGATATTAGTTCTTGACATTTACTTGGCCTAGGATAGAAAAATGGCTTACTTGGAAGGGTTTAGACTTTAGTTGAGTCACATAGCACTAAATTTTTTCCTTACCCTTTCCTTCCTTTCATATTTTTTGAAAAAATCACCTTAGGTTAGATCCACCCATCCATCTCAAGTAGAATCTAGATAGGCATCATATCCAAACCATTTGTGGTTAATAACCACTCCACTCACCACTATTTCACCATGTGGTTATTTATAAAATTGAGATCTACAACTTGTGCCTTGGATTGAATCTTTCACCAAGCCTAAAACATTAGGGGCCTTCTCGTAAGAACCCTTGGTGTGCATAAAACCCACATCAACACTACTTTGTACACTCCACAATAAAATGGGTTCATGTAAAGGAGAAATACGGGGGTTATAGAGTTGGTGATATACATGGTGCATAACCAGAATATACCATATTGGTAGTAGGTGAAAGGTGTTAATATAGAAGTCTACATCCTTAACCAATGTCCTTGTAAAGCATTATAGGATGTCACTTCGAAGGAAACATGGTTAGGTATGAAACCATCTATAAGTGACTTTTTCGTTTTCAGTTCCATTTCTTTTGTATTAATTTCATATGATGATAAGTAATTTAGATGCAAAAAGGAAGACATATATGCTCTTTCGTTATAGGGAACAATCAAAATCTTACAGGATACTAAGTATCTCTATGCAAAAAAAAAATATTAATAGAGATAAGGCTATAGATGAGAAAATATGCTTAATCTCAAAATATGATAAATTTATAGATGATATTGGATGGGTCTGATAATTCTAGAAAATTTTATGGTGTTTAAATAAAATAAGGCTCAAACTCAAGAACATCAATTGAGTTATGCTCCAAAGATATTTAATTAAGAGCAAAGTGATTCTCAATTTTCAAAGCCAAATCATGAGGGCCATCAAAGAAGACCAAATTGGTATTCTACCATGATGAGGAATGTTATAGAGGGTGAATTACCATGGGAAATGGAAGGCTGATCTAAATGACTGGGAAACAAATGGTGGAAGGTGGTGAGTGGGTAATTATTTTTATTAATTCTATTGCTCTGTATGTATTTGAGCTTAGCCCATTTGAAGAGGTAAAAGCAAAACATGAATGGGAATTTGTCAAGAAAGAGAAATTCATGGCCTTAATGTAAAATAAGATTTGGTTGTTGTCTGATTACCCCAAGGGAATAAGTTTATTAGTTGTAAATGGGTTTAGAAATTCAAATGGTTATTTGGACAAGCATAAATATCGTTTTTTCACTAAATTATATGTACACTAAGAAGGGATAGACTCTAAAGATAAATTTTCCCCCATTACAAAGATGGTAAAATTTTAGTTGGCTATCTCCATTGCTACTTGGTTTGGATGGAAGGTATATCAAATAGATGCTAAAAGTGCCTTATTAAATGGAAAATTGGCAAATAAGGTATACATGGTTTAGCCACAATGATTCTAAGGTCCTGGATTTTTTGTAGGTTAGTTAAGTGTTTGTATGGACTTAAGTAGGATTCTTGAGCCTTGGATTTCAAAATTGATCAATATATTAGGGGTTCAAGATTTAAAAGAAACTATTATATTATAAATCTCTACATAAAAATTACTGGTTATTACACAGTGATCCTAATTGTTTATGTCAATGATATTTCCATCACCAAAAACACGTTTGATATAATTCAATGGGTGAAATATCATATTTGTTTTGTTTTTTAAATGACTGATTTGTACCTCCTAAATAATTGTTTAGGTGTATAATTTTATCAATCTAATCATGATATTTTTTTAAATAAAAAACTAAGTATGCCAAATATCTTTTAGAAAATTTTAACATGACTAAAATTAATCCAACATCTACACCTATGGATGTTGGTATGCAACTCTCAACTTGGAATGATTCACCACTGGTAAATTAATGAGTGTATCATTAATTGGTGGGTAGTTTGATTTATATTACTACCACTCGACTAAACTTATGTTTTGTAGTTATTTTTCTTTTCCGATTCATATCTAAGCCACAAGAAAAATAATTAAAAGCTGAAAAATAAGTCCTTTGATATGTCAAAGTAACTCTCAACTTTCACATTTTATATCATAGATCTAGATATATTGAATCCAATTGGGATGGATCACGTGATACTAGGAATTTTACAAAAATATATGTTTTCTCTCTTGGTTCAAGAGTAATATCCTACTTGAGCAAGCTATAATATAGATCTACCTTATCTTCCACTGAGGCATAATATAAAGCAACCATCATTATAAATTGTGAGGAAATATGGTTATGAAGGATATTGGTTCATCTTCAATTTTACCTAACATCATCGACTTCACTTTTGTAAGAGAATCAAAGTGTTCTCAAAATGGTAAAAAACTTGGTCTATCATGGAAAATCCAAACATATTGAATTTCATTGTCATTAAATTTAGTAGGTTCTCTTTATTATTGTCCTATAGATGAATAATAGTTGGTATAATGACTAAATCTCCTTGCAAAAATATATTTGTCAATTTTAGAAATAAAATTGAGGTTATATCTCAATTATTCTTTAAGGAGGGATATTAGATAGATTAACTTTTAATTAGGAAAACTAATAGTTATCATGTTTGCTAGATTAAATTAATATATACAAAATATGTTATCCTTAATTTATTCATGTGTTTGTTATATAGTTGAGGACTTTGTTATGCATTGAAGCTTATTTAAATCAACCATCAAATAATGTAATTTCATAACTTGATTAATTAAAATTATTAAATATAGATCAATGTAGATTGACTTGAAATTACGTAGCTAAATCTTAATAATCATATTTCATCTTTAATCTTAAAATGTATTTTTTAATTTAAAATTATACAATTATTTTAATATATATATTTTTATTATTATATCCCATCAATGAACACAAGCATTGGGTTTCACATTAACTCTTTACACAATTTTAAGATTAAAAAATAATTATCCCCTTTTATCATTAGTTTTCATATCTTCCCCTAATCTTTAAAATCCATGCAAATGTCAATCATATATGACTATTTAAAGAGACATATAAAGTTAAGATGTATAAATAAAAAATATTAGTACCTTTACATCCATAAAGTTGATATATGTAAATGTTTCATTGGAAACATAGACTAAAGTATAATACACATCACTTTAGAATATTGATTCATTTATTATAATATATTTTTTCATTGTTATCATCTTACATAAACTCCATATAATTTTCATTGGAGAAACACCTTGATTTTTCATGATTGACATCAAACCCCTCCACATTTCAAACTAGTGTTAATGTTTGGCTCTACTTGGATAATAGTATATTTAAATCTCAACACCATAAATTCAATCACACTCACCATGGGCCATATACCAATTTGCAATAACTTTAGAAAATTAGTCTTAATTTGAATTTCCTTATTAGTAAGGTATAAATGATATTATTAATGTAATTAACTTAATTTTTATGAGCCACTAAATTTGAAAAGGTTATATCTCATCGTAATAACACCATTATGTATTTTCAACCTCCTTTGGATTAAGATGTTCTTTTTGATGTCTGCACATACACACACACAACTAAATGAAACTCTAATAAGACTTGGTCGCATATCATTATTAACTAAAACATGATGGAATTTCTAATAAGCATTTGAGCAACACTTCCCATACCTACAACAAAATTTAGGGACACTATCCTCTAAATAAGAAAAAATTATGATGCATTTAAATAGACCATTGTATTATGTTGTATATTATTATGTATTATAACATGCATATATCTCTATGTAGATCCTATAGAATCATTCTTATAAATATTGCTTCTCTTATAAAATTCCTCTTAAAATATTCCTTATACACTGTTATATTCTTTTATCTCCGCATAATAAAAATGAGTGTACTGATTATATAGTTACAATGATATCTTTATGTGAATTTATTTGCTTTTGATCACCTCGTTGTAATTGCATATCATTTTGCAATCGTGATCATATTAGGTAGGCATGACTGGTACAAAATATTTTATTAGTTATTTGAAGAATGGTAGAGAAATTGTCTTAATGTATTGATTGCTTCAAGAAGAATTGTTATAACATTTTGGTATTAACTTGAAATACCATAGGGCCTATAGATATATGTACACACCAAAATTTTACACGATGCAACATTTTTAAAATATTATTATGATGTGAGGACTAAATCTAAATAATATGCTAAGACCCATTATCTTCCTAACTCTTTCTTTTCTTGTTTTCCAAACATTGCCTACATGGAAAATTTGTAAAAGATGACTTTAAACTTTTCGATCTTGAAATTTTCATGGTGCATGATAAAACTGCCATAGAGGTTACATAACCATCCGGTGGTTTTCACAACCACCTTAGCGGTTCTTTGAACCACCACCCTACATATAGTGGTGGTTCCATCATTGTCTGTGAGACATTGTATGAAAACTAAAAAGTATGTGTTTTTCATTTTTTTGCATGTTCTCCACTTTTTTTTAAATTGTGCTTCACCCAATTAGAACCCTAACAACCCATTCAACTACAAATCAACCTGAGTAAGCCTCCAATAATTCCTAGTAAACTCTTAATAAATTATTGTTAACTCTCACATGCAAAAATTACCCCATTCATTACAAAAAAAAAATTGTTTGGTGAAAATTAGACTAGAAAATTTCAAGAATTTGTAGCCGACACTTTGCCATTTTTAAAAACAACCACAAAACAATTGTGAGATTAGAATTTTTTCACATTGAAGAACTTAGATAGATTTTTTTCCAGAGATTAAGAAGCCATAGTGCACCTTCTATTCTTTCCTTGAATCTTAGCCATATACCAAATGGGGTTTCCTTTCACCGTCTCTAAATTGGAGTGGAAAATTTCACAAGAGAATAACTTGCACTATATTCCTATGAAATCCAACTACAACACGACTAAACTTTTATTTTATTCATTGCTTTCCATTTTATCATTATAAATCCTTATTTTAGAAGGAATTCTGAGATCAATATTGAGTAAAATATAAGGAGGCAGTAGCCTAACGATCAGGAGACTTACAACTTCAACCATCATTCTTCTAATCTACTATCTTTCTTTTTTAGATTGGGGGGTTTTATTTCTTTTTCTTGCTTTCTTGTGTTTCTATTAGATTAGTTTTTCTTTGTCAAAATTTTATTTACAATTATAAAAAAAGACAAAAATAACAACCATTTCTTTGAATCTATAGGATTGCAATTCATTAGTTTTTTAAAATTTCCTTTGCATGTCAAACCTAAAAACACAAAATAAAATAATCCACAACAACATATAAATTATATCATCTTAACTATGCATATAAAATCTAAACATTTAAATATTTAGTTTCTTTAAATTTCAGCAATTCATCTTGTCTTAACTTTGCATTCATAGTCTAATAATTAATTAGATTTTGCTTCCATTTGCATATCACATTATAGAACCAAGAAATTGAGAGATCTAACCAATAATTTCGTTTTCAACATTAGTAAATATTATGCATGCTTTTAACTAAATTTAAAAATACAAAGACAATTATGTTTAGTTAAAGATCTTCATTTACATATCAAATTAGAGAAGCACAAATCCTTCAAAAGAAAGAGTATACATTTAATTATTATTTATAACATTTGAACACCGTTTACATGCATAAATCACTCAAGTTATAATCTCATACTCAATTGTGCATTTTAGTATTCAAACCATTCATTTATTCTAGTTTGCATTCATTCATATTTGAAATTAGTTGAGTATATTTAACCATCTAGTTAATGATCTTGCATTTATTAAATAAAAAACACATAAAATTAACATCTAGCTAGTTAGAGTTAGATTCTATCATTTAATTATCCAATTTTGTAATCATATAAGCATCCAAAAAGCAAATAAATAAACAATTTTTTTCATTTTCAGGATAATGTTTCATTCAGTTCATTAAAAATGTAGAAGTTTACATTTCACTTCATCATTTTCAGATATTATTCTCTTTGGTAGAAAAGACATTTCAAGTTTTCATTGGAAACTTTCACTTAACAAAACATTAGTTAACAAAACTATTCACTCAAACATTCTGAAAATCAAAACCAAAAATTAGCATAAACAAAAAACTCTCCTAATCATCCTGACATCCTTAAATCATGCTCTCAAAACAAACACATCCACATAGGGTAGTAAATTTATCATGAATAGTTGCTCTCATTCTAGTAGAGAATATTCAAATAAATATAAACTCTGAGCTCCAACTGAAAGTATTTAGCTCTACGACATTGCCAAACTTGATCATGAGTCAACTAGAGGCCCTAGATGAACAAACAAGATTATTAGAAACTCAATTAGCTAGGAAGATTCACTTATTAACTACCAAGAAATAAGTCTCCAAATATAATTTGATTCTTTATTCTTAGGTCTAACCTCATCTAATTTCATTATCTTTATAGATGACATTTCTTGGAAAAAATCAACACAATTGAGTCGATCAAATATGGTGTATTAGTCAACCAAATTTCTACCCCTTCATAAAAAATAATATCAATTAGGATTTTCAATTTCTAGTTCTTTTAGAGTTAGATAATTCTAGAGACCTTATCCTCAAAGAATTTGATTCCTTCAATGAACATTTTGAAGTAGCCAAGTGATATTGGGATAAACATGTCCAGGCAAATCAACCAACTCATCCCACTCAATAAGCTCAAAGTAATCAGCCAAATCAACTAGCTCATCTCATTCAATGAGCTCAAATCCATGAAAACATCAACATGGTAAGTAAATTAGTATCGAACCATCATTCCATTAGTTTTCTCAACCTAACCTTAGGAATTTGAGCACACAAGGGCATCCTGTCACTTTCCATGCATAAAAATCTAGTGAACTCGATGTGAAAGACTTTTCCTTTTGCATTTTCCATTTTGCATTTTCTTTTATTTTATTGTTTCCATATTTTATCCTCTTCCATTTATTATTTTTGTGTCTATACACCCCCCAAATATGTCTGGAGATGTTTTTGACATGTCTTATGGCCTTTATGCCTTTAAAAGTAACGTTAAATTCAAGAGAATCCCTCACTATCCAATTAGTCTAATTTGAAAAATCAACAAAATCTAAAGATCAATAATTTGTCTCTGTCCTACAACTCTTCTTCATTCATTCCACACACCAAGTATCATGTGGTGATAGAATATTTTTTGAGACTATTTGGAAATACTAAAAAATTACAATGATTCAAATGACATGGCTGGTGGAGGTGCACTGTGTCCATGTTTTTGAACTAGGTCATTTATTAGCTTACAAACCACTGCCATTGAGAGAATTGAGAGATTTGATCCATACAACAATAGGATTCACACTCAAGAAGAGGGGTTGGTTAGGATACCATTACTTCCTCCACCTCCTAGTCCACCATAATCTAATCCATAACATCTTGAACAACCTAGAGTGATAGAACATTTTTGAGGCTATTTGGAAACACTAAAAAATTACAATGATTCAAATGACATGGTTGGTGGAGGTACACTATGTCCATGTTTTTTAACTAGGTCATCTATTAGCCTACAAACCACTGATATTGAGAGAATTGAGAGATTTGATTCATACAACAATAGGATTCACACTCAAGAAGAGGGGTTGGTTAGGATACCATTAGTTCTTCCACCTCCTAGTCCACCACAATATAATCCATAACATTCTGAACAACTTAGAGTGACCCCTTTCGAGCAATATAATGTGAGTCAATTCATCCTAAGCTACCAACCTATTCCTTAAGAACCTCTTATAAGGGAGACCTCCAAATAAGATACCATACCCAATGTGAATGACCTCATCTCCATGTTGGTGGGATGCATTTTAGACCTCGAGAATAATCAAACTTCATTCCAAACATGTCCTTTAAATTAGGGATTGGCACCAAGTTTCACTAATTAAAGACATGGTCGTTCTACTCCAACTCCATCTACTCCATATCAACATGTTAGGACCCTTTCATCCTAAATCTTCTAATTTATATTAGGTATTAGTAATACAAGTTTGGATGCATATTCTTTTTATGTTGTCCCATTTTCTATTTGTCATCATCCCACATGTAAAGGAGGTAATAGTTATCTTGAGTATAATAGCTTAAATAGAGGGCTTATCTAAGAGGAAAGATCATCTATTGAACTTTTTGTATTAAATTGTGCTCAAAGGAGGTTATCCCCTTGAAGAGGCCCATGATACTTTGTAGTGAGATTCTATCATGTCAATACTATATTTTTATTTTATTTTCATTCAATGCATATTGGTTATATTTATGTTGTTATATTAACTTGTCTACAAGCAGGTTCTTAACATCTAGTATCAAATCTCTTTCCAAGAACAATTTTCCACAATTTTTTTTAGTGATTTAGGGTTCTTTATTTCTATTCACCATATGCTTTCACCTTGTCTAATCGAGATCTTGGTGATCAAAAAGTGGTAACAGTTTGGTGGCACTAAGTTTTTTCCCTAATTTTTTTTGTCCTTTCTCTTCTTTCTTTAGGTTATAAACAATTCCAAATGTTGTAAAACTAATAGAAAGTTATCATTTTGGGCTAAGCTATTATCACTTTTCTCTAATTCATAGAGTAAGGGGTTATGCCTCAATACATAAGCTATTAGTCAAAAATATATATGGAATCATGCTTTTGCATACCTTCAGGTATATAAGAAGACACTCTAGTTATTTTTGTATCCTAGCCATAGGAAGCCTTTGGCCATTTGTTTCTATAATGTACCTTAAGTGATGAGCCCTAGGAAATTATTTACATCGTACTTTGGAGATGATATAGTGGGATATATAATGGTTATTCTCCTAGTTAATGCTCTAAAATATTGATCTAACACTATTTTATGAATGAGATTAGTATATTTGGAAGCTCACAAACCAAATACACCATGTAATATCCTTCCACGTTGTGGGGTGAATATTTTGTCAGCCAGTTAATTGGTGACCAAAATAGTTCCTATCACCATAGCATAGGAAGATTGGTTGTCCAGGTGTGCAGCTTTACTACATCAACCAGAGACAAATCTCTCCTCTCATCAAGGGAAGGTTCCCTATTAAATATGCGGAGGCTATATACAATATAAATAAGTAGAAAATAACACATGGAGGCAAAATAAACCATCCATCTCTCTTCTTTCAGAGATGATGCTCACAGACAAAGGAGAAAAGACTGGTGAAAACACTAAAGACACTTATCTTCTTTTAGAAGTGTTCTTGCAGGAAACAGTAAGAGTTTCTTTCAGGTAGTAAAGTAACCAGTAACCAAAGGGCGTAGTAACAACAGGATGAAATAGAATGCAAAGTTTCCACCCCAACTACCAAAAGAGTGTATCACAAAGGATAATGGGGGCACAAAGTCCTCCCAAAATCCTCAACACAAAAATAAAAGAAAAACACATACTAAAAACAATTGTGAAAGCACAAAGTCTTCCCACAGTTGGTTTTAAGACACTTCCCTATTACTTTCACTAATTCTGCTTGCCAAATTAAATGAATAAGAACACCTTCAAAAGATAGACGTAAGAATGATCTTCTAAAATGATACAAGCCAAAACAGCACAAAGTCTGTAAACAGCCTACTTTCTCATTCAGATAAAAATGAAATGAAATTACAATCTGAGCTCAAAGTCTGAGTCTTCTTCTTTCGAAATGGGTAGATTTTCACTCTTGTAAAAAATTTAAATTCTCTCTTACAAATGAGAGAATAAACAAACTTATAGCCACTACGCAAGGATTGGTGCCTTTTTCCATGGGATGGCCCATGCTGCAGTCAACGTCTTCAATACATCTCTAGTTTTGTCTGGAGAAACCATGCTAAGAATAGTGCACTGCCACAACTATGGCGTGTCCCTTCATCTAATATGTCTCTTCCTTGGTATGGACTGTTTGGTCCTTTTCTAATTTGTCTTTACTTCATGGAAGAAAAATAGGCCCCGTCCTTGGTTTGGTGCGCTCAGAAGTCTACTCGCTCCACTATTTCACCTACTGGAAATAACTCTTTCGAAGATAATTTTGGTCCTTTACATCAATCTTCTCTTCCCTGCAACAATTTGAGCCTTCAGGCTCTATTTGCAGTCGATCGCTTGATTCATGTTGAACCTTGAACCTGTTGAACCACTGAAAGTTCATCGGTTCATTGGTTCATTCAGTCTCTTTTGTTCTATCGCTTCTTGGTTCAATCGCTTCTTCGCTCCTTGGTTGAACCATCCGTTGAACCACTTGTTTGTTGCTTCTCTCTTGACTGAGGCCTTCTTTGAACTTTTGAACCTATGAACCATTGAACTTTGAACTCGTTTGGTTCAAAGTTCAATCGGTTCATTGGTTTATTCTGTGTCTCGCTCAAACACTACTTCCTTTATCTTTCCAAGCTCTGGTTGAACCTTTGAACCTTGAACCTGTTGAACCTTTTGGTTCAATAGTTTAATGGTTCAATGGTTCATTTGGTTCATCCTTTGAGCCCCTTTTTGTCTAAGTCTATGAAAGTTCCTTTCTGCGTCTTTGTTCAGCCTTTGGAATGTCCCAAAGGGAAGGTGTCCCTTCGAGCTTTTAAAACGATCCTTTCTCTGTCGCCAAGTGCCCCCTGCAAGGGTACTTGTCCTTTGGGCTTCAACTTCCTCAGCGGGTTCTTACTTCTTCGACGGGCTTTTTCCATTGGGCAAAAAACCTGAAAGAATTCCTTCAAACAAAATGTTTGAAGGAAAGTTTCTTGTTACTTGGGCATTTGTTCTTTTCTTTTTCTTCAAACTTTTCCTCTAGGTAAATTCCTTCAGACAAAAAGTCTGAAGGAATTTTGCCTTAACATTTTTTCGAGAAAATCTTCTCGAGAGAATTTTTTCGGCCTCTTGGACTTAGCCATTTTCCTAAGGGGTTCCCAAATTTTGTCTGCTTTTGCTTACTGCCCCCCACAAGGGCACTTATTCCTTTGGCTTTAGGGCAGCCCCTTGAACCTACCAATTAAACCAGCTGATTGAACCAACTTTGGTTCAACGGTTCGATGGTTCAATTGGCTCATTCTTTGTTATTTGGCTAAGCCCTTTTGGTCTTTTGCACCAAGCGCGTTGAACCAACTTGGTCATTGAACCCATTGAACCTTTGAACCAAAGTGGTTTAAAGTTCAATGGTTTAAGCCTTTGTCCTTTATCATTTGCCGATTGAACTCTTTTAATTGAACTGAGGCGCTGAACCAATCCTGGAAATGACAAAGTGTTAGAAACTTGTTCTTTTGACTGAACTCGCCTACAGAAGATTTTTAACCTGTTGAACCTGTGAATCCCTTTACAGAAAAAGCTTAAAAATGAGGAATTTGAAAGATCAGAACAAATTTTGAGAAGGGAAGAGTGAAATTTTGGTGTAAGGCCAAAATAGTCCGTAGGTTGTCCCAAAAATGAGTGGCATTTTTCAGGGACAACAACTAGGTCCAATTGGGGAACTACCTTTAGTTGGAAACTTGAAACACAGCTGAGGGGAGTAGAAACTAGAATCTCTAGTGCCTTGAAGTGTGCCATTGGGCTATGGAGTCGCGCTACCCAAGAAGAAAGGCTCCAAAAAATGAAAACAAAAGAACAAAATAGAAACAAAAGACTATACAAATGTACATATGTATAGGTGAACTTATCTGGTACTTCGATAATTGAAGTACTTCAGATGTTGCCCCCTTAGAGGCAGTAAAAATGGCGCTCTATCGTGATAAACTAGCAAGAAGCCATTTTATCCCCAGAATCAGTGATGGGTGAATGGAACTCTCCACCAGGAAACCAATTTTCTGTGTCCTCCCTTTGGTTTTCTCCTCTTGCCCCACAATAAGACTTGACTCTTAATCTGAAAACCATTAATCTTTGCTCTCTTGGCAAAAAGTTCCTTTCCCTGATTTTGATGTGTAGCAGCATGGTCGATTACCATAATTGGTTGCTCTTCTAGTTTAGTCCAGCACATGATTTGATTGTTCCCATTCAACACCTGCCAATCATTGGCACTATTAGGCATACTTGGTGTTGTTTCGTCTAAACCAATTCCTAGATCGTCACCTACAAGATTTTCATCTGTTGAAACATGAATGTCTTTAGTAGACAAAAAATAATTACCCCTGCCTGAAGACTCAAACAAAATTTACGCTTTAGGCCTTGATGTCTGAGTGACAACGTATTTTGCCTCCTTCTCAGGAAGCAACCTCTGCATTACACCTTTCACAGGGATTCTTGCCTGAGACAAGTCCATGCTTAATTCCTCTCCAACATCCTTGTAGAAGTTCCACCCAAGAAGGATGCCATATGATGCTAGGACGTCGGCCATTACGACAGTCATCTTGATTTGCTTGTCTAAAAAGGCAGCAAATGCAAATTCGGTGTCTTTAATTTGACCCAGCAATGGCACCTATTTGTTCTCCATGGAAAAACATCTCCCAAATGTCTTGGTCAGTGTGACACCCAGAGATTCTGCCACTTTAGTAGGCATGACATTGTCTAAAGCTCCAGAATCAATGATGCAATTATTCAGTTGATGTCCATTTATCAGCAATGAGACATAAAAAGGTTCAGTCCTGTTAGGAGCAACAAGGGGAGCAATGACAATGTTGTTCTTGGTGGGTGAATTCATGGGGGAATCATGTGTCACTTCAGGAATTGCTTGCTCAATAGGGACATTCTAGTTTTTAACACATTGAACCACTCTGTCTAATTGCTCAGGATGGGACTGCAGAAATTCAAATTTAGACATTTGAATTTTGGTTTTTTTTATATGGTCAATGATATCAAATGTCTGGAATGAGCTATGAGTAGAGGATGGGAGTTCATCCTTTTGATTTTTGAAAGGGGGAGGATTGGACTACAAATTTGAAGTAGAAGGCGTAAAGGCATCTGGGGTACTTACCTTTCTCGCAATCACCAGGTCCTTTGGCTGAAAAGGAAGAGTGGATCCCCGCTTAGCAATTAAAACTACTGGTTGAGGTCGCTCCTCTACTTTCTATTATTAGCTTGTTGAGTTGATTGATTCTTGGATCGGGTGAATACAACATATGAACCCTCAGTTGCATTGCCTTCTCTTATGGGTTCATCCTGATAGTTCAGGAAACTAATGTTGGAGTCGCCAGTTGATTCTTCTTGATCCTTTATGAAGAGACTAGCATCATTTTCTTGATCAAACTCAAGTTGAAAAGAGAAATCATGTTCAATTTTCAAATATCCAACTGCTGAGTTGGTTGGAGGTGCTTTAAGGGCAAGGTTCCTATGTGGGGGAGGAAGATGATTTGGCTGCCCTTGATTCCTAGTAGCATTGCCTTGGTATGCTTGATTTTGAAATGTCCTCCTTGGCATATCTCGATTAGGAGAAGCAGACATAACTTGGGCCATTTATCTTCTGAGGACTAGCAATTCATTTGCTAGCTTCTACACCATTGAATCAGTGGTGGCTAAAAGAGAGTATTCATAATAAGGAGAAGATTTACCTCTGTTTGGATCTATTCTTATCTTTTTAGCCAAAATAAGGTCATCTTCTACCTCAGTAGCCAAGTCCTGAGGAGCAGCAAGGTCTATGTGTCTGGCCTGTCTCAGCAAGAAACTCACTTCAGGCAGTTGTGAGTTGATGAAGAAGCATTTGAGATTTTGAGGCGTTAGTTGGGTGACCATGGGCATCATGTGCCTCAGCTTGTCAAACCTAGCAATAAAATCCCTCATAGGCTCATGAGGCTCTTTCTTCATCTGAGTGAGTTGGGCCAGCAAGGCATGTGCATCTTTTGCAGGCTTGAACCTAGCTTCAAATTTGTCTTTTAGAGTGTCCCAGTTAGTCACTGATCCAGCCTGCAAGTGGTAGAAGCAGTCTGCAACAGCGCCTTGTAGTGTCTCCATGAATAGCCTGACCGCTATGTCTTCAAATTCCACCCCTATTCCACCATAGGCTATGCTGAAAGCTGTAATGTGTTCATCAAAATGAACCTTCCCATCACCAAAGAATTTGGGGAAATTCTCATTTGAACCATGTGGAAGCTCATGCAGAGGTGGAGTCAAATTTAGTGGACCAAAAGAGTTACCCCAAGGGCCTTGATTCATGATTTGATTATGTAGAAGTGGGATCACAAATCTAGGTGGAGCGCGGATAGGCAAAGCTCGACTAGCAGTAGAAAAAGAAGCTTTGCCTTGTGTTGGTGGCCTGGTAGGGCTAAGAGGAAGACTCCTAGTTCGTCTAAGGTGAGTTTGTGGAGGAAACAACTCAAAATTACTCTATTGCACCAACTCAAAAGTAGGTCAACAACACCTTGGGATTTTTGGCCTCTGGTATAATGTGGAGTTTGCAAAAAAAAAATGGAAAAGAGCAGGATCTATTTCAGCTTGAAGCTTGAGACTTCAAACTGCGCGCTCTTCCTAGCTACTCTGGTTTTGCAGACTAGATAATATAACGGAGATGGAGGAAGATGGTAAGGCTATAATGATAATGGGTAAGACATGGAACAGAGTCGCCAGAGTCTGTATAATGGATAAGGGTTATAATGATTATAGGTAAGACACATGTGATGTTTTAATCTGAAACTTGAGGTTCCAAATTGCACAAAATTACTGTGTCCCCAGTGGAGTCGCAAAAAACTATTGGGTGAATATTTTGTCGGCCAGCTAACTGGCGACCAAAATAGTTCCTATCACCACATCATAGGAATATTGGTCATCCAGGTGTGCAGCTTTACTACATCAACCGGAGACAAATCTCTCCTCTCATCAATGGGAGTTTCCTTATTAAATATGCGGAGGCGATATACAATATAAATAAGCAGAAAATAACACATGGGGGCAGAATAAACGATCCACCTCTCTTCTTTTAGAGATGATGCTCACAGACAAAGGAGAAAAGCCTAGTGAAAACAATGAAGGCACTTCTCTTCTTTCAGAAGTGTTCTTGCAGGAAACAACAGGAGTTTCTTTCAAGTAGTAAAGTAACCAGTAATTAAAGGGCGTAGTAACAGTAGGATGAAATAGAACGCAAAGTTTCCACCTCAACTGCCTAAAGAATAAATCATAAAGGATAACTCAGGCACAAAGTCATCCCAAAATCCTCAACACAAAAAGAAAATAAAAACACAGATTGAAAACAATTGTGAAAGCACAAAGTCTTCCCATAGTTGGTTTCATGACACTTCCCTATTACTTTCACTAATTCTACTTGCCAAATTAAATGAATAAAAACACCTTCAGAAGACAGACGTAAGAATGATCTTCTAAAATGATACAAGCCAAAATAGCACGAAGTTTGTAAACAACCTGCTTTCTCATTCAGATAAAAAAGAAATGAAATTACAATCTGAGCTCAAAGTCTCAGTCTTCTTCTTTCAAAATGGGTAGAGTTTCGCTCTTGTAAAAAATGAAAAGTCTCCCTTACAAATGAGATAATAAACAAACTTATAGCCACTATGCAAGGATTGGTGCCTTTTTCCATGGGATGGCCCATGCTGCAGTCAACATCTTCAATGCGTCTCTAGTTTTGTCTGGAGAGACCATGCTGAGAATAGTGTGCTGCCATAACTATGGCGTGTCCCTTCATCTAATATGTCTCTTCCTTGGTATGGACCGTCTGGTCCTTTTCCAATTTGTCTTTACTTCATGGAAGAAAAATAGGCCGCATCCTTGGTTTGGTGCACTCAAAAGTCTACTCGCTCCACTGTTTCACCTACTGGAAATAACTCTTTCAAAGATAATTGTGGTCCTTTGCATCGATCTTCTCTTCCCTGCAACAATTTGAGCCTTTGGGCTCTCTTTTCAGTCGATCACTTGATTCATGTTGAACCTTGAACCTATTGAACCATTGAAAGTTCATCGGTTCATTGGTTCATTCTGTCTCTTTTGTTTAATCGCTTCTTCGCTCTTTGGTTGAACCATCCGTTGAACCACTTGTTTGTTGCTTCTCTCTTGACTGAGGCCACCTTTGAACTTTTGAACCTATGAACCATTGAACTTTGAACTCTTTTAGTTCAAAGTTCAATTGGTTCATTAGTTTATTATGTGTCTCGCTCAAACACTGCTTCCTTTATCTTTCTAAGATCTGGTTGAACCTTTGAACCTTGAACCCGTTGAACCTTTTGGTTCAATGGTTCAATAGGTTCATTCGATTCATCTTTTGAAGCCCCTTTTTGTCTAAGACTATGAAAGTTCCTTTCTGTGTCTTTGTTCAGCCTTTGGAATGTCCTGAAGGGAAGGTGTCCCTTCGGGCTTTTAAAACGGTCCTTTCTCTGTCGCCAAGTGCCCCCCGCAAGGGTACTTGTCCTTTGTGCTTCAACTTCCCCGACATGTTCTTACTTCTTCGGTGGGCTTTTTTCGTTAGGCAAAAAGCCTAAAAGAATTCCTTCGGACAAAATGTTCGAAGGAAAGTTTCTTGTTACTTGGACATTCATTCTTTTCTGTTTCTTTAGACTTTTTCTCCGGGTG
Source organism: Torreya grandis (assembly GCA_037957365.1). Lineage (NCBI taxonomy): Eukaryota > Viridiplantae > Streptophyta > Pinopsida > Cupressales > Taxaceae > Torreya > Torreya grandis. The sequence goes on from JARHVA010000212.1 coordinate 3,228,218, forward strand.
AATTCCTTCGGACAAAAAGTCCGAAGGAATTTTGCCTTAACATTTTTCTGGGAAAATCTTTCCAAGAGAATTCTTTCGGCCTCTTGGACTTAGCCATTTTCCCGAGGGGTTCCTAACTTTTGTCCGCTTTTGCTTACTGCCCCCCGTAAGGGCACTCATTCCTTTGGCTTTGGGGCAGCCCCTTGAACCTACCGATTGAACCAACTTTGGTTCAACAGTTCAATGGTTCAATCGGCTCATTCTTCATTATTTGGCTAAGCCCTTTTGGTCTTTTGCACCAAGTGCATTGAACCAACTTGGTCGTTGAACCCATTGAACCTTTGAACCAAAGTGGTTCAAAGATCAATGGTTCAAGCCTTTGTCCTTTATCATTTACCAATTGAACTTTTTTGATTGAACTGAGGCGCTAAACCAATCCTGGAAATGACTAAGTGTTTGAAACTTGTTCTTTTGACTGAACTCGCCTGCAGAAGCTTTTTAACCTGTTGAACTTGTGAATCCCTTTACGAAAAAAGCTTAAAAATGAGGAATTTGAAAGCTCATAACAAATTTTGAGAAGGGAAGAGAGAAATTTTGGTCTATGCAAGGCCAAAATAGTATGTAGGTTGTCCCAAAAATGAGTGGCATTTTTCGGGGACAACACATGTAACCCTAAAATTCCTACACTCACAAACCCAATTATGATTTCTTGAAAATTGCAGTAGCAACCAATAGACAAACAAATAATATCATATTCTACTAGTTGACGTAAATACACCAGATGGGTTATAATTTTTCATAATGATTACCTAAAATCATTACATTATCTAGAAAAGGTTAAAATTATATCAAACTAATTACTACATGCACCCAAAATTTGTATGGTGCGACATTCTCAGTATGATGTTCAATGATGATACAATGATCTACTAATTTATGTTCATCATAAAAATAACAAAAATGAGTCACTAAGATGTTGGGATATGACTTTGAGATTATATACAAGAAATGAAAGGAGAATGTCATGGCCAATGCACTATCTAAGAAGGATGAGTTCAGAGAATCAATATTGTGCACCAAGCCCATATTATAGGTTATCTGGGTGGATGAAGTAAGATCAGAGTGGGAGAATGATGTTGTTACACATGAAATTTTTTAAAAGCTCCAAAAAAATCCAAATTTTTTAGATAAATTTAGTGGAAAGGGGATACTCTATGGTACAAGGATAGGTTGTACCTCTGCAAAAATTCAACCCTTAAGCATAAAGTGCTTATGGAACTTCATGCTTCTCTAGTAGGTGGGCATTCATGCTTCTTAAAATCTTATCATACAGTCAAACAAGATTTATTTTGGGAAGGACCAAAGGGGAAGTAGAAAAATTTATGGCAATGTTTGGTGTGTTAGTGAAAAAATGGGGAGACAATCAAGACCCCACATTTTTTTCAACCTCTAAATATTCCTATCCAAAGGTTGGAAGAGGTTTCCATGGATTTCATCATGAGGTTGCCAAAATCTGAAAGTAAAAATGTCATCATGGTTGTGGTGGATAGCTCACCAAATATGCCCATTTTTGTACATTATCACATCAATCTATAGCAAGTACAATAGCGATAATATTTATGGATATAGTTTAGAAACTCCATGGGACCCCAAAGATCATAGTAAGTGATTGTGATCCTATCTTTACTAACAATTTTTGGATTGAGTTATTCTCATGTTTTGGTATCCAACCAACTCTTATCTCATCTTATTATCCCCCATCTGATAGAAAAATTGAAGTGGTTAGCAAGTATATGGAGGGTTACCTTCATTGTTTTGCTTTTGATAAACAAGAAAGATGGGTACAATGGTTGACACTAGTAGAATGGTGGTATAACACTTCTTTCCATACCTCATTTAAAATGTCACCATTTAAGGAATTGTATGGGTACCATCCACTATCCATCACTTCATCTTTGTGGGTCTAGCCAAAGGTTTGAGTAGTCAAAAAATAGATTCATCATTATCAAGACGTACTCTCTAGTCTCAAAGATAACTTGACAATGACACAAAACTACATGAAACAACAAGTTGACCAACATCGTAGTGAAAGAGATTTCCAAATTGGAGATTGGGTTTTTGTGCATTTCAAACCATACAAGAAAATGTCCTTGAAACAAAAGAATAAGGATAATAAGCTTTCACCTAAGTATTATTGCCCTTATAAAGTCTTTCAGGAGATTGGCAGTGTAACATGCAAGCTAGATTTATCTCAATCAAGAAAAATATATCCACTCGTCCATGTTTCTTGTGGACATAGGCATTGGTGTTTACTCATTTCAATTTCAATACAAATACAGAGCATTTTCCAAAAGGTTTGCGATTTGAAAATTAAATCCTCATTCTTGCAAATGGACAACCATTGTTTTCTTATTTCAAGATTCCTATCTCAGATTTTTTAATGAAAATTCTTACAGGTGTTGCTTTTTCAATTCTCAATAGTTTATGCAATCCTCATTTTTAAGATAAAGATGGAGCATATTCCATAATGTTTGTGTTGTAAATATCTAGAATTAGGGCAATTATGCTTCAATCATTGAATTTTGAAATAAAATTTTAAAATGTTTATAATTTTGTGGAATTCTTATGGGATTTGAACATAAAATGGTCATTGTTGCATAGGGGTAGCATTTCTTCATCAAATAAAACTCCACATGTTTGAGGTAAATTTTTTTGCTAGTTTTGCATTTTTATAGCTCAATATCCTCGCGGCCTTCAATTTCAATACAAATATAGAGCATTTTACAAAAGTCTTCTGATTTTGGTTTTTAAGATTAGGTAAATGATTTTCTAATTGTTGATTGTGAAGAACTTTACATAAAGCTAATGATTTGGATGGATGGAATTTTGAACATAAAATGCTCATTTTTGCTCATTGTGAGCCATTTCTTTCTCATTTGAAGTTTCTTATCTAGGTAAATACTGCATTACCATTAGTATTATCAGTATTAACATTATTATTTATTTGGATTTAGTTTATAGGATTTTAAGGTCTCTATCATGGTCATAATATGTAGCTGTAGTTGGTTTAGTTTTTTTTTTGTATAGTGTTAATGGATAACTCATGCCCGCTCTATTTATATTTGGAGATTGAAGTTTTTGATATTTAAAATGCAACAAACACTGTAATAGAATAATTTGATACTCATCAAACTGGAGCATTTCCAATTTTGTGGTTAGAATTACAAGCAAGTTGTTGCATGAGAATATGCTTAGTTATTCATGCAAATCAAATATTATGTCTATTAATTCATTGTAACCTTTCAAGAAGAGTTTTTAAGTTCACTTAGAATAGAACATGCTAGTCTGTGATTTGAATGGGAAATTGAGGTGATCTAGAAATAAACTTTAATAGAATGATTTGACAGTCAATAAACTGAAGCAATCCCAGTTTACTGCTTAGTTTTTTAAGGAAACAACAAACAACTGACTTTTTTTCGTGGAACAAATATAAGGCATGTGCTACCTAAATAGAATAGGTGAATTTATTATCTACTTTTTGTGCTCGCATTGAGAGCTCTCTTTTACATTCAAGTGAATACCGCACCATTTATAATTTTTGTTCTTTAGCATATGCTCCACTGCATGAATACTTTGTGATTGATTGTTTAACTAGTTCAATTAATTACTATATGTGTGTTGCATAAGGGACAATTCATTTCAACACATAATTTTTTATAGAGGAAGAATCATCCAAGGCCATGACAATGGGTGTAATTATATAATATTAATCTGAGATTGTAGAAGATGGATAATGTCAACGAAATCCATTTTTATTGATGCAAGGTTTTATTTACAATATTTTGCAATAATATCGTGTTCAATTACTATACTATAATTTTTTAAAAAGATGATTTTGACAAAATACAAATTATGTAAAATAATGACAAAATATATATTTATATCTTTATATTGGTAAATTTTTGGATTTTTAAAACCTGTAAATGTAGTCATAGAATTAGAATTATATGATGAATTAACGACCGAATAAAATACATAAACTATGCAATAAGTTTGATGGAAACAACTTAACATTGGTACCCGAAGGACTCTCCAATTTTAAAGGAACATGCCCACTTTAAAAAAGAGAGAGTTGAACCATAATAGACCCATAAAAATAGTTTGGCGCTGAAGTGCCACATGATAAACAATTGTTTAACTTCTCGTGCAACACCTGTTGAGTTATTTAGCTGACACGTAATGTAGTCTAACCTAAAGCAAATGAGCAACAAGTTTTGTTATCATCAAAATATGGGGTAAAAATTAAAAAAAAACATAGTTTACTATGATAAACACCTACTAGCTGTAAAATATTGCTGGCAATTTTGTCTTTTCTCACTATTGCATTAGGGAATGACATGGGGAGCCACGTGCTATCACATTTATCACTGTTGTCCCAAGTACATGCCATCTGGTTGTTTATGTTAAATGGAATCGCAAGTTGCCACTAAAATGCATTGGAGAAGAATAAGAATAATGCAGTTGATTTATTTAAAGAGCTATGGAGGTCACAAAGCCATTTAGGTGGAAGAACAGAGGCTCTATTTAGTGCTTCTGATTATTTCATGGGTATCGAGATACTAGATGAAATGATTTTCACTTGTAGAAGTTGGGAAGAACAAAAAGAAAAAAATATGAATAAAAAATGCCTTAAAAGTGCCATTATTGCTTGAATCTCTTGAATTTTAGGTCTCAACACCATCTTTATAAATTTATCTGCTTACTAAAACCTTGTTTCATAACATAAGGTTTAATTTTTGCACTGAATATTTTATTTTTCCTTTTTTTATTGTTGCAGCTAACCCATGAAACCATAGCTATAAGATTCAAGGCTAATAATCCAGGGTTGTGGCAAGACTGGAAATAATTGTACCATGTAACAAAATGCATTAGGGTTTTCTAATATGTAATTGTTGAAAACCAAGATGTTTAAAGCTATATATTGTATTGGCTTGAGTTCAAAGGCAACAGAGAAAGTCTTTAGGAGGGTATCCCTGCATGTTACTAGACGCAAATGTAGCCAATCCCAACGAGTAAGGTATTACAAATAATTACAAGAGGAGCTACCTTATCCCTACAAATACTAAACATCTAATAGTCTCACATCTCCATACTTATCAAGAAAGAATGACCTAGCCACTTGGGTATCAGCTCAAATGTACTAGAGTCAGGTAGTTAGAAAGGACATTCAGGATAATGACTTTATTAGGGACTGATGGGGGATAAATTTGCCATCTGGGCATATACGGCTCTATATTGATAATTATTAGTGATGAAGATTTTTAATGTCCTTCAAACCAAATTGGTCTGTAAGACCTTGCAAATCCTATTAGACAATGAATAGTTTCTTTTGCCTCACTGTGAATCATACTTATACCTCTCAATTTCTACCCCGATCCACGTATTTAGTTGTGTATGGCCATTGATCAATGCATATATTGCATTGTATTCCCCTGGATAGTCAAGGCCCTCTTCGATTAGGGTTCTAACAAATTATTATTATTGCCATTATATTATTTTCATATGGAAATTGCACACAAAGTTTTTTGGATAGTCGTAAGAAACACTATGATTAACAAATTTTTTGTTCATCATTTAAAAAAAAAAATTCTATTGAAATTATTCTATACAAACCGAATGATTTGGAAAATAACTTTTAGTAGGTAATGATTGACAGGTGTAGTTGTAGTGCATTTTGTCTAATTTTCTTGCATTCATTCTTCATTTATTCATTTTTGCATGATCATTTTTTTATCAATGTAAAAAAGCAATGACATGAGTCATATTGGTTATTTGACATTTATTTTAATGGAAGATTGCAAGGTTTTTGTTTGTGCAGATGTGATCTACATATTGTAAGTGATGCCGACTTGTTTTTCATCAAAATTGTTCTTAAACATTATGAAGTGTGCCAATTTTTCACTAAGATTAACATGAATCCAGTAAGAGTTGATGAAGATGGGAGGTTAAGGATATTTCCTTTTCATTCATACTCTGTTGTACCACATGGCTGCCAACTTTGCCCTACTAATATGTGCAAGGTTAAAAATCATTGCTTTCTACACCTTTTTTTTTGTGTGGCATCAACATAGGATGTACAATTGCAGGTTGCTATCTAACAACATAGAATAGACATCATTCTTGATCGCCCAACATACTAAACTGTCTTTCATGTTTTGTTTGTTTCTAGTCTCCCATGTTTAATTAAGAAACATGAAAAAAATATCTTCCTTGAGCAGGGTTTTTAATCTATTTTTGTCTTATCAATAAGCATACCCCACCCTGAAATTCTTTTACATTATGGTGTGGCATAGTTTGGATTGGGAAAATGGGCTAGACTCTTCCCTTGTTCTCACCACAAATGAGAGGATCTCCACAACCTAGTTTGATCTGCTTCTTTGTGCATACCACTTAAGATGTTTATGAAATATCTATTTTTACTTTTACATTTATTGTAGGGAACAATAGTAGATGGCATAAAAAAAGGCTTCCCTCCAGAGTCTAAAAAATGTTTCATTTATCTTGGAGATGGTAGGGGAGATTTGTGTCCTCCGTTGAAGTTGGGGAGTGAGGATCATGTCCTTCAAAGACAAGTGTTGGTCTAGTTAGCTGTTTAAACTTCTCAATAGACAATCCTTCCACTTTTGTTGTGCTGAACAAGACAAATTATTTTCAAGACCCACTATTTAACCTTCTTCGTGAGGACTCCAATCTTGTTAAAGCTCAAGTGCATGGTTGGAGCAATGCCAAAGATGTGGAAGATTTTCTTGGCTAGTTGCTTAAGCCTTGAGGAAGCAACTTTTTACTCTCTTTGACAAGATGTAAAGACATCTGGTTTAAAGTACCCTAGGAGTTGAACCCTACTCGTGCTTTTAGTACACATGCCACTATTTCTAAGATCTAAGCATATTTATAACTTGAAATCTTATACTAACTTGTTTGGGCATGTTGGAAATATTTTTGGAATCATTTAGAACTCAACTGATTTTAGTGAAGTAAATAATAAACTTAGTCCACTATCATACTTTAAATAGGTTGCTATTATCTTTGAATGCTTGTATTTTCTAATGATAGCTGATATTTGGAAATTAAGGCATTTGACATAGACAATGCCAAGTATGATTTGGTTTTTTCCCAAACTTTAACTCCATGAACATGAATTACAATAATCTTGCAGAATTATTGTAGATTTGACACAGTATAATCTTCACCAAGAGTTTCTCTAAGCTTGTAAAATTTTGTATTTATTTTTCTCATTATGAAAGAATTTTTGTTAATGAAACAAGTCTTACCTTCTCCACAGGGGCATTTGAACCAACAATCAAAACAAGACCAACTGGAGTAACGACAAGGGCAAAAATGAGTCTGCTATTTAGAAATATAAGTTCTTCAAAAAATGGATGGTATGGTGGCTTGAACTAGTCCTAGGAGTACCGATGTTGAGATGGTTACTACCCTTGAATAGTCACTCTAGTGCTGCAAGGCTCTAGTATCGATCGCTTCTCAGCTCTGGTATTGACCGCTTCTCTATTGTCGAAGCCACAAAGAGAAGTATCTCGACTATATGCAAAACCGAAGACCAAGAAGATAAGATTCAAAGTAATGCCATTTATGAATTTGTATCCAGTCAGTAAGAGAGACGTAGATATTTTAATTATTTAATATATTTGCTTTGATTCAAGGTAGACAACCATTGTCATATATTAATGTTAATAGGTGGGACTTCCAACGGTTTGGACATGTCAGCAATAGTACTATCAGACTGGTACTGTTCATTATGTCATCACTCCGCCCTATAATAACATGTATGCGATTTTATCCAATGAAAATATAGATAAATGTATTTTTTCATATTTTTTGTTAACTAATGTGCATCTTAACTATTGAAAAGCTTCAATTTTATCAAAACACAACAAATAATAGATTTTAATTGGTGGAAAAGAGACAAATTAATCAAAAGTTAAACAAATTGAAAGCTTTAGTTACCCTTCGGGACTAATAATATTCTAGCTAAATTCAATATTTATAGAAGTAAACAAAATTCTACTTTTCATCCTTAATTTGTTTTTTAATGTTATACTATTGAATTCATGTGTAAATTTAATGGCCGTATGATTATGTTTGAGAATATTAGTTGTTGTAGTGCATTTCTCTATCTTTTTCTTTCCTTTGAAATAAATTCGCGGGAAACCCAAATGATGTTTCTCTACATCCATGGATGGCATTAGAGGTAAAGCTGCCATCATTGACTTTGAAATGTTTGCCCTGATAGGGACATCATGAGAGGCCCAACACGATAAAGGTGGCTAGCATAGGGAAATGGATCTCGAGACTTCCCACATATAGCAAACAACACTCATCCACATGAGCTAACCCATCAAGAGTGTAGTGCATTTATCTTTCATTGCCAATAGATTCAATTACATGATTACAAATTTCAACTACTTATTTTATACTCTTCGTGTGTATATTTGAATCAAAAAATTCCATATCTTTATCATTATAATTATCATTATTATCATCTTTCTCTATTACTAATATATTAATAATGATTTCCATATTTAAACACTTTTAAATAAATTGAAAATTTCTTTATAAACTCATAAAATCTATTAATCTCCATCTCCGTGATTATAATCAAAATCTTCAAATATAATAAATTCTAAATATTCTTCTTAACCGCTGGTACTAAAACGGCAATTGGTTTGTTTGTCTATGCAGCTGGACACCCATTTAGGGTTTGTCCAAGCCTCAACACGAACACACTTCTTTACCCAAAATTATATTTATTCCCACAGTAAGTGCGAATTTGATGTGATTTGCCACCTCAAAACAACAATTACAATTTACGGAAATCAAATTACTTAGCGGGATTTATGCAATTGAGTATTCGAAAGGATTTGTAAGCGATGGCAAGCTCCTCGAGGGCAAGATGGAGGACTGAATTTGCTCCACTGAAGGATTCAACTGTGACTTCATCTTCTGCTCTGCTGACGACTGCTCTGCAAGATGTTGTATCTCAATCCAAGGTGCTGCTGTCTGCTGCTTCAGACTTGTGTTCTCAAGAGGTCGGTCATTTCAACGCCTTGTACATTTTATTCTGCACTTTGTTTTTGTCTTTTTATTTCAAAACTTAGTTCTTTATGCCCTAAAAGACATAGAACCTTGCCTTTTTAAATCTAAATCTGAACAATTGATATATACATTTACTTTAGGTGAATCTCGGGTGAGGTTACGGGCAGCCTGTAGGTATGCTTCAGGCCATTAAACATAGGTCACGCTTAAGGGTCCTGTAACACGGATGATGACATCCACATTGAGTGTTAGTCAATCTACATTGGTCCGATGCCGGAACGGCAGGGGAGAAATCCAGAAAAAATGGTACCATTCCAGCATTGGACTGATGTAGATTGTGAATAGCAATTAGTGTGGGTGTCATCATCGGTGTTACAGGTACCTCATAATTGTTTCACCACAATGTGCATTGAAGTTTTGGGCTATGGGTCGCATTCTTATGAGTAATACTATTACCATCACACCACAACCACTTGGACACAGTTGAAACTTGATACTTGGTGCTATGCATTATATAGATATTATTTGCAGAGTGAAATGTGACTTTGAGGAGGAGAAATTGAAGTCGGGGAAAGCACGGGGACAGATGTTAACTTGTCTGCCTATGACTTATATGTCTGGCTCACTAACCTGTTAGAGAAAATCAATGTCATCTTGAAAAGAAAAATATATAAACTGTACTGTGCTCTTCTGGTGACAGAGATCTAATACATGGCGCATCATAGTTACCAGAAAACTTGGATTCCAGTTCGGGGAAACTGTCCCCATAGGTATACCGCATCTCTCGGTCACCACATTTAAATGTAATATTTGTACCCTTGTTCATATACTTAAAATACCCAATTTTAAAATGACATACTCGCACCCGTATCCCTTGTCTTCTGGTAACTATGGGGCACATCTACCTTTGGGGTTAGGGATGACGGTGTTTTTGAAGCAAGTCAACTTCATGAAGTTTGGAATGATGATTTGTAGTTGGAAATTGAGCCCCAGTAACCCTTGCAGCAGAACCATTTCATTTTTTTCATAGTTGTCAAAAAACATGGGCCTATTTTCAGAATTAGGGTACTATGGTATGAATTCAAATTTTAAAAATTTAAATGAATTGTTTAAATGGTGAATCATAAATGAAAATAAGGTTGTCCTCCCAACTGTCTTTGGCTGTGTAATAATTGTCCGTGCAAATGTATGCTGCCGAAATATGCAACTTCTTGTTTTCCTTTTTTAAAATCCTGTTGATGTGTTTTTCATGCTTTTCAACCTCATGCATTATTCTTTGTTTTAATGGGTGAGAAATGGCTTGGGTGTGCCCTCTTGACCTTTTAGGCTTAGGGTCTTTCATTTACTTTTTTTTTGCCTTTCCTTTGTTTCTGCAGGAGGAGATGTCTGTGGAGGCACCAAGATTCGTCAGGGGATGTCCCTTGCCTACCTGAGGACCCTAACCTGGAGTGTGCTCCACGGACATCTTCTGCAAGTCTCCCGTCTCTGATATGTGGACCCCAATGTGGAGTGTGCATGTCCTCATTTCAATGATTCATTTAAAGTTATTGAAGCTGTAGGATGAATGTCAAAAAGAGAGTACATTGTATTAGAGAGGGCTCAAGTCCTCATCAACCTTTCTATCAAATAAGTGGCTCATATTCACCTTGTGGGGAATTAACTTCTCAAACCAACCTAAAACCTGATCTCATTTCTAATGGAATGAAATAATTAACACAAAACATATGCAATTACATCGTACTTGTGGTCCTAAGACTATCCTAAAGACCCCTTTATGGATAATTAAGGCCAACAACTTCCATTGATCCATAAAGTATTAAGAGACGAAAAAGACATTGAAGCTGGTAAAACACTGATGAAGCTTATCCTGTAAAGCTGGTGCTAAGTCTCATGGTTTGTATCTCATGAGCTAAGCCACCTGTAACCTGTATGAAACTGAAGCCTGATTTCCACAGTGCAAATCATGTGAAATTAAGTTCAAACCATGTAGTGAGCAAAAGATGCTTGAAAACTGTACCATGATCTGATGATGCATGAATATGGACCACTTCACCATTATGATGAAAATATGTACCTGTGAAAACCTTTACCTGTATGCTTTCTCTGAAAGAAAGCTATCCAAGAGAGTGTTTGGAACACAGGCAGCAGTGCTCCAACCACGATGACCACTTATTAAAACAGCCTGTGATTCCTGTATCCCAACAAGCTGTATTTTATATCAAATAATTCCCCAAGATGAGAATGATATTGGTGAAATGGTCCTAAGAATATCATAAAGCCCCCTTTCTGGATAATTAAGGCCAACAACCTCCTTTGATCCATAAAGAATTAAGAGACCCGAAATATGTTGAAGCTGGTGAAACACTGCTGAAGCTTATCCCGTAAAGCTGGTGTTAAGTCTCATGGTTTGTATCTCATGAGCTAAGCCACCTGTAACCTGTAAGAACCCGAAGCCTGATTTCCACGGTGCAAATCTTGTGAAATTAAGTTCAAATCATGTAGTGACCAAAAGATGCTAAAAAACTGCACCATGATCTGATGATGTATGAATGTGGACAACCTCACCATTATGATGAAAACCTGTACCTGTGACAACCTTTACCTCCATGCTTTCTCTAAAAAGAAAACCATCCAAGAGAGTGTTAGGAACATGGCCAGCAATGCTAAAACCACGATGACTACTTCCCAAAACAACCTATGATTCCTGTATCCCCCAAATCTGTATTGTATACCAGACAATTCCTTGTGATGAGAATGATATTGGTGAAAACATATGGAATAATTCAAAAGTCTATGTCCAATGCAAGTCCGGTAAATGATCCTCAAAGTTTAATTTCATATTTCTCAAACTTGAAAGCTGACGTATATCATCTTACCTGTCAGATGAGAGATGGGAAAACCCAAACCATGCTATTGGTAAGTTGGGCATCCAAGATCATCTTTGGATGGCAAAGTTTGCTTCTGATGTACTGCAAACAATATCATTATATCTAAAAAACTGAAATAAACTAGTTGCCCCTGAAAATGAAAAGGGGTAACAACCTTCTTTACAATAAAAGTTACACAACAGATGGGCTCCCTGTCTTGGCCTATTCCAAAATCACCAATAAATCTGTACGTATAAGCCTGGTATATGGACAAGATAGAATTCTAGTGCTACAAAGCAAAAGGTTGCCAATAAAATTTTAAATGTCAAAAAATGCCTCTGAACACTGAATGTAGATACCAAGTGTGAAATCCATTCAAAGTGCCAAGTAAAGTATCAAATCCTTAACTATGTGTAATGATATGAATATTCTTGCAGTAGATTAGAACAATATTCCAAATACACAAAAATAATACTGCTAATGAAATGGAAGATGATTAAATTGCATTAAAAAAAGTGCAGAAGTGCATTACAATATCTCTGGCCTCTTTGAGGGGGAAACCTCCTTTGAGCAAGCTCGATACAATATAATTTGTGGATGCTTTTTTCACTAGACTAAGCTCCTATTTAAACTAATTCTATACTAGCCGACTACTACTTCCTATGAATGTGGGATTATTACAATTAGCTCAAGGGACGACTTACAAAACATATGTGTCCATAGCGTTTATTAATAACAACAATTACAAAGTAAAGTTTTAGGATGAAGGGGTCCTAACATGCCCTTCCCTTTAAAAGACTTTGCCCTCAAAGTTGAAGACGAGGAAAGTGCCGTTGAAGTTGAAGAAGAGGTTCTCAAGTTGCATCTTCTGGTTGCATCCCATGCCACTGGACCAGAACCTCATTGATGGATTGATTGCGAAGCTGACTCTAGCTTCGATCTAAGATGGCTTTAGGTTCAAGGAGGAGAGAGCCTTTTCAATCAAGTTCAGGAAGGATGGTTTAAGCTGCGACATTATGGCCTAGGACTTTCTTCAAACATGAAAAACAGGATGGACACGTGAAGAAGGTGGAAGTTTCAACTTGTATGTGATCGGACCAATCTGTTGAAGAACCTTATAAGGTCCATAGAACCTCGGAGCAAGTTTTTGGCAATCCTTCAATTTCAAATAGGATTGTTTATAAAGTTGCAATCAGAGGAAAACCATATCCCTAGGTTGGAAGCCGCGCTCCAAACGGTGTTGATCAACTTGCTACTTCATGCGATTCTTGGCCAGGTGGAGATTGTCCCTGAGAAGCCGAAGAATTTTTTCTCGAGCGTTGAGGGTAGTGTCCACTACTTGGACATGAGAGCTTCCTGGGAGATAAGAGAGGAGAGACAGTGGCATTGACCATGAATGGCTTCATATAGAGACATCTTGTTGGTTGTGTGATAAGTGGTGTTGTATGTAATATCCCCAATAAAATCGCCAATCACCAGGTCAACAAACACTAGCAAATCACCATACCCAACCAACAATATGAAATTGCTACCCTTGAAGAGAAGCGTTGCAATTAACTAGGGAATCGCCCATTGAGGGAGCGCCAAAAAATAACAGTGATTTATTATAAAAGGGGAGCACCTATATAAACAACAGTCATTAATACAACATTAATTGTTAACTAATTAATTAATTAGTAATCAACATTCATTTGACGAAAGGTCGCCACTTTTGGAGAAGACATGTCTTTTGATGGAAGGCTATGTAGATATAAATAATTAGCCATTGGTATGGGAAAAGTCATTATTCAATAATGTATTCAAATATATAACCATTGACAAGCAACAACTTTACATTACTTTTAAGGACTTAACCCCTTAATTGTGTAACTCGATTTCAAGGATGAAAACCCTTGTTATTACAATAACCCAAGGACGAAACCCCTTGAGGATTTACATTTTATTATTTGAAATCTGAAAATCATTTTATTACTTAAAGTATTATTCCAAGTGCAAGTTTATATTTATACAATATTATTGCAAAGGGAATTCCAAGGAATCTGAATTCTTGTATAATATTTCGATTAGGGATATTATAGTGGTATCAGAGCTTTTTTCTTGCCAACCTGTGAACCACTGGGTCCCTACACAAGACTATTGTGTCTAGTTTTGATCAAGTCAAAACTCTTTTAGTAGAGATTCAATTTTTTTTTTTTCAAACTTTATGGAGTTGAGTGAGTTAGGAATGGAAAAGGGTACTATGACGAAGATAACCTTGATGCCCTGAAAAACAAAAAGTCATTAAATGTACCTCACCTATTGAAGGATACCGAAGTGATTTTCAATGGTATTATGGATAACAAACAAGACACTGCATGTGCACCTTTGCCTTTAGAATTGCTTGGCTATCCTAGAGAAATAGGAAGTTCACATGTTGAACATGGAGAGCTTTTAGAGGTATGCTTAAACAATCCACAAGTCAATGAAGGCTTTGAATTAGAGACAAATTGCACACATCCATCCACAACAAAGATGAATTGGAAGCTGATTCCATGCCTGCTTCTTCTCTAGGAGGGGCTCAAGAGGTATTAGAAGAAATAAACTATGATGAATGGCATACAATTAGACAGGAAACTGAAAAGTCTTTAGGTGCATTTTAGTCTCTAATCTTCAAATTTATGAAAATGCATACATAGACAGTGATTTATCATTTGGGAGAACCGTTACTGATTGTAGATTGGGAACGAAATCTCAAGTGTTATGTGCCGAGGCTCTAAATAAGGAAAATACTTTACGATCTTGCACGAGCCACATATTCAGAAATTATGTGCTGTGTGTACGACCTGCAACTGCTAATAAGTCCAACATAGAGAGTGAAACACCACCTTCCTTTGAGTGGTAAGAGGATTTGAAAGGTGTGAAAGCTGTTTGTGTTTCGAGGCTCTTTGAAAAATTAACTTATCACATAAAGAAGAAATTCGGTGGTCAATCTACACAATATTCCTTCAACAACATTTATTGTGACATGAAAACCCTGGATACAAAGTTCAAAGACATTTATTTACTTGATAAAACCATTAAAGAGGATGATATGCAAAATAAGATCAGTATTTTCTTTGATGTGAGAATGCTGTTGAAATCCCTTTCTATTGAGAAAAATAAAAGGATTTGCATATATGAGCAGCAGATTGAAAAATCTAAGAAGAGTAAAAAACCTTTCAAGTTTCTTAGGAAGAGGGGCATTATAGAAATCTTAGGTGTTGAAAAAGAAGAAGATGCACAAATAGCTTGTGGGATCGACCTTTTACAACTAACTGAAAGAAAAGTTTTATACCAAAGTTGGCAGCATCTCCATGATAGCGATGGTAACAAGATTACAGATGGAGGAGTTATTGAGTATATCCAAGAGTCCCTAGGAACAAATGCTTGATTGTTACCTTCATTTAGATAAATTGTTGGATTAAAGGCTGCTTCTGAACATACAACAATTGAATTAACAGGGACTAATAGGTTGGGTTTGCAATCTGAAGTATTTGCTGTTCTTACAGACTTTAAATGCAGTGTTGTTGGGACTGAGGTTTGGACCCATAACACGAAGGTTGCATCTGTGGTGTATGTTACTGAGGGAAATGAAAGAGCCTCAATTGATGATCCTGTCAGACTTTCTAAGATCAAAATTCAACTCTGCAATGTTTTGAAAGGGGATAATGACAAGAGGGGTGCCCGAACTGATATTTCTCTGGGTGTTACTCATACTAAAGGATGCGTACATCAAATGATGTTTGTAGATCATGACTATGGAAGAGTGCATAATGGTCAGCTAGAATCTAGGAATGATAAATTAGGCCTTTAAGGGCTGTGCAGAACTGTGTTGAGAAAAGTTATTCTGTCATTAATATTCAGTCTAGAGATCGAGCAAAACTTCTCTTTGATACTATTTGCACTTTAATAGACATGCAATTGTTGTATTTCAAGGAACAGTTGATTCAAATGGACTTGATGCATTCCAGGAGTACTACACCAGACATATGGATGGCTGCCCAACGAATTCAAAAGCAGAAAGGCAAAGAATAATCCATTGTTTAGAAGCTGCTATAGAAAGAAGAGTCGCGGAGGAATTGAGTTTTGAATGATGCAGTGGTGATCAAGTTGGTCTTCTCTCTGATGTGATTCACATACTTCATAAAAATGGTCTTCAATGTAGGGTGCGTTGGAAAGGATTTGAAGAGGAAGCTTTGTCTCCAGAGGATCTGTTGTACCTAGAATTTTGGACGAGTGTGAACGCAAATTTGTCACACAAGGAGCAGTCATTCTTGAATATCCCACTTAACAGTTGCTTGAGGACAAGCAATTTGAGGAAGGGAGGTTTATAATATCCCCATTAAAATCGCCAATCAACAAGCCAACAAATACTAGCAAATCACCATACCTAGCCAACAATATGAAATCGTTACCCTTGAAGAGAAGCGCAGCAATTAACTAGGGAATCACTCATTGAGGGAGTGCCAAAAATCAATAGTCATTTATTATAAAAGGGGAGCGCCCATATAAACAACAATCATTAATACACCATTAATTATTAATTAATTACTTAATTAATAATCAACATTCATTTGACGAAAGGTCGCCACCTTTGGAGAAGACATGTCATTTGATGGATGTATGTGAAGGTATTGATATTCAACAATTGGTGGGAAGGAAAAATCATTATTCAATAATGTATTCAAATATATAACCATGTATAGGGAACAACTTTACATTACTTTTAAGGACAAAACCCCCTAATTGTGTAACCCAATTTCAAGGACGAAAACCCTTGTTATCACAATAAACCAAGGACGAAACCCCTTGAGGATTTATATTTTATTATTTAAAATCTGAAAACTTGTATTGAACAATTAATACAATTACATTTTATTATTTTAAGTATTATTCCAAGTGCAAGTTTATATTTATACAATATTATTTCAAAGGGAATTTCAAGGAACCCAAATTCTTGTATAATATTCCGATTAGGGATATTACATTGTACTGCCAATCAACAAGAGGTAACCACTTGACCCATTGATGTTGTTGATTAGAGGCAAAGCAACGAAGATATGTTTCTAGGCATTTGTTGACAATTTTGGTTTTGCCATATGTCTATGAATGATAGCCATAGTTCATTTTCAATTGAGTTCCTATGCGCTTGAAGAGTTCATGCCAAACCTGACCGGTAAACGCTAAGTCCCGATCCGATACAATAGAAGCAGGGATACCATGTGTTGGCCAAAAATTTGTCGGGGGGACAAATGTGGACTTTCAGTCCTCAGTGTGGGGACAAAGTCCTCATATCAATCAACATGTGGGGACAAAGTCTCTCTCCTATTACCAGACAAAGCTACCTTTATTGAAAACCAAAAATGGAAAATAGGAAAAGAGCTATCGACAACTATTTACAGCAAAACTATTATCTATAGCAGTTTCGTACTTTTAACCAAAAAGTATGGAAAGGTGACAAAAAGGGAAATGAAGGGAAAAAGAAATAAGGGGAAAATGAGGAAGGGAGAATGGGATGATTCTAGACAGATAAACACAAAGAGTTGCTAAAATAACCCTAGAGAAGAAGGAAAATTCTAGGTAGCTAAATGCAGAGACTCACCAGAATAATCCAAGATTTGAGATTGTAAGACATGAAATCTTTATCATAGAAATGGGACGGGAAAAACATATTCTGGACATAAGAACATGATTCATACGCCAATGAGATTGGATAGCATTACAAAGAAAGATATACAACTTTGTATTTCCCAATAAAAATAGACATAAGTTCTATTTTTAATCCCACTTAGGCTTCACAACAACAATAATTCTTAATGCATATTCAACATAACTTTCTGCACAAAAAATTCTGCATTTTTTGACTATCTAACAATAACATTTTAACAAATTGAAAGAAGAAGAATCAAAACGGATTGACATACTCATGCACGTCCTTTACCAAAAATATTCATGGCACAAAGTCCTGTAAATGGTTTCTATATTGATCCTTCATGGGGTTGTACATGCAAACTCACTCCTTTCATCTTGCCGAAAGTCCTACTATTAAAAAGCCAACCGACAAAAAACCAATATAAGTTCCGCTGAAGCTAACCTTACAAATGAGCCCCAAACTCCTATTTATAGGTTGCAATGGTGTTGGAATATTGTCATTGATGTCACAGGAATTGTAACGTATATGAACGGAAATGTCAAATTGAGTTGTTGCCAGAAGTGAACGGAATTGTTGCCAAAAGTGAACAGATTTGTTGCCGGATGTGAACGGAAATGTTGACAGAAGTGAACGGAAATGTCAAGCTTGGCCGACCTATTGGGAGTTGTGACCGTTCGAATGGACCTTTTCACTTGAAGAGTCACGACCTTAATTTGTGGCTTTCCATGGATTATAAATAAGTGCATAAATGAATGGCAAATCTGTAGATTTGAAAAGTGGAAGACATAAAAGAAGAGCAGAAATATTTGAAGGCAGATTTTTGTGAGAATAATTGAAAGAAAAAATCAGCAAGTATAAGGCAGAGCATAGTAGCGAAAACACTCAAGTGTAGATCGAATCGAAAGGAAATAAAGCAGTGTTCTATCATCCGTTGTGTTGACAACAAATTAGGGATAGAAGAGTGATTTTTGTGAGAAGGTTGATGCCTTCGTTTTGAAGAGATTGGTGTCTCTTGCTGAGTTGGTGCTCGGCGAAAGGGGTTGGTGTTCCTGTAGGTTGGTGCCTACAAATTATTTTTGGGGTTGGTGCTCCAGTAGGTTGGTGCCTACGAATTTATATAGTGAGATCTATTTCGCCGTGGTTTTCTCCCGAAAGGGTTTTCACGTATAAATTTTGTGTCACTATTACTTTGTGTTGTGTGAGTTGTGATTTGATTATATTGCATATCTTAAGTGGAATAATTGTTTATATAAAAAGTGAAAAAGATATCTATTACTGATTCACCTCCCCTCTCAGTAATACTCTGTGTTTAACAATTGGTATCGGAGCGGGTTCCTTCAGATATAGTTTAACTGCTAGTAGGTAGATTAGGCAAAGCACACATGGCTGGTTCACAAGGTCAGGAAGGTTTTTCCACAAACAAGGCACCATTGTTTGACGACACCAATTATGCTTTTTGGAGCATAAGAATGAGGACATATTTGATGGCTCTTGGGTTTAACATTTGGCAATTTGTTGTAAATGGATACACAGAGCCACAAACACCACCAACAGATCCGGCTGGAAAGAAGGCTAGTGAAAACAATGCTTAGGCAATGAACGCTATTCTGTGTGGTCTTTTTGAATCTGAGTTTGTAAAAGTTATGGAATGGAAGTTAGCACATGAGATTTGGGAGAAGCTTAAGACCATCTATGAGGGTGATGGCAAGGTTAGACAAGCCAAACTTCAAACTCACAGGAGATAGTTTGAGAGTCTCAAAATGAAGGAAGAAGAGAACATTGCAAGTTATCTTCTCCGAGTTGATGAAATCGTGAATGTGATTCAAGGACTTGGAGAAAAGGTAGAGGAGTCTACCGTAGTCCAAAAGGTGCTAAGGTCTTCACCACTAAGATTTGATGTGAAGGTCTCTGCCGTAGAGGAAATGAGAGATCTTGACAAGCTATAGATGGACGACCTACACGGAATTCTCACTGCTTATGAAATGAGGACAAAATCAGAGAGACCATCTAAAAAGGAAGCAACCTTCAAAGCATCAAGGGAGGAGAAAGCCAAAGAGCCAGAACCAAGTGATAGCTCAAGCGCTGAAGAGGACGAAAATGAAGCCTTATTCATTTGCAAGCTGAAGAAAGGCTCAGACAAGTACACATGTAAGTTACCGTTCAAATGCTTTAATTGTGGTAAGATAGGTCATTTTGCAACTGTCTTGAAAAGGATAATAGCGATGATGAAGAAAGTAAATCCAAGTACAAGAAGAATTTCAAACATAACAAGGATAAGAAGAAGTTCGAGAAACAAAAGAAGAGTCTATACTCTAAGAGGAATCTTAGCTCTTCCGAAGAAAGTGGAGTCAGTGACTCAGACAATGATAATATAGAGATTCTATTCATGGCCATAGAAGAAGATGCCTTTACTAGCAAGAGCATAGCAAGAGCAATATAGAGGAGGAAGAAGAAGTAGAAGTGGACCTTGAGGAAGAACTTACTGTGCCTTAGGGGAGATAAAGTTTCTCAAGAAAAGGAATTTGAGACAGAAGCTTCAAATCGAGAAATATGAAAAGGAGAGTCAGGACTCAGAAGCCAAATTGGCACAAGGCCTAGAAGAATCAAACAAGATGATTGTTGATCTACAGGCTCAGATTGAAAAAGCTAAGAAAGTTGAAGAAGATCTAATAAATCAATTAAAGGAGAAAAGCGAAGATTGTAAAAGGTATGAATCTGAGATTGCTTCTTTAAAAGATCTTGAAAAGGTGAATAATAAAGTAGTTAATGAATTGAAATCTGAGAAAAGTAGTCAAGTGTTAAATGAAATTTTGGGAAGTCAAAGATCATTGTCAAACAAGACAGGCATTGGATATGCAAAGGAGAATGAAAAGGCTATAACTTCCACGGAGCCTCTGGTAAAAGTAATTACAGAAAAGGCTAAGAACTATACTGAAGCGAAGAACACGAAGACCAACTCCGACAAAGAAGGCAAAAAAGAACAAAACTACAAAAGACCACCTGCTCCAAGATACACCAATCAAACCAGGTTTGGTAATTACTTTTATGGTTATTGCTATTATTGTAACCATTTTGGTCACAAGAAGCTAGATTGCAGGAAGAGAGCTAGGGATAATGATTTCAGGAACGGAGACAAGGGAACTCATAGAGCTTCAAACAGAAGCTACAACTCATTTGCTCCCTTATCAAGGTTTGATGAAGAAGCTATTGTATGTTACAAGTGTAACAATTATAGACACATAACTTGCTATTGTAGGAGTGTGTTCGAATCAATGAAGAAGTATCAAGACTCAAGGCTCAAATCAAAAAGAAGAGGGATCAAACAAATACATGGAAGAAGAAGCAAGCTGAAGATTCCATGATCGCCCAAACAACACTTCATGCAAGAGATGAGGGACAGCCCTGGTTCATTGATAGCGGTTGTTCAAGACATATGACAAGAGATAAAGCAAGTTTATCTCACTAAAGAAGATCAATGGAGGTACGGTGAAATTTGGAGACAACACCACAACCAAAATTGTGGGAAAAGGTATGCTCAACTTAGATAATGGTAAAACTAAAACCAAAAATGTATTATATGTGGAAGGACTTGAGCATAATCTTTTAAGTGTGAACCAAATGTGTGACCAAGGACACACTCAAGTTTTTCCCAAAAAGATGTGAAATCAGAAAGAGAGACACAGATGAATTGATTGGAGATGCTCACAAGACAGGTAACAACTTAAACATGCTGGTGGATGTCAAAGGAGAGAAATCTTGTTTAAGTCAGGTCGAAGAAAGTTGGCTTTGGCACAGTGAATGAGTCATATAAACTTTGACAACCTTGTGAATATTAGCAAGAAGCAGGCGGTAAGAGACATTCCAAAAATTAGAAAGCCCTCAAGCATGCTTTGTAAACAATGTCAGCACGGAAAGCAGACCAGAGCATGTTTCAGAACAAAGGAGTATTCTACCACCAAGATGCTAGAGCTCATTCACACCGATCTATGTGGACCCACCAAAACACAGAGTACTCAAGGTGAAAGGTATTTTATGCTGTTAATTGATAATTATACTCGAATGTCATGGGTGACATTCTTGAAAGAAAAATCTGAAGCATTCAGCAATTTGTAAGCATTTAAAGCTTTGGTTGAAAATGAAACTGGCTTGAGAATCAAATGCCTAAGGTCTGAGCAAGGAGGAGAGTTCATGTCTAGTGAATTCATTGAGTACTGTGAAAAACATGGAATAAAAAGACATTACTCAGCTGCCAGAACCCCACAACAGAACGGGGTTATAGAAAGAAAAAATAGGACAGTTCAAGAAATGTCAAGAACGATGTTGAACGAATCCAAGCTGCTAGATAAATATTGGAGAGAGGCAGTACACACTGCAGTACATAACCTGAATAGAGGACAACTTAGAGTCAACCGTGACAAGACTTCGTATGAGCTATGGAAGGGGAGACCAACCTTTGTCAGCTACTTCAAAGTATTTGGTAGCAGATGTTTTATCAAGATAACTGAAGAAGACTTGGGAAAATTTGACTTGAGAGCAAATGAAGGAATATTCCTTGGATATTCTTCCAAGAGTAAAGCATACAAATGCTATAACAAGAGGACTCAAAAGATGATAGAAAGTGCGAGTGTCAGAGTAGATGAAGTTGGAGTTCAGAGGGCAAGCGATCCATTAGAAGTACCTGACATTATTGAAGAAGACGTTGAAGTTGAAAAGATGGATGAAGATGAGCGACAAAACACCAAAGCTCCATCCCGATTCGTCCAAAAGAATCATGCCGAGAGCCAGATTATTGGAAATTTAGATATTGGAGTGCAAACTAGAAGA
Organism: Torreya grandis; assembly: GCA_037957365.1. Classification (NCBI taxonomy): domain Eukaryota; kingdom Viridiplantae; phylum Streptophyta; class Pinopsida; order Cupressales; family Taxaceae; genus Torreya; species Torreya grandis. The sequence continues at coordinate 3,250,673 of JARHVA010000212.1, forward strand.
AGGTTGGTAAGTAATCCTGAGCAAGTAAATTTTTCATTATTATCTAACATTCAGCCCAGAAACTTTTCAGAAGCTAGCCATGATGAACATTGGGTGAAAGCAATGGAAGAGGAGTTGGACCAGATTGAAAAGAATGAAACTTGGGGGCTAGTGCCAAGACCAATAAATCAGAATGTGATCGACACAAAATGGGTGTATAGAAACAAATTGAATGAGGATGGTCAAGTAACCTAGAACAAAACAAGATTAGTGTGTAAGGGATATGCTCAGGTCGAAGGAATTGACTTTGAAGAAACTTTTGCTCCAGTAGCTAGGTTAGAAGCAATCAGAGTGCTTCTTGCCTATGCGGTATTTAAAAATTTCAAAGTATATCAGATGGATGTGAAGTCTGCGTCCCTGAATGACAAACTAGAAGAGGAAGTATATATTGAGCAACTTGAAGGATTTCTCCTTTCAGATGATAGTAGATATGTTTGCAGATTGAAGAAAACCTTGTATGGCTTGAAGCAAGTCCCTAGAGCTTGGTATGTGAGACTTGACAAATATTTGCAAGATCAAGGTTTTAAAAGAGGTTTTGCCGACAACAACTTATATATCAAAACTATAGGTGAGCATCAATTGATAGTTGTTGTCAATGTTGATGACATAATATTCGGAGGAGATAGTGAGAAGTTGACGAAGGGATTTGCTAAAGCCATGCAAAAGGAGTTTGATATGTCCATGCTTGGAGAGTTATCTTTCTTTCTTGGATTACAAATCTCTCAATCCAATAAAGGAATCTTCATTTCTCAAACCAAGTATGCCAAGGAAATGTTGAAGAAGTTTGGTTTTGAGGATTGTGCACATGTTAGAACACCAATGGCCATAGGAAACAAGATAATTAAGGATGAAGAATCACCAGATGTAGATTAATCTCTCTATAGATCAATGATTGGCAGTCTTCTGTATTTGACGGCTTCTAGGCTGGATATCATGCAGGTGGTAGGCATAGTGGCATGATATCAAGCAACCCCCAAGGGAACTCATGTACAAGTTGTGAAGAGGATATTCAGATATATAAAGGGGACCCTGGACTATGGATTATGGTATCCCACAGGGAAAGATTTCACTTTAGTGGCATATACAGAGTCAGATTGGGTAGGTTGCCTAGATGACAGGGAGAGTACAAGTGGAGGTGCATTTTTCCTCGGTGATAGCTTAGTATCTTGGCTAAGCAAGAAACAGAATTCAGTTTCACTATCCACAATAGAGGCAAAGTATAAAGTGGCAGTTCTGTGTTGCACTCAGGGGCTTTGGATGAAGCAGAGTCTGGAAGATATCAAGGTGAAGTATGATCAACCTATCTCCATATATTGTGACAACACCAGTACCATCAGTATTTCGAAAAATCCGGTGATGCACTCTAGAACAAAACATATTCCAATTAGATACGATTTCTGGAGAGAGCAAGTTGTAGATCGGCAAGTCAAGTTGGAATATAATAATGCAATATAGTAGATAGCAGATATTTTCACGAAGGCACTTTTGAAGGACACATTTGAGTAGCTATGTGAGAAGTTGGGAGTAATTTTTTTTCTTTTTGCCACTGAAGGAAAGCATCTGCTGAAGGGGAGCTAAGTACTAGCTCTTGGATAGACCCTTTGCCATTGATGTCAAAGAGGGAGAAGTACAGAAAGAGGATGTTATAGAAAGGGGGGGCTATAGCAAAGAAGGATTCAGACAGAAGAGATAGTGCAGCAAGGGGGAGCAGTTTCAGTATGTGGTTGTCATCAATGACAAATGAGTAGATTGTTGGAATATTGTCATTGATGTCAAAGGAATTGTAACGGATATGAACGAAAATGTCAAATGGAATTGTTGCCAGAAGTGAACGGAATTGTTGCCAGAAGTGGACGGAATTGTTGTCGGAAGTGAATGGAAATGTCGACAGAAGTGAATGGAAATGTCGACGGAAATGTCAACTTTGGCTGACCTATTGGGAGGAGTTGTGACTGTTCGAATGGACCTTTTCACTTGAAGAGTCACGACCTTAATTGGTGTCTTTCCATGGATTATAAATAAATGCATAAACGAGTGGCAAATCTTAAGATTCGAAGACATAAAAGAAGAGTAGAAATATTTGAAGGCAGATTTTTGTGAGAATAATTGGAAGGAAAAATCAGCAAGTATAAGGTAGAGCATAGCAGTGAAAACACTCAAGTGTAGATCGAATCGAAAGGAAATAAAGCAGTTTTCTATCATCTGTAGTGTTGACAATAAATTAGAGATAGAAGAGTGATTTTTGTGAGAAGGTTGGTGCATTCGTTTTGAAGAGATTGGTGTCTCTCGCTGAGTTGGTGCTCGGCAAAAGGGGTTGGTGCCCCTGTAGGTTGGTGCCTACAAAATTGTTTTTGGGGTTGGTGCTCCAGTAGGATGGTGCCTACGAATTTTTATATTGAGATCTATTTCTCCGTGGTTTTCTCCCAAAAGGTTTTCCACGTATAAATCTTGTGTCACTATTACTTTGTGTTGTGTGAGTTGTGATTTGATTATATCGCATATCTTAAGTGGAATAATTGTTTATGTAAAATGTGAAAAAGATATCTGTTACTGATTCACCCCCCATTTAGTAATAGCCTGTGTTTAACAAATGGGTGATTACGCTGCATAACCACCTTTTCTACATTTTTAAGGGCTTGCAAAAGTGCATTGGCAAAAACACACAACTTAAAACTTCCAAAAACGCGCCGAGCAATTTGCACAACTTGCAAAAGTGCAATGACAACTTTGCACGACTTGAAAAAGTGCGTTGACAAATTTGCACAACTTGCAAAAGCGTGTTGGCAAATTTGCATGACTCAAAACTTGTAAAATTGACTTAGTACATTGGCATGAAACACGATGTGCAAATATACTTATTACAAACATACATGATCTGGGATTGCGAGAATGACTCAAAAGTTATAAGTGCGGATCTGTCAAAATCTGATGAACATCTATTCTTCTTTGTCGAGGATGATCAGGATCTCCTCTTTCTTTAGCAATCGTTGCTTCTTTTGCACTTCGATTTTCCTGTGTAGAGTATTCTTGGATGTCTTCTCCATCCTTTTTACAACTGTTGTAATCAACAAGACTGCACTATGCCCTTGACCGAGCTAATTGAACTGAATAGCCATTTGAGGAAGGCAATCTTCATGTAGATAAGCCAATGGTTGAGTAACTCTTTGAATACAGAGTGAGGTTGACGGATTTGTCATTTCCTTATTGGTAGAACTAGGGAAATGTATCATAACACTGTGATCATCTGTATGAATGGATTCTTCAAGCAAGTTCCTTAAGGTTTTGATTCTGTCTTGATAGTGGTGGAAAGCTAGATATCATAAATGTCACATTTCGCTTTGAGAAACTTGCATGCTCCAAATACACTAGTCGAGGCGTCACTGTGTGTTCCACGTTCAGTGCTAGAACCTCAAGATATCTCTACATAACTAGCAACAAATGATCATCACAAATTCCATGTGTTTCAATGATGAGTTTACCTTCCTTCTAAGGGTACGTTCAACATTGGATGTATTTACTCAATAGCCCTAGATACTTCAAAAGCATCTTCCCAAGTTATTTCCTTTGAATACCTTTTTTTTTCATGAGCCTCGTCTTTGGTTGAATATTTGCTTCAATGTCAAATAGAATGACCGGAGGAAAGCAAAGCATTACCTGTCTAGCATCACATTTTGGAACCCCACTAGCTACGAAGAAATCTATTAAGGGATTCATATGTTCATTCACATTCCGAAGTAGTATTTTTGGAAATGATTCTATAAGACATGCTAAGAGATCATCTCCGGAATCCAATATAGCTAATCCTCGATGACGAGCTTCCATCTTTTCAAAAAATGAATAACGTCATTGAAGATCATTATCTTTTCAATAAGGCAAGCCGAAGGCTGTCCAAGTAGGTATCAAGAAATGTGTAGCGTTGAGGATGGATTCACTCCTATGCTTTCCAAGTATGGAACAAGCCCCATGTTACGCTTTCTTCTTGCCATTTTAAATATTTTATGTTTGAATTCCATTTGTTCTATTTCATTCTCCCCCGTTCTTTGTTTGCCATGAGACAAATGACTAGTAGCAAATGACGGATTTTTGACATATGTCTGGCAAGGGCTTGGGTATTGGGGATGTGCTCGACAGGTTGTCGGGATTTGGGAGCATTGATTGCATGGTTGACGGAGTTTGCAGGTGTGCTTGACACAACATCGGGTTCTACGACATGTTGATGCAAAGTGCGGGTTCAACCAATGTGTTAGACAATCGATGAAATCCGAAGCATGTTTCATAATAGTCGGAAATCTAACAGATGCAATAGAATGAATCAAGAAGTTTCAAGCTATTAATATCGTGTTGAAAACATTCAAAAGTGCTTGGCTCATTTCAAAAGCTGCCTATGAAGGCCCCAATACCACGGTTCCACTTCTAAACCACAATTTGGCAATGAAAACAACTTGAGACCGCCAATTAAATGACTCATACCACGGGTTTTAATATTGAAACAATTTTTTAATAGCTCAAAACCTCGAAATGAGTGTGTTTCAAAAGTTCCAAATTGCCATCTTCCTTCCACGTTAACAACTTCAAGGAAAAGGTGAATGCCATATGTTATGAGCCCAAAACTGCCCTTCAAAAGCTAAACCACAACTTTCACACTTTGAAACCACCCTTTTCATTGGCCAATACGACAAATTTGAAAGGCAAACTACCTTTAAAAAGCTTCATATGGGGAAAGCCACGAATTGTGATTGAAAACAAATTTTCAATGGTTAAAACAAAATCATGTATTGAACACTTCAAACAATCTTTATTTAAAAAGGAACACCACGTGATAAATACATGAACCAAGCTTTTTGCAAAGGGAAATACCACGAATGGTATGGGGGGAAAAACATTTAAAATCTTGACTTATCTTTGATGGTGCCACATGGAGGTATAAGCGGGAGTTTGGAATAAAATGGTGGAATTTTGAAAAGGACTTCGTATATATGCGGGTTTTGCAATAGGTTCAGACAAGTGGCGGAGTCCGAAGGCGGTTCAGACATAGGCCAAAGCCCGAGGCTATGTTGAACAAGTTATCGGGGTCTAGGTATTTGGTTGATAGTGTAGTGGGATCCAACGTAGGAGTGGACACACGTTGGGATCCAATGATGTGCCTGACATAGTACCTGTTGACAATTCTTCCATAGGACAGATTGTCTCTTGCCATCTGGAAAATTCACATCTCCATCCAAGGAAAGAAAGAATTCATTAGGAAGAATACATTGTTTTTTCTTTTGTGAAGGCCTTTGCTCCAATAGGAATTCCTTCGGACGACTTTTGTCCGAAGGAATGGTTCATCAAATAAGGCTTCTGCTAAGAATTAATTCCTTCGGGCTAAGGACATAAGTCCACAGGGAATAACAAAGGAAAGAATCTAAGACAGGAAGTAATTCCTTCGGACTTTTTGTCCGAAGGAATACTTAGGAGAATCCAAGAGAAAGGTCCCCGCCAAAAGCAAGAAATCCAAGGAATAATTCCTTTGGACTTTTTGTCCAAAGGAATTCTTTCGGACAAAAGTCCGAAGAAAAGCAAGAGAGAATCAAACCCCGCAAAAATTCAAGGGAATCGGGTGCCCTACAAAAAGCCCGGGTGCCCTACAATTTTTCCGAATGGCACAGACGAAGGACAAAAGCCCTTGCGGAGGGCACTTGGTCGGCGACAGGACCATTGCAATTTTTTCGAAGGGCACAGAGGGAGAGCCACGAGCCCTTGCGAAGGGCACTTGGTTGGTCCCTGGACCTTTGTGCAAGTCCGAAGGGCATTCTCAGTGGAGCTCAAAAAGAGAAGGATTAATTCCTTCGGGCTTTTTGTCCAAAGGAATTCCTTTGGACAAAAAGTCCGAAGAAATTCGGAGAGGCCCATGCCAAAAAATCTGACAGCAAAGTCCGAAACAACAAAGAGCAAAGGCAAAGGACAAAGGGTTAATTCCTTCGGGCTTTTTGTCCGAAGGAATTCCTTCGGACAAAAAATTCGAAGAAATTCGGAAAGATTACAAGGAAGACAAATCCGTGGGAAAAAACCTGAAACAAGTGAAGACAGACAAAAACCCGACAGAATAAAGCCAACATAAAAGGGAGCAGAACAAAGGAAACCTTCAGACGAAAGGCCGAAGGAATTCCTTTGGACTCTTTGTTCGAAGGATTAATTCGGAGAATAAGCCTGAGGAATAGAAGAAGAAAATTTCGAAGGAAAGGTAATAAGCCAAAGTCCGCAGCAACAAATTCGGCAAAATTGGCAAGCATAAAGCCGAAGGAAATCAAAGGTAAAGTCAACAAGAATTCCGAAGGAAATAAGAAGACCAAGGGGCCTGACAGGAAATAAGCCCGAGAAAATGCCAAAGGGTGACGTCCCGCAAGACGTCAAATTTTGACCGCGGGAAGTAACTGTTGAAACAAAGGTAAAGCCAGAATTTCGAAAGAATTTAACCACGGGAAGTTGACCTCAGATTAAGCGACGGGAAGTTGGAAAAAGGCCAAACAGAGAAAATATAGACAAATACATCCAAATATAGAATCCCGCCAGAAATAGACATGAACAGGCAGACCAAAATAGGATAAAATACATACAAGCAAGGGCTATTTTCGATCAACCGGTCAAAGCTTCAGTTGACTGGTTGTTGAAGTCCTGCTCATCTCCGGATCAACTCATGCATCCGAAGGTCCAACTCAGCTTCAATCGGAGTTTCAAATTCGAACGTCAAGTTGACTGTTCTAGTTTAGAGTTGACTAATTGTTAAACGCCACATCTACTAGGAGTTTCCCATGCAAAGGAGAATGATCTCTTTGTTCAACTCAGCTTATCAGAGGGCCAACTCAGCCTTTCAAACGTTCCAACTCAGCATCAAGCAGCTCACATAGAGTTCTAAAATTGACATTGGCGTGGATTTCCATGCAAAGAGAGGTGGGCGGTTCAATTAAAGACAAGTTCACTTCCTCAAGTGCAAGAAGATTCATGCAAAGACAAAAAGAAAACATATTTTATTGAAAGGCCAAGTCAGCCTTGAGTTAATTTAAGTTGATCCTTCTCTTCAATTTTTCAACACCAATCTTTGGCTTTTGTAATTCTCTATAAATTGGCTTTCAACCTTGATTAAAATAATCCCATTTGGCTAGACCAGACTCTGTCATTGGTGAGTTGTGTAACCTCTTCGATCAATAGGACCGTACTTTCAGATTTCAAGTGTTGGTATAGTGTATATTCATTCAACAATTTGCATTAGTGGTAGATTTCTCTCCCTTCCTAAATTTTGATTCGTATCTAATTGCTAGCTTATCGTATTATGCAGGTCATGTTAAGTGTTCCTTATGTCTTTTGCTGAAGCTGTAAGTGGATGTTAGGTGGCTGCAAAGTGTCTTGTATCAGATCTCTCTTCATCGTTTTCCTTCATGTCTTGGTCATTGGATCGAACCTTCTCACGAAATATTTATACATAGTGGTTGATTGAAATCAAAGGTCTTCCTTTTCCCTTGTTTGTTCAGTGTTCGAGGTTCCAAGTTGAGTGGATCAATCTTCTGGTGTATCACCTTTATTAGGTAGGAGTTCCCCTTAAAGTTTCCTTCTCCCTTTTCCATGGTAGTTAGTAGCACAGAGTAGAGATCTTCATTGATACATCTTACAGGAACCAGCCTTCTCTGGAGGTTCTTCTCATCATTGAGGGACCCACCCTCGTGAGAAGATCGTATTGTTTCAATCGGATAGAGGATTGACCACTTCATGCACGTCTTCGATTCAGGGCGCAGCTCTAGGTTGACAACAGTTTTTGGCATGCCCGGTGGGACCTATTTTTGCTGGTCTTAATGAAATTGCAATTGTATCAGTGTTCTTCAAGAAGTATTTGGTGATTCCAAGCTCAAGCAATGGCTTCTAATAGTTCAGGCACAGTTTCCATGTAAGTCTATTTTTATTGCATTATCGTGAATGAATGTTGATGGCTGTGTATGAAGAGAATTCTTATACTTATCAGCCCAATGATGGATCATACCACCTTGGTCATGATACCTATGAGCCTCTTTATGAGTCTAATCAGCGTTATCAAGAGTATTATCAAAGCTATGTTGAGCCTTATAAAGTTTCTCATAATCAGCCTTATCAAGAGCATGAATCTTACCTTCCTGGTAAGCCATATCAGTCTCAGGACCGGATTTCATTTTTCCCATATGGTTATGATGTTGCATATGAATAGTCTTGCCTTCAAGAAAGAATGAATGAAATAGAGCTCAGAATACTAGCATATGCAAGAAAGGTTTGTTCTAACTCTCAGTATGAAGAAGTGAATTGTCTATTTCGAAATGTGTCCAATGATCCAGAAGAGATAAATGGACTATGTATTCTTGTATTGGAAAAGATGGAGCCTTGGGAAAGGTAGAAAATCGAGTTAAACCGATTGTCTACAAAGGGCTATTGTGCTTCTTATTCTCATGAAGTTCTTAACCATGCCCAGTGTGTGCCAAGGGAGCTTCCTAGTTGGAGAGCCTAGTCAAGAGCCTGTTCAAGTGACTATTCATGAGACTAAACCTTCCTATAGTTCCCTTTACTCACCAATCATCCCTCGAGCTTAGGTTGTCCAGGAAGACAAGCAAGTTTCAGACTTTGATGAGGTAATGGCCAAGTGGAAGGAACAAAATACAGACGTCTTTAAGAGTTTCTCTTTCCCTCCTCTCCAAAACTCCCTAGATAATTCTTTTTCCCTCAAGATTCCAAAATCTGATCATAATCGACCTCCCATACTTCATTTTCCCTCTCAAACAAATGAATTTTATCACCCTCCCACCATTCCCCTTCCTCAAGAGGATCTTTTTCTTTGGAGTATTGAGAAAGAGGTCGAGCTACAGGACAAGTTCTTGCAGAGTGTGTAGAGAATGCTTCAGGAGTGTTTGAGGAAGAATTTCCTATTGATACTTCACTTGAGGTTGTAATTGAGCATCCAATTATAGCTGAGAGTGGGAAGACTGATCTGGATGTAGAGGAACTTCAAGGGGCGCTGATTTAGATTGAAGTTATAAATGAGTTACAGGTATCTCTTATTGAGCAGGATTTAGATAGCGTTACAACTGATTCAGTTCAAATAGATCAAAATAAGGAACAAAAAGATGATTGGCAGCTGTACCTTGAATCTCTACAAGAGATTAAAGAGCTTTGTATGGATATGATGGCTATTGAAGAGCATGTTTATGAGAAATTTGATCAAGAATCACCTATTCAAGATCACAGTACAGATTGGGTTGCTTACTCAAAGCTCCTTGAAGAGCTGGATGAACTTGCAGTAATCAATAAGAAGGATGTGGTCACTCAAAAACCATGCATAGATGAGATATCACTTGACAAGGTGGTAGATGACAAGCAATTTGAAAAAGATCAAGAGGTACTTGATGAGTTTGTCTTTGTTGCTGTTGATGACTCATTTGAGAAGATGCTAATACAGTTTGTGGACAAGGAAAATGCCTCATCAAAGGTTATGACTAATAAACAACTTGCTTTGCAACTTGTACCATCTCTTGGAAGGAGTGAGTTCAAGAATTTCCCATTTGATCCAGGCGGATCATGCTTTATCATGGTTAGCTAGGTTCTTTATTTGTTTTGCTTTCCACCAAGTGTTGTTCAAGCACAATAGTTTGCTTTAGTTTTGTCCAATAAGTGCTTGTTTGCACATTTGCTTCTTAGTTTTCTGCTTTTGTGTGTTTCCCTTCTAATTTTGAAGGAGGAGGTTACTTCAGCGATGATCATAGGAGATTTTCAGGAAGAAATCAGGTTCACCATTTGGGAATTCAAATAGCATCTATATGGTCTGAGTTCTCAAGCATAGCAGGCATGCTGAGCCAGCTGAGTCGCCATAAATGTTGACAATTCTTCCACATGACAGATTGTCTCTTGCCATTCGGAAAATTCACATCTCCATCCAAGGAAAGAAAGAATTCATTAGGAAGAATACATTGTTTTTCTTTTGTGAAGGCCTTTGCTACAACAGGAATTCCTTCGGACGACTTTTGTTCGAAGGAATGGTTCATCAAATAAGGCTTCTACTAAGAATTAATTCCTTCGGGCTAAGCACATAAGTCCACAGGAAATAACAAAGGAAAGAATCTAAGACAAAGGAAGTAATTCCTTCGGACTTTTTGTCTGAAGGAATACTTCGGAGAATCCAAGAGAAAGGTCCCCTCCAAAAGCAAGAAATCCAAGGAATAATTCCTTTGGACAAAAGTCCGAAGAAAAGCAAGAGAGAATTCAAACCCCACAGAAATTCAAGGGCATCGGGTCCCCCAAAAAAAGCCTAGGTGCCCTACAATTTTTTCGAAGGGCACAAACGAAGGACAAAAGCCCTTGCGGAGGGCACTTGGTCGGCGACAGGGCCATTGCAATTTTTCCGAAGGGCACAGAGGGAGAGCTACGAGCCCTTGCGGAGGGCACTTGGTCGGTCCCTGGACCTTTGTGCAAGTCCGAATGGCATTCTCAGCGGAGTTCCAAAAGAGAAGGATTAATTTTTTCGGACAAAAAGTCCAAAGAAATTTGGAGAGGCCCGTGCCAAAAAATCCGACAGCAAAGTTCGAAACAACAAAGAGCAAAGGCAAAGGACAAAGGACAAAGGACAAAGGGTTAATTCCTTTGGGCTTTTTGTCCGAAGGAATTCGTTCAGACAAAAAGTCCGAAGAAATTTGGAAAGATTACAAGGAAGACAAATCCGTGGGAAAAAGCTCGGAACATGGGAAGACAGAGAAAAACCCGACATAATAAATTCAACATAAAAAGGGAGCAGAACAAAGGAAACCTTTGGACGAAAGTCCGAAGGATTAATTTGGAAAATAAGCCCGAGGTAGAGAAGAATAAAATTCCGAAGGAAAGGTAATAAGCCAAAGTCTACATGAACAAATTCGGCAAAATTGGCAAGCATAAAGCCGAAGGAAATCAAAGGTAAAGTCAACAAGAATTCTGAAGGAAATAAGAACAAGGGGCTTGAGAGGAAATAAGCTCGAGAAAATGCCAAAGGGTGATGTCCCGCAAGACGTCAAATTTTGACCACGGGAAGTAACTGTTGAAACAGTAAAGCCATAATTATGAAAGAATTAAACCACGGGAAGTTGATCTCAGATTAAGCGACGGGAAGTTGGAAAAAGGCCAAACGGAGAAAATATAGACTAATACATCCAAATATAGAATCCCGCCAGAAATAGACATGAATAGGCAAACCAAAATAAGATAAAATACATGCAAGCAAGGGCTATTTTCGATCAACCAGTCAAAGCTTCAGTTGACTGGTTGTTGAAGTCTTGCTCATCTCTAGATCAACTCATGCATCTGAAGGTCCAACTCAGCTTCAACCGGAGTTCCAAATTCGAACGTCAAGTTGATTGTTCTAGTTTAGAGTTGACTAACTGTTAAACTCCACATCTACTAGGAGTTTCCCATGCAAAGGAGAATGATCTCTTCGTCCAACTCAGCTTATCAGACAACCAACTCAGCCTTTCAAACGTTCCAACTCAGCATCAAGCAACTCACGTAGAGTTTTAAAATTGACATTGGCGTGGATTTTCATGCAAAGAGAGGTGGGCGGTTCAGAACAAAGACAAGTTCACTTCTTCAAGCACAAGAGGCTTCATGCAAAGACAAAAAGAAAACATATTTTATTGAAAGGCCAAGTCAGCCTTGAGTTAATCTAAGTTAATCCTTCTCTTCAGTTTTTCAACGCTAATCTTTGGCTTTTGTAATTCTTTATAAATTGGCTTTCAACCTTGATTAAAATAATCCCTCTCTTAGCTAGACCAGACTCTGCCATTGGTGAGTTGTGTAACCTCTTCGATCAATAGAAGGACTGTATTTTCAGATTTCAAGTGTTGGCATAGTGTATATTCATTCAACAATTTGCATAAGTGGTAGATTTTTCTCCCTTCCCAAATTTTGATTCGTACCTAGTTGCTAGCTTATTATTATGAAGGTCATGCTAAGTGTTCTTTATGTCTTTTGCTGAAGCTGTAAGTGGATGTTAGGTGGCTGCAAAGTGTCTTGTATCAGACCTCTCTCCATCGTTTTTCTTCATGTCTTGGTCATTGGATCGAACCTCTTCATGAAATATTTATGCATACGTGATTGATTGAAATAAAAGGTCTTCCTTTTCCCTTGTTTGTTCAGTGTTCAAGGTTCCAAGTTGAGTGGATCAATCTTTTGGTGTATCGCCGTTATTAGGTAGGATTTTCCCTTAAAGTTTCCTTCTCCGTTTTCCATGGTAGTCCGCAGCATAGAGTAGAGATCCTCATTGATACATCTTACAGGGACCAACATTCTCTGGAGGTTCTTCTCACCATTGAGGCACCCACCCTCGTGAGAAGATCCCATTGTTTCAATCGGATAGAGGACTGGCCATTTCATGCACGTCTTCGATTCAGGGCGCAGCTCCAGGTTGACAACAGTACCGAAACCTGCCAAAGTCAAACTTATGTAAATTTTGGCTTCTTTCTTGATCTTCTTGACCTATTTTGTGCTTGTACTGCTTCATGGATGCTTCTGTCTTATACACTCTTTGTACATTTGAAACCTGTATGGTCTTTCTCACCATAGTTAAAACATGAATCTTTTCAAAAGACCAAAAGCAATCTCTGAGGAACTGATCGACGACGATTCTGCAACAAGAGCAAATACAACGCGAGATGATCTCCACGGACTTTACGACATGTGTCTCATCAAACATCATCCTAAACTAGTGTATTACATGAAGCACACTTTCTCCTTGAGGATTCTCAGACTAGAATCCCGATCACAATATCCCATATGTAGTCAAGATAACATCATGTCTTAAAAGAGCTTTGGTATCTCTTACTTTGCTTTCTCCATCATGAACATAAGTAGATAGGGATCCATATTGTACCATCTATAATTCTATCATAGCCTCCTTTGCTAGGGTTTGTAAGCAATATCTCATCGTTTGCAAATTCTTTTTCATACTTCCAAGGGTGGCAAACCTATATGTAGCATTATCCAACATCAAGCATCCCGTTGTGACTATCTAGTTAGAACATCATCTAGAACCTTGTCTTCAAGTGTTGAACTTAGCTCCAAGATATGATTATGAATCGTGAGCAATGATTCTTCACAACTTCGCCCTCTATGACCCTCAAAAGATTGCTCAGATCTCATATGCAAGAGTAGTCTTCATACTCTATACTGTGAGCTATATCCTTGATTCTATCGCCCTTTGTAGCATGCTTTCCATGACGACAAGAATCTTGCAATGACATAAAAGGAAGCAACAATTGCGAAAGTTTCCATACCTTAGGGTTCAATCAAAATGCTCAGCTTCTTTTGCTGAAAGAGATTGTTGAGATAGCCTCAACACGCTCAACTTTGCGACTCAAGACTCCTGAATTAGGGTTGATTGAAATATCCTCAAATGCATATCCATTTACAATGCTACTCTGAAAAACCATTCAATGGCTCATCATTTGGATGCTTGAAGGATAGTGCAAGATTTGGTATAGCTTCCTTTCATGTTCAACTTTATTGTAATTGGTAGTCATTGGAGTAGATCTTAGTATGTGACTCAAGCCTTGTCCATTGAGCTATGGAGTCTATGTCCATTTTTACAAATTTTTTACTCTCCCTATCATTACAACACCTCGTATTGCCGATAGCAGTGCAATTGGTGGTGTTGTGAAATGTAAAATTTCATAACAACACTGTGAAGGCAAAAAATTTGGTCGAGGAATGTTTGGGAGATGGTAGAAGCATTATAGTGATGGGCCAAGGCACAAAAATGGGCATATTTAGAGAGGCTATCCACTAGATTTTGGCAAGCTTTTAATAAGATCCATGGAGATATTTGTCTAGAGGCGTTGTGGAATAGGTAATGGTTGGAGCAAGTTCGACATTGCCACTGTTTCACCTTTTTGTTGTTGATATGTATCACATTCTTCGACATTTTTTGGATATCTTAATTCCTTGCCAAAAGAAATTGCAACGAACTTGCTCATAGGTTTTGAGGAAACCCAAATGACTGGTTGAAGGTGATGCATGCAATTTGCGTAGAATATTGTGGTGAAGCCTAGACGCAGGAATTAAGACAATGCGGTCTTCTTATCTTACGGATTGACCATCCCAAGTGGAGTTGGATTTGGATGCAGGGTCAACGAACAATTGGGTGATGAGTTGTTGTGTGTGATTGCCCTTGTGCCACTCTTGCTGAATATCATGCCTCTGGTTGGAAATGGGCACAAATAATGCACATTGGTTTGCATGTTCCTCATATTGGCAAGATAGTGCATCCCTCCTTGCCCTTTTTATAAGTGATCTCATAATTATACTCCATCAGTTTGGTGACCCATTTTTGTTGATTGGGGGAGGAGACCCTTTGTTCCAAGAATTACTTGAGATTGTGATGATCTAATTTGATACAAAAATGTCGATCAACCAAGTATCGATGCCATTTGTTGACCGCATGGAAGATAGCCATCATTTTCTTTTTATATCTAGAACACACCAGATTTCTCCTAGTGAAGGCCTTGTTGGTAAAGGTGATGGGTTGTTTGTCTTGCATGAGGATGACACCGAGTCCGCTGCCACAAGAATTGCTTTTGATGATGGTCTTTGAGAAATCAGGGATTACCAAAACAGGGGTAGTACACATAGCATGTTTCAGTAGATCAAAGGCTTGTTCAGTGGTTGCAGATCAAAAAATGAGTCTTTTTTGAGCATGGCTGTCAATGGGGCAGAATTTTTCTGTAATCCTTGGAAAATTTGCAAGAGTATCTTGTGAGGCCAAGAAATCTGCGAAGGCTTTTGAGTGTCTTGGATTTAGACCAATTTTTGCAAGGTCGACTTGCACTCCTACTGATACAATGTGGCCTAGGTATTCAACCTCATGTTGACCAAAAGAACATTTTTATTGTTTTGTACATAGTTGGTAGTTCGAAAGAAGTTGTAAGGACATGTCGAGGTGATGGAGATGGTCTTCCGAAGTTTTTCTAGAAATGAGAATATCATCAAAGAAGATCAAGATGAATTTTTGCAAAAAGTGGCAAAAGATTTTATTCATCAAGCCTTGGAATGTGGACGGGGCATGGGTAAAGCCAAAAGGGCATGACGAGGAATTCATAATGGCCATCATGTGTGTAGAAAGCAATTTTGGGAATATATTCATCCCAAATGCAAATTTGGTGATAGTTAGATTGTAAATCTAATTTGGAGAAGAATTTCACACCATGAAGCTCATCAAGGAGTTCATTATTCATGGGAATAAGGAAGTTGTCCTTAATAGTGAGTTTGCTTAGTTCTCAAAAGTCAATGCAGAGTTGCCAAGATCTGTCTTTTTTGCAGTCTAGTAGAACCAAAGAAGAGTAGGGGTTTGTGTTGGGACAAATTACTCTAGCTTGGAGTAGCTCTTGAACCAACTTTTCAATTTTTGCCTTCTGGATAAAGGGGTAGCGGTATGTCTGAATGTTGGGAGGTACTCTCCTTGGAAGGATTTGAATGCGATGGTCCTCTGGGCTTTGAGGTGGCAAGCCTTTTGGTTTTTCAAATACCGATGCATGTTTGACTAGAACATTTTGCAAGTCAGTAGGTTGGCTGGAATCATGAGATGTGTTGAGTTGAAGAAAACAGAGTTGATGATCCCATGTGAACCTTTCTTGAGGAGCTTCTCAATGCGGTGGGAACTGATGACGTTGGTGGAACCTGGTAGGAGGCCTTTCAATATGTATTTTTGGCCATTATTTGAGAACTGCATCCATAGTTTTGAAAAGTACGTAATAGGTCCAAGAGTACACAACCATTGAGCCCTAAGAACATCATCACGTCTACCCAAAGGCAAAACTAATATGTTTGTTTTGAGGTTATAGTCCCCACATAAATACAAACATTGCGACATTTGCCTTTACAAGGCAATGTTCCTCCATTGGCAATTCTAACTTCAAAACTGGAACAAGGGTGCATGCAACAATGGCTTGTTTGGCCATTCAAGCATCAATGAAATTGTGTGTGTTACCAGAGTCGATGAGAATGACGAGGGGGTGTTTCTTGAAGAACCCCTTTTCTCACATAGTTTGAGGAGTGGTTGCCCCTGCCAAGGCATGCATATAAATCTCTAGCTATGACTCCATGGTGTTGGGTTTTTTGATTTCTGGTTTTGGTTCTTCCATGTGGGAATTTGATGTTAAAGTCATTAATTAGCTGTTAGTTAGTACATTAACTAATGGTTAGTTATAAACTAGCCCAATTGCTGTAACTTCCTTTTACTCAATAAAAGAAGGATGCACACACACTTCAATGTGTGTTGTCCAGTTTCTCTTCATTCTTTCGACATTCATATATGTTAACATTGGTTTCAGAGCCAAGTATTCAGGCAAGCCCTAGTCGGGTACGAACGAAGATCGTTTGAGGAAGCCCTAGTTGGGCATGAACGGAAAAGAGAAACAAATGTTTAGGGAAGCCCTAGGAAGATTGCTAGGGTAAGAATAGCGAGATTTGAAGAGGCAGATCGTGTTCGTTGTAGAGGAAGAGACGAACCAAGCCTAGTTGCAATTTCTCGAAGTTGCAGATGCATGAGGTTGTGCGAACGTCAAAGACACGGGTTTTTTGAAGGAATATTCAAACATAGATTGTTGTGGAAGAAGGAAAAATATCAATCAAGGCAGAAGGAAAATGATTGTCATAGTAGAAGGTCAAACACTGTCACAGGTGGTTTTTGTAGATTTGGAGAAGAATATTAAAAGCAAAGCTCGTGATTTACAACGATCAAGGGCGTGAGATCTTGTTTCGTGAATTGTGCTAGGGCATGGGTGAAGGAAAATGACCCAAACCAAACGCTAGGGCATGGGGAAGAAAATATAGACTAGTTTAGTGCAAAAGTTGTGAAGAAAAACGACCCTGATTGTAAGTATGATTTTGTGCTTTCAGATTGTCAACGCTTTTGACATTCAGTTTATAAGAAAATTCAAAATATACATTGTGTATATCCTTGTTGCTTTAATTTTTGGATCAAAACTATAATTTTTTGTGGCATTGATTTTCGGGTCAAACGTACTTTTCTAGTCGCATTGATTTTTGGGTCAGAATTGTACTTTTCTTGTTGCATTGATTTTCCAAGTCAAAGGTCAAATATTATGTATAAAATGACCAATATTCAATATTTGGTTCTGCTGAAAGTGCATAAATTAATTGGTCATGATTATAATGTTTGGAGTTATAAGATTTTAATAATTATGGAATATCGCGATTGTGACAATATCATTCTCAGCACTGAAGTGAGACCTATTACAAATTATGTTGATTATGACAAAGCATTATAAGGAGGCTTTGCAGTTAAAGTTATTTGTGTTAGATGTCATGATTCCTGAAGTTCAGAATGCCACTAAGGCAAGTGTGCTTTGGACTAGTTTGAAAAATAAATATCAAAGTTTAGAGAAAAGTTGGGTTCTATATTTAAAGAATCGACTATTTGGTAATATCTAAAAACATGATATTTGGATGCAAAACGGTTTATACCTTAAATCCACAACAAACTGAAATCTGAAATGAATAAATTCAGCCAACCCTAGCTCCCAACAATTTATTCAATTATAAACTCTGCGCTTCAAACCCTAGGCGCCACACTTCAATGGTGTTGTAGGTAATTTCTAGCAACCAAATAACTCATAAATCACTACAAAATATGCCAAAATAATTAACACACTGAAAACACAAATATGTATTTTTTTCCTTATTTTTCTGAAGCCCAACTGCCACTTGTAAATGATCATAAAATTATGAATTTTCTCCCACACTTGCATTTGCTTTTTGACTGAATTTCCACTTCAAACCCTTATCATAAATAGCCACGATAATCAGAAAAATATTAGAAAAATTACAACGAACTTATTGAGCCAAGAAATGACCCCTGCAAGCCCTCAAGGGAAGTCGCTCAAGCCAAATAAAAATACCAGAAAATTATGAGGTTAATTTCCAGCCTTACACTAATAGAACAACCCTCAAAAGCACCAAATTTCATCAAAGAAAAATCTGAAAATTATTAAGAACCTTTGCATCAATTTGGAGCCTCAAAACATTTGCAAACCACCTCAAAACCCCAATGCTAGCAAGCGGAAAATTAGCAATAAATTTCAGAATATTTGCTTTGCCTTTTTGACCCCAAAATCACATGCAAACCACTCCCAATGCAAGTCGCCACACCTAGAATAATTAATAGAAAATTGTCAAAGCATGTCACATCAAAACAAGTTCAAAAACCATACGCTAGACCTCCAAAAGCAAGTCGCTAGGCTCATAAGGTATCAACAAATAATTCCTTTGCAAGGAGGCATCAAAAGACACCTTTGTAGATAGAGCACAATAACAATTACTATTAGGCATACATCCTAATAGTTCCCTTCAAGCATGAAGAGCAATAATCTGAATTTGCACATGCGCAAGAAGAGTCCACCAACTAGCAAATATACCCTTCCAAGTGGGGCGAATCACTTGGGAAGAGTATAGCTTCATTAAACCCAACCTTTTGTCGACTTCCTTAAATCTTTTTTCTCTTTTTATCACTTAAAGCCGACCAATCAAATCTTCAACATATTCTATTAATTAAATATTTAATTGCCTTAAAACAACAAATGATTAATATCATTATTCGGGCAAATAATTAAATAATTAATAAAATACAACCCCTTAAAAGGAATTCTTTAGTCTATGGAGAAATAGACTAGAGTCTTCAAACCTTCTCATGTGTGATGTGAAAATGGGGACATTATAGTCTCCCCTTCTCACAATTGCTTGCCCACAAGCAATTTCAAGCTAGGATGCTCCAAGATGTTCTCATTTTTCCATGTGGCATCCTCCAGTGGCAAGTCTTTCCATCTAACCAAATATTCTTTGATACTTCGGTTACTTAGTTTCTTTTCACAAACTTCAATGATAGTTTCCGGAATCAAGATCAATTTCCCTTCATCATCCAAAGGGGGCAGCTCTAAAGAAGTAGAAATATGAAATACATTGTGATTATTACCATTTTCCGGAAGCTTCAACTCATAGGCTACCTCGCCTACCTTGCTTCTCACTCGGTAAGGCCCATAAAATCGTGGCTTTAATTTTTCTGAGCCACTTTGCTTGAGGGATGTTTGCCTATAAGGTTGCAATTTCAAAAACACCCAATCGTTTACTTCAAATGACCTCTTAATTATTTGCTGATCTGCATATAATTTTTGTTGATTTTGGGCATGCTTTAGGTTCTCTTTCAATGCTTTCATGATATCATATCCTTGCTCTACCAATTTCTTAGCTCCCAGCTCTCTACTATCCATTAGAAGTAAATCAATGAAGGACAAAGCATCATAACCACAAAGCGCTTTGAAGGGAGTCATACCTATAGACACGTGAAAGGTAGTATTGTAACAATGCTCCGCCATATGCAACCATTTTATCCATAAAGATTGTTGCCCTGAAACATAGTTCATCAAATAACCTTCCAACCTCTTATTCACAATTTCCGTTTGCCCATCAGTATGGGGATGATAGCTAGTGCTAGGAGTGAGCTCAATCCCTGTCAAACGGAAAGGTTCTTGCCAAAAAAACTCATAACCCTGCTGTCCCTGTCACTTACAATATTTTTGGGCAGCCCATGTGATTTGAAAACTTCTTTGAAAAATATATCAGCAATCATAGGAGCATTGTACTTAGCTGAAAGTGGATAGAAATGAGCAAATTTTGTGAGTCTATCAACCACAACATATAAACAATTCTTACCTTGCACCATAGGTAAACCTGTAATGAAATCCATGGAAATACTTTCCCATTTTTGTGAGGGAATAGGAAGGGGCTGCAATAAACCAGCTGGAAAAGTATTTTCACTCTTGTTTCTTTGGCAAACTAAGCATTCCCGAATGTAATTAAACACCTCTTTCTTCAAGCCCTTCCAAAAGAACCTTTCTCTCACAAGTTTGTAGGTCTTGAAATACCCTTGGTGGCCAGCTAAAGGAGTGTCATGGGCAGCGCTTAAGATAGTGCTCTTCACCTTAGATTCATGCACCAAAAAGACTCTATTTTTGTAGAGCATAAGCCCATTCATCAATCTGAATTTTTCATCAACAATTTTACCTTCAATCAAGAAACTAACAAATTTGTTTTTAGCATATTCCATGACAATCAATTCTTTCCAATTGGCTGATATAAAAGACATAGAATTGATTTCTACCTTCTCTTGCAACAAGCAAGATTTGTATGAGGGGAGCCATTAACCAAACCTTGAATAATTGTTTCCTTATCACCCACCTTGAATTTGAGAGTCAAATCTTTGTAATTGAGGGAGAATTCCCCCAAGGAATGCAACCATTGGATTCCAAGCACAAGATCCATATCCCCTATATCAATTATATAGAAATCATCACTTCATATCCTCTAAAAGAAATGGTCAGATTGGCAATCTTTTTGGTACAAGGGAGAGCAAACCCATCCGCTATAGTGACCTTAAAACCTTGGAACTCCTCTTCTTCAAGATTTAATTGTCACCAAATTCTTACCAATGAAATTATGAGTGGCCCTACTATCAACCAAAATAGTGACCTTGTGCCCTTTTAGTATTCCTCTCACGCGAAAAGGATAATACTTAGGGACTCCTGAAAGTGAAGCAAGTGTACTACCCAACTCTTGTGTGTCCTCATTCACATGCTCATCAACATCCTCAATTTGTTCGATATTAGTATCAACAATATCAAAATCAAAATCATTATCAATTACCTCAATGTAATGGATATGTCTCTTGCCTATGCAATGATGGGCTTTGGTCCATGGGTCCTTGCAAGTGAAACATAGTCTCGTTCTCCTTAACTCATCCCTCTCATCCTTCATATTGCTGCTAGGGGCAGCGATCTATGAGGTGGCACATAAGGTGAGAAAGCCTTCTTTTGTTGCCCAATAGGTGGCATTCTAGGTTGCACATGTGGTGGTTTTGACTGCCCATAAAAATCAGACCTTGGCTGTCCACTATTTGCCCCTTTTGGCAGCGAATAGGTGGCTGCCCTTGGTTGCCCTTTCGGCCCTTCATGGCCCCTGTAAGCTGAAAACTCTAAGTCCAATGCCTTAGTGATGGCATCTTGCAATGAAAGAGGATTAAAAGTCTTGACCAAACCCCTCAAAGGTTCAATCAATCCTTCAACAAATAGAACAACCATCGTCTCTCACTAACATTTGAAACCATAACTGAAACACTTTGAAAATCAGTAACATATCTTTCCACATCATGTGTTTGCTTGAGTTGGGCCAACTCATGAAAATGAACTTCCGGATCCCTCCTATCAAATCTCTCCATAATCCTTTTACTAAACTCCTCCAAAGTAGTAACATACCCATGACTTTGTGTGATAAGGCCATGAAACCACCACTCATGAGCAATAGCTTCCAAATGTAAAGTGATGAATTGTAGAGCTTCTTCTTCATACATAGGATTAAGAGATAAATATGTTTCCAATTTCTGCAACCATGATCTCACAAGAATTTTATCAGTACCATTAAAAATAGGAAGGGAAATCTTACCCAACCTTTGTTGCAAATCTCTACGGGGTTGCATATTATGAACCCTTGGCTTGGATCTCTCTTTCATCTCACAATAGTCCCAAAAAGATATAAGAGCTTGTGTTTTATAATTTAGGGCTGCATACTCCCTTTGGCGAATTTCATAGGGATCATGTTTTGATGCCTCTACCTCCACAATTGGTTCCTTTTGCAAAAACGCGCCCTTGAAGAATTTGAGGGGGATCAACAGAGACCCTCTCATGACTATTCGAACTATCCTCACCTGAATGATGATTTTCCTTTCCTTTCTGTGTGGCCCTCAACACATTTGCAAATTGCATACCCAAAGTATGCTGAAGATACCTGTGACACTCCCTAATTAAACCTTGTAAAAACTTCCCCTGTTCTATGGAAAACTCTTTAGGCTCTTGATCATCCATTGTCTTTTTCTTTCTCTGATAAAACAAAGTCTCTTTACTTGATTACATCAATTACAACCTCACAGGATGGCAAGAAAGATGGCTTTGATACCATTGTAGAGGATATTTGTATGCAAAATTGTTTATACTTTAAATCCACAACAAATTGAAATCTGAAATGAATAAATTCAGCCAACCCTAGCTCCCAACAATTTATCCAATTATAAATTCTGCCCTTCAAATCTTAGGCGTCACACTTCAATGGTGTTGTAAGCAATTTCTAGCAACCAATTGATTGACAAATCACCACAAAATATGCCAAAATAATTAACAAGCTAAAAAAACAAATATATACCTTTTTCCTTATTTTTCTGAAGCCCAACAGCCACTTGCAAATGATCCTAAAATTCTGAATTTTCTCCCACACTTGCACTTGTTTTTTGACTGAATTTTCACTTTAAACCCTTATCATAAATAGCCACAATAATCAGAAATTTTTTAGAAAAATTACAACGAACTTATTGAGCCAAGAAATGACTCCTGCAAGCCCTCAAGGCAAGTTGCCCAAGTCGCCTAAGCCAAATAAAAATACCAGAAAATTATGAGGTTAATTTCCAGCCTTACACTAATAGAAACAACCCTCAAAAGCACCAAATTTCATCAAAGAAAAATCTGAAAATTATTAAGAACCTTTGCATCAATTTGGAGCCTCAAAACATTTGCAAACCACCTCAAAACCCCAATGTTAGCAAGCAGAAAATTAGCAATAAATTTCAGAATATTTGCTTGGCCTTTTTGACCCCAAAATCACATGCAAACCACTCCCAATGCAAGTCGCCACACCTAGAATAATTAATAGAAAATTGTCAAAGCATGTCACATCAAAACAAGCTCAAAAACTCTATGCTAGACCTCCAAAGTAAGTCACTAGGCTCATAGGGCATTAACAAATAATTCATTTGTAAGGTGGCGTCAAAAGACACCTTTGTAGATAAAGCACAAGAACAATTACTATTAGGCATACATCTCAATAGTTCCCTTCAAGTATGAAGAGCAATAATCTGAATTTGCACTTGCAAGAAGAGTCCACCAACTAGCAAATATATCTTTCCAAGTGGGGCGAATAACTTGGGGAGAGTATAGCTTCATTAAACCCAACCTTTTGCCGACTTTCTTAAATCTTTTTTCTCTTTTGATCACTTGAAGCCGACCAATCAAATCTTCAACATATTCTGTTAATTAAATAATTAAATCTTTAAAACAAATGATTAAAATCACTATTCGGGGAAGTAATTAAATAATTAATAAAATACAACCCCCTAAAAGGAACTCTTTAGTCTATGGGGAACAGACTAAAGGTCTTCAAACCTTCTCATTTGTGATGTGAAAATGGGGACATTACATATTTTCTACAAAGATGTCTGAAGATGAGTCTCTTTTAAAATACTTTCTTCAGATGAAAGATCTCCGAGATTAGTTAGGAGCCATAACAAAAAGGTGGATAATGATGACATGGTGGCTTTTGTTCTGAATAGTTTGACGCTTCCATATGAATCTTTTGTGAAGGCTTTAGACTAGATGGCATAAAGCTAATACCTGACATTTGATTAGGTTAGTTCTTATTTAATGCAGACAGCCACAAACAAATGAGTCAAGTGTTGGAAAAACAAAGAATACACAAATGAGAAATGGAAACATATTCCTATTGATTTATCTTCAAAGTATCATGTGAAGTGATTTTATTTTCACAAGGCTGGACATCTCCAAAAAAACATTCTTGGAAGCGAAAATTTGCACTTTCCCAACAAAGCAGTTAAGTGGAAAATGTGGTAGTAGTTGAGGGAGGACAGGATTTTGAGGAAGAGTATGTCCTTATGGCATCATACTTGAACATTAGTGCTACCAGTTGCTAGTTCATTAATTACAATGCATTCTTGCATTTCACATATTGTAAGGATTGGTATGTAAAATTTATTGCAAGTACAAACTTTTTTGACTCAATTTCATTAGTTGATGGTCAGTGATAAGTTGTGGATAGGAGATATCTGCACAATATTGAATAATTCTAGAAAAATCAAAGGAATGTTTGGTATGGTACTGGCATGAATAAAAATCTTGTCTGTTAGTCAGTTAATGGAAAATCTCAACATTGCCATAAAATTCTCTGGGAAGCAATGTATTGTGTCTGATGTAAAACATGATAGGGTTGTTGCCCTAAGCATAGGGGAAGGTGGCTTCTATAGCCCTGTTGACCCTACTCCACCATAAAAGATGTTGTGGAGGTCGAATCCCTCATAGACTTGTTGACCCTGTTTTAGTCAACTTACATGCACTAGTTGTGGAGAGAATATCCACCATAAAGGATGTGTAGGAGGAAGCAATTCCTCAATCTTAGATGCATAGGTAGTTGTGTAAGATGATGATATGCCTCAATCAAAGGCACTGGTTCAAAGGATTGGAAATAAGGTTTATACTTCAGTGGAGCAAAACTTTAGTGGAGCATGGTCATTTTGCCCTTGCTTCTAACCTTGGTATGGTACCAGAACAACTGGTTACCCAACCCATTGGCCGTAAATGGGTAGACAAAATTGGTACTTTGGACAAGTACACAACTCATCTTATTGCAAAAGGCTTTTCCCAACAAGAGGGAATAAATGAGGAGATGATTTCTTCTCCTACGGAATTGGTTTTTACTTCCACTATGGAGTTGGTTTTTACTCCCACAACTATTGTAGAGTTGGTTTTTACTCCCACAGCTATTGAGTTGGTTACTACTCCCACTACTACTACTGAGGAGTTGGTTTCCACTTCTACTATGAAGATGGTCACATTTCAGTTGCTTCTCTCCATAGCAACTTAGTTTGGTTCCCTGAATAGAGGTTTAGACGAGGAGGTCTATATGGTGCAACATGAAGGTTTCAAGTTGGTCAGGATCATTTAATTTGCATAATGATTAAGTCCTTGTATGAACTTAAGCAGGCTCCACAAGCTTGGTATATTTTATTTGATCAACATCTTCAAGATTTTGGTTTCAAAACTATGGAGGTCGAGTTGACGTTATCAACCAATGATGATTCATTATCAGTCAATGAATCACCCTACAGCTAATTGGTGGGCAACTTGATACATCTTATGTTTACATGCCCAAATCTTTGTTGTTGTTGGTTATCCTTTTTGGTTTTTCTCTACACCAAAACCCCTACATTGGACAATGTCAGAGGACTACAAATTTCATGTTGATATCTAAAGAGCAACCTATAAATGTAATGACTAAACTATTTGGTCCTACTTTGTTTGTAAGATTTTGTAACAAACTTAGAGTAGTCCTTGGCTTTTAGTCATAAAGGGAGGGTGTTAAAGCTATTAGTTAGCTGTTTGTTAGTATATTAACTAATGGTTAGTTTTAAACTACCCTAATTGCTGTAACTTCCTTTTACTCAATAAAATAATGATGCACATGCATTTCAATGTGTGCCTTTCAGTTTTCTCTTCATTCTTTTTGCATTCATATTTGCTAACATCGGAGCATCCTCCCATTCCTCAGTATTGGGCGGGAACTTGACATCTAGCAAATACAACTTCTGTTTGATGCATTTGTGGCCCCGAGTCTATTTGTCATCGCAATGGTAACACAACCCTTTGTCATGACGAGCACGCATTTTCGCCTCTGTAAGGTATTTAATGGGAGTCGCTTTTGGAGGAAGGTTTGTAACAGGTAGTTGTGATGTAGATGGTTTGGAGGAAACAAAATTTGAAAACCACCATAGGGATGTGATCTTATCTTCTGCAAGCTTGGTCAACCTTAAAGCTTCCATCATGTTTTGAGGTTTGAACATCTTGACATTGGTTTAAATTGTATCTTTGAGCCCATTGATGAAACAACTCTTGTAAAAATCATTATTTAACCCTTCAATTCGATTTGCCAATTTTTCAAATTCGGTTTGGTATTCGTGTGTTGTTTCAGTTTGCCCATGCTTGGTCAAGGTTCTTGTGAAATCATTATAGTCACAGGGACCCAAGTGAACTAACACAATTACATGTTAAAACGATCAGCTCGACAAGATGATCGCAATAGTATAATTTTCTCAATGTTTTTTTTTAGACCTTTTTTTAACTTGAAAGCTACCCTTAGGGTGAAAATTCACTCAAAATCTTCGTAGTTACCGTCTGGAAAATAGCTGACCCGAAAGAATTTGTTAGCTTGTTCTAACACTAAATTGATCCTGAAATAATTTGTCACCTTGTTCTACCACTGAAGCCGTCATTGATGTTGTGGACTATTGCTTGACAGACTGATACTCTGCTTTGGATTCTGTGAAACTGTTTTTTGCTTCTAGTTGTGACTATTTTGGGGAAGATCAGCTGGTGGTAGTTGCAGCCAACTTTGGATTGCTCAGTTAAAACATTGTTGAAAAAAAGGTGGAAAGTTGCTACAGGGTATGTCTGAGTTGTGGGCTCGCATTTTGAGTAATCTTGTTTGTAAACAGTGTCGGCTTGATGTTTTAGAACACTAACTATAAAGGGTACCTTACTCGTAGTCCACTATTCCTTTTCTGAGGTCAGTTGTGTGTAACTTCTCGAGGCTAACCATTTCTAGGTGCACCACAAGTAACAAATGGTTGAAAGCTTCCTCTGGCTAAGCTATGAAAACAACTAGTGGGTCAACCGATATACCCGAAGGCACATGGAAACACAAGTCCGTATACAACGTTGTCTAATGGCTAGCGTATTGGGGCATAACCCCTCACTCTACGGAATTAGGTAAAACTCGAGCATAGGTTGATGAAAATTGAAAACTGAAAAGATCGGATGGTAGACTCATCAAACGCCTTCGACCGTGCCTAGGATAGAAGAATCATTTGTATCATTGTATATCATTGTGAAAGGGCCAATACAATATCTGATAATGCTCCTCGGGGGATGTCTAGGGCTAAGGGACCTGGGTTAGGTATTAAGAGGAAGCAAAGCACTCCCCTTAGAATCCCTCCTAACATCCAAGGCCAAAGAAGCTTCTATGACAGCAAAGAAACAAGTAATGTGTGCTTGCCCCCACAGCCCTAGAGGCAGTTGTGAAGAAACAGATCCACAACGCCCAAGAGCAAATCCATGACACTGAGCAAGGGCAGGTCCCTCTCGCCGAGAGCTAGAAACCCTCGAATGTGATAATGTAAATGGCTTTGAATACAATTAATTTGTTTTTTATAAGCTTTCCTATATTATAAACATACTTATTTCTCCCCTTAGAAGTCTCTAAGCCAAATGACATGGGTTTATCATACAAATAATACTGTTTTCTCCCATATAATTCTTCTTTGAGAACATATTAGGTGTATTTTAAAGCTTGAGAAACAAAAATTTCAAAGTTGTGAAGTTTGAATCCCCCCGAGAATTATTATTTTTGGTTCTTTAAACAATCCATTTCAAATATGATCTTCACTCAGAAATTTTAAAATTAAAAACTAAGCCTTCATGGAGAAAACCATCTGTTAACTGATATTCTTTTTGCTCGCTGGTAGACCTGGCATAGAAGTAACATATATCTTGAGGCTTTTTAATCTTATGCCAAGGGTGCTCATTCCCATGCGTTGGTTTTCATCAATTGAGCACTGTACATGCCGCATGAGATCTGCAATCTCAGATATGCAATTTCAGATATGCTCTTTGCCATTTTGGAAAGGTGCAAGAAATCTTCAGTTTTTCTCCTTATGGGTGCTTTGATCTGTCGAAATTCTTTGTGGGTTTGATTCTTCTGGCAGATATACTTCAAACAAGACTGATTGCATGTTTTAACATTCATTATATGCCAAGAACAAGGGTCCCAGAGATATGGAGGGGCAGCAAAAGAAATTCAGCTGTTCTTCAAAAACAAGACTTCAATCTGAGAAATTTATTTAGGGGTTTTATTCCCTATGCTAAGACATTTCAAAGGAAGCTAATCGTATAATTTCTCATGCACCACACATGGGGAAATCAGATGTGAAACTTTCTTGTTAAGCAAGCATGGTTGGAGGGACATAAAAAGACTGCAGTTGTTCTCAGAAGAGACACTTGATTTGGCCTATCACATGAAGGCATAGCTTCCTGCCTTAAGAATATCTCTAAAAAAACTGGGTTTACTTGTTTTTGCACACCAAATGTTGAGAGTGAAGCTCTGCAATTCCATTTTCTCCCTTACAGACCCAAGTTTGTAAGTGGCAAAAATACCAATTTTTGCCACACAGACCTTACTAACTGATGCAGAATGGATATTCCACCTCCATTTCAAGCATTTTAACTCCCCTATTTCATCACCATTCCACATAGAAACACTACAAAATATCAAATAAATGCAATAGAAAATGATGTTTTTCATATCCAGGGCATCAACAAATCTCAATCCAACTTCAGTGAAATTTCGAATTGCCATCAAAATGATGGAAAGTATAGAATGATCTCATAAAGCCCTTGTGAAATGCAAGGAAATCTACCTTTTGGTTTAAAGACAGGGAATTTTCCTTGGAACAAATGTCCTCTCATGTTTTTTCTTTAAAACTTGTTCATAATCCATTATCTTGAATTCAATAAACAAGGCTACATCGAAGTGTTGAAAAACAAAAGCACTTGATATCATCTTCGAGATTTTGGGTGCTTAGGGCCATGTCGGAGTGTTCCTTGGACACTTGAGCCATTGGCTCATGCTTTTGTGGAGCATGTCATGTGGAGTCTGAGACCATGTCAGGGTGCTTTGTGATTGTTTTCCTCACTCTTGCAACCGCATGGAGGAAACTGGTATGATGAATTCCAAAAATGATGGCCAAAAATTTTCATATTTTGTTAATTAACAAATAAAGTGTTGGTAAGGGATTAAGTCCCAATTAATTGCTCCATAAAAAAGTTCATATACACTGCATGTGGAATTAATCTCCCCAACCGCCATAGGAGCCAATGTCATTAGTGATGATCCAAGTAATACAAAGTGTATTGGGCCTAAAATAGGTCTCTACAATACAAAGAGCTTCTAAATAGGCAATAGATATAAGACCATTTTAAATCAAACACATAAGAATGTCGGACCACAAAGTGGACCAAAGTTGTAGGCAAGGGTTGTTTGTAATGGATTATAAGGGGAATCTACACGTGCAATCTCTATAGAGAAAGAGGGTGGAGGACCTGATGGTAAAGCAAGAGCTATAAATATGGTGTCAACAGATGGTAAAGCAAGAACTATAGATAGTAATGATGTAAAGATAGCCACAAAGTAAATGACAACTATAAATTACATGAAATATACAACATTAAAAAATTGACCAGAGTACAAAAGAAAGAGTTAAGGGTTAGGGATACTTACCTCAAGTTAACTTGTTGGCACGTCAATCGCTCTTGTTTGCGTTTAACACTTTGTGAGAGATGGTTGTAGGTGAAGTCAAGATGGATAGAAGAATCTCTAAGTGGACCACAATTGGGGACTCCAAAGACTTGGTATACCTCATTGGTGCAGTTTTCTATTATTGAAATCTTCAAGGCCTTTTTGCACTCTTGTCTTCCTTTGATGTAAGCTCCTGTAACCCTAAATTCTTTTCTTCGAGAAATGATGGAGGGAAACCTATAAAGACGGTTCAGATCCATAAAAGTCGAAACTCAATTTTAGTTGAAGTCGAAACTCAATTTTAGTTGATGTCATTGGCTTGACTGATGACACAAAGATATCAAATGAAAATTGAACGTCATTAGCTTGGTCAATGACGTTGACAAAAAAAGGGGCGCTAAGGAATGTCATTAGTGGGGTCGATGATGTTTGCTATGAACATGTAATAGAGGAATGGGGGTTGGAGGAAGGATTAGGAGACTAAGGAAGATAAAATTGTTAATGTGAATGTGATAGTAAGAAGGGCAACCCACGATACATCTCTCACGAAGTTCTAGAAACCGACCCACCTCAACCTGGTGTATGTGAATGCACACTCAGGGAGATTAATGTGCCCGACAAAATCTGAACAAGAAAGTGTTAGTAATCTTTTTTAATGTGTATATGTATTCCCACTCAGAGCTCATTGCTTGTGACAATAGTGTAACGAGTGATGATGCTTTGTGATAAACATTTTAAGAATGTGTTCCTTTGCTTCCCTGGCACTTTTAGAAGTCTTACCATTTCCGATCATTGTTCCGAGGTTGTTCGTTGAATAGGTGCTAGGACGGGTTTGATAGACTAATGTTAGGAGGGGTTCGATAGGGCAGCAAAATAGCTATTTTTTTGAAAAAAAAAACTGTTAATACCATAAAATTCCTTGCAACGTTGACATTTGGGTGCTTCTTTTGGTTTGTCGATAGGGTCTACAGTTGCAAAGATATTGCAATTTTATGAAATGAGATGAAAATGTGCCCTAGGTCAAATCCACCCAATGGAATCTGCTTCGAATGCAGTCAAAATATAAAGTAGGTCGATAGATTTTTGGGGGCAGCTATAAAGGCACTAAACATATAGAAAGATGGCATTGGTTTGTCTTCTTGTTTGTTGGAAGCATTTGATGTATATATGATCTATCATGTATCAAAACACTATATTATATATGTATATATATCATAGTTACCAGGATTGTTATAGGTACGAGTATAGGTGTGAGGAGACGGGGATTGGGATGGGTACACCATTTTGAAGAAAACTAGGAGACAATTACTTGGCAACGACAAAAAGATATATATAAATATATGTAAAAATTGGAGAAAAAATTTATACGTCGTAATATAGCCTAATAAAAACATTAATAACTTAAAGTAAATAAATTACATGTCAACAAAAGATGAGTAATTATATTGAAATTTGTTTTTGATGTCTCATCATATCTAGGGTCAAGAGTATAAAATATATTAAAAAAAAAAAAACACTAAAATGCATGTCCTCGAGACAAGTACAAGTCTCCAAAATGAGTATTGGTCTCCAAGATGTTTATTTGGTGGTAGGAGATGAGTTTTTGTGCAACACATCATATATATATATATATATATATATATATGATGTGTCATTGTGTATCAAAACACTTTATTTATTATATATATGCTGCATCATTGTGTATCAAAACATTTGTATTATAATCATAAATATAATATAGCGTTTTGATACATCAAATATGCATCATTATATATATAAAATACAGTGTTTTGATACACAATGATACATTATATATATAGCGATGTGTTATTGTTTAATATATATATATATATTACAATTGTTTTGATACATAATGATACATCATGTATATATCACTATATATTTAATACAATGTTTTGATACCCAATGATACAACATATATACTTTGCATTCTTCCAGCATCCAAATCACAACTTAGGACATGAAGACGAGCAAATATCAATATATATCTAAGTTGCTAGGTATTTTTGGGTACGGGTTTGGGTGTGATGAATTGGGTTCATCGGTATGATGATTTTTTTGCCTTGGGCAGAGCTTGGGTACGACCATACAAATTTATATATATATAAAAATTCTAATCAAATATTCTAGGCAAGTGTTATTTTATGTTATCTTTTTGAGTTTTTAGCAACTTTAAGGGTTTATAAGTGTTTTTTTATTACTTTAAATCTTATTGCGAAAAAATAGAGGTAAAAACCAATGGGTTCATCCTCGATTTGTCTTTGAATTCTTCTAGGGTTCATCCTGCTTGACCTAGGTTTGTTGGAGTTCTTCTGTTGAAGAACGTGAGGGAATTGGGTCATCTAAGACAAACCTTGGACGAATTTACAAGCGAATTTGGATTGTATCTAAACTCGGTATGACCCAAACCTAAATCGAGGCAGGGGGTCAATTGATATTCTACATATATTAGCCAAATACACACATACAGAGAACATGGGATCAAATATCTCATACACACCCACACCCACACCCACACACGTATCATATCTTAGCAAAATACACACATAGAACATGGGATCAAATATCTCATACACACCCACACCCACACCCGTATCAAATACACACATACACAGAAGAACATGGGATCAAATATCTCATACACACCCACACCCACACATGTATCATATATTAGCAAAATACACATACACAGAGGAACATGGGATCAAAGATCTCCACACCCACACCCACACCCACACACATCATATATTAGCAAAATACACACATACACAGAAGAACATGGGATCAAATATCTCATACACACCCACACCCACGTGTGTGGGTGTGGTTGTGTATGAGATATTTGATCCCATGTTCTTCTGTGTATGTGTGTAAATTGCTTTTCATGTTAGGTTGTAGCATGTTAGTATTTGATATCCATTTTTCATTGATAATGTGAGAAAAAATGTCTTGTGAAAGAACTAATGAAAAATGGACAAATGTGAGGAAATCTAATAAGTTAAATGATGTGACAATATAATTAAAGATATCGGTTTAAACAAATCAATGCTTGTGCCAAAATTTCTTAATGGAAAACATGACCATTTGATGCCAAGACTAATGCGACATAATGGTGAAATGTGTATGATATCATAAGAGGTGGTTTCTTGTGAGGAAGCCCTGGTTCTTCTTGCTAAATGCTAATTAAAGGAGTCAAATGTGAAGTATGTATAAAAAAGGAATAAAGATGATTGGGATGTGGTCAACTAGAAACAATGTTCATACAGGGGAAATTGGGAATGATAAGGAGGGAAAATAGTGAGGTGCTACTTAGGCGATATGAAATCATTATAGGAGATAAAACACCATAATCAATTTGGCAAGACTAGGAGTTTTGAACATCAAAAGGTTTAAGAACCATGTTTTGTAGGCTTGTGGTTTGGGCTACTAGTAGAGCAAATAACTCCTCCCATGAAGGCTATGAGATGCATGGAAAATTAATGGTACTTACCTTCCCATGGATTTTTCTTCATTCCTCGAGACCCATTGGAACTAGCAATCGCAATGAGGATTGGATACTTGCGTGAAAAGGTAAGTGGCACAAATGATAGATAAGAGGCCTCCTATCCTTAGTTTATTTTCCTACTGCACTACAATGGACCTGCAACTCTTTTTTTATGCCAATTGTGGAGTTTGAGCTTTCAATTAGGGTTGGGAGTGTGTTGGTGATTTTGATCATGCTTTTTCGGTTGTGATCAAATTATACTTTATGCCTTCTGACTTTTTGGATATTTGGATTTGGACTTTATGTATTCCTTGATTTTGATATTTGTATTGTCCTCCATAGGGATTTAGAAGGTCAATAAAGGTTTTGTACAATGATATCACTAAGAGAGCTTACACCTTGCCATGTAGAGGGAAGCCTAAAGCCTAGATGCTTACATACTCCTAGATCTACACCTTATCAAAGAGTGCGATCTTAAATTTGATCTAATTGTGCCTCAAAGGGGAAAATAGGAGTGGGAAATGGGGATTACAAATAGCCTATAGGTAAAGTATGTTGTTACAATGATGACATGCTATTAATTGACCAATAGAGAGTAATTTTGTTTCAGGTATGACTAGGAATATAGGATTTGGAGGTACATGTGAATGTATGTAATATAATGTAGGTGTATGAGTATGGTGGCAAGCCCAAGTGGGTTGGTGAATATAAAAGAAAGGGGGGTATTGTCATTAGATGGTATATGTAGGCCATGATAGGTCTAGCATAAGCAAAAATATAGATAAACCCAAGAGGGAAAAGGTGGTAAGAACCTAAGTAGACCAGACAGGGCCCAAGGGGGGATGATTGCTAAATAAACCCAAGAGGGAAAAGATAATAAGACCTAAGGGACCTAAGAAGGACCTAAGGGGGTGTGATTGCTAAATAAACAAAAGAGGGGAACATATTGTTAGAACTAGGTATACCCAAGAGAGAGAAGATAGTAAGAACTAGATATACTAGAGAACTTAGTCATGGAAATGATGACATGCTAGATATATGAAAATGGAAGTATGACTCTAGATAATGACAACGCATATAATAGTTCACATGAGCCTTAGAATATCATCACATATCTCTTCTACGACAATATAGATCCTTTGTTGCAGCTCATATCGCGTTGCTACTAGTGTATCCTCAACTATCTCTCAAATCCTCGCAAGCAATTCCTTGTGAATGGCCTCAATTGATACTGCAAGTGGAACTCGGTATCAAGCTCCTAAATCTTTTTACTCTGTGATTGTGAACGGTGCTTATGGCATGAATGCTCATAATGACGTTGTTCTTGTGATTGTGAAGAATGCTCATGGGGTGGTTGTTCCTTTGGTTGTGTAAAGTGCTCATGAGGAGGTTGTTCCTTTGGATGTGATTGTTGTCTCAAGTGTTGGTGATATGCTCTACACTTTTTTGTGGAGAGTGCATAAAAATGATGCCCTTGACGATAGCACTGCTCGCTTTTGGGAGATTGTCTCCATGGGGATGCTAATTGATGGGAATAACCATTTGAGTAGTGAGATGGAGAAGGCGAATGACTCCGTTGGTTTCAGATTTCTTGCTGGTGTTGTCGATATGCTCAACTTTTTACTATATAATGTGTGGTAATGTTGTGAAATTTACAAAAACGACCCTTTGGAGAAGTTGGATGTGCTCGTCCTCTCTCTGTCTCAGAAGTGTGCATTTGCAAAGCTAAGTGCTCCACGTCTCTGATAGACCCTGCAAGTCTCAATGGACAAGGGGCATCGTGCCACTGACAAAATAGTGAGTATTCAAAGAATGCGCACCTTGTGGTGACAAAGTGCAGGAATGGTACGAATCCTTGTGTAGAATGGTAATGGGTGGGGTAGACTTCGTAGATGGAGTGACAATGTAAGGAACTAATGCAGTACTACACTCTTGGAGTGGTATATCACTAAGAGTACTAATTTTGGATAATAAGTCATTATCTTTCTCATCGAAGCAAGAGGAAATATTAATCATGGAGTGTGATCATGATTTTATTGTTATATCTTGATGATGGATCACAGTGTGTGATCGAAAACGTTGGTCAAAAAATTCTTTACGCAGTTGTCTCCAAAAAGTCTCTTCATTCATCTTATGGACTGTGAAAATATTAGATGTCTAAGATTAACATGTTATAGTTTTCTTAAAATTGGTTTATTGTCATTAAAAAAAAAAAAAAAAAAAAAACCAAAAATTATATTAAAACAAACTCAAAGAGTACATATTCGAAAATGCCGAGTTTGAAAGCTAATAGTCCAAGCTCGGGCATTAAACACAAAGGATAACCAATGATCACTCATTTGATGCAAATCCAACTCCAAAATCCTTCTCAAATCTTCTTGCAGTTTGCTTGACCACCAGATTGGAGGCACACCATAACAAAGAATATTGTGATTATCCAGTGCCCAATTAGCCAAACTGTCAGCCACTTTATTACTTGCACTAGGAACATGACAAAAAAAAGTCTCCTGAAACTTTTCTTGCAAAGTGCGAATTTTCCCCATTTCTCTAGCTATTTGCCAATTTTTACTAGGATCCCCTTCAGGAGCCGACAACAAACCCACAATCACCTTAGAGTTTGATTCAATTTGCAATTTTTGCCAACCAATTTTTAAAGCTTCTTGCATCCCTCTATAAATAACTTTGATCTCCGCCATATTTTTAGTAGTATATCCTAGCTTTTTTGTAGAAATAAAGGCAACAAATCCATTCTCTATTCTACCAATACCTCCAACACTAGCTTGTCCTGAATTTCCGTGTGAAGCACCATCCGTGTTAAGCTTCCTATACCCATGAGCGGGTGCTATCCATTGACTTTCCTGCTGAGCTTTCTTTTTCTGATTAAAAGCATGCCTTGTAGAGATAGATGGTTGCATTGAGAGTTGGCTACATAAATGTTCCCATTCTGGTGTTAGGGGTTGTGGCAAACTAATCTTATGCTTTATAGATTCAGCAATACTGATTTTGACCGTTTCCCAAACCAAATTAATATCTCTACTTTTCTGGCGGAAGATCCTATGATTGCGTTCTTTCCAAATATTCCATAGCAAAAGGGAAATACTAGACCACAAAGCTGGAAGAAGATTTTGACCTTTAGCAAGTTGACATTGCCATTCTCTGCTGATCTGTTCTAATGACTGAATAGGAATCTAGGTAAGATTCAACATTTGGGCTAAAAGCTTCCACAAGTGAGTCCCCATAGGGCACTGGAAGAAGAGATGAGATATAGTCTCTTCATTGTCCAAACACGACACATTGAAAGGGGCCATATATACCTCGCCTCATGAGGTTCCCTAGTTAAGATTCTTTTCTTGAAAAGCAACCATAAAAAGAAACTTACCATGGGCCATAAAGCTGGCTGCCAAATTTAATTGAAAATACCCTTGAGAGGATGAGACTCATGCCTAGTAAGATAGTCATATCCCGAGTAAACCGTATAACCACCTGTAGACTTCTTCCCCCATGCCAAAGCATTAGGCTTTGGTAGTGTTGAAAGGGGGCGGACTAAGATCATCTTACTAATCCATGACCTTTGGTCTTCTGGTATTTGAATTGGCCATTCATTAGGAGGAATTCAACATTTTCCATTCTCCCAGGGTTGAGTAGTATCTCTAGAGTAATGAGCAATCTTAATCCATCCCTTTTCATGTAACTGGTCCATCACTGTCTTAAGTTCTTGATATTGAGAAATAATTGGTGGGTAAGCATCCCATGAATCATTCCATAAATTGGCTTGTTGGCCATCATTCACAATCCAAAACAAATGCTTTTTAATTAGGTCCTTGCCTGCTTTAAGGACAACAAGAATAGGTGACCCTTTAGGAGGAAGAGATAATCTAATAATTCTCTTTGGAAGATTGTTTTCTGCATATTTAGCTCTAATGTTAATAGCCTACAAATCATCTGGATGCATAATCAGTCTCCAATAAAGTTTGGCCGCCAAAGCCTTGTGGTGCTTAGAAGAGGAATGAAATCCTAAGCCTCCTTCCGTTTTGGATAGGCACATAGGCACATACTTTCCCATTTTACAAGAGACCATTTTCTTTTTTGTTGCAAACCAATCCAAAGAATTTTTTGACAAATAGAATCCAATTGCTTCAAAATTTTACTAGGAATATTCAAAATAGAAGAAGCATAAATAACCAAGCCCTGAAGGATTGCCTCGACTAAAACCTTTCTTCCTTCTATCGATAACCATTTATTAGTCCACTTATGAAATTTCATTTCTACTTTAATAGTAATCCACTGCCAATCTTTAATCTGTTTAGTGGCAAGAGGTACCCCCAAATATTTAAGAGGAAGAGATCCTTTCTGGAATTGGAAAATGTTCAAAATCTGTTCCCCCTGTCTACTAGAACAATGAAAAAATATGATGCTAGATTTATCTTTATTGATCAACTGGCCTATGGCTCTGGAAAACAATTAAAGAATTGTCTGCAACTGTTGAGCTTTCGGTCACATCTGAGTCCCATACCTTGGCTTTCCTTCAACCACCATTGTTTGATGAGGTTTTCAATATTTTCATGCCTAGACCACATCAACTGAAAGTGGAAAGGAGCATGACAAAGAACTGATTTACCCACCTCAAGACACACTGGCCAATGATCCGAACCAATATTATCTAAAATATTAGCGTGAGGAATGTATTCTTTTAACCACCAATTTTCAGATAAAAGAAAACGATCTAATCTTTCCAGAATACAATCTTGACCCTGCCTTCTATACACCATGTCATCAACCCATTTCCAATCTGAACATCAACCAACTTTAGGGATTGTAAAAATCTGGCCATATTTGAGGAACTAGCATCCAAGTGTGGAATTCCTCCCTATTTTCCCTGCAGATTAAGGATAGTATTAGAATTTCCCCCCAAAATAATCGGAACATCTGGACACGAATTGATCATAGTTTCTATACATTGCCATTGCAACACTTTGTCTACTATAGTATTGGGTGCATAAACATTTATGAGCAAATATTGCTGGGCATCCAGCTTAGAACACACATGTAGCATTAGCACTCCTCGATTTCCACATGAGTCTAAAACTGTTATTATCTTTGGATCCCAAATACTCAAAATTCCTCCAAATGCCCCCTTGTGAACCAAGTGCTAACAACATAGCCTTAGGCCATATTGTTTCCTCCAACATAGATATAAGCTCTATGGATGCTTTAGTTTCTTGTAGAAACACCATATGTGGATGATTAGTATGAATCATTCTTTTAATTTCCATTATTTTAGATGGACTTCCTTTCAGCACTCTTACATTCCAAGTTACTACCTTCATTGGGATGAATGATTAAAATTTTGAGATAGATCTCGAACTGTTCCTAATTGACTTAGGTTTTGGCTTTCTATCTAGATATGATTTTGGTTTGATTTATAGCCTACCTTAGTATTAGTGTTTGCTTTTAATTTTTAATTTTTTTCCTATCCAATTCCCCTTGGTAAATTTTGTTGTGGGTCTTGCACTGTATTAGCCATTAATAGTAATGGTTGATCTCTCTTTTCGATCTCTTCTATCTGCCGACTTTGGTTCTCAAATTGTTCATGAAACTTAGTTTTCCTATGATAGCTTCTCATTGTAGTGTGAATCTCATCCTACTTCTTTGGGCCTTTATATATTGTGAGCTGATTATGGGGTTCCCCTTCAAGTTGAACCACTGCCATTTCCTTTACCTCCATAGGTGTTGCTGGAACTTGAGATTCCATAGGATCTTTATGATCTTGTTGCAAACTATTAAATCTATTACTCTTCTTACAGTCCACTTTCTCCTAATCATTTTTCTTTGTAGTTTTCTTTTTTTTCGGTTCAATGAAATCCTCTTGAGATTTAACTTCCCCAAAAGGTTCTAGAGCTTTAAATGGACAATCCTTTGAGGAGATGACCATATTCATGACAAATTCGACACCGGACGTAATCGACCACCTGTTCCCACTGATCATCTTCCACTACTAGGGAGATCTTAGTAGGCAGAGGTTTATTCAGGTCCATTAGCACACAAATGTGGGCATAAATCATTTGTTCCATCTGTAGGGATGCTTCAGTCGTCATCATATAAGTTCCAAGTGCATTACTAGTTGCCATAAAAACATTATTGGTCCAATATTCTGCAGGCAACCCAAATAGACGAACCTAGACTGGAGCCACCGAGGGTAGCTCTTCATTTGCTCTGAACATGGGATGCCAAGGTTTCATAAAAAGTCCCGCCCGACCAAAAAACCACGACCCACCCTAGAATATAAATTCTTGATCTTCTGTGGGTGCAAAAAATTCAAGAAATATCCATTAGGGTAAACAAAAATCGAAAACTCACCTTTAGTGTGCCAGAATTTTCGAGTCCATTCTTTCAGTGCTGCCAATGAAGGATGAAAGCCCAAAAATCTAATAATCAAGCCTCTGTTCTCAAGGACCTCAATTTCATTTTGCACATCAGCTTTTTGAAGATTTTGGCCATGCATTTGTATTTTGGAATCCCCACAAAATACCCTGGAAACTCCACGCACCACTGCAACAAAAGACGTATGGGAGATTCCCCTTCACCAACCATAAGTTCTGGATGAAAGTCATTTAGCTCATGTTTACCCTGAGCATCTTTGAAAGACAACTTAGAAGATTTCCATCTCTCTGCCATGTCCAAAAAGGACCACCGACAGCGGGAGATTCTCCTAACAACCCTCACGTTTGCCCAAAAGGGCCCACGAGAGACCCACCAGATGGGACAAAACAACAGATAGGGACAAAAAAGGTTAAAAACAAAAACCGCTAAAGAAAAAACTACGACAAACACAGAAATATAAAGCCGCAATCAGGAATCGTGCTAGGAAAATTGAGTATAGAGCAAATGAATTATGATGCCCAGTATTGCGATTTCATCCTCAATCTCAGTCTCCATACTCTCATGTTGATGATGTTAATACAAGTCATATTTCGATGCACTTGGTCTACTCTGAGTCTTATCATTTGGACTAATATGAAAGCCAATTTGTTTATTGTCTGTTTTTCTCAAATGACTCTTTGTATTGTAAAATCTTTGTGTGCTTTGCTTGGGCATAGCCAAACTAATATGTGTCATCTAATGTGTCACTGTCTTTGTAGTTGGGAGTGGTGAGATCAATTTTGAGTGCTTCAACCACTATATCACTAGGTTGAGAAGTATCTTTGGTGGATTTCTTCTCCTAGGAAGCTCTCATAGGAATTTCTTCAGTTGGCTTCTTGCAGGATCAAGGCCTCAAATTAGGAGGCAATTGTTCAATAATGCTTTGAGGCAAGTTGGTAATCTTGTTCTTGAGATTGATCTCATCATGTTCATTGTCCTCGAAATCTAAGAGGTTAGTTGGAGTTCTCTTTCATGTCCCCTTCTCAGTGACATCTCTCGGAGCACAGGATTAGCCTATCATACGACCCTCGTAGGTTGATAGATTGTATAGAGGGTCACTTTGGAGCTTGGCACATGCTTCAGTTGGCAGAGTTTGATCAGTTGGCTCTCGTTTGGGCTCGATCGGAGACTTCTGGCAGAAGTTACTATTTTTAGCAGTTCTTGGTGGTCAGAGTGGGACCCCTGCTAATTTTAGCAATATGGGTTGACAGCATTTGGAATCACTTCAGCATATGACCGCTTCAGACGGTTCAGTCATCGGGTGAGTAACGAGGGAAATATTAATATTTAATTGTATTAATTAAATATTAATTATGCGAGACTATTATATTAAGTTATAATTAAAAATTATAACTTAAGTGATTTTTATGCTGAGGGGTCGCCCATCATCAGGAGGGGGCCAATTTGTAATTATATTTTTATTATAATATTGGCCAAGACTATGGAATTAAATTAATAAAAAGAAAGTGCGAATTTTTAATGAAGAAAACCCTAATTTTGGAGGAAATCGCACCTCTTTGGCTATAAAAGCATTTGCCTTGGGAATCGAGCCATTATGCCATGATTGTGAATTGAAATTGAACAACTTTGTTCTGAGCAAGAAGCTTCAGGGTTTCAAGTTCTAATTCCTTGGGGAACGTGCCATCTCCATTGGAAGCAATTCAGAGGGTGTGAAATAACCCCTGATCTATTGCAACAGAGGTTTCTTCATTCAGGAGGAATCACAGAGCTTTCAGCGATTTTCCTTATTTACCTGCAAATCTGTACCAGCAGCATACTTTTCCAATGTTCTCAGCAAGTACGCAGCGTGCTGTTAAAAAAAGGGCGAATTAACTTCTGGAAATTTCTATGGAGGGCGTCAGATTCAGGGGCGCAGTTTTAAAGGCAAAAAAACGATTCCGTACCAGTCTGTACGGTACGGACTGCATCAGTACGGCGCCGTACGGCCGTACCCGCGCTGTACTTTCCTCTGCCCAGCGACTGTATTTTTCTGGCAGCGAACAGTCACAGGGTTTTGGCGCCAAACAACAGCAAAAAACAAATAGCAGTCAGTTGTCAGAATCAGAGGGAACTTGGAGTTCCTACATTCTCCTAACTAGCTCGGGATGACCATTATAGGCTCTAAGGGAATCGATTGGATAGTTGAATCTTTGATATTCGATGAAACGTATGCAAGGTCTAAGGTAGGAAGTTTGGAGCTCATTTTTGTTAGTAGGTGGAGTTTCCCAACTAGCTTGGGATGACCAATATAGCCTATAAGGGAATCAATTGGATGGTTGAATCTTTGACATACGACAAAACGTATGCAAGTTCACTCTTCTATGTTGGGAATTTTGGAGATTCCTTTTTGTTAGATTTGTTTGAAGTTCCAAGGATTAGTGCTTATTTGGATCTTGTAAGTGGTTCCTAAATGGGGAAATTTATGCATTGGCATGTAGAGGAAGCTACAACCCTCATTCGGTGAGTCCAAGGGAGGCTACGAAATATGTTATAAGAGAGTGGAAAGTTGAAGATCATAGATTTCACTCCAACAGTTGTAGGTGGTAATGTGATGTGGAGGCAAATGCATTCCATTGGAGGTGGTTGTCTTTGGTTGTGACCTTGACAAGTGATATTGTAGCCTTGAGGTTGTTAGTTAAATAACCATGGTATTTGATAGAGTCAAACGAAGCAAAACATGTGCGAGAGCCTTCGTTGATGAAACAAAGAAAATATATTAATGTCCATGAATGACCAAAACTAGGTCAATGGAACTTGAGAATACACCCAATTACAATAGAAAGAGGTAGGGTTAAAAGACCCTAGGAATAATGACTAACTAAATAAAATAAGAACAAAGGCACTTAAAGTAAACATGGGGTAAACCCAATGCAAGAAAATTTCCCAACCCATGTGGGTAGGGTAATAATACAAATAGCCATGTCGGGGGAATAAGAACCCCCAAAGAGCATTGTTTGATTAAAGTCAGAAGTCGA
Source organism: Torreya grandis (assembly GCA_037957365.1). Taxonomy (NCBI): domain Eukaryota; kingdom Viridiplantae; phylum Streptophyta; class Pinopsida; order Cupressales; family Taxaceae; genus Torreya; species Torreya grandis. Next base: position 3,292,874 of record JARHVA010000212.1, read on the forward strand.
AAAGACTGGATGGTAGTCTCATCAAGCTTCTTCGACTGTGCTCGAGATAAAGGAATCAACCGTGTCATTGTCTATCATTGTGAAAGGGTTAATTCAGGCTCTGATAATGCTCCTTAGGGAATGTCTAGGGCTGAGGGGGCCAAGTTGGGTAATCCTAGGAGGAAGCAAAGCACTCCCCCTAGAATCCCTCCTAACATCCAGAAGAAATTCCTGTGGCAACAAAAAAACTTATAATGTGTGCTTGCCTCTGCAGCGTGGGAGGCAGTTGCGAAGAAACATATCCTTGTTGCCAAAAGCTAGTGTGCTGGGGTACCTTAAGAATAGTGTTGTGCAGTGATGAGCATCGCCTTGCATTTGGACTATTCTTTCTTCATTGGTTGAAGCATTAGGGTTGTCTATTGCTTCAATTTCATTAGCCGCTTGGATAGGATTTGTAGGATGGTGATTATTTTGAGGTTGAAGCGGCTAGGTGTGCTATTGGGATGATCTGGTAATGGATTGGTGTATATGCCTAAATGCAAGTTAACTTGGTGTATGCTTATGTTGGGAAATGCTTCAACTTTGCATGGATATGCGCAATGATAATTGTACTCAAGGTGGGCTGGGAAATGCTTCAACTTTGCATGGATTTGCGCAATGATAATTGTACTCAAGGTGGATTGCGCAAGTCTGTAAGGTTGCGTAGGCTTGCATGGAGACTGTCTATGATAGTTGCACAAGGTTGCCAACATGCTAGAAATGATGTAGAGTTGCGCAATGTTTTTTGTGTAGTATCATTGCAATATGGAAGTTTGCAAATTGGTGCATAGTGGTGGATTCACAGTAAGGTGCTGTGAGTAGGTCTGCAACATTTACAAGCAATGTACAAATATGAGTTGTTAGTAGACACTCGTTTGATTGTATCTATCAGACTGAAGGTGTGCGAGTAACATCTTGGTGGCTTTCTGACATTCAACAGTTGAGGAGAGTTACGCAATGATCACTTTGCTCAATAGTTAGTGATTGCAAATTCCCCTATTGTGTGGGCATTTCAAAGTGAGGTGCCAGATATAGGCACGATTCTTCTTAGAAAGAAGATGCTTGCAAAGCATGTGTGTAGAGAGGATGCCAGTAATTGCATGATTGCTGAATCTATTTGTTTTCTTTCTTGGTCACTATCTTCTTGAGGGGGGATTTACTTTTGGTTTGTTTTAGATCTAGTGTTAATCATTAGGGAAGGGATTAAAGCCTTCTTGGTAGTGGTAGAAGCCATATTGCAATCTACATTAAGGTGAGATTGCCCTTGGGAGGAAGGGGGACCATTAAGTGGCTTCTTTTTGGTTACTAGTGAGATATTCCAGTGTAGGAATGGGAGAATAACCTTTAGGGAATCTTAAAGGGGAGAGATTTGGAAAGCTAGAAATGCTTGACAAATCGATTGGAAAAGGGATTAACTTTGAAAAATAAAGGAAGACATGAAAATAACCCAATCAAATGTGGGGTAAGATTCGCATCAGGTTCACTGGAATATATTTGGGTCTAAAATAAGTCTCTATAATACAACTAGCCTCTAAATAGTTGAAAGGTAGAAGACCATTCTAAATCTAACACATAAGGATTCTGGTCCACAAAACGGTCCAAGGTTGTAGGAAAGTGTTGTTTGTAATAGGTCTATAAGGGGAATCTACATATACAAACGCTATAAAGAAAGAGGGCAGAGGACCTTCTAAGTTCGGGGGTGTTATGAGATTGTAAAGCAAGAGCTATAGATATGGTGTCATCAGAGGGAAAAGCAAGAGCTATAGATATAGTGTCACTAGACGGTGAAGCAAGGGCTATAGATACTTGTAATGTAAAGGTAACAACAAAGTAAATGACAACTATCAAATACATGAAACATACAACATTCACAAATCAAAGAAATCTGGGAAGGGATTAAGAAGTTAGCAATAGGTAAGGCTCAGATTATAGATGGTTTACAAGCAAAATTTCTAAGGTGGGGGGCAAAGATCCTATTGCCACACATCAAAGAAATATTTAATGGGGTTATTTAGAATCTCTACCCGACAGAATGGATGACTAGTCTAACCATACTTATGTTCAAGAGCGGGGACACTAATAACCCCATCAAACTATTGAACCATTATGGTCAATCCCCTCTTTGCAAAACTTTTAGGGAGCATGTAGAACATAGAATCAGCAAGTGGGCTGAATAAAAAGGAAAGAGAGCAAAAGGTCAAGTAGGTTTTAGACCAAAGCATTCAACAATAGACCACTATGCCACATTAAGACACTTAGTTGAGAAGGTTTGGGACAAAAAGGCTAAGTCTATTACTGTTTCGTAGATTTCAAGAAAGCCTTTGATGCAGTACCAAGGAGCAAATTATGGAGTAGAATGGAAGAGCTAAAGGTTCTAGTGCAATATCGAGCAACAATCCATAGGCTATATGAACAAGTCAAGGCTAAAGTCAAAATGCAGGAAGGGCTATCCGAATGTTTTGGGAGCGATATAGAAATCAAACAAGACTGTCCTTTGTCTCCCACTTTGTTTGGGCTATATATCGACAAGCTAGAAGAATGGATAGACAAGTATGTGGGTGGAGTTTATTTGTCCAAATATGTAGTGAAACTCCTCTTATATGTTGATGATCTAATTCTAATTGCTAAAACAATCGAAGGTATGCAAGACCACCCTATAGGCGCTATGGTGTTTCTGTAAAGTGGTAGGGATGCAGGTTAACATTGGCAAAACCAAGATACTGGTGTTCTCTCTAAAAGGAAAAAAGGAACAGTGCAACTGGAGACCTGCTTAAAGTGGTATCGAAATACAAATACCCTTGTCCAGACTTTCACAACAAACTCAGTTGGGACACTTGTAGAATAAAAATAATAGAAGGTGGATGGAAAACTCTATATGCACTACAAAATAAGTGTAGGAATGCAAACTCGTGGGATTGGAAGACCACTGAGGTCATATTTTGGTTACTTGTCACCTAGTGGTCCTATATGGTTGTGAGATATGGGGAAACAACACTTCTGGATTGAAATGGAGGCAAATAGAATGAATCCAAAAGTGCTTAATCACAACTAATTTGGAAATCAAGGTCTCAGTTCCTTACGCAATACTGTTGGCAGAAACAAACACTATCCCTTAAGAGGCACTAGCTATGATTTAGTTATTATGATACTTAAATAAGAATATAAAACATGGAGAATGACTGGTGGCCTAAAGCAACAAAGGAAGAAGAGTTACATTGGAGAAAGAACACTGGATGAAGTAAAACCACAAATGGATGAGTAGATGGGATATTGACATAAAGGATTGTCCAAACCTTAACAAAGAAGTAAAAAGCTATGTCAACAAGAAGTTTATAATAGCCATGTGGAGAAAGAAAACGAGGAAACAACAACACTATCTTACAGAATTCAACCCAAATTATGAACATCACAAGAATGCATATATAAGGGCTGAAATCAAGGAAGGAGAAGATAGTCATAGTTCAGATAAGAACTAGTTCCCACAAACTCATATGCGAGAATGGTAGATGGGTGACACCTAAGGAAGGATGTGAGCAAATGATATATTTGTTTTGCACCATAGGATCAATAGAGATAGAAAATCACTTCATCCTAGAATGCCCAACCTACAATGACATTGGGGTCAAATATATAGAAATATTGAGAGTGGATGCCACGTGGAAGCTATTTGAAGAGACGAGAATTAAAGAATTGGGGGGGGGGGGCGGGGGGTGTTAACTCAAATCAAATAGGAGAAGCAACAACTTTCTTAAGGAACAAACCTATTCCTCAGGGTATGTGTTGACAAGCTGTTGAGATAGCAATGGCAAAGTATGGTGCCATTGACTGGTGGGTCTCGTGGACATAATTAAAATCATTTCATTTCAAATTGACCAAAATACAAAAGAAATATATTAGCGGTAGGGATGCTTACCTCAAGTTGACTTGTTGGTGCATTAATCTCTACTTGGCTTTTAGCACTTTGTGAGAGATGGTTGTAGGTGAAGTCAAGATGGATAGAAGAAACCCTAGTAGACCAAATTGGGAGATTCCAAAGACTTGGTATACCTTGTTGGTGGTACTCCTATTCTTGAAATCTTCAAGGCAATTATTGCTAACTTGTCTTCCTTTAATGTAACCTCAAATTCTTCTTCCTAGGGGAAATGTGAGCCCAAGCAGAGCGAAATGCTGTTAAATGTCTTAGAGAAATGACAAAGGGAAACCTATAAATACAATTCGGATCCTTAAAAGTCAAAATTCAGTTTTAGCCAATGTCATCGATCTGACTATCAAAGAAATCAAAACGTCATATGCCCAACCGATGATACTGGCCAAAACAGTGGCAATAAAGGATGCCAATCTGATATAGAAATGGTGGTCGGAGCAAGGATTACTAGATTGTGGAAGACAAAATTACTGATGTGAAGGTGATAGGAAGGAGGTCAAACCACGACACATCTCTCACAAAGCGCTAGAAATCAATCGATCCTAATCTTAGTGTATGCGAATGCATAAACTCAGAGATATTAATGTTTGGACAAGCCTTGAACAATGGAAGTGCCAGAAAAGTGTTTTTAATGTGTCTACACAAAGTCCGTGCAATTACATCATATCTATGGTTCCAAGACTATCTTAATGTTCAAAACCCCCACTTTTGGATCACTAGGGCCAACATTAAAATCTTTATCACAGGTTTTTCCACAAGCACGTTATAATAATTGTGTACCGTGGAAGCCTAAAAACATTTGACATTAAAAATGTTTTCAATACGGGCTTCTTAGCTGGAGTCTTTATTTATTTTTTGATCTGGTGAAGTGAATTCAATTTTGTTCCTATTTAATTTTGCCTATGCCAAGCTTACCCACAATGCATTTCTTTCTGAGTTCTTTCTGCTTGTTTTTTTAAAGCATTTGTGATCATAGACATCCGCTTTGACTCACGGATGGTTATGCCTTTCAAACTTTGATTTATGAATTCAAAGTTCTGACTTCTTTCTCCTTGTTTTTTTAATGCAAAGCTGATTTTTTTATTTTTATTTTTTAATAATTATATTGCATGAAGTCAAAGTAAATGAATGAAATGGATTCTGATTGCTTTGAGTGGAAAAAATTTATCATTTCAGTTTTCATCCTTTAAAATGTTATTGTCAGGTGGCTGGAGATATATTGCTTCTGGTGGATTTGTCTTCCAGAGAGGGGCTGTTTCCCGAAGATGGTGATTGGAGTGACATTGTTAGTTGTATTTGTCATCTGGTGAGAATTGTTTGGGTTTAGTTATTTGGTGAATTTTGCTTGGACATATACTCATCAATCATGCATTTGATATCATTTTTTTGCGTTATTTATTATAAGTTTAAAATTTTAAAACATTTCAAACCAAGTATGATAATAAGTGACAAATGTTAAAATTTACATCCTGTTCCTCCTGTTTGGGAGGTTTGGTCACTTTCCATGAGACTCTAGTCTATGCTCTTAGCTTTTCCAAAATTTCCTTTGATTCTTGATAGTCATGACTGAACTATTATCTTTGTTGCCTGGACAACAGATTTTGCTATGTTTGTCCTTGAAGTATTTTGTTTTCAGTCTACCTCTTTCTCTTTGGTGTCTATCTGGTTTTTAATCTGCAGAATTACTTTGTTATGGGTGATATTTATTAGTTTTCTTAACTTTGATTCATGAACCATTTAAGCCATATTGGTTTTAGTTCTGAATTCTATTTTCCTTTTGGATTGTCTAACTTCTCCAAACATTTTTTTATCTCCTTGCGTTTCTAGAATGGGTGTCTCATATTTCTTCGCTTGTTTTAAGCAAGGAAGGTCTACTAGGTCCCTCCCATCCATAATACTACCTTTGATTATCTATTAATATCTTGCAGTCTCCAATTGTCCAAATGAAGATCTCGCCTTTAGTAGTTTGGCCTTTTCTCCGGATGTTATCCTGCAGTATTCATCTTTCTTTGGCGATTGAGTTTGCATGACTTTCTATGCTGATTGGAAATTAGAGGTTAGAAAGTCGTTTCTTCTTTAGTAAACCATTACAGTTCAGGTGATCTTTTGTGTTTAGTATTTTATATAGGTTTGGATATTCTTGGAAATTTTTTAGTGGCATATTGTTTCAAATTCATTTCTTTGACTTTTTCTGCTCATTGTTAGAAATGAAATTCTTGACTTTATTAGGATTCCTTCTTGTGCGATACCTCTTGTAAATACTTTTCTTTTCTCAAACGGTTCTTCCCCACTTGCTGCATCATTTACAGTTGAAAAATCGTTTTCTATACCTTATTTTGGGGTCTTATTATGCAATTCCTAATGATAATGTTGATGTCTCAATACACGTATTCCCATATGGTTGATATTTTTTTTAGATTTAGTTTGTCATCTTAGAATTCGTTCAGCATTTGCACCTCTCACAATAATTTTGTCTCCTAAATATGCTCCATGGTGATATATCATTTTTTAATGCTTTCCATACTGTTTTTACTCCCAAATATCACACTCATGGTAATGCCTTCATACGTTCCAAGACCACCTTCGTTTTTTGGTTTGATTAATTTTGTTCGTATGACAGGGTGGTTTTTCCAGCTTGTTTGGTATGCTTCTTAGAGGAAATTTTAAATAGGAATTACTGTAGAGACTCTAAATGGAGCTGCCATATGGGAAAGCCAAATGGAACGAAGAATGGGATCTCGTGACCATTGTCCTTGATAGAGATAGTGACTTGTTATTCTAGCAGCATGTTCTTTTTTTTTTGATATTTAATAACACTTAACTTTTTTTTCTTTGTTTGTGGTTCCCTGTGTGTATCCTAAGGAACGTGGGAAATATTTTATGCTATTATCATTGGTTTCTATGTTTACTCAATTACATAATTTATTTTTGGTGTGTAGCATTGATGGAATTTTTTGTAAATATTTTCCTGAACTTCTTGATAATATGTAGAAAAGGTTGGAAATAATCTACAGTTGAATAGAATAGATTGTGTTTTTGGATGGAGATCATAGTTTTGAGAAGCAGAAATTTACGTATTATCAAGGGTTTTGTACGTGCATTTTATATGTTCGGTACGAGATCAATGGTCAATGAATAACACCCGATGCCTTCTCAAACACGTTTGCAAATTTGTTACATTGTGTCAAGTATTTTTAATGCATGGTTGCAAATTAAAAAGTTACTTCAAGATCCAAAATGGATTTGAGATTGTTCAAAACGATGATTGTTTAGCTTCATAAACAGTTCAAGTAGGTGGTCTCTTTGCATTCTTAGATTGCAGTTACAATTTCATTGCAATACCTATAAAAAAACGTGCAAGTAAATGGAAGTCTAAGCATCATTATATTTGCTGCTAGGGTTTATAGACACAATAATATTCTTCTTTTGAATGCATCCATGAAACTGAAATATTGAAGCTTCCTTTGTTTGGAGCTAAACTATTTGAACCCTTATCCTCCATCTCTCCTTCCTCATCCTAGTCCTCTAGCTCTTCTTCTTCCTCATCTTGGTCCTCCAACTCTTCTTGTTCTTCATCCCCTTCTACATCATCCTTATCATTGTCACCATCGATATCATTATTTTCTTCATTTTTCGTCTAACTCTTCGTCATTTTGTACGTCATCATTATTTTCTTCCTCTTCTATTTCTTCTTTATCGTCTAGATCTGCATCCTTATTATCATACTTATTTTCATTTTCTGCCTCTACATCATCCTCATTTTCTGCCTCCTGATCCACATTATTATTTGCTTCCTTAGTGTCCCATCGATCTAGGAAAACTTGCTCCAGTTCTTTGCATGAATTCTTTTTTCATTCTTTTTCCAGCCAAACAAAGCAACTCAATGCAGGCCCCTTGAGATGAATGGAAAAACATATTTGCCACAATCTTGATTGAGAATGGCTTTCTTTAAATTGGAACCACCATTCTCTAGCACCAATATCATAATTTCTAGAGAAAAGTTGAAACCCCATGATCCTAGGGTTTTAGGAACACTTGTATTAACTAGATCTTCTTTCTTACCAAATATTTGATAATAAAAACATGCAGACAAGTAGATCTGAATATTTTATTTGAATTGCAAAATATGACACTTGATTTGCTTATGGAAATGAAAGATATAAATATTTTTCCATGGTCGCACCTTGAAAATCTGACATATATGTAATTTTTAAGGCCAACTTTGGAAGGACACAACGTTCTTAATAGTGCTTATAAACTTTAGTACGACCGGGTTTTGGAAAGCCCTTGCAAAAATATTTTTGTTGGTATAAGATTTGTCCCAATTAGAAAATGAGGGAGGAAGAATGAAGCCTTTGAAGTTGACTGATTTTGCCCTGATTCCACGACAAAAAAATTACTAGAAATCAGGGTCGCAAGGTCAACTTTGCATGACCATATCTACTTCAATATTGCTCAAGATATTTAATGTGACCACTTTTCACAAAGCCCTTGAAATTATATTTATGATATTGTAAGATTCGTCCCCATTAATAGAATCAAGGAGGAATGAAGCCTCTGTAGTTGACTGATTTTGCCCTAATTTTGTGCCGAAGTGTTTTTGACAGAAATCAGGTTCGTAGAGTCAAATTTATATGACCATATCTCCCTTGATATTGCGCTTAAACCATAATGTGACAATTTTTCAGAATGCCCTTGAATATCTCTTCTTAATGGTGTAAGATTCGTCCCAATTAGAAAATGAGGAAGTAAGAATGAAACCTCTGAAGTTGACTAATTTTACCCTAATTCTACGTTGAAAACAATTCATCAGAAATTAGGGTTGTAAGGTCAACTTTGTGTGGCCGTATCTCCCTTGATATTGCTCATAATTTTGTGTGAGGAGAACAATCCTCTACAAGATGTACTCCTTGAACAAAGTCTGCAATATTACAAATTCTGGAAACCTCTGAAGTTGACTAATTTTACCCTAATTCTACGTTGAAAACAATTCATCAGAAATTAGGGTTGTAAGGTCAACTTTGTGTGGCCATATCTCCCTTGATATTGCTCATAATTTTGTGTGAGGAGAACGATCCTCTACAAGATGTACTCCTTGAACAAAGTCTGCAATATTACAAATTCTGGCCAAAAACAAATTTCATTTTTGCCTATTGTAGCTTTTATATGACTTGGTAAGGTTTTCACATATAACTATTGAAATATGCATAATATAATATAGATCACACATCACAAAAGATGAAAGTGGGCCAAGATGTCCTAATATGAAATATATTCAAAAGAAGAATAATACCCTTAAGGTAGGGCAATGCCATACAATACTTTTTAAGGAATAACTCCACAAGATCTCCCAATATGGGATTGCCACTTCGAGGGAACAACCTCCAATATGCTTCTATCCAATGGAAAACTCTTCACTTATGTCTTATCCTTCATAATGATATCCCTCTCCTTTATATAGACCTCTATTACTAATAATGGATGGGTACCCCTGATTCCAATGTGTGCCAACTCATTATCCAATATAACTAATTTTGAAAGCTATCTATTTGACCCAATATATTAGAACAATATAACTAACTATAAGGGGGGATGTTGGCCACATATCGGCATATCCATCAACTCGTATACATTATCATATCATATCCCTAGGTACTTAACACAAACTAACATGATACAACAATGTGAAAGATGCGGTAGGATTATGAGTAATATATGGGTAGGATATAGAGGAGCAAATACTTTGGGGAACACGTGACGGTGGCAAGGCAATGCAACAAAGGCAAGCAATTCACCAGTGGGTAGGTTTTCATAGTGATGGATTCCAGTTCGAACCCAATGAATAGGGGAAGGTTGCCATTCTAGGGTGCATTAATGCCACCAATCATTATCATACTTGCAACGATTTATGCTGCCTTAGGTTTAATTTCTCCTCTTTGCTTTGATTCAAATCCTTAGTCCAATAACAAATGACTTGATGGGGATCCTTGGCATTGCTTGAGCTTGGCTGCCATATTCTTGGGAAAGGACGAGCTTCACTGTTCTACTCAGGAGCTGTGCAAAGATGGTCGAGATTCAAATGTAGATAATGGAGGGGCTGTGAGGTTTTTATCAATAGAAAAGGAGCTACCTGGGAGATTTCAACACCATGACTAGGTAGGTCGGATTTCAACGTCCCTATCTTTGGGGGACATCCTTGTGTAGTTGGCCGAAGAGGCGGTGGACATGTGTCTTCTAGAGTGATGTGCGGATCAGTTTCCAAAGGAGATGTGGAGTAGCTTTCTTGTGGGCAGATTTCTGGGTAAGAAATAATCTTTGTTAGAGATTGCTCGTTGGATCAAACTTACTTGGAAGGATATTGTGCACCCATCCTTGAATTTATTGTCAGAAGGATTTTTTCTAATCAAATTTTAAACCTTGGAGAATTGAAATTTTGTGTGGAATGGCCTGTGGTTTCGTGGGAGGGTTTGGGCTGTTCCTATGCCTTGGAAACCCTTCTTCGATCCAGTAGTGGAATCCATTGTCAGTATTCCCATCTAGATCCGTTTCGATCACCTTTTTCTGGGTCTAAGAAATCCATGTTTGATCAAGATGTTGGTAGAGAAGGTTGGGGAGTTTGTAAAGATTGATCTTGAAGTGGATGGGTCTCAATTAAATTTGCACGAGCTTACATTTATTTGGACATTTCTAAACTTGTTCCTTTTGTTTGGATTTTGTCTAAGAATGGACCTTGGCTGTGGCATGTGGATTTCAAGGGTTTGCCTTTCAAATGTTTATGATGCAATAAAAATGGGCATAAGGTTGTTTATTGTTCCTCCAAGATATCTAGGTTTTCAACAGTCCAAACCTAGAATTGGATTCCTAAAACATAACAATCCGACAGGGATCCAATGCTTAAAACCTAAGCCTTCTCTTTGGCTGCCCAAGGGAATAGTGTGCATCATTGTGCATCCAAGGAGGCCTTGGGCACGACCATGGGTGCGGATTGTGGCACTCTTCGCAGTGGTGGTGGGGCTGGGTTGCAAGTTTATGAGGCCTTGCGTAAGACTGTTTCAACACTTGAAGACGGTTTAAAGGAGGCCAATGTAATAGAGCAATGGAAAATATTTTTTTTTGAGGATTTGGAAGAGGCAACTATTCAGATGGAGGAAGATCTTTTTGCTTCCACAGAAATCTGCATCATCTCACAAATGGAATACAAGAAGTCTAAAGGAAATTGTGGATCCACAGGAAAATGTATAGGACGAAACACTTATGCTGAAAGATTGTGTTTGGATGTGATGAACTCAATTAATTAGGGTTCACACTGGACTATGGAGGCCCTTCTTTCTTGAAAGGGTACAAGGATGCTTGCAACACACTGTTGATCGTTCCCCTTTTCTTGAGGTTTCATAAGGTGGAGTTGTAGTCTTTTAGGGTTTGATGTGAATTTGTAAAACGAAGTTTCTTTGAATTCTTAGATTGATAGGTTTCTTAAGATCTCTTGGGTTGCTAAATCCTTTTTTGTGTAAATGTATGTACTAGAGTATTTTTGATTTTGGGTGAGTGCCCCTATAGATTCCCTCTTTTACGGATTTAAAAAACAACAATGTGAAAGACGTATATGTATGTATGTGGTCCAGGTTGAAAGTTCATGTGTGGTCAAGGTTGATTGTGGGTATTCCTGGAGATTTAGATCATGGCAAAAGTTGTTTGCAAAAATAGTCCTTAAGTTATTTTTAGGGGCTATTCAAAATCTCGGCATTTTTCATGATTTCACTGCAAAAAGAGAAAATAGACCATTTCTCGTGAGCCAAGAAATCGTGATTTCTTGGCTACGAGGAAAAAATAAACGATTGTTATTACACAGATTTAACATGATTTTTTGAGCTTCCCAATATGTGGATTTAACACGGATTTAATAGGGGTTTTCTGAGTTTCCTAGCAGTAATTTGTGATTCACAACATGAGTCATGATTCCCAACAGTGTTACTATTGACTATGCTCACTGTTAGTGTTAACTGTTAAGCGTTTTTCCTAGTAATGATTCTTGATTTCGTGAATAGTGAACACTCAACACCTACGTTACCGGATTCGCCCCTAGCAGGCCCTGGGAGCGCGGGGATACGGCGGTCCGGTACGGGAGCGCGGGGATCCTCGGGGGGTACGGCCAGGGTACGGCGTGCCCCCTGCGGATACGGCCGGATACGTCCATGGACGTATCCGTCCGTATCCGCAGGGGACACGCCGAACCCTGGCCGTATCCGGGCGTATCGGCGGAATAAAATAATTTTTTTTTTTATTTTTTTAACTTTATAACAAAATCATAAAGTAAAAACCCTAATCGTTTTTTGCTTTGACCCGTTTATTTCTGCGACTCCGCCTTCCGTTCGCCGCGCCTCCCAGCGATTTGCAACCTCGGCGCCTCCCCGCGCCCTGCCATTTGCAGCCTGCGCGCCCTCGTCCCTCTGCGCCTCCACGCCCTCGTCCCTCCTCCGCGCCCCCGCGCCTCCGCGCCCTCGTCCCTCCTCCGCGCCCCTGCGCCCCCGCACCAGCTCGCCCGCGCGACTACGCGACTGTGCGGCTGAGGACAGGTATTTCTAAGTTTTTTTAAAGTTTAACGTTATAGTCTTATAGAATATACTATGTTTATTTATTTAATTTTTATTTATTTATTTTAAGTTTAACATTTTACTTTTAATTTTTATTAGTATTTACTATTTAATTATAAATTATTCATTAGTTTAAAATTAAATTTAATACTATATATTATAATTTATAATATATACTATTAAATTTTTGTGTTAATGTTTTAATTTTTATTAGTATTTAATTTTAAATTATTCATTAGTTTAAAATTTTCAATATATAGTATTAAATTTTAAATTATTAAATATTAATTAGTTTAAAAATTTAAAATTTATATTTATAATTAAATTTTAATAGCGATTTTTTGTGTTACAGCGATCTGTTAAAAATTAGAATGTCTCAGGGTGCAAGTGCCAGTTCAGTGGGGCAAGGGATTAGCCCCAAATATGATTTGCGAGCACCTCTTTGGAAATATGTGAAAATATTAGAACAGTTTTCTGGTGGAGGGTGTTTTCATTGGGTTTGTTCAGAGTGTAACGGTCATTTCAAGAGCTCGTATAGTCGAGTGAAAGGTCATTTATGTGCGATTTCTAGCACTGGCATCAAAGTTTGTAGTGGGCCAAGCATAGGTGGAAGGCCTGGGAAGGGCTTGCCACAAGGAAAGATTCTTGCATTCATCAAAGAGCAAGAAGACGCAGATGCCGTTATGGGTCAAAGATCAAAACATCCTTTGAGAAAGAAAGGATCACCCCCTGTTGCTCCATCTTGTGTTAATGTGGTGACCCCATCACACCCATTTCTTGCTGCACCCATTGCGGCCGAAGAGGAAGAGGATTCACCTCTTGGTTGCAAGAGAACAAAAGATACAGGCCCATTGGAGAGGGCATTCCAAAATGAATCTAGAGAGATAGCAGAGCAGAGCATCGCACGTTGTATTTACGCATGTGGGTTGTCATTTAATACTGTTAGATCACCATACTGGCAGGAAATGGTGAGATCTATCAATGCTGCCCCTAAAGGGTTTACCACTCCAGGGTATGAAAAGGTGCGCACCACCTTGTTGACAAAAGAAAGAAAACACATTGAAGATGCATTGCAGCCTATCAGGTATTCATGGATCGAAACAGAGTTGTCTATTATTTCTGATGGATGGAAAGATACGGCAAATAGGCCATTGATTAATGTGATTGCAGTGAGCCCTAAAGGGGCAATGTTTTTGAAGGCCGTTGATTGTGAGGGGCAAGTGAAAGATGCACAATTCATTGCTAACATTTTGATAGAGTCCGTTGAGGCAGTGGGGCCTCAAAACGTTGTTCAAGTTGTAACGGACAATGCTAAAAATTGCAGGGCTGCAGGCATGTTGATTGAGGCAAGGTACGGGCATATATTTTGGACACCTTGTGCTGTTCATTCCCTCAATCTTATGTTGCAAAAGTTGGGGACAAAAATTGATTGGATTAAACAAGTCTATGAGGAGGCGAATGAGATCCAAATGTTCATAACTAACCATCACATGTCCCAAGCCATCTTTAGGACTTTCTCAAAATTACAATTGTTGAAGGTAACTCTTAATTTAATTTTATAAGTTTGTAATTTGTAGTGTTTTTTTTTTTGAACAATTTTAAGTTTATTAATTATTTGTTTTAATTTTGTATAATTGTATTAGGTTGCTGAGACTCGATTTGCCTCACACACCATCGTCTTGAGACGACTTGTTAAGGTGTGTGAAGCATTGAGTAGCATGGTCATCAACAACCTTTGGGGTGTATGGAGGCAGGCAAACAGTGAGAGGGCCACAAAAGTGAAAGGGTGGATTCTTGATGATGCTTGGTGGGAACGTGTGGAGTACTTGCTGAGTTTTACTAATCCTATTGTCAGCATGTTGAGATATGTGGACATGGATCATCCATGTTTGGGTGAGATTTATGATGGAATTGACTCAATGATTGAAAACATTAAATCCATTATAAATGCCAAAGAGCAAGATCCCACAGAGAGGTTCTTCAAGGAAGTGCAGTCGCATCTCATTGAAAGGTGGAACAAAATGACCACCCCATTACATCTTCTTGCTTTTGCCTTGACACCCAAATATTATAGTACAGAGATTCTTTCTTTGCCCAGGAGGGTCGCACCATATAGGGATGTTGAGGTTGCCGAGGGATATAAGGCAGCATTCTCTAAAATCTTTCCCGATCCAGAGGTAGAAGACCAAGTCAGAGAAGAGTTTGTGCATTTCATATCCTCGGTGGGTCATTCCCTTGGCGCTATCCGTGACAAATACAAGATGGAAGCTCACTTTTGGTGGTACCTCCATGGACAAGCATCCACCCACCTTCAACCACTTGCAATAAAAGTTCTATCACAAGTAAGATTTTAATTTTTTTACGCTACCCTTCTTTTGACCTTTTCGATGTTTTGTTTTAAGTTTTTAGTCTTTGAATTTTTTATAAATTTTAATTCATTTTGTGGCTTCAATAGGTTGCAAGCTCATCTTCAGCTGAGCGGAGTTGGGGCAGCTATGGTTTTATCCACTCCGTTAAACGCAATAAGTTGGCTGCAAAAAAAGCGGAGGATTTGGTTTATGTGCATTCCAACTTACGTCTTCTCTCACATAAACAACCTCAATACAAAGAAGGGCCAACAAAGTTGTGGGATGTGAACCCAGAGACTGCTGATTTAGATGCCTCCCTAACATACCTTTCTTTATTTGACACGGAGCTAGATAGTGCTTCACATGACTTGCACAGTGGAGCTAGTGGGAGTGGCACTGCTACTGCTTGTGGTTCTAATGAACCACGTGATGAAAACATTGTAGGGGAAGAAGAATATTAAATATATTATATAGTGAACAATGAGAACGCTGATTTGTCTCTATTTTTGTCCATACATTGTAACATTTGCACCATGTCCCTGTTATAATTTATAAAACTAATATAAGTTCGACAATTGAATATTATGATATTTGGCATTGAATTATGACTTTATGAGTATATATTTTGTGGTTATATAACTTATTTGAAGTTATTTTGTTTTCTCTATGCATATTATGTGGTTAATTTTGGTTATATGGCTATATTTTTATATTTTTGATTTTTTATATATATTTTTGTACGGCCGTATCCAGCCGTATCCAAACCACCAAAAAAAAAATCGACGTATCCCCGTATCCGATACTCGTACCCGTATCCGTATCGGCAACTTAGCTCAACACTGAATAGTGAATACATAGTCGTGCGAAATTGCCGATAACAATTTAGGGGCTTGAGGCTGAGATATCGTTGAGATTTTGAACAACTGTAGGAGGATGGAATCTGATTAATGAGCATTTGGGGTGTTTTCAAGATTTCTTTCAAGCTTTGTAGAGGCTAAAAAGTAAAAACACAATTTTGTAACATTTGCCATTAATACTCAATTCTCATTGCCTTCAGCTAGGTTGTTCATAAGTTTAAATAAATGCTTGAAGCATATGTCATTAATACTTATTACTCATTGCCTTCAGCTAGGCTGTTCATAAGTTTAAATGAATGCTTGTAGTTCCTGCACATAACAAGAGATTTATTTTAAATTTGACTTTGAACTTTGTAACTTTTTGCCAAGTTGCCCACTGCTAAGGCTTCCACAATTATCCACACTGCACAGTTGAGAGCTGAGAACAGTCTAGTGAGAGCCTACAACAAACAACATACAACAGAGAGTTAGAAACAAGTATTTTTTCTTTCAATATTCATTATCTTTAATAATTATAATTTGTAATATGAAATTTGAAATTTGAATTATGATCATTGAAATTTGATAGATTCTATTTCTACTTCCTTTGATTAGCACTAGCAATTATATTTAAATTCTAAAACATTTTTTTTTTATGTAGGGTTTAAGTCTGTTGTTTAAGAATTACATCAACATCGGCATCGACATCTAGTTTAGTAGCCCGTAGTAAGCTTCAATCCAATGACCCTAGTTGGAAGCATTGTGAATCGGCGGATGGCAACTATGTAATTTGCAACTATTGCAAGATAAAGATGAGTGGAGTTGTTTCTCGCTTGGAAAACCACATTGCACGACTATCACAGAATGATGTGGAACTGTGCAATCAAACACCCCCTGAGGCTCAAAGAAAGATGTTGCTTGCCTTGCACCTTATGCAGAAGAAAAAAAGGAAAGCCAATGCACTTGTATTCCTAATGAATAGGACGAGAGATGATAGTGACATTGAGGGCTCTTCTATTGCCCCAACTCCAAGAGGTTGGGGTCGAAGATGAGTATCATCCATTGAAGATAGTTTGGATACTTTTTTTGTTCCTCAAAGTAACCCTAGGTCACAACCTTCGTTGGAAGGTACCGCTTGGATCCAAGAACGCAAAATGAGGCAAGGATAGCTGCAATGAACTTTTGGTACTACCACAACATTCCCTTCAATATGGCAAAGAGTCCATATTGGAAGAATTTGGGCACTACATTGACCGTTGTCGGGAAGGGGTTCAAGGCTCCTACTGCTCATGACTTGAGTGGCCCGTTGTTGGGGGATTTTGTGAAAGATACATAAGTCCTTGTAGAAGACCAAAAAAATATCGCAGAAAAAGGGGTGCACCATTTTATCTGATGGGTGGACGGATAAGAAAAACCGCATATTGATTAACTTTCTAGTGGCTTCAAGTGGGCAGTTAGTCTTCTTGAAGTCAATTGATGCCTCCCATCAATTAAAAACTACGAAAACTTTGTGTGACATGCTGGATGAGGTGGTGATGGAAGTGGGTGTGTAGAATGTTATTCAAGTTTTGCTAGACAATGCGGCTGCATATGTAACAGCAAACATATTTTTCTGAGGAGAGGCGACCCACACTTTTTTAGACCCCATGTGCCGCCCATTGCATTGATCTCCTACTCGAGGACATAGGACAGATTTCATGGGTGAAGAGTGTGGTTGATGACGCAAAAAATATCACCAAGTTCATTTACAATAACACTTGGGCGCTACCGTTGATGAGAGAGAACACTAGTAGAAAAGAGCTTGTGGGATCGAGAGTCACACGATTTGCCACAAACTTTCTCACATTGTAGAGCATTGCGACCTCACTAACATCCCTTAAGCAGATGGTGGAGAGTGATTGGTGGGTGGAGTCTTCCTATGCTAAGAAGGGCAAAGGGGAAAGGGTGTTGAAGACCATTTTTGATGAGGTGTTTGCAAAACGCATGGAGGAAATCATTAAGGTAACCTTAAACTTAATTATTTTTTTATTTATCATTTATTTGTTTAAATGTTTTGCTTAATTTTCATTTTAAATTTGTGTTTTATTTTGTTTTACTTTTAGGTGTTAGAGCCTTTGGTTTGAGTTTTCTAGTTGATGGACGGGGAGAGAAACCCAACGGGTTATTTGTATGAGGTCATAGCCAAATATTATGGGCAAAATCAAAGAAAATCTGAACCCATATGGCACATAATTGATTGAAGATGGAACAAGACGCTCCACCAACATATTCATGTAGCAGCCTACTACTTGAATCCTAAGTTTTTCTATTCCTATTCATTTAAGGCTGATGAGGAGGTTATGGATGGCCTCAATACATGCATAGATAGGATGATCTCTGATGATGAGACTAGAGATGTAGTTATTGAGGAGCTGCAGATTTACAAGAATGTAATGGGGAGACTCTTTTCTTCAACTCTATGCATTAAAAGAAGAAACACCTCTTAGCGAGGTAAAACCAAATTGAGTCATTTGTTATTTCTTTTTGGTCTTGTTACTCGTAGTCTATATATACTAGTAGTAGATTTCTTTCATTTATTCAAGCCTGGTTGACTTACAAAATTATAAATTTTCTATTTGCAAATGTGTGGTGGGAAGATTATGGTGCAAAAACATCAAATCTTCAAAGGCTAGCCATCCGCATTTTGTGTCAACCCTGTAGCTCTTCTGGGTATGAACGTAATTGGAGCATGTTTGAAGCTGTTCACATAGAAACACAACAAGTTGATGACACAATACCTCAATGACACTGTTTTTGTGCGATACAATCTTCATCTTTGCATGAGACAAGTGGAGGGGCGAGAGAAATATGATGCTATTGACTTGGATGAGATAGATCCATATGCCAACTGGATTGCTGATGATGTAGAGCCATAGCCCATGTTTATAGCAAAGTAGCTCATACATTTGGAGAGGGAGGCAAAAGAAGCAAAAGCATCCGGGGCAGCAGAGGCATCGGGAGGAGTTGGTGAGGATATAGACGATATATTTGCTGACGATGTTGGCATTGGAGAGGATGAATTTTTACCTTCCACTTCCATGAGTCAGCCACAACATACTTATTCTAGGCGCTAGAGATGAAATGTGCTATGTATATTTTATATTTCATGACTCTACGAGGCATGAGCATTGCAGTTTGTAACTTTGTACTTTGTACTCTTTTTTGGTAAAACATTATAGAAAATATACTTATGGCATTCTCTACATTCATTTCTCATGTCATTTAACAATGTTTTGCATTTAATCTAAGTTTATTTAATGAATTTATTTGTTTTTTAAAGTAGCGATAAACTTGTCGAGAAATGCCGAGAAACTATCAAGAAATTTCCGAGATCCGAGTTCTAGTTGAAATTTTGCCCTGTCGATAAATTGCCGAGAATGAGATTTTGAACTATGTTTTCATGTATTTCTTATACTATGGGATTCAAGGAAGGTATCATTGTTTGTTTAGAGACTCCGGTGGTTTTCTATCCACCTTCTTTCACTCCCCTGATGAGAAATATATAGCCCTTTTCCTTTGGGAGGTTGTCACTTTAAGGTGTAGGAAGTTACAAGGAACCCCAAGAGTTACTAGGCTATAGAGAGAGAGCGGTGAAACAATGCTCATCCTTGCATACTACCACTATGGCACCTTGTCCGTTATTCTCTTTCTAGGCATCAAGGATCTATTTTTTTTGTCATTGGGGGCCTTCTAATCCCCTTGCACACATTATCAGTTTCTTTTCTTCTACTACATGTTCCTCATTGTTAGATGTTAGGAGGGGTTGTAAGGAGAGTACTTTGCTTCCTTCTAGGATTGCCCAGTTGGGCCCCATTCGTCCTGGTTATTATGTGATGGAAATTTTCAGGTATTGCATTGGCAATTTCACAGTGATTAATGATGATGCCGATGGTTCTTCTAGCCCAAGCCTTGCTGCAGACACGATAATGATTCTTTTCATCCTTGGTCACAGTTTTGATCTTCCTCAGCTCCATGCTTCATTGCTAAGTTTTAGGGGTCGTTCCCTCGCTTGGATAACTGTAATTCTGTGGTTTGGAGGCTTTCACCACTTTCTGTGCACCTTCCCTTGCTTTAGTTCTGTGCTTTTGCTTTTGAGATTATTTACTTTCATAACCTAGGGTTCTATTACTCTAGTTCTTCTCTGTTGTAATTGTTATACTTCTGATTTCTACTGACCTACTTTGTCTATTTGCATAAATTAATATAACATCTTTCTTTCTTTCGTTCTTCAGAAACTTTATGACAATTTGAGGGAAGATTAACTTTTCATGAATACCATAAAAAATGCAACTGCAAATTAAATGTACGACTACAAAAATTGTAATTATATAGGCTTACCTTCTCTCTGCTACTTATATATGCTTACCTTAAATAAGCTTGTATTCATGTATGCTCACCATAAAGCTGCTGCTCTTGTGTTCTCTAGATCCTTGACCTGAGCAGCCGGTCACAACTCGAGTTAAAAGCATCATCTTTTATTACTATGGTCAACTTTCTTCGAAGGATTATGGATAAATATTTCTATGAAGTAGCCAGGAAAGCTAAATCTGTTCAGAGAAATGATATTAGTTATGGTTGCAGAAGTAAAATAGCAGTGGAGGCATTGCAAGTCCTTTCGTGAGTTCTCCTTTGCTATGTTGTTCGTTGTTCTACGTTTTTGTTGTGTTAGGCCTTGTTTAGTCTTTCATGTCTTGAAAAAAGGCTGAACATGATACATTTAACTGCTCTTTTAAATTTTATTGTTCTTTGTTAGTCTAACGGTTGTTTCTTCCACAGGAATGTAATCCATGAAAATGGAGGGAATATGTCTTTGCAGGACGTTAACTTTACTGTGGATTTTCTTCTACAGTTGCTATCATGTCATAATCTTAAAGCATCACCCACTTCATGTACAAGTGCTAAAACTGTGCATGCTGCAAAAAACCATTCTCATAGCCAGAACATGGAAGATGAAGGCGAGATTCAAACATTAATTTTTGTTTCCTTGGGAAACATTTTTGCTCGAGCTGGATCTGCAGTTTCAAAAGACACATGGAAAGCAACAGTTGAGGTATGGAATAATGCTCACTGCCAAACATTATATTTTACAAGTAACTGCTTTGAGAACTAATACAATCATTGGACTCAGGCCCTGAGAAAAGTAATGGATTTCACAGCATCCAATCCCCAGTTGGAAGAAGACAGGGCTATGTCCAGGTAAGTTTACATACACTTCTAATTTTTGAGACTGTTTCCTGAAGGAGCTTGAGTATTCCACTTTCCATGACTGTATGCTACGTATTGAGTGTCTGATGGGTCCACAGATATTATGCTGCTTTTCTTCATTGCCTACAGTTGGTGCTGTCTGACCCAAAAGGTTCTCTTATAGAGCATGTAAGACAATTCAAAGAGACATGTCGACTTTATAGCATCTGGTCAGATTATTTTGGTAATATATATTCTATTTTGTTTGGGGGTTTCCCTGGTTTCTCAATTATTTGTATAGCTTATGTCCTCTTACAGGTCCCAGGATTTGTGGCAGCATTGCGGATGTTTTTTACTTATGGGTTGATGAATAATCTTTCTGGACTTCCCCTTTGCAATCAAATGAAGAGCACATGTGATAAAAATTTGGATCCAAGCACTGCTGTAGAGGGGTTAGACTTGAAAAAGAGTAATTCTGGTCCATATCGTCCACCTCATATGCGCAGTAGAACAAGGTCAGCAGCAAATCAAACAACAACAGATAATCAGATCACTGCATCTTTGCAGCCTGAAGCTTCTGGAGTTTGGACCATTTCTTCAGATTCAGAACTTAGTGATACTGATGGATCTTTAAGGGATGGAGACCGCTTCAAAACTTCAAAATCCAGAACAGCTGCCATTTTTAGCATACAGGTAGAAAGGCCTCCATTTCTTGAAATTCAACTCTATTATAAACATTGATTGCGGTGCAAGTTTTTTCTGTTTAAGTGATATGCAACGCGGAATTTGAAGAACATAGTTTAGGAATTTGATTCATCTGGAAACATAAAAACTGGTAGTTTTATGCAGATTCTTTGGGGGAGGGAATAGGAAAAAAATCATCAAATAATGCACGAAATGATTCTAACCTCCTAAGTGCATCCTTTAAGTGTCTAGAAACGGAAACCTATATTTTTGTTTCTAGAGGCAATGCTTTGATTTTGGAAGAAATGGTTTAGCTGTTAGAGGAGAGGAAATGTTGTGACTAAAATGCATTTCTTTGTTTTGTAAACTTCTATCAATATTTTGGTATATAATGGCACATTCCTTTTTAGACATTGTAGTGTTTGCTAGTTTAGGATGGGGAAAAAACATTGGTTTCTATGTCAAGTTGATCTCCTAGATTTAATAGATTTAGCAGGGTATCCTGAAAGGTTTTGATGCAAGAGCAATCATTCCCAGGAAAGCTGTATAGTGAACGATTCCTGACCATAAGGCGGGAAGTAGGTTTCTCATCAAATATAGGTTTTTACCAGCTGTAGTTATCCTCTTCAAGATTGTTTCATGTTATTTGCAATAAAGTTTAACTTAAATCAGCTAGTGCTCTCTTAGCTGTGAACATCGAGCTCAGCATACTTGCAACATACTTAAGATACAAATCTGCTTTTACTCATAGTGATAAAATTGGAATACCCAATAAATTTTCTTAGGCTGGCTATATGCAAAGCTAAGGTATCTCAACACACGCGGTTTGATATACTGTTCAGTTCTGTTCTGATATTTTCCATGCTCTTTTTCAAAATATTTTATATTCATTTCCTTGAATCCTCTGTGTACATCAAAGTCACGTCAGTGGCAAATAAATTCTTTCTTTTGTTTCTGCTTATTGGTTTTACTGACACAAAGTCCTTAATTGACCAGGCTCTTTGTCGAGCTGATCCTAAATCGCTACATGCACAGTGGACTATGCTTTTGCCTACACATGATGTACTGCGCCCTCGGTAAGCTCTAATTCTTCACGTCAGATATTTTAGCATCATAAATCTAAAGTTTATTCTTTAAGTTTCAGAAATATTACTATGTTGTATGTTGATTGACTAACACCGTAGGGTTCAGGCGTTATCAGGCAACATTGATGACATGTTTGCTCTTTGATCCTGTGTTGAAGGTATTCATACATGAATTGGTCTTAATTATGGTCTACATTTTTTGGCTATCTAAAGCTTTTAAAAGTAAAGTTATGGTCAAGTTTTTTTTTGATCTATAGGAAAGAACCTTATGATTGATTAATACCTGTATATTTAGATTCTTTAACTAATAAAATGATTTTGTATCAACAATTGAAGACACGGATGGCAGCTGCTGCTACTCTAGCTGCAATGTTGGAGGGTCCTTCTTCTGTTTTCCTTCAAGTAGCAGAGTATAAAGAATCAACAAAAGCAGGGTCATTTACGACACTTTCTAGCTCACTGGGTCAAATTCTTATTCAGCTTCATGCAGGTATCTTCATGAACTTTATCTATTGTTTATCTATATGCAAACCCTGCTTGCCCAGGTGTTTGAGTTGGAATGGTATGGCCCTTGATTTTTGAAATCTTATGATTTCAAATTTTCTAATCTAGAGATATCAGTCGGTGTATATGAATTTTTCCGATTCTTTTATTCATATGCAGGTTTTCTGCACTCGGTTCAAATTGAATGCCATAGTGGAATGCTAATGATGATTTTTAAGGCTCTTTCACTTTTGATAGCTGCTACTCCGTATGTAGTCTATCCTATATTCGTTTACATTATTCAAGTGTGAAGATTTTTTCCCATAGGAATTGGCAGAAGTTAATCCTTTAATTAACACTGAGAATAAAATATACTATTTCTATTCTAAAAATATTCTATGCTCTTTTGCATTGGTGCAAAATCTATCATCTTGCACTCTTGTTGATTAGAATCTACTATAAGATTTTCCTCATTCTCTTTTTGTTCAAACAGGTTTAATCGGTTGCCTGAGGGTCTTCTTCCTAATGTTATATCCTCTGTGGGAAAGAAAGCAAAGGAACTCTTTACATCTTCATGGGATCAAAGCAACATAATGGTAGGTTATTTTTTTTGTCTTTAGTTGATTAGTGGGGGAAATGCTGCGTTTACACAATGTGGTTTGTTTTGTTCACAGGCTATTGCAGTCAACTGCCTGGGAGCAACATTGAGTACAACTCCACCATCTCCACAAGTAGAAGCAATGCTTGCAGCAGAGTTATCATCAGGTTTGTATTTTTAAGTAAATGCGGAGTCAATTAATTGCACAACTCATGTATGCAGTTTGCAACTATTCTTTATGGCCATTTTACACAACTAATCAAACTATAAATGATTTGACATTTAAAACTGATGTAAGTCTTCTTTACAAAATTTTTGTACTGAAAATGAAATGAGCTTGAGCAAAATATACTTTGTGGCCCGATTTTAAACCATCTTATGTTTTTTATACAGATTTTACTTAATCAGCTCCAAAGTATTCTGCATAACTTAATTTATTAGAATTTATTTAAGCAGAGTGACAGACAAACTGGAAAAATGATTTCCCGATTCTAGTTTCTTTGTTTGGAATCTGAATGTTTCCAAGCCAGAGGCACATTAGGCCCAAGATAGTATATTGTTTACTTTCAAATTTGAAAGTGTATGCCCAATTTTAATGAGGACAATCTGGAGTGTCTTTTATGGAATAGTGTATTAATGAACTGGTTCTCCTTAGTATCATAGTAAATTAATTCGCACTCAAGTTAATCCAATCTTAACTTGTTATTTGAGGTCATAGTTTGTTGGTTATTACATTAATCTTGATTCTTAACTTCTTTCTGGCTTCACAGGGACAAATGACAATCAGACCTTGCTTTCCTATCTGTTTTTATTTTCAGAGCCAGCAGTACATCCAAGCATTCGTTTTGAGGCTTTCCAGGTAAGATGCAGAGATGATTTGGCTTGAAATATAAGCATCTGGATTGTTAATGTAGGAAACTGTGCTAAATTGTTTTATACGTTATTGAGATACAAAGAAAAGTGTAAAGCAGGGTGACTTCCAACATTGTTAACGTAGAAGACTTCTAATCCTGGTTTTGCTGATGTGAGTAAAGTGCTAGCAAGTAGCAAGTTTTACGGTATTGTCATGATTCATCTTTGCTTGCTGTTTGCACATTCAACATTCATGTCTAAAGAGCATTAGAAAAATGTTTGGTAGAGCTCTTCTGATTTCTAAGAGCATTCTAGTAAATATTTCGACCTTGTTTTGTACTATTTGTTTCAAGTGGATACTTTGATTTTTCCAGAACTAAGTTTAGAAATGCATTGCAGCATTGTCTCATAAGTTCTTGTCTACCTTTCTGGTAAATATTAATTTGGTGAATGGATACTAAAAATTATACTAGTGATAAACTTTTGTAGGCCCTTCGAGCAGCAACGCACAATTATCCATCCGTTATGCCTGCATGTTGGAAACGAATTTCTTCAACTGTTTTGGGAGTGATTGAATCATCATACATTGAAATTTCTGCTCACACATCATCAATGTTCTGCAAGGGAATCTCTGAGCAAAATCCCAGACCAGCAGATGATAAAACCATTCTTGGCGCCATAAAGGTGAAAAACTATACCTTGAGCTTAGATTGCATATAAATGATTTTGGGATATTTAGTTTCAGTTCAGCTTAAGGAAAATAAACTTTTTATTGAATGTAAAAGAATATATTTAATAATCTGAAATTATTTCTTTCTCTAACAGATTGACAATGCCGGAGATGTCTTTTAGATAGTACTCTGTGGTTTGAGAGGAAAATGGACTGTTGAATTTAAAGTTTGTGGTGGAGAGTTGATTTATTTACAAAGCAATAAATGTTCTTTCTGTTGGGAATTTCGTACTCACATTAGTATTTTTGTGATTTAATATATTTGTGTTAGTTATGTACTTGAGTATCACTCACATTAGATAGGTCTTAGAGAGAGAAAATAGGATTAGTAAAGAGATTTCAGGAATGTTGGATATATTAGTACGTTATAGAACATTTGGAGTGAATGTATGAGTGTGTATTTGTAATGAGTTGTCTTCCCTGGAATATAGGGATTGTGATAAGGATGGACTCCTTGTTTGTAGGAGATCTATTGAGTATATATATGTATTGAATCTAAGGAATAAATAATGAGAAAAGTTTTATCGTATTATGATTTTGTATTAATCTAATACCAAATCTTCATTTGGTATCAGAGCGTCAATAGCCTTGTGCCTGTAATGGGTTTTTGAAATTGGCTGAGGGGTAGCGCTGGTGTGCCATTAACCCCGTCAATGGAAGTTGCGTATATATTATGTAAGCTTCCATTTTAAAATTTCTCCTTAGAGTGGTTTATTGGAGGCATGGATCTGCTTTCTTTTCCATAAAATTTAGAGTATTTTCGAATTATTTATGGTATTCTTCCTTTGACTCTTCTGCTGCCTATTCCCCAAGTTCTGGATTTCCTCCAGTCCCTGCATTTCTAATCCACGAGTCAACCGTTCTCCAGTTTGAACAGTATTCTCTGAAACGGATTGTAGCAGAGCTCGAGCATTTGATTAATCAGAACTTGTATTTATTACATCTGGAATGGGTGGGGTAGAGGGTCTGGTACAGTTTCAGTTATTGCTTGATTGTCAAAAGAAGCAGGCTATCTGACTGTCGGTGTAGTTACTTATCTATTCAGTTTTGAAGGTCAAAGGAGATCTGTACAGGCTTTGGAGGCCATTGAGAGACTGCAGAAATGTGTGGACACTTTGATTGTCTTTCCTAATGTTAGATTACTAGATATTGTTGAAGAGCAGACTCCTCTTGAAGAGGCTTTCCTTCTTGCTGATAATGTTCTGTGTCAAGTTTTACAAAGAATCTCTGACATAATAACAATTCCAGGTTTAGTGAATGTGGACTTTGCAGATGTTAAGGCTGTGTGTCGACGCTATTGGGCTCAGTCATCTCTTTGCCAACCGTATGCGGAGAGACTGCAGGAATCTGTTAAGACCCATATGAATTTGGCAATCCTTATGTGTCCTTCCTCATGCCGTCAGACCTCTTCGTATCTGGCTCATTTATTTAATACCGTCCAGCATTGAATTCTGGTTTGGTCATGTTAAGTGTTAATGTCAAATTGAAATCATAATGTAGAGGATCAAATTCATGTTGTTATATAGGTTTTAAGTCATTTTTTCCTTTAATCTAATCTTGTATGTTAAGACAATAGGGATATCTATAGTTTGTTAGTATTTAATACATATAGTTTGTAATTTAAACCTTTTTTTTAGACTATAGTTGTGTGTTAAATAAGTTTGTAATTTTGTACAGGGGCTAAATAGTCGATGCCACTTTTTAGTGTAGGGGTTTATAGTTTTTTAAAATTGTCCTTAAGTATTGTGTCTAGTGTCAATATTAAATACATGGTCGATTCTATGTCTTAAGTTGTAAAGATTAGTGTCTATAGTCTTTAATATGGGGGGGGCATGGGGGTAAATCTTATTAAAGACGATATGTATATGAGCTTCAAATTCCAATCAACTGAGTAAGCAACAACACACTAGAGGTCAGAGGCAATGGAGGTAGGAGGCCTAATAGCGCCTCTCGTCAATTGTTAACGACAGGGTCACACATTGCAATAGTGGCACAATGAATGTCTATGCTAAACCGGCTAAAGCCAAGGGCGATCTTCAGTGGTAGTGGAATTACCTTTGTTGTTGCGTTCGAGTGGCAACGATTGTATGCATTGGCTACAAAGACAATAATGAGGACATAGTCCTCAATTTTCTTCATTTTCAGTTTGTGTGTGGTGTGCTATACACTGTATTAGTGAGAAACCCATTAAATGTATGTGGGTGTAATAGTTCCTATCTTCCTAGGTGTTGTACTCAATTGTGAGTTAATGTGCTTGCTTACACAGGTGTGGAGGATGAAAAAAGGCGTGTGTTTTTGTTCACACCTAGGTGGTTGATATATCCATCCATGAAGGCCATCTAGGACAGATATTGAGGATGAACAGATGTGTTGATCCTTGTTCATGTTTAAGTTCTTATTCATGATCTACGATTGATGTGTTACCGTGTGAATAGTTGATAAGAGGTCGATCGGTTCCCTCTTTACCTTCTTTCAGTGTGTAGCCATATGTTCCAATGTTAGTACCAAGTGGGGGGGGATATTAGGAATTTAATACTCACATTAGTATGTTTGTTAGTTAATATATTTATGTTAGTTGTGTATGTATCACAAACATTAGATAGGTCTTAGAGAGAGAGAGAATGGGATTAGTTAAGAGATTTTAGTAATGTTGGATATATTAGTACTTTATTGATAATTTGGAGTGAATGTATAAACATGTATTTGTAATGGGTTGTCTTCCCTAGAATATAGGGATTGTGATAAGGATAGACTCCTTGTTTGTAGAAGATCTATTGAGAGTATATATATATATATTTTGAATCTAATGAATAATAATGAGAAAAGTTTTATCGTATTATGATTTGGTATTAATCTAATACCAAATCTTCACTTTCTTTGTTAAATGTTCTTATATCTGTCTGTCGGTCCTGCTGTAGGTATCTATCGCTCGGTTTTTTTAAAGTTCATTTTAATAATTAATGGAATCTGCATTATTTAAGAAATTATTCTCAACGTTTTGATCCAAACTCATGGATCATCATCAGGAGAATAGGAGCTGATAAGATAATATTGCAACACAGAAACAAGCAAAGGGAGAATAAATAATACAAATTATTCATCAACCCAAAGGAGTCGGCCAAGATTAGGATAAGTCAAAATTATTCTTTTTTATTCGGAAGAAGATGATGAAGTAAAGGTTTCCAAATGTCACTTAATGATGTGCCTTACAACATGAATAGTTGAATAGTTTTCATAGTTTGCTCGCTGAGCAAATAGGCTATTATATTGAAGATGTCTTAGAACACCATAAGCAGGCTTGGATATGATACGGTCGATATGTATTAACCACCTTGAGGTGGAAATGGCAGCTAAGCTGCAAAAACCTTTGGTTAATGCTGTTGTAACATTGTACTTTGCCCCATAGATCTAGCAAATGTATTTCTATTTCAAGCGAAGAAAAATAAAGTTTATAATCATGAAAATCAGTTGTATTACGTTAAAATAAAAACCATTAAAATAAATCACATGATATAATTATATTGTAAAATGAAATCCATAAACGTAACAAAACTTCAATTTATTTTATATTTTAATATAGACATAGGTATATAAAATATAGGCACAGGTATATATTATGGATAAGAAATAAAATGTAATGAATCACGCTACATTGAAAAAGAAAATTAATCCAAAAACAAGATTTATTTCCTTTTAATTTATGACCTGTCATTCTGTTAGTGGAGCAGAAATGCAGAAATTTTGGGATCACAGTTACTTCATACAGAGAAACCTAATGGAGGGCTTGGAAACGTACATTCTTGTTGTAGATGGTATTTCCTGCATTTAAATGGGCAACGGGCGCTTCATGTTAGCTTTCTGGCAATACAGGTACACAATGGGTGCATTGTAGTCATGTCTCTAGAACTAGGTTTTATGGATGTAGATACATGTATAGATATAGGTGCAGTAACTGATACGGATTTTTTTCCAATTTATTTTGAAAACCTTGGGTATAATGGGGTTGGGATAGGATATGACATGTATAAAAACTCATATTCAAAAAGTACCATAAAATATAGAGCATTTGAAATATCATGGATGCTCATATTCAAAAAGTACCTTAAACTATAGAGCATTTGAAATATCATGGATTCTCCAGCAGGCCACAGTCTAGTGGCAAGGTGGAGTGATTGCTATGATGCTGATCCAGTTGTGTTCTGTTGTAAAGCGGTTGTCTTTTGAGATTCACACCTAGTTGAGGCTTGGTGCAAATCCCAGTCAAATTTGGCAGAATAGAAACTCCTTGGATGTGGGTTCTAATCCAACAGGTGTTCCAAGCTTGGTGCAAATTCTGTGTTTAGTTGACAGCAGGGGTATTGTTACACCCCATAAAACGATACCATTCATCAATTCAGAAATACAACTGGCAAGGAATTTTTTGTAAAAGAGGTTAAACATATGTTAAGAAAATACTCAAGAGTAATGTACATCAGCCTCAACATCTGGGGAACAAACCAGTAGGAAGAGGAAAGAGACTACAAAGATCAAGAGAGGGAATTACCATGCTGTGACTTACGAATTTGCAACAATATCAGTCCCTACAGCGAAAGAGGAAAAACACCAGAGAGTCTTGAAGACAGAGTAACTAATAAATAAGACTGCTATGCTGTTGCTGCAGAATTTCATTCAATGTTCAGTTCTAACAGCAGTACAATGTCAAAAGACAATAAGATCCAAAGGACATAACATACATATTCCCCAGGAGACAAGCAAGGAAAGAAGTGTACAGAATGTAACATCCCGAACTTTCTCTTACAAACTGAAAATACCACTTTGAGAAGGCGAGTGGTATAGAGGGGAGTGGAATGAAAGAACATGTAAGGAAAAATTTGTTTATGAAAAGGACTTCCATTCCTGAGGATTCTTCCAAGCGTCTTCAGCCACCCCAAGGTGTGGCTTGGTCCCTCTGTGTGTTGAGGAGATCCTTTGTGAAGTGCAACTTCCGGCCCTGTTGGAAGAGGATGATGAGCTTGAGCTCTGTGGTGAGCAGGCTGTTTGATTTGAGGGTGAAAGTTCATCCCTGGATGACCAAAGGCTTGTCTTTTGGGAGCTAGATGATAGTAATGATGCTTTTTGTCTTCTTCTTGTATGATCGCTAAAGAGAAGTTTCCCAATTGTATCGATGCATTTGCTTCGCTGCTGTATGACTTTCATCTGAAGATTAATGCGCGTATCTATGTTTGCAATGGTGTTATTGAGCTGGGGGCTCTGAATCCTGAACATGCATATATTATCACTCAAGGTTTTTAGAGTTTTGTCCATGTTGAGAAGTGCCTTGGTGATCAATAGACTCTGCTGATCCTTTTCACAGTAAGGCTGGTGAAAATCAGAGAACTTTGTCTGGGTAGGATAGGCATACTGAGGGACATATTGGTTGACCAGAGGGATGGTGGAAGGATAGTGAGATGAAGGGCAGACTTATGCATATTTTTGTCATTGGAGGGATAGAAAGCCTTGTCAGGGGAGCTCTGGTTTTTTTTGTTTCTAGTGGGTGATCAAGGTTGGATTTTACCAGCAAATGAATTCTGATGTACTTCCACTTAGTCTTCTTCATCATCAGCTACAACAATAGGATGCTTACCCTTATTATTCTCAACCCTGATATGCTGTGAAATTTCGCTATTATTCATCTTGGGCAAAGATAATTTTTTATTTATTTTAATAACAGAGGATGCAAATGCTGGAGAACCTGAAGATCAGGAGTTGTTATTTATAGATTTCAGGACAAGGCGAATACTTCTGCGTACCTTCATTCTGAGTGATGGCAATGATACCTTGCTTCAGCAGATTGTTGAGGATCTTTTGATTGACTGGGCGAATGGCTACTTCTAGCTTTTTTGATCCTTGAGCTTCTCTAATATAGCATCAATATTAAAATCGGAAGTCACGATGTTGTTATGTTGAAAATGCACAGCAGCTCTGAGGAATGGAAGTGTGCTATTGTAGTTATTTTTATTTTAAGTTTGGTTTCTTCACAGTGTAATAGTGAGTAAAATTATTCTGAATTCAACTGCATAAGATTGATTTTGTCGGACGTTTCAGATCCCACTACTGGATCCATCTTCAGGGGAATAAGAAATGACGCCAATGGTTGGGGAAGAAGAATAAGAATTTAGTGCCGACCTTAGCCTTGACAAAACCCCTTTTCTTGTATTTCAAAACTTTCAAGGATCTATGTTCTTATTCTTCTTCCCCAAGCATTGGCTTCATTCCTTATTTCCCTGAAGATGGATTCAGTAGTGGGATCCGAAACATCGGACCAAATCAATCTTATGCAGTTGAAACTAGAAGAATTTTACTGCTTATTGTAGTCTTTTCGAACAAGAATATTAGTAGGAGATGACAAGGCGAGTCTGCAACAGTTCCCAGCTAGGGTTATAAATTTAGATGCCTTTTTTGTGACGCTACTTATGGCCTTTCTCTCACATACAAACACCGATTGATTGACAGCAGGCATATGAGTAAAAGAAGGGCTAATGCGAATGACTGTGGTTGCTGGCGAATGAATGGCTGTAGACTATGTGCATTCCTCCTTAGGTTATCCAAGACTTTTCATCCTGTCCTTTCCTGATTCCAATACTATGAACCATACCGTGATGTCTTTATTGCTGTTTCTGCAGCTGATAGAAATGACATTTATTGTGTTTGGTTTTGTAGGAATGATGTGAACAGAGGTTACGGTGAAGTCGATTGCCCTAGGAGTCGTGGGGTACAAAGGAGCAAAGGAATGGCGTAGCTGTTTGAATGTGGAAGCTCTTAAAAGAAAAGAGGACTTGGTAGAAATAAACGTAGGCATTTATCACTAAGAAGAGGACACGTTTATGGAACGAAGGAGCAGGGGAGGGGACAATACGAGAGGAGCAAGAGAAAGAAAGAAAATATATAAATTTCTACGAATGACCAAAAGTAGGTCAATGGGACTCGAGAAAGCACCCAATTAAAATAGAAATAGCTAGGGTAAAAGGACCCTAGGAACAACGACAACAAAATAAAATAAGAAGAAAAGCACTAAAAGTAAATGTGGGGTAAACCCAATGTAGGAAAACCTCCAACCCATGTGGGTAGGGTAACAATACAAATAGCCACGTGGTGGGAGTAAGAACCCCTGAAGAACATTGGCTGATGAAAGTCGAAAGTCAAAAAGACTAGATGCTAGTCTCATCAAACATCTCCAATCGTGCTCGGGATAGAGGAATCATTTGTCATCGTCTATCATTGTGAAAGTGCCAATGCAGGATTTGATAATGCTCCTCGGGGTATGTCTAGGGCTAAGGGGGCCAAGTTGGTTAATCCTAGGAGGAAGCAAAACACTCCCCCTAGAATGCTTCCTAACATCCAAGACCGAAGAAGCTCCCTGGCAAAAAAGAAACTTGTAATGTGTGCTTGCGTCTGCAGTTTGAGAGATGGTTGTGAAGAAGTAGATCCATGATGCCGAGGAGCAGATCCATGACGTTGAGCAGGAGTGGATCCTTGTTGTCGAGAGGTAGTGTGCTGAGGTACCTTAGGAGTAGTGCTATGTAGAGATGAGCACTGCCTTATCGACCTACCTCCTTAGTGTGTGAAGCAACAATATCCAAAGGGAACTTAATGCCATCAACCTCTGTGAGGGATCAAAAGAATGAAGTGATCAGCCTAGCGGCTCTAGGGGCTCTCTGCAAGGACTTGCGTTGAAGGGTGACAACCACCTAAATAAAAAGGTCCAGGCACTGTTGATCTAGGTATTGAAATAAAGTGGATAGAGAGTTGCTCGAGTCTCTGTAAAGATAGTGGTATCTCCCCTAGATCTCATGATAAATTGGGCATTTAAAAATGAAGAGAGAATTTTTATTAATACTAAGGTAATTCGCGACCTAGGTTTGCTACAAGTTTTATTGGTTCAATTGGTTTTCCTGGTGCAACAACAGTCTTTGTGACCAGTCCACGAATCCTCAGGGCATTTACATTCCCAACATTGTTCCTCGACGATAACGTATGCAGAATTGGCAGTGGTTGATAATTTTACTTGATTGGTTACTATTCTGAATGCAATGGATAAAACTGATGAGCTGATTCCCTCTTTAGCACAAACCTATTGAAATGTCCCCTTTAAACTCTAGCTGAATTGAACCCTTCAAAAATAGCACAAAATTAGGATAAACCCAACGCACCAATTGGGATTTTCAGCAAACAAATTTTGCCCTTCAAAAATCTAAAATTACCTTTAAACCCTAGGTGTCCCAATTTGAAATATTTTATTTATTTTATGGCTGATTTATCATGCAACAACAATTCATGGAACCTTCATAAATTGCACTAAAATGACTAAATAAATACACATAATTTATTATGAATTTTTTGAATATATTTGAGGTCCAAATGTCCTCCAAAACTCACAAAAATCAGAAATAATTTTAGGAATGATATAGAAAATTGAGAATATTATTTGGGCACAAAATAACCCTCCAAACCCTAGAAATTCAGCTCCAAACCAATTCGCCCTAGCTGGAATAATTAGACAATAAATTCACAAACCCTAGGAGAGGGTTATTCCCTTGTAGTGCAGCCCTTAATGGGGTCTTCAACACAAGTGGCCAAGTCGCCACCCTCCAGAGCTCTCCAAAAACTTGTAAATGACTTCCAATAGCAAGCCACACAACCCCAACAGACAACCACACTTGCCAAAGCATGTCGCCACCCTAGGAGAGGGTCAAATCACCGAATTACTGAATCTGAAATGCAATTACAGCACCTGAAAGTAGTGCTGCCCTGAATAGGAGTGGAGGTTTTCGTTCCCAAACCCTTGTGTCTTTGAAGGTTTTCGTCTTCAAGTCACCTAGCCAAGCATTTCGTGCTTTTAGCCTTAAAATCAAATATCATAAATTCATGGTAACCCTTCAAACGATTATCATACCACCCTTTATACTATATTCTCCACAAATCCTCCCCTAAAAAGGGGTGCTCCACTTGGAGGGAGGGTTAAGGTGGTTTCAAAAAATCTTTCCCCTTTTCCTTCGTTAAGGGTTAAGCTAACCCTTTCTCACAAGTTACCTTTTAAGTTATAATATAAAAAGATATATTAAAAAAGTATCTTTTAATAACTTAAAATTAGAACCAATGCTTCCCTTTTTCCCTTTCTTCCCTTAGCCTAGGGAAAGCACCAAAAGAACTAGACTAAAGGTCACGTTCGTGCTTAGGCCAAAAATGGGGACATGTCAATCCTCCCTACCCAAAATTGCTTGTCAAGCAATTGCAATAGCCAAAGGGGTGTCTCAACCTTATTATGCAATGTCTACCTATAAATGTTTCCCAAGGAAAATCTCAATCCAAAATATCCCCTTGCTGTACTTGTGATTTGAGGGCTGCCCCCAAATGTTGTAAGCACCATACAAATCTTCTATAGGCTTCTCATGCCCCCATATGCAACTGCCATGCATGTACCTGTTGTTGCTAAGAAGCCACAAGCCCTTAGCACCTTCCCAAATAACCTTCCAACTGCATTTTCTTTCAAACAACTTGCTGCCCCAAATATTAGTTGCCCAACGCAACTCAAAACAGCTGTTAATATGCCTCATCTCATGCCCCAAACTCTTCAACTTGGTCCTCTCACGAGCTAGAATTTTCCATGGTGAAGCCATGGATACTTGTTCCTTCATCCAAGAAGAAATTACCTCATCAACAAGAATGAACATGCGGATATGCGGATTTGTTAGCAAAGAAATAAAGCACGAAAGACAAAAGAGAATGGCATGCCACTAACACAATTGGCAAAGAAACCAATACAAATAGCAATGAGGGGCCAACAAAAGCCCCAAAATCATGTGCTAATGAAGGCTAGAGGCAAA
Organism: Torreya grandis; assembly: GCA_037957365.1. Lineage (NCBI taxonomy): Eukaryota > Viridiplantae > Streptophyta > Pinopsida > Cupressales > Taxaceae > Torreya > Torreya grandis. The sequence goes on from JARHVA010000212.1 coordinate 3,328,110, forward strand.
TTTCATTGAATGTCTTTGTCAATGCCTGAAGTGGAGTCATTTGAGCTATTATCAATCACTGTGAGAGATTTGATAATGTTATCCGGTGAGTATACATGGTCGGAGGAGCCAGGGTGGGGGATACTACGAGGAAGCAAGACACTTCCTCTAGAATCTCCCCTAACATCCATGGCAATTGGCAAGCAGTAGATCCATGTCACTGGAGAGGGTCAGAGCCATGCCTATGGGGTGGAGCAAAGCCACAGATGCCGAGAGATAGCAGATTTGGAGATCTGAGTAGTTTGAGTAGGAATGATGTGTTGAGAGAAGTGTCGCCTGACTGATCTATCGGCTTTGATGTGTGATGTACTGGTGTTCAAAGGACACTTAGTGCTACCAATCACTTGGATGGGCTGAAAGAAAGAGGTGATCAATATGGGAGCTCTAGGGCCTCTAGGTTCCCCGTGTAAGAATTTGTGACAAAGGGTGACAACCTCGTGAAGACAAAGAGCCATGCACCACTGGTCTGCATATCTGAAGAAAGTAGCTAGTGAGTCTCTGTAGAGGCAATGATATCTTCCCCAGATCTCATAATAAATGGGGCATCTAAAAATGAAGTGGTCCTTGGTCTCCTCCTAGAGGGAGCAAAGATGACATATCCAGTCCTAATGAGAATGTGATGGTCTGTTTCAACCCATAACTAGTGAGAACAAACTCTCATATGGCCAAGGGGAAACCTCAAGCCGTGAGACCAATGGTGCTAGGGATAGTGAGGGCGACGAATAATACCATCCGCCACCTATAAGAAATTCTCAACGTATAAAATAATCTTGGGGTTGAGCGGCTCACAGGGGGAGATCTAGGTGGTTTGGATATACTGTCTGTAGATGTCCTCTCTGGTAGTCGTAGTGATGATGTCCTTTGTGGGAACGAGCTTGGGAGGGGCGTCTAAGGAATACATGAAAGGGGGTAGCCTGTAAATAGAGATGCCAATAGAAAGGAGCAACCTAGTCTCAAAGTACCAATAGTGTTGACCTCTGTTGGGGACTAGTGAAGCAATCTTCTCTGAAGAGCAAAGTGCAAAATAGGGATATGTCTCACGACCAGAAGCTGTGTCCCTAAGGATCTGAGTTTGTGGATGTAGAAAGTAAGCCTGCATATAGTCTCAAGGTGTAGCGACTGGGCGACAAATTCAGCTTGGATAATGCACTGAGGGATAGTTCGCTTGCAATGTATCATGCGCAGCAACACGATAGTCTAGACCCTCTCAATATGGGCCCAGTCAATTGCCCCTAGGCTAGGTCCCCAAACCTCTGAACCATACATAACTGTAGGTTTGATGATAGAATCAAACAAGCATAAATTGGATGGGATGTCTTGGAAGTGGATTTGGAAACACTGACGTTCCAAAATAGAAAGAGAGGGATACCCTTGCAAAGGCGTGGTTGAAGAATGGATCAGAAAATTGGACCCCCAAATAAGTTTAGGTTGATGTGATCTCAAGAAGTTACCCTTTGTATAAAAATTGGAATATGGAGAGCACTTGGAGATATTGAAGATCATGAACTTAGTTTTACTAAGGTTGACCACAAGCTATTGGAGTTTGTAGAAGCGAGCAAGGGCATCAAGTTGTTGTTGTAAGACTTCTACAGAGTGTGAGAGGAGGACAACATCATCGAAAACAAGAAGCATGGCTATAAGCAACTCATGCAAAAGACAACCATCATGCATATGGGTATGCTATTGAAGAAACTCATCTAACTCATCAATGTTTAGGATTTAGGCTAAAATAACATAGAAATGAGGGCAAATTGAGCGCTAACTGTAGAGATATGATAAGTGGTTGATGGTATATAATTGTAGGTTGACATTGAATGCACTTGGGGAGTTGTGCCTTTATTCCTAACAAAGTTCTTAACTTATTCATTTTTGTGCTTGTTTTTTCAGCGTTGGCGACGAAGTAGCATCAACATTCGAGCATCTATGTTCGAAGCACGTGGTACTCTCACCAATTCAGAAATTCACCCTGCTTTTATTTGTTTGATAAACTTGGGGCACTAACTTGACCAACAAGTGAGCTTTGGTCTTTGAAACCCCTTTGTGGTTTTTCTTTTCCTCCAACTCGAATAAGAATTTATGTTACATTGGTGGTAGCGGTGGGATAGCACTGACACCTTCCTTTTGTTTCGTTCCCAGGTATTTGCCTTCTTTGCTCCATTGACTTAATACCTTATCATTTGAGTGTAGTCAGTGTTGGAAGAAGAGAGACGCTTCTTTTGTTTGACGTGAGAAATTAATCCCTACTATAGGATTTGATTGGTTGTCTTGTCTTTATCAAAAGAGAAATGAACTTAATAATCTACAAACCTTGCATGGCTTTAAATGAACAATAGTTTCTACTCATGTCTATAAGGACATGACTAATTTTTATTGGTCTATGCATGTTTGAGTCAACACCAACACTCCATGAATTCAAAATTTTGGAAAGGATGACTTAATTTTGAAATTTCACATGGAATATTAATTTCTTAGACTGCTAAAAAGAAAGGACAATCTCACAATTGGATTCTTTGGTAGTGTAAGAGCGCAAACTCAAACAAAAGTCTAATATCAAACATCATAAAGACAATTAGTATAGGTGATGTAGGATTGGGTTCAATGCCCAAAGGGAGGTTTTCCTTCAGGGGGGGTGTACCACTTGGACATAAGGGAGTTGTGGAGGGCATGTAGTAGCTCATGTCACCTTGATGCAAAAAACTCACGCTTCTTTGGTTGATGGGAAAATGGTAATCTTTGTTCGAAGATAATGAGGGTCACATGCTAGGGCTTAACAAAGCCTCTAATGCAGAGATTTCCATTGGTCATCATACCAATGATTCATGGGGCAAGAACCACGAGGATGAGACGATTTGGAATAGTGAATTATAGTGGGAAGGAACTCATGTCACCTAGATGCAAAAAACTCACGAATCTTTGGTTGATGAGAAAATGTTAATCTTTGTTGGATGGTATGGAAGGAGGGTCATGAGCTAGGGCATAATAGGGCTCTAATGTAGAGATTAGCATTGGTCATCATACTAATGGTTCATGGGGCAAGAACCATGAGGCTGAGATGATTTGGAATAGTGAACTGTAAGAAGAAAGGAGTCAAAGGCTGCCTCACAAAGGACACGAGAAAGAAACTCAAACTTAGTGATGATAATAAAGAGAAGTGTAGTTGGACTTATGGCGGGAAAGGAAGGTGACATAATTATTTGTATACTAGGCATCAAAATGGATCCTGGTGTGGTGGATATTGAAGGATCCTATAGGAGGGAAGATAATAGAGAGGCTATAAAATATTGAAGGTTAAAGCAACATTAAAGTGAGTGCCGATGGGAGATATGGAACTCTTGAATTTGGGAGATCAAAGACACACTGACAAGAATGTAATCAAACACATTTGCACCTCACCATGAGGGAAGCAATATTGACCCAATTGGAGAAGATGCCTCTTTTGTGTTATGACGAGATTATTGTCATGTCCCCTTTCCGAAATAATTAATAATCTAATAATTTATTAAGTTATTCAAAAAGGTACTTTAAGTTATAACTTTGGAAAATGACACTTATTAATTATTATTGAGTGGGGCCAAAAGTAATTAATGCATACATGGCCAAAAGTAATTAATATTCATTAATTGGAAAAAGATTATTAAATTAAAAGAAATATTTATTTCTTTTAGGGTTGGATTGGAAAAGTGTATTTTAGAAGATTGGAGTAAAGAAAAATGATTATTGAAATCATTTGAACAAAACCAAAACCCTTTTTCTAGAGGAAAAGTTTGTAGCTTTTGCAATTCATCAGATGACAAAAACCCTTAGATTTATAGGTATGAGGACGAAACCCTTCATACCCATTCGGTAATTCCATCTAGGGATTACAACATTGCAACCAGTTTCAGGAAATATCAGCTTCAAAGGCCGATTCAGTTAGGGCATCACATTGCAGGAGGTGAAAAAATAAGCAGAGCCATACGGATTTGTACTGTGTCTGTACCGTGGACATTTTCAGTCAAACAGTTTATCGTACAACTCATCAAGCTGCTGTACCAGCAAAAACAATTGATTTGAAAAGATTTTTAGTCAGGGTTTGTGTTGAATATCAAGGCTAAAGTGGTATTTATGCTTTACCAAGGTATTTATTTATTGATGTCTGTATGAATTATTTACATTTGTTCTAGCTTTCATTTATGATGTTCCAGCTTGTTTTTAAAAAGAAAATAATTAAAATTTTCCAAGATATAGTTATTCGTTTGAAAATTCAATATATTGTTTAAAATGAATATTTCAGTGGTATTTGAGCCGTGATCTTGCCTGCCTATGAATCATGAGGATAGTGCAAGAATCCATGTTAGAAATGTTGCAAGCTATGCAAGAATATCAGAAAGATCTAAAGGCATGGACAAAAATAAAGATGGAAAGGTCAAATTTTGAGCCTAAAAATCTATAGGGGAGAAAAAGGAATTCAACATGCAAGTCAAAGGTAAGGAGATCTTATTTGAAAAGGAATCAAAGAATGTAAGACATGAAGAGGAGTTGGTCAAGAGGTTGCTTGTAAGACATTGAGCATACTAGCGGTCAAGAGGTCCAATCCCACTTGTGCAAAGTCATTTTTTAAAAATTATGTAATTTTTAACATTATAGCTTATCAAAGAAAGTAGTCGCGTGACTACTTGATTTTTATGTTTTGAATTTCTTTTTGGTTTGGAGGTCTTCCCTTGTGGTTTTTAAAATAATGTATAAAAAAAGTAGAGAAACAAGAATTTCAAAATGTATAATGGGTGCATTTTTGATAGAATTCGATACCCTACTATTTCTCTAAGTTTGAAAATGGGTTGTTTTTATGAGTAAACTATGAATGTAACACTTTTTCCTGCTACTAGTGCTGTCAGAGACAAGCCGGTTGCATTTTGGATTTTACAGGTTCCTCGGGATCGATCAGGTTGATGGAGCCAATGCCCCACTCATCTTAAGTTTGTCTTTGGCTCTAAGATTGGGTTTTGCTGTAGTAGTGTTTTTGGATAGATGATAGAAGTCTGATGTTTTCTGCCCAAAGTTTGGTTTTGATTTATTTGATATCATTGATGAGCAGTAGAATAGTTATTTGGTGATGTTTTTTGATGCATAAATTTTCACCTTTGGTTTGATAGAGGGAAGATATTGTATTGGTTTCAATTATTGGTGATTGTACAATTGACAAGGGTTTCTAACACCAGTAGTGTTGAGTAAAGTGGTCAGTGTTGTTGGGCTTGAGGTGAGATGTGTGATATAGAGGTACCAAATTATCATTGAGATAGGGATTGATGTGGTTGAGTATGCCCATGATGATGCTCATATTGCAGTATAGGTGTAGATGATCATAGGGGATGAATATGCCTAGGATGATGCTCATATTTGTGTCAATAAGAGTTTGCGTAAGCAACATCAGTTGATTAGTACTTGGATGTGCAGGGGCCCATTTGGCAAGTTGCAGTGGATATTGTTGGATGGCTTCACAGTCATTTGCTCTAGGTCATCTTTTGGTCCCCTTTAAATAGGAGGGTTTGTGATCCACTATAACCTATAGTATGGTTTAGGTTGTAATAATGCAAAATATCTTAATCATGTTTGATTAAAGATATTTAGGGGGTAGTTATATGGGTAGGTGGTTGAGTCTCGTGCAAATAATGGGTTTGGGTTTTATTATATACACTTGCATATGGTACGCTATGTAACTGAATTAATTTACGTGGATGTAAGCTTCGTTAGAATAAATATTAGTGTAGCTGCTTTTCCAATTTATCGTGTGTTGAATTTCATAACAGTTTGAACACCTTAAATGACATTGACATTTTCAACCTTGAGTCTGTTGTGCTTTGCAAGTATTAATTTGGGAGCTTTGACTTTTAAGAAGAGAAGAAGATTGTTCATTTTCATATCTCACCTCATTATCAGTCTTCTCTCAAAAATCCAACATTGGCATCTGTTTTTTTAATTCTTTTGTCAGGTATGCAAGCATATTCAGTACATCCATAAAGACAAAGATCACTAACAAAGGGTTTCCTATCAGTCCTTGCTTCTTTAGGAATAATATTATGAACCACTTTCATAGGAGTTATTTTTAGTAAAAATACACACAATTGTGTTAACAGTTTCATCCAAAAAACCATTGGAATCAAATTTAGCTTGCATCATGCATTTTTCCATCTCTGTAATTGTGCAATTCTTATTTTTAGCCACACTACTTTTTTATGGAGTATATGATGCAGCAAATTTGTGTTTAATGCCATGATTTTAGCATAATTAGATGAGTACGTTTGATTTGAAGTTTGAAATCATTGCCATTGTGACTTCTGAAAATTTTGATTTTGTTGAAAATTTATAGCTTTAGCCTTCAATTCTTTAATTTGGAGAATTCCCTTGACTTATGTTTTATAAAACAAACCCGTATCTTACTAGTGAAAGGATCAGTAAATGGAATGAATTGCTTTTCTGTTCAAATGGATTTGAATGTTATACACACACTTCCATGCCTACTAATTCCTATTTCATCTTGGATAGCTATTTTGAATTAGTAAAATTTTCACTATGTTGCTTTCTGAGTGCACATACTTTACAAATTCTCTGATGGTTAATTACCAATGGTAAATCATTGACCATATTCAATTTTCTTAAGAGTTAAAAACATTAGTAGTTGAAATGACCATATCAATCATGGCAATCTTTTGTTACAAAGCCAACCTCAAGTTTATGAGTGTAATGCCCCCTTTTTTGAATAAGCTAAATAAATAATAAAAATAATATTTTAAGTTGTTCCAATGACTTATTTTATTAAAAGGACAACTTAATATTATTTTATTATTAAAAGTTCAAGTCTAGTAAAGTGTTTTTAAAAGTGGGCCTAAATTGATGTTATTAAGTGATGCTAGGCATGGGGTACAAAGTGATATTATTTTAAAAGGTTCCTAATTCACTTTGAATTATATTTTGGGGAAAGGGAGAAAATAAAAAATAGTATTTTATCTTCCTAAAAGTGTCTATAAAAGAAGGGCAATGGGCTCATTTGGAAAGTATTCTATTTTGCCATTCATCTTTTCAATTTGTGAAATTTTGAGTAATTTGCTTAAACTTTCAATATCAGATGATGAAAACCCTCTGATGGATTCAGGGTTTAGGATGAAAACCCTCCAATCTTCTGTGGTGGTTCCATTCGGGGGCTGCAATTGGGCATCAACCATCAAATTTCTGCGTTTTTAGCACAACCATGGAAGTATTCAATATTTTTGGGTCAACCATATCAGCTAGGGCATCATCTACAACAGCTAGGGCATCATTTGATGCAACTGAAACATTATCTCAAGGGCTGACGTCACCATCCCTAGGACGGACGTCACTCTTTGGAAGGGTGATGTCATCATTTGCGTTGTTTTTAGGCCAATATTAATGTTGGTACGGTCAACTGTAATTTTCTGAATTTTCTAGTGGGAAAAATAAATAAAAAATTCTGATCTTTCCTTATCTAAAATTCCACAAAAAATTACTGTTTACAATATTTATTCATGTTGAAATTATTTATTAAAACTCAGAAATTTTCAAGGGTTTTATCAGTAAAATACAACCATTTGATTTTCAATGATAATGGTTTTAAGTAAAAATTCAGAATTCTATTTTCTATTGTAAGAGATTCCGGTAAACCTGGAATTATTTAAAATATCTGTATCTGAGCGAGTTTACATACTCCATGTTCTTCAATGCCCTGCTCAATTACATTTTCATTTTGGTTTGTGACACACTGGTCTTTATTTTGCACCAAACCTAAACCCTACTTAGCCATTTGACTTACTGAGAGCACGTTGTTTGTAAATGAGTACATAAAGAACATTAGTAGAAAATTGCTTACCATCGGCTATCACGCCCTGAAAAGTAGAAAATTGCTTCATGATATATTCCATGATTTTGATAGTTTGGGGCATGCGTATCCCGTATAATGCTTGTTGGGAGATAGTGACAATCTCTTGCTCTTCTATTTGCTCTTGCTGTAGGCCTAAAACTAGTTTCTTTGCATTTACCTATTGACAATTTTGCCCCACAGGCCAAATCGTCATCATTAGCATTCGAAACTTTGCTCACCATGACCATTTGCTTTGAAAACCAGGGCTTGACCCTTGAGAAATCGAGGATAAGTCACTTTTGTGCAGTCGATAAGCCCGATTGGGTCTACAAATGCAATTACGAGTGGATCGGGTTTTGTGAGGTAGTTGTCTTATAAAGTTTTTTAAGTAATGGAGCTTGTAAAGCCCGGAAGGGTCTTGGGCAAGTGATTTCTTTCGGAGGGCTTTTTCATTGGCAAGGTGGACTTTTCAAAAGTTCTGAAGGGTTATTAATAAAAATCCCGAAAGGTATGTTACAAGGAGAAGTGCCCTTGCGGATGGCATCTGGGCGTTGCGTAGGGACGTTTACAATTTCCACGAAGGGTTTGTGCCCTTGCGGGGGACACTTCAAGCACAAAGAACTTGGCAAAAGTTCTGAAGGACAAAATCAATTTTTTCGAAGGACCCCTGTCCTTGCGGAGGGCACTTGGTCGGTGGCAGGACCCTTTCAAAAATTTCGAAAGGCACTTTTGAGGACCAATAGCCCTTGCGGAGGGCACTTATGCAGCGAGGTGGCCTTTACAATTCTTTCGAAGGGCACTTCTGGAAGAACATACCCTTGTGGAGGGGCACCAAAGCCAAAGATAGGACCTTTTGTAAAAGCTCGAAGGGCACTTTTGGGAAGCAGAAGCCCTTGTGGAGGGCACCTTCATAGTGTCAGGGACATTTCGAAAATTTCCGAAGGGCACCTTCATAGTGTCAGGGACATTTCGAAAATTCCCAAAGGGCACCTTCATAGTGTCAGGGACATTTCGAAAATTAAAGGGCACTTTTGGGAAGCAGAAGCCCTTGTGGAGGGCACCTTCATAGTGTCAGGGACATTTCGAAAATTCCCGAAGGGCACCTTCATAGTGTCAGGGACATTTCAAAAATTCCCAAAGGGCACATGCCCTTCGAGGAAAGATCGCCAAAGGAGATGAATTCCTTCAGACTTTTTGTCCGAAGGAATGGGACATTTCAAAAATTCCCAAAGGGCACATGCCCTTCGAGGAAAGATCACCAAAGGAGATGAATTCCTTCAGACTTTTTGTTCGAAGGAATTCCTTCGGACAAAAAGTCTGAAGGAATTTGGAAAAAGACCCGACGGAGGATATACATGGGAAAAAGCCTTATAGAAATAAAAGCGAAAGGCACAAACAAAATAGAATTTCCTTTGCATGTTCATCTTGTATTTCCGTCAGGTTTCTGCGTCTAACATCTGTGTTTTGATTCTCTGGGTTATCTTTTCCCATGGATTTTGTTCTCTGTGTTTGTTTGTCTTTACTGTATCTGTCTTTTCGGCGTTAGTCTTTGCTTTCGAGCGGCGTTTTTGTATGTCTTGGCTTTGTTCACGCTTTAGCCTTTGGGCTTTTGTTCCTTGCTCATGGCCTTGTCTTTTCTATCGGGTTTTTTGTCCCTCCCGAATTCCTTCGGACTTTTTGTTCGAAGGAATTAGCGGCTTTTCTGTATATGTCTTGGCTTTGTTCACGCATTAGCCTTCGGGCTTTTGTTCCTTGCTCGTGGCCTTGTCTTTTCTATCGGGTTTTTTGTCCCTCCCGAATCCCTTCGGACAAAAATCCGATAGAAAAGACAAGGGCAAGGAACAAAAGCCCGAAGGCTAAAGCGTGAACAAAGCCAAGACATATACAAAAAAGCTGCTCGAAAGCAAAGACTAACGTAGAAAAGACAGATACAGTAAAGACACAAACAAACGCAGAGAATAGAATCCATGGGAAAAGATGATTCGGAGAATCAAAACATAGATGTTAGACGCAGAAACCCGACGGAAATACAAGATGAACATGCGCATGAACAATGGCATAAGAGAAGATTCGTGGAAAAGACAAATCCAGATGGTGAACATGCCTAAATAGTCCGAGAATACAAGAGCATGCAACAGCCATGAACAGGAATAGACGTGTCCAAATGTGACCGTTCTAACACGTCACCTTCAGTTCTTAAACAGAGGCTCGCTTTGCATAAGGACTCGAGTAGTGGAATAGTGGAAAGCTTAAACAACAAAAATTCTATGCACGCACTCTCGTTTGTCTCAAAGCTTGAAACGTTCTGACGATTCAAACGTATTTCTTAATTTGGCATTTGCATTGATTTCATGCAAAGGGGAGACTTTCAAACGTTCCAGCAGTTCAAGTGGATTTGACTACTCATGTTTTGGAGTTGACTGGTTTTCAAGTCAAGACATCTATTCGTAGATTTCATGCATCTAAAGCTTGTCTTCTTTTTCAACGCAAGGAATTTTCATGCAAGACAAAATAGACTTTTGTAAGCGCTATGTTTGTTTGAGTTTACTTTCTCTCTATTTTTCAACGCCAATCTCTTGGCTTTTTGTAATTTTTATATTAATGGCTTTTTAGCCTTGTAAAAAAAATCCATCCCTATTTTGGTAAGACCGGACTCTGCCATTAGTGAGTTGTATAACCTCTTTAATCAATAAAAGAATTGTACTTTCAAATTTCAAGTGCTGGCATAGTGTACATTCATTCAACAATTTGCATACGTGGTAGATTTCTCTCCTTTTTCAAATTCTGATTCGTACCTAGTTGCTAGCTTATCATGTTATGCAAGTCATGTTCAGTGTTTTAAATTTCTTTTGCTGACGCTGTAAGTGAATGTTAGGTGGTTGCAAAGTGTCTTGTATCAGGCCTCTCTCCATAGTTTTTCCTCATGTTTTTGTCTTTGGACCGAACCTTCTCATGAAATACTTATGCATAGTGATCAATTGAAGTCAAAGGTCTTTCTTTTCCCTTGTTTGTTCAGTGTTCAAAGTTCCAAGTAGGGTGGATCAATATTCTGGTGTATCATCGTCATTAAGTAGGATTTCCTCTTCAAGTTTTTTTTTCTTTTCCATGGTAGTCCGCAACACAGAGTAGAGATCCTCATCGATACGCGTAAGGGAGCTAGCCCTCATAATCTAGAGACTGAATCCACTTAGCAGGTCACTCACAACCTCGGATTGTTTTCATGTTCCAGCAGACCGTGAAGGCTTAAAACTATCTTCACAAGGGTGCAGGCTCTGATTAACAACAGTTTTTGGCATGCCCGATGGGACCTATTGGAGTTGGTTTTGATGAAATTGCAGTTGTAGCAGTGTTCAAGAAGTATTTGGTGATTCCAAGCTCAAACAATTGCTTTTAATAGTTCAAACACAGTTTCCATGTAAGTCTATTTTTATTGCATTATCATGAATGAATTTTGATCGCTGTGTATGAAGAGAATTCCTATGCTATGATTCTTTATCAGCCCAATGATAGATCATACCACCCTTGTCATGATACCTATGAGCCTTTTTATGAGTCTAATCAACCTTATCAAGAGTATTATCAAAGCTATGTTGAGCCGTATCAAGTTTCTCATGATCCTTATTATCAAGAGCATGAGTCTTACCTTCCTTGTGAGCCATATCAGTTTCAGGACCAGATTTCATCTTCCCCATATGGCTACGATGTTGCATATGAGCAGCCTTGCCTTCAAGAAAGAATGAACGAAATAGAGCTCAGAATACTAGCATATGCAAGAAAGGTTTGTTCTAACTCTCAGTATGAGGAATTGAATGGTCTATTTCAAAATGTGTCCAATGATCCAAAAGAGATAAATGCGCCGTGTATTCTTGTATTGAAAAAGATGGAGGTTTGGGAGAGTTAGAAAATTGAGTTAAACCAATTGTTTACAAAGAGTTCTTGTGCTTCTTATTCTCATGTTCTTAATCATGCCCAGTGTGTGACAAGGGAGATCCTTAATTGTATTCAAGATCCTATTCATGAGACTAAACCTTCTTATAGTCCCCTTTCCTCACCAATCATGCCTCAAGCTCAAGTTGTCCAGGAAGACAAGCAGGTTTCACACTTTGATGAGGTAATGGCCAAGTGGAAGGAACATAATACAGAGGTCTTTAAGAGTTTCTCTTTCCCTCCTCTCCAAAACTCCCTAGATAATTCCATTGCCCTCAAGATTTCAAAATCTGATCATGATCAACCTCCCATGCTTCATTTTTCCTCTCAAACAAATGAATTTCATCACTCTCCCACCATCTCCCTTCCTCAGGAGGAACCTGTTCTTTGGAGGATTGAGAAAGAGGTCGCAACTACAAGTCAAGTTCTTGTAGAGTGTGTAGAGGATGCTTTAGGTGTGTTTGAGGAAGAATTTCCTATTGATACTTCACTTGAGGTTGTAGTTGTGCATCCAATTATAGTTGAGAGTGAGAAGATTGATTTTGATGTAGAGGAACTTTAAGAGGAGCTGGTACAAATTGAAGTCATACGTGAGTTACAGGTATCTCCTATTGAGAAGGATCCAGATAGCTTTCAAGCTGATTCTATAGATCAAAATGAGGAACAAAAAGATGATTGGCAGCTGTACCTTGAATTTCTTCAAGAGATTGAAGAACTTGTATGGATATGTTTTCTATTGAAGGACACGTTTATGAAAAATTTGATCAAGAATCACCTATTCAAGGTCACAATACAGATTGGGTTGCCTACTCAAAGCTCCTTGAAGAGCTGGATGAACTTGCAGCAGTCGATAAGAAGGATGTGGTCACTCAAGAAACATGCATAGATGAGGTATCACTTGACAAGATGGTAGATGACAAGCAATATGAAAAAGATCAGGTGGTACTTGATGAGTTTGTCTTTGTTGGTGATTGGTTTGCTATTTGTTGTTCCCAAAATCTGTCACTCATTTTTGGGACAACATATGAGCTATTTTGGTCCTGCAGGCCAAAATTATCTCTTCCCTTCTCAAAAAATTGTTCTGAACATTCAAATTCTTCATTATTCAAGCTTTTTCAGTTAAGGGACTAGCAGGTCCAAAAGGTTCAATGTCTTCAACTGGCGAATTCTCACAAAGGAACAAGTTCCCAGCACTTAGGCAGTTTCAAGATTGGTTCAACGCCTCGGTTCAACCAAAAATGTTCATCGGCAAGCTTCAAACAAAGGATTGAACCATTGAACCATTGAACCCTGCTTCCAAAAGGTTCAAAGGTTCAACAGGTTCACAGGTTCAATGACGTTGGCAAGCTTAAAGAGTTAAGCGCTTCGGCAAAAGTTCAAGTTCAACTGCTTCGGCAAGTTCAATGGCTTCAAAAGACTTAGCGAAAAGAAGGAAGATTGAACCGTTGAACTTTGAACCAAAAAAGGTTCAAAGGTTCAACGCGGTTGGTTCAAAGAGATTGGTTCAAGCGGTCAATTGAATGAGCGGAACAAAAGATTGAACTGTTGAACTGTTGAACCAAAGTTGGTTTAATTGGTCGGTTCAATCGGCCGGTTCAAAGAGGTCCCTCAAAGCCGAAAGGGCAAGTGCCCTTGCGGAGGGCATTAAACAAAAGGCAGGTGCCCTTGCGGAGGGTAGGGAACATTTGTTCAAAGATCAAATATCAAAGAGAAGGCCGAAAGGGTAAGGTTTCCTTTGGACTTTTTATCCGAAGAAATTGCCAAGTAAAGGAACCGAAATAATTCCTTCGGAAAGATTTTCCGCGGAAGAATTTCACAAAGGCAAAGGCAAATCCTTCGGACATTTTGCCCTAAGGAATAATCAAAAGCTTCGCAGAAAAGCAGCCAAGGCAAGGGAATATTTCCTTTGGACAAAATGTTCGAAGGAATTCCTTCGGACATTTTGTCCGAAGGATTTGAAAGAAAAGGCCGTTCAAAGAATCCCGAAGGGCAAGTACCATTGCGGGGGTCTCTTGGGACCCAGAAAATAGACCTTTCTCAAAGACTTGAAGGGGCACCTTCCCTTCGGGGTGTTCCAAAGACATAAAGCCGAAGGAATTTAAAGGCTTCAAAAGACTTAGCCAAAGCAAAGGATTCTTAGAAAGAGATAGAACCGTTGAACCTTGAACCAAAATGGTTCAAAGGTTCAAAGAAAGCTCCAAGCAAAGGAAGGAAGCGGAAGATTCCAGAGACCAGTTCAAAAGGATGGTTCAACCAAAGAGCAAGGAAGCGATTGAACCAAGGAACCGATAAAGACCGCCTGAACCATTGAACTATTGAACCAATGAACTTTCAAAGGTTCATGGTTTAATATGGTTCAAACAACCAACAACCATTGACGTCCTTGCGGATGTCAAATTTTAAGGTAATGGAATATCTGTTAATTTTCAAATATAGCGCAGAACTTAAAAGATGAACCAAGCGACCAGCTGAAAAAGATAGCCCGAGAGCTCCAATTGTAATAGGAAAGAAGAGAAGGCTACAGGAGATTGAAATATCTACGAGAGTTATTTTCAGTAGGTGAAACAGGTAACGAAGTAGTCATCTGAGCACACCAAATCAAAGACGCGGCCTGTTTTTCTTCCATGAAGTAAAGGCAAAGTGGACAGCTGCGCAAATATGAAGGAAAGGACCAGGCGACCTATAGTTTGGAGGAGACATATGAGATGAATTGGCACGCCACAGTTAAGGCCGATACACTGTTTCAAGCATGGCCCCTTGACAGAACCGAAAACTCATTCAAGGCATTGAATGCAGCATGGGCCGTTCCATGGAACAAAGCGCCAAGCCTTTCTTGGCTGCCATATATTGTAATCTATTGTTTTATGCAAAAGGAGATCTCTCGATTATAAAAGTAAAAACTCTGCCCAAATTGGAAGGCGATTACTGAGACTTTGAGCTTAGATTGTTGATCATATTACTTATCTGAATGAGAAAGCAAGTTACTTTCAGACTTTGTGCTGTTATAGCTTGTTTTATTTTAAGAAATTATTTTTATGTCCATTTCCTAGGAGCATTCTTGTTTATTTAATTTAACAAGCAGAACTAGTGGAAGTAATCAAGAAAGGGTCCTGAAGTCAATTGTGGAAAGACTTTGTGATGTCACAATTGTCTTCAGTGTGTTTTTAGTTTCTTTATGTGTAAAGGATCTTGGGACGACTTTGTGCCCCCATTATCCTTCGTATTTCACTCTTTGGGCAGTTGAGGTGTAGACTTTGTGTTGCACCTCATTCTGCTGGTTACTGTGTCCTTGTTCCCTGTTGGTCACCCACCAGAAAGAACTCTTGCGCCCTGCTGTAAGACCACTTCTGAAAGAAGAGAAGTGCTTTTGGTATTATCGCCAGGATTTGTCTTTTGTCTGTGAACATCATATCTGAAAAAAGAGAGATGGATGGTGTAGTCCTATCCCTGAGTGTTATTTTCTACTTATATATATAGTATATAGCTCCTCATATTTATAGGGAACATCCCCTTGATGAGAGGAGAGATTTGTCCACTTCTGATGTGGTAAACCTGCACATTTGGCCGACCAATCTCCCTATGCTATGGTTGAAGAGACCTATTTTGCTCATCAATTAGCTGGTGACAAAATATTCACCAAACACTATTGATGACTCATTTGAGAAGATGCTAATATAGTTGGACAAGGAAAATGTCTCATCAAAGGTTATGATTAATAAACATCTTGCTTTGCAAGTTGTACCATCTCTCGGAAGGAGTGAGTTCAAGAATTTCCCATTTGATCCAGGCGGATCATGCTTTATCATGGTTAGCTAGGTTCTTTGTTGGTTTGTTTTCCTCCAAGTGTTGTTCAAGCATAGTAGTTTGCTTCAGTTTTGTTCAATAAGTGCTTGTTTGCACATTTTGCTTCTTGGTTAGTTTTCCTGCTTTCATGTTTTTCCCTTCTTTTTTGAGGGAGAAAGGTTACTTCAGTCATGATCGGAGGAGATTTTCAGTCAGAAATCAGGTTTACCATTTGGGAGTTCGAATAACATCTATATGGTTTGAGTTCTCTAGCATATCAGGCATGCTATCCAGCTGAGTCGCCAAAAATGTTGACAATTTTGCCCCACAATCCAAATCGTCACCATTACCATTCGAAATTTTGCTCACCATGATCATTTGCCTTGAAAACCAGGGCTTGACCCTTGAGAAATCGAGGATAAGTCACTTTTGTACAGTCGATAAGCCCGATTGGGTCTATAAATTCAATTACGAGTGGATCAGGTTTTGCGAGGTAGTTGTCTTATAAAGTTTTTTAAGTAATGGAGCTTGTAAAGCTCGAAAGGGCCTTGGGCACGTGATTTCTTTCGGAGGGGTTTTTCATTGGCAAGGTGGACTTTTCAAAAGTTCTGAAGGGTTATTAACAAAAACCTTGAAAGGTATGTTACAAGGAGAAGTGCCCTTGCAGAGGGCATCTGAGTGTTGCGTAGGGACATTTACAATTTCTCCGAAGGGTATGTGCCCTTGCGGGAGACACTTCAAGCACAAAGAAGACCTTGGCAAAAGTTTCTAAGGACAAAATCAATTTTTCCGAAGGACACCTGCCCTTGCGGAGGGCACTTGGTCGATGGCAGGACCCTTTCAAAAGTTCCAAAAGGCACTTTTGAGGACAAATAGTCCTTGTGGAGGGCACTTATGTAGCGAGGTGGCCTTTACAATTCTTTCGAAGGGCACTTCTAGAAGAACATACCTTTTTGGGGGGCCACCAAAGCCAAAGACAAGACCTTTTGTAAAAGCCCGGAGGGCACTTTTGGGAAGCAGAACCCCTTGCGGAGGGCACCTTCATAGTGTCAGTGACATTTCGAAAATTCTCGAAGGGCACATGCCCTTTGGGGAAAGATAGCCAAAGGAGATGAATTCCTTCGGACTTTTTGTCCGAAGGAATTTCGGGGAAAGATAGCCAAAGGAGACAAATTCCTTTAGATTTTTTGTATGAAGGAATTCCTTCGGACAAAAAGTCTGAAGCAATTTGGAAAAAGACCCGACGGAGGATATACCTAGGGAAAAGCTTGATAGAAATAAAAACGAAAGGCACAAACGAAATAGAATTTCCTTAGGACAAAAATTCCGAAGGAATTTGGTAGGGACAAAAAGCCTGATAGAAAAGACAAGGCCATGAGCAAGGAACTAAAGCTCGAAGTCTAAAGTGTGAACAAAGCCAAGACATACAAAAAAGCTACCCGAAAGCAAAGTCTAACGCAGAAAAGACAGATACAATGAAGACACAGACAAACGCAGAGAACAGAATCCATGGGAAAAGATGACCCGGAGAATCAAAACACAAATGTTAGATGCAGAAACCCGACAGAAATACAAGATGAACATGCGCATGAACAATGGCATAAGAGAAGATTCGTGGAAAAGACAAATATAGATGGTGAACATGCCTAAGTAGTCCAAGAATACAAGAGCATGCAAAAGCCATGAACGGGAATAGACGTGTCCATATTTGACTGTTCTAACATGTCACCTTCAGTGCTTAAACAGAGGCTTGCTTTACATGAGGACTCGAGTAGTGGAACAATGGAAAGCTTAAACAAAAGAAATTCCATGCACGCACTCTTGTTTGTCTCAAAGCTTGAAACATTCCGACGGTTCAAACATAATTCTTAATTTGGCATTTGCATTGATTTCATGCAAATGAGAGACTTTCAAACATTCTAGCAGTTCAAGTGGATTTGACAACTCTTGTTTTGGAGTTGACTGGTTTTCAAGTCAAGACATCTATTCGTATATTTCATGCATCCAAAGCTTGTCTTCTTCTTTTTCCACGCAAGGAATTTTCATGCAAGACAAAATAGACTTTTGTAAATGCTGAGTTGGTTTGAGTTTACTCTCTCTATTTTCCAACATCAATCTCTTGGCTTTTTGTAAATTTTTATATTAATGGCTTTTCAGCTTTGTAAAAAAAATCCATCAGATTTTGTCATTGGTGAGTTGTGTAACCTCTTTAATCAATAGGACTGTACTTTCAGATTTCAAGTGTTGGCATAGTGTATATTCATTCAACAATTTGCATACGTGGTAGATTTTTATTTTCTCAAATTTTGATTTGTACCTAGTTGCTAGCTTATCATGTTATGCAGGTCATGTTCAGTGTTTTAAATGTCTTTTGTTGAAGCTGTAAGTGGATGTTAGGTGGTTGCAAAGTGTCTTGTATCAGACCTCTCTCCATAGTTTTCCCTCACGTTTTTGTCATTGGATCGAACCTTCTCATGAAATACTTATGCATAGTGATCAATTGAAATCAAAGGTCTTCCTTTTACCTTGTCTGTTCAGTATTCAATATTCCAAATAAGGTGGATCAACATTTTGGTGTATCACCGTCATTAAGTAGGATTTTCCCTTCAAGTTATTTTCTCCCTTTTCCATGGTAGTCCACAACACAGAGTAGAGATCCTCATTGATACACCTAAGGGAGCTAGCCCTCATAATCTAGAGACTCAATCCACTTAGCAGGTCACCCACAACCTCGGATTGTTTCCATGTTCCAGCAGACCGTGAAGGCTTAAAACTACTTTCACAAGGGTGCAGGGTCTGATTGACAACATTACCTCTGCTTCTAAAACCTCATTTTCATTTATCATTTGGCATTTCTCACCATTGGCACATTTATGACCCTTAGACCAATTGCTATCACAATGGCAGCATAGTCCTTTTTTTGTCTCCTCCGCCTCATGTTGAGGAGAAATCTTGGTGATTTGTTATGTTGAAAGAATTGGCCAAGTTTTTATCTCTCCATCTTGAGGATTGATCATGTGTGTGTCACCTAGCATCCATAATTGTGCAATGCTCTACTACTTGAAGATCATAGTTAACTTGATCATTTAGCCTATTGATGTAGATTTCAAGTCACTGATAGTTTGTCATATCGCTTGTCCTTGTGGACAATCTTAGATGCTTTATATTATATTATATTGCGATCGTGTTTACCTTAGATTTTTCAATTCCAAAGTAATCTTCATTTTATGTCTGTTCATAGTGGGCAAAAACTTCATTAGTAAAGGTATGCCCATCCATAATTTTCATTTCATTTCCTTCCGAATCCATTGGTACCATTGATAGGGTTCTGGGCCAAAAAATGACTAAGAAATGCCAACTATTTTATCCTGCGGTATATTATATAGCTGAAAATACTGTTCCATGAGGCTTGGCCAAGAAGTCACATTTGTCCTTTCAAACTTCCTTGGCTCAAGTTTGGGAAGATTGAATCTTTGCCCTTGAGAAAAATGCCTCTTTCCTTGATTCAAAAAGTTTTGGTTGTAACTCCCACTTGTGATTGTTGCCTGTGTAGTGTTGCTAGATAATGGAGGAAGTTCTTATTTGGCTGGAATGTTGAATCCCAAACCGTAGGCGTTTACATGCATATTCTCAAAAGATAAGAGTAACCCCTTGCATATTGGATACTGGAGTATTTGTTCCCACGCTACTGTTGAGATTAGGTAATTCCATGCTTCCTCCAATAGGTAGACAATTTGGGAAAGCCATAGGACCACTATTAGTGAGGTTGTGTACCTAATGGTGGGTTGCAACAGTTGAACTAGACGCTTGTTGGATTCAGGCAATGGGAGAATCATCAAAATTTTCCAATCCAGTGTTTAGTGAGATTGTCAAAGGCACAAACAGCTTCTTGTGGATAAAATTTACCAGCTCTTCACATCCTATGGGAATTGGTTCAGTGATTTGTGGTAGTATGCAATAATTAGGATGTTTTCCACTACTTTAGACTTCAATGGGGCTTAGTTTTTGCCATTTAGTTTATTAGCATCATATAGAATATGACTAACAATGCTAACACTTGGCATTTTGAAGCGAAAGGAAAAAATAAGGTAAGATTTTGAGCTGGCATTGTATTAAAGGAATGGTTAAACTTAGAATCAAATGAAGAGAAATCATTGAGAAGATAAATCAAGTAGAAACTGCCCACATTGACAGATGAAGATTGAAATTTTTGGTGTGTTTGCAGACTAAATTTGAAGTACTTGTAAACATAAACATCCGAGAATTATTTCTCGGCTTTCTAAAACTTTTTTAATCACTGTGATCTGATATCAGGCGAAAATGTTACACCCATTTTACCAAAAGAGGTATTTTCTCCCCTTGGACTTAAAGAAAGCTTTCTGAATACATTGAAGGAAAAGAATATTTTCTCAATTTCCTATAACATAAACCTGAAGCAAATACTAAAGGGTATATAAATCACCTCCTTAAATCAACCAAGGGTATATAGAGCACCTCCTTAAATCAGAATTTGGAAATGGATGAAAAAAAATAATTCAAGAGAGGATCTTCACAATGTTATCTAAATATATCACAATTGAATTAATTGATGAAAAGATATTCCCTAAAGAAATATCACAATCTTGCTTTAATTAATTCCACTAAAGAAATGTTATAAAAACTAAGATATATGTTGCCTTTATTTAATTCATTATTGAAGTAATTGACGAAGACATGCAAATATCAATAACTAAGAGTTAGGTTGCAAATGAAATGTTGACTTTTCAAAGAATGAAATTAGAAAGCAGTTGTAAGTAGTTGTGAACAGTTAAAAAGTAGTTATGCCACTAATACATGGATGACACTTTTGTATAGAAGGATTGCAAGTGGAATATATGCATGTTCTTCTCTTCCTTTGCCCAATTGGGGCCATGTAAATTTTGTTTGCTTTCTAATAAAGTTACATATTCTATTGTTAGAAGATGAATATGGGGTTTCTGGTAAATTTAGCAGCTAATTGAAATCTGTTCTTTCTATTCATTGACCATGCATGTAAAATTATGTGAATAAAATAATATCTTCTCATGCATAGTGTTCAGAAGTTTTTCATCGAAATATACTAAGGAGTTTGATTAAAGGCCATTCAACTCACGCTACTATCACCTTTTGAAATGACATCCTTGTCAATGGATTTTTCTTTGATATTTGTATTTTTAGCACCCATAGAAAGAAGAGGAATTAACCACAAGATGTGGTTATGCCGAAAAACAACAACAAACATTCAAAGGATTCATAATGATAATCACAAAAAGAAGCAGGGGAATGAACAAACGAAATAGGGGTTGAAGAGTGAAGGGATGGCTCCCACAAGCATTGATGGTATAACAAAATCGGATGTCATGGAGCTTGGGAGAGTGATAGACATGTTCCAAACATTCTCATAGATATTTTACCACTCTTGGATGAATCTCCATTCATCTTTTCTCCGTTGGGTCTAAACAAGGGTTTTGAGTTGTTCTAGTCCTTAACAATGATTCATAAAGTCCCAACATCCAAACCCTAAACCAATTCCACAAATCTTGAGTTCATGACCCTCTTTAACTACCCCTAGATTCTTGAGGTCTCATGCTATTGGTCCATCTATATGTGAGTGAAATAAAATTTCCATCATATGAACATTTGTGTTTCTTGTTGGACTATGTGTCAGGAGGGTTCAAAATTAGATTTTGGGGATGTGTTATACTGTGTGTCATGCTTGTGCCGTTGGAATTGGTCAAAGGACTTTGGGCCTCTGGTTGGACCCTGTCTTCTCCACATGAACGCCATTCAACCGTGTTCCATTCTATGATGATCAGGGAAAGGAGTCATTTCCAAAGTTCACAATATTTTAGGTTTCTTTGGGCGGTTCTCAATCATCATTTCACTTGAAGGTTACTAGTTCATCATCACAACCTTATCCACCATTTTGCCCTGTCTTTGTTTTAGGATCAAGTGTATAGAAAAGCAAAACCAAATATCTTACAATGGAGCCACCCTTTTCAAACATAGAGGGAAATTGCTAGATTCATAGGTTTCTTGTGTTTTTAGCCCATTTTTTTTGCTTTCCATTGAGTCGGAGTTGAATAATTCTTGAGCATTTAAGTGACATTTTGGTTCTAAGAGATCCGATGTAAACAAAGTATGATGCTCTTAGAGAAATCATACTTAGGAGCTTGTTGACTTGGTATTAGGGAAGAAACCAATTGGTTGCAAATGGACATTTTGAAGGAAGTAAGGTAGACAACACAGTCATCAAATACAAAGGGCAGTTCGTTGCAAAATGTTATGCACAAAAGGGAGGAGTTAATTATTAGGAGACTCTTGCAAGATTGCAAAAAGTAAATCAAACTTGTGTTCTCGCTCATGGCATAGTGTGGATGGAGCATCCACCAAATGGATGTGGTGCTTCCTTGAATGGAGACATCTAGGGTGAAATTCACATGCACCTAGAGGAAAAGAGCATCGAGTGTGCAGGTTGATTAATCCTTTCTGTGAGTTTAAGCAAATCCCTTGCGTGTGGTACATCAAATTTACAAGCACCTACATGCACATGGATTTCATAGGAGTTTTCTAGATTACAAATTGTATATTTGAAAGAAATATGAAGAAAGAAAGAAACTATATTAATGTCCACTTGTGACCATAGTTGGTCAATGGGACTCGAAAGTAATTTCAGTTACTGTAGGCAAGTGCCAAGGTGAAAAGATCCATTGGTTCTGAAAGTAACCAAATACAAATGACTAGAGGGAACAAACCTAAAGGGGTGAAAACCCCAAACCATATGGTCTAAATACAAGTACAAATAGTCAAACGAGGGAAACACCCATTAATGAAATAGGAGCATAAGAATAGAGCAAGAGGCCAAGACTGTTAGCAAATGAAGAGATGTTTGTGAAAGCACTTGATTTTATGATTAGTGCATCAATCTTATTTATGTAGTCCAAAATTGGTTACAAGCAAATGGTTATAGCAGTTATGGAGGTTACCTGTTAGACCATAACTAATTTTAGTTAAGTCTAATTACATTAATTTAACACCCCCTCTTAATGACTAAAGTAGAGACAACTCCAAGTTTGTCTTGAAACTTTACAAAAAGAATAGAACCAAGAGGTTTAGTCATTAGATCTGTAGGCCGCTCTGTAGAAGCATGAAAGTGAAGAGAAACGTCAGTGGAATCAACCAACTGTCGAATGTAGTGATGATTTATATCGATGTGTTTGGTGTGAGCATGAAAAACATGATTCTTTACTAACTTCAATACGCTTTGATTATCACAAAATAGTGGAGTAGGTGTATATGAAATCAACAAGAATCCGACGTAGCCAAACTACTTCACAATTGGCACTGACTGCTGCTTTGTATTCTGCTTTAGTGGAATAGAGAGCAATGTTATGTTGAAGCTTACTTTGCCATGAAACAACTTCTGAACTAAAAGAAAACATATACCCAGTGGTAGATTTATGAGTATCGACTGATCCTTCCCAATCAGAGTTTGTATAACCGATCAATCTGAAATCTGCTGTCCTCTGATAGAGAATACCAAAGTCAAGAGTTTCTTTGACATATCGCAAAACATGTTTTGCTGCTGTCCAGTGTACTAGCTTTGGTTGAGACAAAAACCAAGAAAGGTAGCTAACAACAAAACATAAATCTGGTCGAGTGGTGGTAAGATATATCAAGCTGCACACCAACTATCTATATAATGATTCATTGACTAGTGATGAATCATCATGCGCTGATAATTTCAGCCCTAACTCCATAGGTGTAGAAGCCGAATTACAATCCATCATTCCAAACTTCTTCAAAAGAGTAATGGCATACTTGACCTGAGCAATGAAAATGGAGGGGTCATGTTGCCAAAATTCGACACCCAAACAATAGTGCAGGAGGCCTAAATCAGTCATATTGAAAGTAGTGGACAAATCTGATTTGACTTTCTGAATCACTGTGGCTCCACTCCCTGTGATGGCAATGTCATCAACGTACACAGTGAGTATCACAATGTCATCATCAGTGCTTTTGATATAGATATTTGGATCAGATGGACTCCGTTTGAATCCAGAATGTTGTAGATGCTGATCAATCTGGACGTACCAGGGTCGAGGAGCCTGCTTAAGCTCATACAAAGACTTCATCAATTTGCAAACCAAATGATCACGTCCAGGTTCCTGAAAACCTCCAGGTTGCACCATGTATACTTCTTCATCCAAATTGCCGTTAAGGAAAGTACCTTTGACATCCATTTGAAATACTTTCCAACCAAACTGAGATACGATAGAAAGAAGTAACCAAAATGTGACCATTTTTGTAGTAGGAGCGAAAAGCTTCTCGTAGTCTATTCCTTCCTGTTGTGAAAATCCTTTCGGAACAAGATGGGCTTTGTACTTGTCCAAAGTACCATCAACCTTGCATTTGACTTTGTATACCCATTTGGAGCCAATGGGTTGCTTCCCTAGAGGTAAATCCACTAATGTCCAGGTATTATTTCTCATCAAGGCATCATATTTTGATTGCATCGCTTTCTCCCTCTCAGGTGTGCCTTGTGCATCAAAATCTCGTTGGGGCTCTAAAATACTGAAAAGATCAGAAGAGCGAGCAAAATACATAAGCTCTTCATCATTAGTTGAACCCACAACTGACTTTCCTGGCTGCCAAGACCAAGTATGAGATTGAGGAAGATCCCCCTCTCACCCATCTTGTAGAGTGGTGTAATACCACTTGGGTCTCTTCTTTACCAAGGATTCCTGTTCCTATTCCTGTTCCCGTTGAACAATAGATGGAGAAGTGGTCGACACAAGTTGACGATGCTGATACACTAATGGAGTGTTGGTTGTAGATTGTTGCATTGAAGACTGTGACGTGTCTCCAAAACATGTGGTTCCTCATCTTTCAGAGGAAGTACAATACTAGAAACCTCTGAAGTACATGTGGTGTCTCTTGCACATATATCCTGCTTGACCTGGATAGTAGGCAATCCAAGAAACATATTTGATTTTTGGAGTAAATATTGAAGATTGAGATGTCCAAATCTCTCATGCTATACAACACTGGTATTATCCTCCACAATTAATGCATTCAACTTGACAGTGGCAGGGTCAACAAGTCTATAGAAGCCATTTTTCCCAATGCTTAGGGCTATGACTTTGTCATTTTGGATATCAGACACAATACATTTCTTTCCTGAGAAATTGACTATAATGTGAGGGTTTTCAGTTAACTGACTGATTGATAGAATATTTTTGTTCATCTTAGGTAGATACCTAACATTTTTGACTATGAACTGTGCAGCATTATTCAATACAATGCATATATCTCCTATCCCTTCTACAGCTTGTGATCTACTATCACCCAAGGAAACTGAATTTGGAAAACTTTCTTTTGTAGTAAAATTAACATACCAGTCTTTTTGACATGTAAAATGCCATGATGCACCGGAATAAAAAATCCAATCACTGGTAGTCCTGTCATCGGAACATGATGCCATGAGAACATATTCTTCCTCAGATTCAGCTTCAATTGCTGCCACATTTGCATGCCCTTTTGCCTTGTTATGTGTTAGATCATATTGGCTTTTTCTGTATTCTTTCTTAATATGACCAAATTTTTGACAATAATAACATTTTACCTTGAATTTTGAGGAAGATGAAGATGTATCTGAATGTCTTTTCCATTTCCCTATGGATTGGGCAGCAAATGCACTTTTAGATTGGCCAAAACTGGGCTCACTAAAGTGTGTCTGTCTACGTTCTTTTTGCAGCAAATATGAACTCACCTAATCAAAAGTGAGTGTTAGTCTCTGTCATTAGGTGCAAAGCTTCCACAAATGATTCATACGAAGGTCTCAGGGTATTCAGAACAAGAGCCACCATATCATTGTCATCCACCTTTTTTGTTGATCACTGACAATTGGTCACGAAGATCTTTCATTCGTAATAAATGCTCTGACAGAGACCCACCTTCTGACATTTTTGTGGAAAATAGCAGATTTTTCAAATAAAGTACCCGACTCTTTTCCAAAGTTTGGTACTTGTTCTTGAGACTGGTCCATAGTGCATTTGCTTGTCAACATTTTGGACCTCCAGAATCATGTCATCCAACACAGAAAGTTTCAATAACAAAAGGGCTTTTTTATGACGTTTGTCATAATTGGCAAAATTCATTGCCGGTCGGTGTTCTATGTCAAGTATTATGTTGTCACAATCACGGAATTTCGCAATCGTTAATATTTTATTACTCCATACATTATAATTCTGTCCAGTTAATTTTTGGGCCTCCGGAAGGATTAGGTTTTGAATATTGGCCATTTTTCACTCCGAAAAATAATTTTTAACCGATGAAATAAAATTTCAAAAAATTGAACTTGTTTTTTATTTTTTATTTTTCTGATTTCATTCAATATTCAACCACTCGGAAGAAATATTTTAAAAAAATCCAAAAAATTTGTTAAATGATATATGTGAACTCACGGGAATTTTATTGGTCTTCCTCGACTGGGGTTTTATAATTTTTTTGATTTAGTTGCCGAGATCTTCTTGCAATGTTTTCGCGATTCTATGTTGTTTCGTGTCATTCGTGACTGACTACAGCTGCGTTTTGTGTCGTGACTAATTGCAGCTGCGTTTTGCGTCGTGACTAACTGCAGCTTTGTGCCCCACCTTTCCACGAGCTTCTTCGTTCCCTTCCGTTGCATTGTTTTCCTTCTCTGCATCGTCATTTTTCTTTGCCATGAACCTGCAAACCTGTGCATGCCCTTCTTGTGTTACATCCTTGCTCGATCCTTCTACGTTCTTTTCCACACTGCGTGTCGTGTTTTTCCCGCTTCCCTCTTTCTGCAACTGTCTACTCAGTGCCCTTCTCCATGGGATCATGTCTTCTTCTGCCGCGAATGGTTTTGTGACTGTGCCTTCCGTGATTTGAACTTTGCAAAACTTGATTGTTTGAACGTCCACGTCCTCGTGAACCCTTCCGCGATTCTTTTACGGGACTACTGTGTTTGCTCCCACAGGATTGCGTTCTCTTCTCCACAATCTCCACATCTTCGATCTCCTTTTCCCCTGTGCGAACGAGGATTTCCTTGAATGGTGAATCACTCCTACCTTTGCTGGCTTTTTCGAGTGATGTCTCTGATACCATTGTTAGCAAATGAAGAGATGTTTGTGAAAGCACTTGATTTTATGATCAGTGCATCAATCTTATTTATGTAGTCCAAAATTGGTTACAAGAAAATCGCTATAGCAGTTATGGAGGTTACCTGTTAGACCTTAACTAATTTTAGTTAAGTCTAATCACATTATTTAACAAAGACCAAGAACTGACACCATCACACATTTGTACTTTGGTCATTCATGAACACAAATATAATTTCTTTTTTAACTTTCTGAAGACATCTATGTTAAGACAATAATATTAGCTGCTAAATCTGATCGAAAGGACTCAGTCTCATAACTGAAGGGGAGAAGTTCTAATTGGAAGGAAAATTTGTATAAATCTTATGGTTTATCAAATGTCTTTCACCTGGACTGTAACCATAAATGTGTCTCCTAAAAAGGTTAGGTATTCTCCTCTTTTTTAAAAAACATTTTACATTTATATATTGGAGAGAATATCCTTGCGCTGCGGTGATGGTTCAGTCTTTTAGGATATTGCTTGGATGGCAGGTGCAGTCATTTATTTCAGGATGTGTATCCTACAATACCCATGCAGGAATGCCTCCAGTTGGGAAACCCGGATGTCAGAATATGTGAAGATATGTAACACGGGGAAACTATGAAACATTTATGATGAGAGGGCACCCACACTGACAGAGACAGTAGAAGCTTAAAGAGTCAAAACACATTTTGTTAGCCACCTAGCCTATTTATGGCATGCTATATTCTGTACACGGCTTTGAATTTGGGCCTCTAATATACTTTGATGATGCCATAAATGATAGGATATGTAAATTTTGATTATAAATTATAATTTGGAGGCGAAGGATGCACTCTCTAATACATTTTTTTATTTCCTATCAACAATAATTAATATCTTTTATTTACAACTCTCCAAGGGTTGGAGGCAGGTTAAGTTTTTCAAGCCAGGATATTTCTTCCGACCACATTTCATGTACTGCACAACTTGTGAGTTTATAAAGAAACCCCTAGATGAAATAAAATATAGAGGAGAAGTATGGATATACATTTACTGTGCAAGCAAATATACATGATTAGATTTAGTTTTTTTTCTGAATTTATTAATCCTTTACTTACCTGTTGATGTAGTAGTTTATTGAACGGCATCACAAATAGCTTGCATATTGAAATCATGCTAAAATTGCATGTAAAGCATTTTATACAGTGCTTATCATGTGGAATCTTTGTGGAAGAAGAGAGGAAATTTAATAGGAATCCTTTGAAAGAAGAAATTGACAATTTACATGTGAGCAGACATTCTGAAGAAAGTTGGATGTTGATGCATTGATCTGGAGAACTATTAAATGATATCTGTGCGGAATGAGAACTGAAAGGAACCAAAGTTTATAAAATAGCAAGCATAAATTGTACAAGCAATAATTTCTGTTCATATGTAACTTACGTAATGAATTCCACTTTCGTAATTCTATATTGCATATGTTATAATATATATATATATATATATATATATATATATATATATATATATATATATATATATTTTGGACATTCATGTAACTTATTGTCCTGCACATTTATGTTTTATTTCTACAGTAATAAAATTAAACTTTTGTGGAACTCCTGGCGTTTTTTACAGAAATTGCTTTAGAGATTCAATATTTTTACGAATTCTTTTTTCAAACATTGTTATTCAAATTTAGGGTTTCATTATTATGATGTAAGATATTAAATTACCTTTAGTGATTTATATGTTTTTTCTCATATCTGTTTTCTAGTGCATCCTTTCTTCATGCACAAATTTTCTTCGGTCATGAATTCTCCTTGACTTCTGATTCTATAGCTTATGTCTCTTTCATGCAAATTGTAATCTAGAGACGATGTAGGAATGAGTAAGGATGTCTAGTGTTCCTTTTGTGTTTGTTTTGCAGAAGGATACAGACTTTTGAGAAAATGAAAGTCTTTCTCATGGTTCTCAAATGACATTGCTCGTCTATAGAATATGAAAGATTGGGTTGATGTTGCTTAAAATAATTTCTTTTTAATCTATACAGTGTCTCTTACTAGCCTTAGTTATGCCTTCAGGTACTGGATGAATTTCTTCGTGTTGTCTCTGGTTTTAAAGGGACAGATGACTTATTGGATGATGGATCCCTTAATTCTTCTTTTCCATCTGTATTACCAAGACCAATCAGGTCTTTGGCAGCACAATCCACAAGTAGATTGAAAGGTAGGGAAGCCTGCCAAAATGCTCCTGGAAAAGGATCTGGTAGTAATCAGTGGGTAGAAGCATTGGAGAGGCATCTACCTTCAGCCCTTGTGCATGTTGCTCCTATGGTATGTTTATCTTGTATATGTTTTTCAACTTTTCTGTTTAATAATAATTCAGTAGCTTAATTTGAATATTTGTTAAACTGCAACCAAGAGAAAATGAATGAGTTACATCCCTGACTACTTGAGCATCATAATATTGTAAATCAACTTATATCATAGACAAATCTATAGTAGGTTCAATTTTGAGTTTGTTGCCATTTGATGTGAGGTCTAAGCGAACTCTATTTCCAACTAAATGATAGAATCATGGGCATTGCGATAGTTTGCTTATTGGATTTAAAATGACTTATGCAAATTTCTGCAAATGAGATGTTTATATTCTGTTGCATTTAAGAGCTTGAATGCTTTTTTCCACACAAAATAAAAACAATTTATTAACAGTTTCTATGGTAAGTGTATAAGCACAATTTTGGCTTATAAGTTGCATAAAGGTCCGAGTGAGTAACTCATAATAATGACATTTGCAAACCCAAAACTTCAGAATAGGAACTTACTAAAAGACTGCCACAAATTGACTATGATATTCGCATGCAGAATAAACAAGCTTGTTACTTATGAGAGGCTAGGTGGTACAATATATTTACAAAATTAGCTTGGACTAAAAGAGTAGGTGTGGAGAGCATTTTAAATCATTATGGACTGTGGAGGAGACCTACATCAATAAGGTATCTTTCCATTCCGATTGTGTCATTGTATTAAGCATTTGTATCACAGTGTGTGACTCTCCAGGTCAGTCATAACATTTGTGAGTCTGAGCTGCGAGCAACTTTAAACAACTGGAAATGTTTCTGAGTTTTGGTGAGTTGCTCCATGTTTCAATGACAACCTCCTATGAGACAAAAAAATCCTTTCTTTGCAAGTTGAAGAACTCATATCGAACAAATGATTCTTTCGCTGCATTTTGGCCTTTGTAAGTTGAAGAACTCATATGGAATAAACAATTCTTTCGCTGTGTTTTGTTAAGCATGGGATATACTGAGAGGGGGGAGGGAGGTGAATTAGTATATCATATATCTTATAAATCTTTTACTTAATCAAACTCCACTTAACCATATATTCAAGATATGCAATAAAACTGAAACAATAACATGCACCACACAAGAGAAAGAGAGACACCAGATTTTACGTGGAAACTCAATGTGGAAAAAACCACGGAGAACAATCTCAAGTATATGAATGAACACCAACTCAAATTACAAAGTTCGCAAGCACCAACTTGCAGGAGCACCAACCCCCTTGCCGAGCACCAACACATCAACTATTTGTGAGCACCAACCTCTCTTGTGTATAAAACACAACTATCTCTCAATGTTGCTTTCTCAACAAATGATAGAACTCTACTATATCTCTTTCTATTCTCTACTCTTTTCTTATATAAAACAATTACAAACCATGCACTTTCTTTCATATTACAAATGGCTTCTCAAGCCTTTATATATAGCTTTCCAAATGACCTTTGGCATTCACCCTTTGTGATCCTTCACTCATGGAAAATGGCGTCAAAATAGCATGACCCTTCGACTCCTTACATTTGAAAAGTCACATGGTGACCCTTTATGAGCAAATGCGTCATTTCCCCTTTTGTCTTTATCTTAGTTACCTTTAGAATTCCTCAAAGTGTCCCTTCATGAGAAATTGCGCCCTTCCTCATTTGTCTTCACTTGGTGACTCTTGGAATTCCTTAGAATGACTTTTCATGGGAAAATGCGTCCCATTTCTCTTGTCTTTACCTCGTGACTCTTTGACTTTTCCATGGGCCCTCTTTTGACTTTTATGCAACCAAAAATATATTCGTTAATATTAAATAAATATCAACACATTTTAGCGAAAATATGAACATTAAAAAACACCTTTAGACAATAAATGTTATGGGGCCTTTATCACCAATGCTAGACCTTTGACATCAATGACAATAATTCCAACACATTTTGGCCAAGTGTTTTGTCTAATTTGAGTTGGTTTAGTATATTGGTCTTGCCGAGTTCAAGTTGAGTCCGAGTCTGGCTACTACTATGATTTATGAAGAATGCAACTCCATGCAATTCAAAGAGTAATTGGTGATCAAGCTTTGTAATGTTAGCCCTTCTCAATGAATTAGGGAATCTGCTATAACCATCACAAACCTCCGATAGGAGGTCTTACTATTTCGATTTGTCTTAGTTAATGGTCAAGAACTTAGTGAATTTAAGAGTATCCATGCTCATCGTATGCTATAAATTTTAGCATTTATAATATTTAGGACTTCTTGTCTTATGTCTTGTCTCAAGTTAGTTTTTTCCTTGGTGTATCTAGTGTAGCATTTTTTAAAGCATTTTATGTTACTAAGACATTATCACAGCTAGGTGTCAATTTCAATCTATAATTCCCTAAGAAATTCCATTTTAGCTTTCTAAGATGGCAACTACTTGAGAGAGGGACTTTCTGATTAAGGATCGCATGTCTACTCTTGCGTGCACATATATTCCAAAGTCTGAGAATACACTTGAATATTCTGAGCAGGTCTTCTGTGTTTTGTGTGGCACATTAGGAATTTTGTTTAGATTCCCTCATCTTGCTCCACCGTTGCCATAACCATGAATAACATAGGCGATAAGAACCGATCACATAGGGATTTGAATAGGTCCCATCTTTAGACAAGTGGTTGTTGGTTGGCATCAAGATAGCATAGCATACAGTGGCCTGCCATCATGCAAGGGCCTGGCCTTGCATCTGGACTTCGGAAACCATGAATTGAATGGAATTCAAATTTAGTGTTTCCCACTTTTCTGGGAGTTTGGGTAGTATTGCTAATTTATCTGTTTTCTGACTTCTTGGTAAAATATTTTGCCACATGACAAAACGGGAATTTCACAACAGTAATCGGACAAAGTCCCTCTTATAATATATAAGGGGAGGTTCCCTTGATTGAAAATAAGAAATTGCAAGAAAGGAATATTCAAAAATATACATTCAAAATTGTATTGGGGGTGTTGCATTTAACTTTAAAAAAAAGAAAGGAGAAACACATCCAATGCTAAGTAAATCTAGATTTTAGATTATATGTGTGAGAAAAGACATGCACCATTAAAACAATGAAAGTAACTGCAACACGAGCAAGAAAATAACATAACACAAAGTCCAGGGAATTTTCTTATATTTTTTCTCCAAAAATTGAATACAAAGTTTCAATTACAACTCTCTTTTCTACCAATATTGTGTTGGGTGTCAAAAGTCCTTTTAGAATCACTTGAACTCCTATTTATAGCCCAAAGGGGGTAAGTAACTACTAAAAGCTAACTTTTAATTCATTCAAAATGTGTCTTGAAAATATTAAAAATATTACACTTTTTGACAAAATACAAGTATGAGGAATTAATATAATCAAAATAAAGGAACCACAATTGACCCCGCATTTAAGTAGATTTTTCATTTGATGAGTCATTCTTTTTTGGAGATGACTTGTCATCATTAGTCATCATAATAGATTTCTTCTTTTGTGTATCCGTCTTTAGTTTGAATCTCGGAATCTCTTTGCTGTCACTGTCACCTTGGCTTCATTTGGAGTCTCGGTGAATTTAGTATTAGTGGCCCACATTCCTTGAAGTTGTATATTTATATTTGGCATGTGGCTTGAGATTCGTTTGCCTCATCTGGTACACTTTATATCTTGTGCAATATCTTCATGGCATTAATATTGAAAACACTTGGTTTGATTGACATCTCTTTGATTGCTTTAGTAAATGGTATGATGACGATTGCAAAACTCTCCACCGCCAGCTTTGTCACGCTTTCATCTACGACCACCACTCCTACCCCACACTGAAATCCTTATATCATTGTCTCCTCTGCTGCTAGAAACGTCTCTTTATCTCTCAGAGGAGACGGACCCTTCATCCACACTCCGAAACAGTTCTGGCACACCATCCTACCCCACACTGAAATGCTTAGAGTTGCTTGTTGTAGATTCATTTCTTTGTTGCAGATATATGCACAAATTGACATAGCTATTGGGCATTTATGGCATGAAAGAATGATGAGGTACAAAAGATATTATATACCATAAGAGGTCTCCTCTTAAAACTACAAAATTATTTTGCGTTTGCAGGACTCGTGTTTGGAGGCTGATCCGCATTTGCAATGCTCGCGCCTCTAGGACTCGCATTTCTCTGTTAGTGGCACAACTCGTGTTTGCAAGAAGGACACGATTCCACAGGGTACGATTTCTTAGGGCACAATTTGCATTTTGTACAAAGGACACGATTCACATTTGCAGGAAGTGGACGACTCACGTTTTCGACAGGACACGATTCATGTTTTCCAGAACTCTGCAAATTGCGATTTTCTCTATACACAACTGCAACTCTTTTCCTTTTTGCGTGCTAGTTCTTTACCTATAAATCGCGATTTTCTTGCAAATCACGACTATCATGCACATTTTCGTGCGCTAACACCTACAATTTGTCATCTACCTGCAAATCATGATTTTCCTTTTTGCATTGCATCTGGGTTTTGTTTCTATTGCAAATCGTGATTTGCTTCTACAGCGAAAGGAAAACAACAATTTTAGTATAGTTGAATACAAGATGTGCACACTAGGGCACGTGCACTATAGGATGCAAGTTGCAGTGGTAAGAAGGAATGTAATCTCTTGGTTTGTTCTCCTTGAAACTCATCACGTGACAGTCTGCTATAGCCAACTGTTCTCCTGTATGTTCGTGAATTTTAGTATACAATGGCATTGAGGGATGATTTACATCCTCCCTTAACTCAAACTTATCAACACAAGTCTGTAGACAATGGGAACAAAACCATCTAGGATCTGATTGATAGGATACAACGTGTTGAAAATATTAATCAAGTTCTCAGGACCGAAACTTGTGACCTCACAACCAGGGTAGCAGTAGTTGAATCAGAGAATAATTTGTTGAAAGAAATGATCAAGGCCAACAAGGAACAAGTCCTTCCTCCTAGTGATAGTTTACACCCAAAAATCCTCGATCTCAAAAATAAGTAGGAAGAGATCAGATACCAACAGGCCTCCTTTAAACAAGAAACTGAAACACACATTCAGTTATGGGCACAGGTAGTTAGTGGCACAAATAGAGCTCCTCCCCCTTGGCAGCAGTTGAGGAGATTGTCCAGGCTAAGCTCACTGAAGAGTGTACTAGGTGTGCTAGAGAGTTGAACCTCAAGGTGAGGGGGCTTCTCCTACCTCTTTCCTCCTCAGACCCCATGATTGTGGGGACTGCATTCCTTAGAGACAATCTAAATATTCCTGATATGACTCTTGACCGAGCTTGGCTGGGGCATGAGTCCACTCTTTTTATCAGGTTCAGGTTTGCTGCTGACCAGTTTAGAGCCCTTAAAGCTAGATGACTGATGTTTTCTCTTGCTAGCAAGATCTTCCTTGACGAAGATCTCACCAAATCACAGGTCGGAGCTCAAACGCTCCAGAGCGTTGGTTATGACAACACGTCAGGCAGGGAAATGGGTAGTCATTAGGAACCTCAAAGCAGTGATCAGGGACTCCTTTCCCCTAGGTTAGGAACCCAGATCTGGTGTCGGTAAATGATAGGCCCGATGGGGGAGGAGATAGGGTACAAAGATATCTACCAGCTCTTCGAATGGTAATGGCTCTTTTTGGTCATCACCAAGTCTATTGTATGATGCTCTCGGGTCGTCAGACCTCCTCTTCATTACCGAGACCCACGAGAGCCTTGTATGGCCTCTCCTTGGTATCACAGGGTATCACTAGTTGTCAGCTTGTAGATAATAGACTAGGTGCTCTAGTGGTGTCAGAGGTTTAGGTGGAGTGGCTTGTTTGAGTAGAGACACTCTCTGGTGTAGGGTCTCGGTTGTTGCCTCTAACGAGTTTGCCAGATTCATGTGTGTTTGGATTCAAGGGGTTGCTGCCCTTCCCAGGGACATCTACATTGTAGTTTGCTACTTCCCTCCGGCTTCGTCCCTGTGTGCTATCCACAATGGCCCTGAAGGGGACCCTTTTATTGATTTATATACCGCTACACTCATTACTCTGCGGTTGGAGAAGTTATCCTTTTAGGTGACTTCAAGCCCTGTACCAGAGCTTCTCAGACCCCCCTTCACAATGATTCTACAAATGCGTTCTACACCCAGGAGATTGATCCAGTATCAGTTGGGCTGCACAGAATGTCAGATGATGTTTTAGGAACTTTCACGTCATATGGTAGGCACCTCCTACAGCTAGGAGAATCTCATGACTTGTTGATCCTGAACGGGCTTGCATGCTTTCCATATTCTCGTTTTTTCACATGCAAGCCTAATGGTGGGGGTGCAAGTGTGGTGGATTATGTCCTATCTAGCCAGAACCTACTACCTTCCATCAGTGACCTTTCCGTTTACCCCATCCCTCTCATGGACCAGAGTCTTCTTTCATTCTCTATTCAGATTGGTACCCCCCACACTCCCTCTCCTACTACGGTCCCCTTCTCTAGCTTACCTCGTACCAACTTTTGCTTCGATGATGAGGACTCTGACATTTTCTCTTCCCACATCCGCTGCTTCTCCAACCGGAGTCCCAATTCTTCATGCTTGAGTATGTTTCCATCAACAATACATGTCTTTCTTCCATCATTCGGGAAAATGCCCTTAAGTCCTTTCTAGCTCCACTAGGTCCACATCCCCTTCACATCAGCTTAATAATTCTAGCTCACAGAATACTTGTCCCATGAACAAATGGTACAATGACGACTGCAAAACTCTTTACTGCCAGCTTCGCCACGCTTTCATCCACGACCACCACTCCTACCCTATGTAACAAGGTTCATTGATTTTTAATGATGAAATTTGAAAATCGCCGAATTCCATAAGACCACAAAAAAATCGCTGAATATCAATGCAGTACAGATGGGCGAGGACAAAGTGCAAGTGTTCGGTTGTGCCACATATGTGGACGAGGGCAAAGGGAAGGTCTATAGTGGCGCCTTTGTATATCTGCGGATGCATCTTTGTTCTGCTATTTCATATCTCCATTCTGCTGTTTCGTATCTCCATTTTACTGTTTCGCATCCCTATTCTACCATTACGTTCTAGCATATTCTTTCTGCGGTGTTGAGTTGATTGTGTTGGTGCCGGTGGTGCGTGTGCAGAGCTGTTGGCGGTGAAATCGTGGAGTTGCAAATGAAGCGTGAAGGTGTAGGCTGGATAACTAAACAAAAAAAATTATTTAGGTTTTAACCTTTTATGTTTTTTTTTTTTTTTTGATAGGTCAAAAAAACGGGGCAAAGCCCGTCTATTATAGATAATTAATCAAAAACCCTGAGAAAACCAGGGAAACACACCAGGAATAGAAAAAGCTAAAAAAACAAGAAGCTTTGTAGCATCGAAGAAACTGAAAAGGGAAACTAGTCTTCATCAGAGATTACTATATCAACATTTTTGTTTCCAGCAGCACGAGCATCTTCTTCAAGGTTGATAGCAACCAAGGAGCCCGCCAGGTGAATCTTATCAATGTCGTGCATGATTCCCAACCTTTCACAGATCGCCTTTAGCTTCCAGTGTTGAAGGATGCTATCTTCAGTGATTGCCTTTATCAGAGTCCAAATTTGATCGAGCTGGGTTTCCATCAGGTGGCTGAAGTGATCAACGTCTTCATGCACAACAAGAGAATTGCTAGCACTTAAAATGACGGTTTGAATGCCAATATGTTGGGCAACTTTGAGGGTGTCCAAGCGAGCATTAGACTGACCAGTATCCTCCATAGCCTTGATAACAATCTCCATTGAAGCGACCAAGGAGCTGCCACCGAGACGAGCAGAAAACTGGGCATGAAGCAGGTTCGTGGCCATCCACTTCAGCAGCTTCTCATCCTTCACACCTTCCAAAAGGGTTTTTTACCAGAAGTCCAGAGGTTCTTGGGCCGTGAAATGAGTCTTTTTATCCGGGAGGGAAGCTGAGTCAAGCAAGTGACGAAGCTTCAGGTTGTCCACCAGGTCCAAAAAAGAGGAATGGACATCTTCAAGGGAGTAGTTATGCAACAAACTATTGTTCATCTCATTGACCGAATTGACGATAGAAGCCTTACCTTTTCCCTGCCTGGTTCTTTTGTGACCGGAGCCTCCCAAATCCATTCTGCCAAAGAATTTAGTGTCTAAGAGTGGGGAGCAAAAAGCATAGAAGAGAGTAGAATGCACAAAGACGAGAGTGGACGGGGATAAAAGCCATGCCGTGAGACACGCGTGTCGTGTGCGTCTCCCAAGGGCAATCATTCTCCATTGCCAATAATGATTTCCCATGCCATGAAAATCAATGAAATCGGACCCAGACCAATTAATGATTAGATTCATTAATATGGTGATTATGAGCATCTTTTTCTGCAATCCTCTAAGCTTTTGAACCCTTGGTGAGGGTGCCGGTCACATTGAGACCCGGATCCGAATTATTGAGGGTAACCCCTTCGTTAGCCAAGTAGTCAGCAAGCTTATTGCTTTCACGATAGATATGCAAGGGAAGATAAGTTCTCAAATTGATACAAAGGATCTTGCAATCATCCAAAATATTTTTTAGAATCTAGTTGTGAGAAGATCCTTTTGAGAGGGCTTCAATAATAACTTTCAAGTCCCCTTCTATATCCAGATCAAGCCAATTTTTTTGAATAGCCAAAGAGAGGCCATGCCAAAGGGCTTTGGCTTTGGCGACATTATTGGAGCAGGAGCCAAGCGCTTCATTGAATCCAAGCAAGAATTTGCCCTTAGAATCTCTGAAAGTCCCCCCAGCACCACCCTGACTGGAGTTGCCTTTAGCAATGCTGTCAAAATTGAACTTGATCTTGAGGCTAGATGGGGGAGTCCAATTGTCTCTCCTGCTTTTTTTAAGACTGCTTTTGACCCTATTATCAGGGACGTTTGTTTTTATTTTTTATTAATATTTATTTAGTTTTATTTAGTTTCGATTTATTTAATTTTTTAATTATCTTATAAAATTATAATAGGACATATGATTTGTTTGTTTTATTTATATTTATAATTGTATTTTTAAGTCATTTATTTTTTTTAATTTATGTTTTATTTAAATATTATCATTTTTAATTTATATTTATATTTATTTATATATCATTTTTAAATTTAAATTTATATTTATTTTAATCTATATTTTAATATATAATTTTTTAATTTTATTTTCATTTAATATTTAGTATTTTTTAAATTAATTTTAAGCAATTTATCAAAGTTTATATACTATTAAGGACCGATATGATGCTTTGACATCATTTAGTATTATTTTGAAAGCTATTTAAAAAAATTCTATAGTTCACATTTAATTGCGATTTTTTTTTGAACTTTATCCACTGGTGAACTTGAATCGAATTTTATTTTCGTCGAACTCGAACTCGAACTCGAACTCAAACTCAAACCTTGTGACTTAGCTCCTACCCCACACTGAAATCCTCATATCATTGTCTTCTTTGCCGCAAGAAACGTCTTTTTATCTCTCAGAGGAGATGGACCTTATGGGCTTCCTTCATCCACACTCCGAAACAGTTTTGGCTCACCATCCTACCCCACCACTTTTCCCTCCCTCTTGAGCTTAACCCTAGATCGATGATCTCCCACACATCCACTCTCTATGATATTCTGGGGCAACCTCTGATTCATGTTTCCTCCCCACCCTCTTCTTGCTACTTATTCACATGCGGGAACATCAGAGAAGCTGACAGAGTGATGAACAGTAGTAGGGCAACTGATGAGGAGGGTTTTCAAGCAGAATTCTTCAAACACAGATTTGAGGTTTTGGGTAGATAATTAGCTGATCTCTTCAACCATGTGGTCTGTTTAGGTTTGGCACCATCTTGGTCACATCACATCATTCATCCGATACACAAATCGAGGTCCAACTCAAATCCCAACAACTATAGGACGATCATGGTGGGTCACACATTCTCAAAACTATATGCTACAGTTCTCCACATGCGGCGTTCGAGAGAGTTGGAGCAGAGACACCTCAAAGCTAGGGGACATGCAAGATTCTGTCTAGCTCATTAGACCATAGACCACATATTTACTCTCCGAGCCATCATCGAGGAATCATGTCATCACTCATCGAAAGTCTACTGCTACTTTGTAGACTTTCAAAGAGCATTTGACTCTATTCCGTGGGAGGTTCTATTCTAGAGGCTTAGAGATATTGATATTTTCGAGACCCTTCTGACAACCATTATGCGCATCTACAAGACGGTCCTCGGTCATCTCTGCACTACCCTTGGGTTATCAGATTTTATCAGGAGTACCATCGGGGTTAAATAGGTCTACCCTCTTTCCCCTACTCTCTTTGGAATTTACATTGATGAGCTGGAGATCTTCCTTCATGAGCATATCTAGGACGGTGATGGTTGCCTTCTCCACCAGGTTTTGATATCTATACTTTTGTTTGCAGACAACGTGGTCCCCATGGCCTCCTCCCTTAAGGGGTTGCAATGATAGTTTGATGCCCTAGCTTTTTTCTATGATCTTTGACAGTTGACAGTCAGCCTGGGCAAAACCAAGGTTATGGTCTTCAATGGGTTGAAGACCTCACACCTCCATTTGTTCTTTAGAGGGGAGGAGATTGAGATTGCTGACACCTATTTTTATTTCGGGGTGCATTTCTCTAGACCCCGCATTAGCCTGAGACAAGATCTCTAGCCTCGAATCAACAAGGGGTCCGGTTCTTTAGCCCTCCTTGAGAGAATGTTTTTGACACCATTTTCAGGATCTCTTCGAAGATGTCCCTCGTGGACACCCTTATTAGGGCCACTGTTCTCTATGGGTCCGTGGTTTGGGGACCCTCTTTGCTTGAGTTTGATTGGGCTTCGGCTAAGAGAGTCCAAACACTTCTTCTCTGCCACACTGTCAGGTGCAAATAGACTGTTCCCCAACACATCATCCTTGCAAAGTTTGGGGCCCGTCCCTTCAGACTGAAGACTATATTTGATTTGATCTCTTACTTACATCGCATCTGGAGTTTCGCCAACTCAGCAAAGGGGCGTGATAGATACCCGTACTTCGCTTTTGTTCTTCAGAGGTTATTGCTCGTTGTGGCCCTCTTGGCCG
Organism: Torreya grandis; assembly: GCA_037957365.1. Taxonomy (NCBI): domain Eukaryota; kingdom Viridiplantae; phylum Streptophyta; class Pinopsida; order Cupressales; family Taxaceae; genus Torreya; species Torreya grandis. The sequence goes on from JARHVA010000212.1 coordinate 3,368,234, forward strand.
GGCTCGTTGTTGGTACACTGGGGTCTCGTATCTCTTAGGTTCTGTGGGGATTAGGATGGACCGTCTCCCTTCGTTTCGGTACTCCTTGAATGCTCCGAGCCACCTTCTACCTACCAGACATGAGATGAACAGGGTTATGAGGGAGGATATTTACAGATAGTTTATTCACACCACTTGGGTTAACCCCTGCGAAGGTTTACGCCCAAAGATGGCTTTTTATGCAGAGCACTTCCTTGAACTAAGGGATGGGCTTATTGTCCGTCCTCAGTACGCTTTTTGCCATTGTATTCATGCTCTTCGTATTCCCCTTGGGCATTTCAGAGTGGGTTCCCATAGGCTTTGGATTGAGATTGTTCACCAGATGGATCAAATAGGCATGATTTGTCAGTTATGCAGCCTTTGGGAGGTCGAGACAAAAGAACACTTCATCTTTCGTTGCCCCATCTACTATGAGATCAAAGGGAGGTTCCACTGCGTTTTCAGGGAAGCCTAGACTCTCTCCGTCTTCTTCAGATATGAAGACCAGAGATGTGTGGCTCTATATATGCAAGAGGCCCTCAAGCTTCGTGACCTCACGATTTAGGGCCCCACTAGACCACAGTCTATCTATCTAACATATTACTTCCTTCTTTACAGTGCTACCTTTGGGGAGAGGCACTAAGTGGCAAACCGACATTAGCACAACTTCACACTCTAGATTAGTGCGGATCCGGGCGGCCATTCACAACTCCCTAGGATCTCATCGGCATATCCACTCCACTCCCATCCCCAGGAAACATACTAGATCCACTAGATCATTGCAATGAGCTACTCCCTTTAGACAACATTACATGGAACAACTTGGACACTCCACCTCCTCCACTTGTTATCCATTTGTTTTGAGATTCTTTTTGACGGCCTCTGATGTTAGGAGAGTTGGGCCCACTCCTTGATGGACCTTTCTCATTGCTTCTACTGATTCTTCTCTCATATTGTACTTTCCCACCTCTCCATTTGGTTGAGGTCATTGGCTGGGGGTTTTTGTTTGCTCCCTGTGATGTCTCCATTTCCACATCGTGAATAAACAGGTCTAGAAGACCTCTAGTCTATTCCCCATAGACTAAAAGAGCCCTTTTTGGGGAATATTATTGTATTAATTATTTATTGATTGTCGAAATAGTGATTTTTATGATAAGACAATTATTAATTAATTAATAGAATATTTAAAAAGTGGTTTTTACCACTAAAGTGCTTACATGAATTAATTATTAATTTATTTGCCTTAAAAAGAATTTTAATTACTATTTTACTTAATGCAATTAATCAATATATTATTCAAAAAGGAGATGTCGGCATGGGAGCTAAAGCAAGGAAAAAGAAAGTTGTTTTATCTTTCCAAAGTGGTTCAACCTCTTTGGAAGTTATAAATACATGACGAAGGCTATAACGGAGGATATGCTGAATTTTGATAATTTGTTCATGCTTGAAGAAAACTTATGGGATGCATGCCCAATAAAGATTCGCTATTGTTGGTGATTGATCAATCTAAAATGTGTCTTTTGACACCACCATTGCTAAAGGAGATCTTGTTCTTGTCCTAAGGAGGGGCAAATTGCTTTAGAGGGTTTATATGCAACTTTATGAGGGTTTCATGGTCTTTTCCTTCAATCTTGAGTTTGCTAATTTATTACGCTATTTTTGCAAGTGGAGCGAACCACTTGGGGAGTTTGGATCTAGGGTTTGAAGGCTTCAATTGATCTAAAATTTGTTTGCTATTTTTCTGATTATCTGTGTGAAGTTTTTGGATGATTTGTGAAGGGTTTGAAGGAGAAAAATTAAATAATAATTTGCAGAATTATTATTTAATTATTTGACAGGTTTTCAAAGGATTTCCACTTGTGGAAGGCAAGAATATTTTTTATAATTTTTTGCTATTTTTCCCAGCACTTTGGAAGTGGGGTGATTGACTTAGAAGGGCTATTTTGGCATTTTCTATGCCCAAATACGTCGCTGGATTTTTTTGGTATTTTTCGAAGGATTGTGGCTATTTTTGGTAGGGGTTTGAAAATGAATTTCACTCCGAACAACAGCTGTAATTTTGATAATAAATCTGAATTTTCTACCATTTTATTATGGTGTTTGAGTTTCAAAAAACAAGTTAAAAAGGTACTTATTTGTGCAAATTAAATTTTGAATTTTTCCTGCACATTTTTAGTTATTTTGAAATAAGTTGTCGGCTGGATTTTACCCATAAAACCCTATCATTTTGGCGCCTAGGGTTTCTAAAGTTCATTAAGGGTTTTGAGAGCTTGTTTTGCAATCTAGGGTTTGTTGATTACATTTTCAGATTTGTGAATTTTGGAGAAAACCCCTTTTGCATTAATTCATCCCATTTGGGGAGATTACACTCCTGCTCTTTGTTGCACTGTTTCTCTTTCTGCTTTGTGTTCTCCGTGGGAAACCATTTGGTTTTCCCGCTTTGCTTTGTCACCTTTTGTAATCTTGCAATCCCTTTGACCAACTTTTGTGGTCATTTATCGGACATTAATATATTTATTCTATCTTTGATGTCATTTGTAGGCCTCACAATACCTGTGTCATTGAAGAATTTACATTGAAGGGCGCTAACTTCATTATTCTTTTGAATATCATGGAATGCCTTAAGAGTGGCATTCGATATTTCAATTCTCTACTTGATTCCTTCAAAGTTCAAACTATTCATAGGAATCATCATCTTTAACTTTGTCCAACACCTTCTCATAAGCCAACAAATTCACATCGTCTTTGACAATTCATTTAGGTCATCAATCATGTTAGATTAGATGACTAACTTCTCGTATATTTGGTTATTACCATCCACCCTGATGTGCTCAGTGGAGATCTCAAACATTTTCGATACTTTATCAATATATTTCAATCACTGAAGCAACTACTGTTCTACTCCAGTCTTGGGTGTTTTGCCAATACTACTAAGTTCACTAGTTTGTGGGATGGCATTGATATCTAACCCTAGAATTTGCAAAGAAACATGAATTGGAATGATTGGAGTCCCCACAAGACTAATTAGATGATTGATATACAATGAGAGCTCATGGATTGTGTCCTTCAACTCATCTTTCAATTCTTCATCTTCTTCCATTCTTTTCATTACTTGATCTGCGACTTCCCTCAAATCATGTATATCACCTTAGTGAGTGGGATTTCTCATCGGCACTCTTTGAAGATTATAATCTTCCATTGGCATAACCTCCCTACTTTTATCCCCACTTGGGGTGGCCACTTTGAGGAATTGAGAGCTTGAAGCATCGGCAACAATTCTCGAGGTGGTTTTTGCCTTCTTAGGTGAAAATGCTTGCAAGAGTGTAATCACCGCATCAGAATTAGGAGCAGTGGCCTTGAAAACTCTTTTCTTCATATTTATCATATTCTCCACCCATTCAAGAGTTCCACCATGTAATGTCCTCTTTTCTAGCTCTCATTGTATGGTGTTGTTATTAGCCTATTTCTCTTTGGTTCCGTAGGCTAATCAGGGCTTTTATGGAATCTTGAGGATTTTTGGCCTAGGTAATTTTCGTTGCGGGTCAATCCGGGGCGTTTGGAGGCAATTTGGTATACTTACTATTTTTAGTAAGTCATTAATGCTATTAATAGTAATTCATCTGGTGGGCCGTGATCTCCAGTGTCAGTGCCTTTTCAATGGAAAATTGGTTATTATCGTCAGATGATTTCAACTCCATTGGTTTAATTCATCTCCGCATTAATAAAGTTTAAATTATAAAGTTAAATTCAATTATTTAATTTTATTAATGTGAGTCAAGTTAAGTGGGAAATGAATAGTAAAAGGGGCCCCTTGTTTTAAAATACACGAGACATCAAAAAAGGCAAAAGGGAAGTTATGTTTTATCCCACATTGGTTAAAAGTATGAGTGAGCTCTTATGAGAAGTTTATAAAAGTGTTGCAACGACTCACTTTCAGCTATTCTTGGTTTATGCTTGGTTATTATTTTCTCTTAGAGAATTTTGGGAAGCTTTGGCTTTCAGCAGGTTTGAGGACAGAAACCCTCGAGCTTGGAGGTAGTGGACGGAAACCCATTGTCTGTTGGAGATATCATTTGAGTGTCTCACTTTGTGCTTCAAATTCATACTTCTGGTTATCCAATCCGACTATAAGTTCTGTGGCTACGATTGAATATTTCTGCAGTTATTCTACTGAAGATTTGAAAGCAATATTCCTATATAATTTCAGATTCTTGTTCTAAAACTGTTATAATATGTTTTACATTGAAATTTGCTTTCAAGTTATTGGTTGAATAAAAATTAGTTCATGCAAATGGTTTGTTTAAATTTTCTGTGGAACATTTGGAAAAATTGGGGCAAATATCGATAGGGGATGTTACACATCACCTCCCACATTGCTGACTTGAGTATCTTACTCAGAAGAAGTTCTGGTTTGTTGACGGGGAGGCATGAGAGTTTGCACATGTGAGGGAGAAGGTCGAGAAGGAGCTTTGAAAGAATAAACAACAAGATCTTTGCAAATAATGTTGATGCATAAATAAATGAAACCAATAAAATACAAGACACAAATTTTTAAGTGAGGAAACCAAGTTAATGGAAGAAAACCCTACATGTATGAACAACGAAGGCTTATAAATACTATTCTCTGTATTTCAATCTTTATGAAGATCGTAGAAGAACTAAGAGAATATAAAAGAAGAACAAGTTTCAATTGTGTAGAGAGGAGAGAAGAGAACTCTATAAATAAAGTGAAGAAGCCAAAAGGAGTTACAAAGAAACTCCATCATTACTTCGGCCAACCTTTTTAGTGTATGCCTAGTGTCCTTAGTCTGCATGAGGTGAGGGAGAAGTGTTTACCAAGTGTTATGGGAGTTACATATGATATGAAACTATAAGATTTCCTTCAAAAAGGACAAAAGAGGCTAGACACCTCACATATTCCCTTAATAAATGAATTAAAAAATTCAAATGGGAATCAACCTACATACACCTAAATTGCCCTTAAGATTATAAATTAACCCAAATAAAAGGTAATCATGACACTCCCTCTTAGACTTTATTTGGGGGTTACAAACAAACCTAAACAAGGGAGGCATAATTACTTAGTACTCCTCCTTGATGATAACTTTCTTGAATCCTAGCTTTTTACAAAAGATTACGACTTTTTCTTTACATAATGGCTTAGTAAAAATATTAGCCACTTGCTCTTGAGTAGGACAAAAACAATGAAGAATCTGATTATCTTCAAGAAGTTCGCGTTTGAAATGATGTTGAATTTCAGTGTGCTTTGACCTTGTATGGAAAACTTGATTCTTTGCTAAGGCAATGGCACCTTGGTTGTCACCAAAAATTAGAGTACGAGAAGTTTGAGGATGGCCCAAATTTACAAGAAGTCTTCTAAGCCAAAGGGCTTCCTTGGCAGCATGATTACATCCTTTATGCTTAGCTTCTGTGGAAGAGAATGAAACAATTTTTTGCTTCTTGCTGTTGCATGAAATGGTGTTAGATTCTAATGAAAAACAATAGCCACACATGGATCTACGATCATTTGGATCACCACCCCAATCTATATAATGAAGAATTCTTTTAGCAATTTTAAAATGAACAATTTGTGGTTTTGACATAAAACGAGAAACCAACCTAACAAAAAAAGCAATGTCAGGATGAGTATGAGTTAGATAACTTAAACTTCCACTTAATAGCCTATATAAAGTAGGACTGTAGGATCAATAGTTTTAGTTTCGATATCATTAAGCGATTTTACACCAAGTTCACAAAGAGTAGCAATGGGTTTGCAACCAAGCATATTGAATTTAACTAACAAGTCATATGCATACTTGGATTGAAACATTGAAATGCCATCTTTTTCTTGTCAAACTTGCATGCCTAAGAAATAACATGAAATACCTAAACTTGTCATTTCAAAGGTTTTCTTTAAAACATAGTTAGTAGAAGAAACCAATGAACTATTACTACTAGTAATTATCAAATCATCAACATATAAGACTAGGATAATTATGCCATCAGGGGTATTTTTGACAAAGATTAGGACATTGTAGCTATGAGCAAAACCTTGATCTACAAAAGATCTATAGATTTTGGAGTACCATTGTCTAGGTAATTTTGTTTAAACCATAAATAGTTTTTTTAATTTGCAAACAAGATGCTCATTTTCTTGCTTAATAAAACCACGAGGTTGAGACATGAGTTTCTTCATGCAAATTACCATTCAAAAATGCACTCTTAACATCCGTTAGATAAACAGGGCAACGCATATGAGCAACTAGAGATAAAATAATTTTAGTTGCAGGCATTTTAGCTATAGGAACAAAGGTTTCATTATAATCAATTCCTTCAACTTGAAAAAAGCCTCTAGCTAGTAATCTAACTTTATATTGTCTTCTCGATTATCAGAAGTAAAGGCAGTTTTGAATAACCATTTACCACTAACCAGATTTTTACCTTTAAGAAGAGGGATTGAGTCAAGTTTGATTAGAGATTAATGAGTTGTATTCATAGGTTTTTCCCATTAAGGGTGACCTTGGGCTTGTTAAGTGTTTGAGAATCATTGTTATTTATAAGTTTAGACATCAAAGCATGGCTACAAAATTGTTTCCTAGTTCTTGAGAATCTTTAACATCTGTATCAACTCTAGATTCTTCTATAGTTGTCTTTGCCTACTTAGGCATGGTCTTAGGTGGAGCAAGACTAGAAGATTGAGTAGATACACTAGGAGTATCAACACTACCATGCATAACATCTACATGATTACCACTTGAATCGAAAGGAAAAGAAGTAGAAACAATATCAAAAGAATTCGAATTAGTAGAACAATCAAACACCATTTTCAACAATTCTAACATATTTTTTAATCTTGATTTTTTTAGTTTGAGGATCATAAACTTTATGTAAAAACTTTTCTTCTTCCGACTTTGAAACTTTTATTTTTGGTTTTTGTGTTTTGCAATTTTTTTGTATTTTCAAGGGTTTTATGCTTTTTTTTGGGTTTTTTGCAAATAATGAAACTAAATGCAAGATACAGAATGAAATACCATAACAAATAAAATACAGCTCCTCACTATAATACTTTATGGATTAACTTCAGTAAAAAAACTAAATACAAGCATACCCGGAAAAATATAGAAGTATTACTATGGCTGATATGAGTTGCAGTGAAAAAGCACAACACATAGAAGTTCGATCCACACCCAATATGATGCCTTTTCACTCGAATTCGCTGTAGCTGGGATAAACAAAGCTAGGCACCTCCTAGTATTTTTTTGGATTTTTCTGATGACTTCTGGTCAAAGTCGACCCTCTTACTGCAAATGAATGGCTGCAAAAAGCAAATCAAACCCTCTGGAATTTGTGCCAATGTTTGCCCAACTCTCTTCTCCAAACGTGAACCTTCTGAATGATATATTATTTCTCTCAAAACCATCTGATTTTCTCCACTGCTAAGCTCAAATGGAACTTCTATATGAAGCTCTCCCAAAAGCCAAATTCAATGGATATTTCACCACCTCAAATGGCTGCACACTGAAGAATGAATCGCTCTCCAAGGCTCAAAGAAGACTGAAACCCTTGGCTTCCTTCTTTTAGACAATTTTCACCAAAATCCCTGCTCAATAGAATGAATACCACAAACTTCAATGAAAAATATATATCTCTCCAAGAGGGAATCGATTTCTCCCAAAAAGCACCATTAATAACATTAGATGTTATTACATTGCATTCTTTTAACATTTCGCTAAATACATCAAAGTTGGCGCCCAATAATTAATTGCCTCAACTAGTCCCCTCCTCATGACGCCTAGACCCCCAATTATTAAGTTTAAGTAATAACTTAATAATATCACCTTTTAATTTATTAATGTTATTTGAGCTAAATAAACATTAATAACTCCTTAAATACACAATATCTCATCACGCCATCTGAATTGGGGGCTAAGTTGATGAATTTCCATACGACCACATGCCTTACTAAAAATAGTAAGGGTCTCTCTCTATCAACTTCTGACTTATTATAAATAGTAAGTAGAGCATACGGAGTCCTGGAAACCTCAAATGAAAGCCAAGACTGGAAACCGCTGAACTCTGGAGACGATACAAGCCTCAGAAGATCCTCTATCCAACTTATTAGCCTACAAGGGTTAGAATGATAGGCTAATCTCACTGATGACTGATGACTAACTTGGAGGGGACATTACACTCTACAAGCTTGAGATTTCTCATCATAACCAACAAAGATATGAGCGTTTGATTTCCAATCTAAATTATGTTTTTCTTTAGGAATATAAACAAAAATTTCACAACAAAAGACACACAAATGCTTTAAATTATGTTTTCTACCTCTCCAAGCTTTTTTAGGGGTAATGTTTAAGAAAACTTTAGTGGGAGTCCTATTAATGATATAAAAAATACAATTCGTAGCTTCAACGCAAAACTTATAATGCTTATTTTTAGCATGCAACATACACCTAACCATTTCAATAATAGTCTTATGTTTATATTCAACAACACCATTTTGCTCAGGTGTGTAAAAATTAATCTTTTCATATTTAATACCATGTTGCTTACATTATGTAAGAAAATCTGAATTGATATATTTAGTACCATTATAAATACATAAGATATGCAAAGAACAACTATATTGTTTTCTAACAAAGACATGAAATTCAATGAACACATCCAAAACTTGATCTTTAGATTTCAAAATTTACATTTTAACTTGCCTAGTGCAATCATCTACAAAAGTTAGAGCATATTTAACACCATTAATTGGAGTTTGCATTGCACCTAAAAGATCACTATGAACAAGATGTAAGTTTTCAATTGCATGCCAAGGGCTGTATTTAGGAAAAAGATTCTATATGAATTTTACTAGCCATACATCCACTGCAAACATAAATAATAGCATGAATTTTGGGCAAGCTACACATCATGTGTCATTTATACTCGAGTGCAATGCTTTGGTAATTGATATGACCTAATATTTCATGCCATAGGCTACTATCAACAAAATCAACTAGAGCATGACTAGAATTGGAGCAAGAGAATTCGGTAAATTTAAACAAAGCATCTTTATCTAAACAAGTGGTATAGACAACTTTAAAATCTTGCTTGGTTGATTTAACATAACAAGTATTTTAAAAATATTATACTTTATAATAATTGAGGAGCAAAAACAAATTTAACTTTAAATCAGGGATGAGCAAAACATCATGTAATTCACTATCAGGTATACTAATAGTACCAATTATTTCTACATTATATGAAACATGATTTGCAAGACTATTAAAATGATTTTGTTCTAAAGAAATAAATAAATCAGCATTAAACAACATTAAATGGCATATGTTTAGTAGCACCATAAATAGTAATCCATTCAACAAGAGAAGAAACATGCAAAGCACAAATAAAAGTAGCCCTAGTATTAGACTTTTGATGTTTTTGAATGCTGTTACTAACACTAGCACGAGTCTTTGTTTTTAGCTTACCAGTTCTAATGTGTCTTTTTTTTCGAAAGCATTGTTCTTCATCATGATTGTCCCTATCAGGATAATTACATTCAAACTTTCTCTTTGGATTTGAGTTAGACTTGTTTTCTTTTTTGCCATTTGTATTGTGAGACTTAGAATGATCTTTATTATTCTTGTGTTGGTGTTTAGATACAAATGCATGTGCATTTGTCTTAAGACAACCAAACTGAAGTAACTTTTGTTCTTCATGATGCAGCAAATTACAAAACAAATCAAATGTCAACTGAGTTGTTAAAGTAGGAATAGCTTGTTGAGAATGAATATCCATATTACATTGTTGATAAGGTGTGGGTAAACACTTTCATAATAGTATGAATTAAATTCAAATTCGAAAGTTTAATGCCGAAACTAGTCAATTGCGACTTTAAGGAATGATATTTTGTTAAAAAATCATCCATCGTTTTAAAATCAATATGCCTTAAATCTGAAAGTTGATCTTGAAGTTGAATTTTCATAGATGCATTCATAGCATCATAAACAAATTAAAGTTTTTGACTAAGCACTAGAAGCAGTGATACAACCGTCAATGCGAACATAAAGTTTGGGTGACATTGCAATTCCAATAAAACCTAGTACCTCTTCATTTTTAACTTGTTACTTTTCCTTAGATTTGGTAGACTTTTTCATTGAGTATAGTTTCTTTGCTTTTTACGATTTGAATTTAGTGCTTAAAGGTAAAGATGTATTGCATGTGAAATTTTAACATATGACAATTTAAAGAAATGAGTTTACAATGGGCAACAATTGAGTCATGATGCCTCAAATACTCAAAATACCAATGAAAACACAAAAAATACAATAATACCTATACAAATTAAAAAAATAAAACAACAATACCCAAAAGATATGTTAAAAAATTAAGTTTGATACACTTAAAATTAAAAGAAATGCTTTAAAAAAATTAATAAGTAAAACACCTTTTTTTTAAAGGATAAAAACTCTAAATAAGACCAAAATAAGGAGTGCAACTATCACGCATTAAACAACCAATTAGATATGCGTGAGTTGGTTAAGTGGCTTGATTGTCTCAAGCACCACCGAGGTTCAAATTTATGGCAAGGCATATGAGGCCGGTTGTGGCCGTTGGTTGTATTCTCGGGCTCGTTAATGGTTGTTGGATATTTTTGAGGTAGCTGGTAATATATGGTATACACGTGGTATTACATGGGGATTTGGGCCCTCGATTGTGTCCCTGCCCTGTTCAAGCTTCGGTCAAAAGCCTCATCTATCCAAAAAAAAAAAAAAAAAAAAAACTACCACACATTAAATTGAGTGGCCAAGAAATATATGAAGAGCCATGATTTTTATTTTATTTTATTTTTCTAATTTTTTAAATAGAAGAAGAGAAAAGAAGAAACCTTACAAAAACATATGCAACTTCTTTTTGCCAAGAAAAACCACTAAGCCCCCCACGTCCTCACCGCCCCCTCCCAAAAAAAAGAAAAGAAATAAAGCTAACTTTCTATGCCTTGCCTCATAATATATTCTCTTCTATTTTTTTTTTAAAAAATTAATGTATTTCTTTCATTTTTTGAAAAACAATAGTTCAAATCAATGAAAGATTAAAACCCCTAAACAAATGTTGCCTTTTTGGCTATTGAGGGAAGAGAAAAAAAAAAAAAAAATCATCAAAAAGTAAACAAATGTAAATGAATGGTTTAAGAAAAAAAACTGTGGCACTCATGCATAAAGCGTAAGAATGAAAAAAGATGTTACATTGAAAAAACGTTGCTGCAATGCAGCACTTAAAATAAAGACAAAAGCTTTACATGAATAAATGCGTATGCATAGAGTTTCCCATGAAACAAGATAAGACAACAAAAAAATTATTGGCATAAAGAAGCGTACTATGATAGATGTACAAGGCACAAATTGTTATAAAAACTATGAACGGATGGAGTAAAAAGACCAACAATGGGTGAAAGAAAACTAGAACAGCAATGAAGCAGATTTAAAATATGCAGCAAAAAACCAAAGGAAGTTTGAGGAAACAAGGAACCTAGCAAGATAGTGCGCAAAAGAAATTTGTTGCTTGAGTTAAATAGATGCAAAGATATATTATCCTTGAAATGAAAAATGCACAAACAGAAATTTTTGAGCAAAATGTGTAGTGATCTTTTCTTGTTTGAGTGCAAAAACGGTTAACAAACCAATTTAAAAAGCATACCTCAGAATGAGGATTTTAACAGGTTTTTAAAAGTTGCTAGATAGCTTCTGTATAGTGGGCCAAATCCTGCAAAATAAAATTAGATTGCAAGACAAACAACAAATGGAAAACTGTATTGGGGTAGGAAAAATGATAAATTGATCAAAGGCACAATAGTTTGCAAGGGTGTTAGCCCTTGGGAAAAAAAAAGTGTCAAAAAAACAAGATTTATCTTGTTTCTCCACCCAAATACCTGCATGCTCTTATATTTCAGTGTAAGTAATCATCTGCTCTGATTCCATGAAAGAATGACCTGATCTTTGCAAATAATGTTGGAGTATAAATAAATGAATGCACATAAAGATTCAACATCACTTCAAAGTTAGCCAAACTTTGAAAATGTGAGACACACATTGTTAAGTGGGGAAACGAAATTAATGGAAGAAAACCCCACTGTGTTAAGAAGTAAGGCTTACAAACACTATTATTTGGATTACAATCTTTATTAATGGAGTAGAAGAAATAAGAGAAATGAAATGAAGAACAAGCTTCGAGTGTGTAGAGAGGAGAGGAGAGAGCTCTATAAATAGAGTGAAGAAGCCAAAATGAGTTACAAAGAAACTTTATCATTACCTTGGCCAATCTTCTTAGTGTGTTCCTAGTGTCCCTAGTCCCCATAAGGTGAGGAGAAAGTCTGTGCCAAGTGTTACATGACAAGAAACTCTAAGATTCCCTTCAAAAGGGGCAAAAGAGGTGAGACACCTCACATATTCCTTTAATATTTGTATTAAAAAATTCATCTGAGAATAAACCTACACACATCTAAATTACCCTTATCATTATAAATTAATTGAAATAAAGGGTAGTCTTAACAAGCTTGAACAAAAACAGAGGGAGATGGAGGAGGTGACAAAGGTGATTAGTGAGCAGTCGGTGTAGATTTGGGAATTTGGGGAGCAAAAGACGTGACCGTAACTATGGTCAGAAGCAATAAATTGCTGCATGGTATATTCTTACGTTACCGGATTCTTCACCCCAAGGGGGCTGATTCTGATACTATGCATACCGGATACTAGTACCAATCCAATACTCTTTAGGATATGGACCAGGTATTTTGATGTTCCTCCAAGGATGTACCTAGGTGTACCCAACCTTGCCAGCCAATACCCAGGCCATACATGGAGAGAACCCGCCGTCAATAATGATTTTTGTAATTTTTTTAATTTAAATTTTAAAAAAGTCAGAGGACTTTAGAAAATAATTAAAAAAACCCCTAAAAGTCACTCTCACATTCATTTTATTAAAAATGAACAAAAAACAACTTACCTCTCATTGCATACATATAGTTATCTCTCATTGCAGATTTGCTCCCTCAGCTTCATTTTTTTAATTGCTTAGGGCTAAAACTCCATTCTTTTGCTAATCATACCCCTCTACATTTTTTCGATTGCTTGTGGTTCTAATGATTGATGCTCTCGATGAAGAGCAATATGAATATGTTGATTTATCTTGATGTTTTTGTATACATTTGCACTCAGTACTTGCTCTAAGTTTGGCCAATGAATATCATGACATTTAGCATTGGATTATCATTAGTGTTTTCAATTGTTTTGTGGTTATTTAACTTATTTTGTCTACTCTGCATATCATGTGGTTAATTTTGTTTAGTTGGCTATATTTTTTAATATGTTATATATTTTTTTTATCGACGTACTCAAGCTGTACCAGTAAAAAAAAATCGTTGTATCGGTGTTCTCAAACCTCGTACCAGTATTTATACCTAGATTGTCTACTTAAGCATTATCAATCAAAAATTATGTATCAAGAGGGGAAGGAGACACATGAGAAGGAAATAAAGAATTTGCCTTACCAGCGAGAAGAATCTGCGCACACAAACTTCGGAAATGGAAATGAAGATCAACGAGATGAACACTTCATGTGAGTGAACACTCCAAATCACTCCACGAAAATCCAATTACTCACCTTCAAACGGAGGGGAATCATGAAAATGAAAGTGAGAGAGGGAATGAGCAAAGGGAGATCAAATAAAATGAATGAGAATGGAGGGATGGATTAGGAAATTTATAGGGCCGAGGGGAGCGGGAAATCCAACTGATGTCATTAATGCTTAACACTTTTCGGAGGGAAAAAACGTTCACTGGGTGATATCAGGAGTTTTGGGAGTGTCAGGCTCCTTTCATGTTGTATACAGTGTATCCAACCTCTGTATTGTCCTCTTCCTTTTTGATCACTCAATTCAATCAAGGAAATCGAGGTTTGTTGACTAACTTCATAGTGAGCTGAAGTGTAAGTGAAGTATGCAAAGTACGAGCCTTTTTGCTTAGTATAATAAGTCGGGAAAATCAGGATTTGATTACAAGATGGGTCAATGAGTGATCTTGTAATCAAAATTTGAAAAGTCTGACCCAAGTTTTGTTAAATAGAAGAAATTTGGGAACTTGGAGTTTGGTTACAAGCCGGCTCAATGAGTGAACTTGTAATCAAAGTCTGATTTCTCCAATTTGCTGTAAAGAAAGAAAGAAAGAAATTGTATTAATGTCCACAGATAACCAAAAGTAGTTCAATGTGACTTGAGGATACAACAGTTAACAATAGAAAGCTCTAGGAAGAGAGAATCCTAGAAGCTAAATAAAGGAATAGAAGTATATAAGACAAAATTGGAGTTTATTTACAAGTCGACTTAACAAGCCAAAGTGTAACCAGAGTCTGAAAATCTTGATATTCCTGATAGGCAAAAATTTAAAGGCCAAAAATTGAGGTCACGAAGGCAAAACTACAATTTGTAAAACTAATACAAAAACTGCAAATTTTCCAACTTTAAACGCATGATTAAGTTTGATTGGGAAGCCGGGGTTGGCAGGGTTTGAGTATGCATAAAACGTATAGAAAATCCGATTTCTCCGATGTTGGCCAAAACAAATAAATTACTTGAGGGAACTTGCTCAAAAAGGTTTTTTTGAAAGTTTTGATATGTGGGATACAATATTTTGTAAATTTTCAAGTCAAATTGAGGACAACATGATTGCAGCCTTTTATTTTGATTTGGCTTGAATACTATTTTGCATTTAAAGGCTACTCCCTAAGGTGCGAAGTAACTATTGGAACTTAAAATGTTTAGCTATCTTAGAAAAGTTGAAAGTGATGATGAACTTAGATGAGTCATGCTTGAAAGAATACAACATTATTGTCACATAAGCCTTGCAATTTTGTCTTCTTAATCTCTTAGGGTGTGGATGGGAGGTAGGAGGATGAAGATTTTTTGGCATACTCTTCTCTTGAGGAAAAATACAGTGTCTGACATCACCCTAGAAGCATGGGTCTCCTATGCTAGTTCCCTCTATGATGTTCTTGTCCATCTTGCTGCCACCACTCCCACTCCTCAACCATCCTCCCTTGTTTTCTCCACTTTTTCTGTCAAGAGAGTTGTTTTGAAATTGTACACCAACAAATCAGCTTATTGTGAAGGTCTCAAAGCTAAGTTCATCAAATATGGTGTGGATTTCATTGCCTTCCCCCTTGCCATGCTCTTGAATAAGGTGGTGTATTCAAGTTTCCCTCAATCATGATCCCATCACATTATTCATCCTATTCATAAGTCCGAAGGTCCCTTTATCCCTAGTAATTATAGGCACAAGACCATTATGATAGGGCATAAATTTGCCAAAATTTATGCCTAGTGTTAGACATGCAATTGTTAGAGAACTTGGAAAGGAATAATATCAGAGTTAGGGGGGGTAGGCTGGACTTTAGAAGGGGTATCGGATTGTTAGCCACATCTTCACACTTTGGGCTATTATTGAAGAAGCTCGCTACAGGTCTTCCAGAGTCTTTTGTTGTATTGTTGACTTCAAAAAAAGCCTTTGACTCAGTTTTGAGATACATGCTTTCCAAGAAGTTGAGAGATATTGGTATTCCAAACTCTTTGATTACTGCCACTCGGAGGCTTTATGAGATAGTTCTTGGGTAGTTTCGTACTTCACACGTTTTTTCTGACTTTGTGATGAGTACCATTGGGGTCGAGCAAGGATGTCGTCTCTCACCAATACCATTTAGCCTCTACATTGATGAATTGGAGAAGTTTCTTTAGCAACATACCCATATGGATGATGGTTGTCTTTTACATGATGTGCTTATAGCTATCCTTCTTTTTGCCAACGTTGTTGTCCTCCTCTCACACTTTGTCGAGGGATTACAACGGTAACTTGATGCCCTTGCTCATTTTGCGAACTCTGATAGTATGTGGTCCACCTTAGTAAAACTAGTGTCATGTGTTGGCAATTTGAGCAAGGAGACAGTTAACAGTTTGAATATCATGATCCAAAAAGCAGTTTGAGGACTAAAGAATTGTCATTCCTATCTAAGGCAGCATGGAATTGTCATTGATGTCAAAGGTTGATGTCATTGATGTCATTGAGATTGAAAATGATCATGCATTAATTTCAAAGGTTGAGTTGAGCAGACTTGTGGAGTAAATTGGGTTTTTGAAGTGCTCTTATTAAATAAGTAACGCAGTCTCGAAACTCCGAACTGGTCTAATAAAGTTGGTCGGGTTTATGGAACGATTTTACTTCTTTCATGCTTATATGTAAAGCAAAGTCGAAAACCCGAAGTGGTCTAGAGGAGTTGTTCAAGGTTCTGAAGTGACTTTACTTGGTCGGGATTCTGGAATGACTTTACTTCTTAATGTTTTATAAGTCAAGCAATGTTAAGAACCCGAGTTGGTCTAAGAGGAGTTTATCGGGTTTCCAGGATAGCTTTACTTTTTCCATTTTCATAAGCTAAGCAATGTGGGAAACCCAAAAGGGTCCAACCAAGAGGAGATCGGGGATTTGCAAGCACGTTACTTCCTTATATTAATAAGCTAAGGTAAAAACTTGAAAGGGTCTAGACAAAGTATTCGGGATTTTGAAGAGGGACTGCTTCTCTCAAGTTGATAAGTCAAGTAATGTCAAAAACCCGAAAGGGTCTAGAAGAGGCAATCAGGATTTCTGAGTGTCTTAACTTCTCTTACGTACATAAGTCAAGAAGGATGGAAAACCCAAAATAGTCTTGAAGAATTCCTTCAGAGGAATTCTTTTAGAAAAAGTGACAAGGACAATTCTTTCAGAAAAATTGTCAAGTCCTTTTCGGAAAATTGCCCCTTAACAAAAATCCGAAAGGGTACATTCAAAAAGTCCGAAGGGTATCTTTTGAACGTTCCGAAGGGCAAGTGGACCTTTTCAAAAAGTCTGAAGGGTATCTTTTGAATGTTGCAAAGGGCTGTGGACCTTTTCAGAAAGTCCGAAGGGTATCTTTTGAATGTTGCAAAGGGTATGTGGATACTTGCAGAAAAGCTGAAGGGTAGATTACAAAAATCCGAAGGGTATGAGGACCGTTGGAAGATTTCCGAAGGGCACTTCCGAATAGAAGCCAATGACGAATTCTTTCGGAGAAATTGGAGGACACTTCAAGATGAAATGGACCCGGACAAAAAGTTTGTGGAAATTGTCCCAAAGACAAAGGCCCACAACAATTTGTATAAAGGAACCTTCCAAAGGATTAAAGCAAGGATAAAAGACGAGCAAGTCTACAAGGATCAATGTTGCAAGGAGCGTTACAAGAATGCCGAAGAAAATAAGATCACGCTAACACGCTGAAGTTTAACGACACAATAGAAAGGGTAAAGATTGAGCATATTGAGGACAATCGAAAGGAGCGAAAGCGAACCCGTAATATATAAAGCAACGAGATGTGAAGATGGAAGAAAAGAAGCTCGATGGTTAATGACAAAGCAAGAATTAAAATACATGCTGTTTTAATAATCAACGATTCACACTTGATTGGTGCATTAGATCCAATGGTTCGAAGCAAAGCCAGATTACCCTCTGAGTGTACCTGAATTTGACAAGTGTCAAGAGGTCATAAGGAAAGATCCAAAAAAGAAAAGAATGTGATCTTGGCGCGACGAAAGAATTAAAAATCCTGCATTTAATGTGTTCTCTCTGTAAAGGAATAGGGAGAATTGGTGATGAACTTGATATATCTTCACGAAGCTCGAGATTAATCAATCTAATTGATCAAGGAAGTGGTGCAGTTAAGAACAATAGAAGTGCAGATGCCAAAGATAGTAAAAAAATTTGAACGTTGTCGTTTGAAGCATGAATCGAGACATGAAGTCAAAGTCACATTGAATGCAGATCAGAAGCTTGAACCGTTTAAGAGCAGTTGAAGTGTGAACACCTTACAGATAGAAAAGCCTAAGATGCATTTGTCTATATATGCTACGAACAGAACATTTGAAAGCATCTTTTGCTGCTGCGGCTATAATAATTAGAGTGTTAACTCAAAAATTGTCGAGTGAGGACATAGACAACGTAAAAAAGCAAAGCAAATAAGGTGTGTCAAAATAGAAGATATCTAGACACAAAGAGAAAGAGGGAAAAAAGACGAGAAGGCACATAGTGTGAAGGTGCAGTTACAAACTAGACTTGTAATAGAGAAATTGAATAGGATTCATTTTGAATCTCTTTTGTATTCTAAAGTTGCCATTTCATATCTCTGTTAGGTTGATGCCATCAGAAAAAAACTGAGTTGGTGCTCAGTTAGGAAGTTGGTGCTTCCTTAGAGTGGGTGCTGATGAATGTAACCAGTGAGGTTTGTCTGTGAAACGTCTTTTTTGTGAGGTTGGATTAGAACAGTAGATTCTAGCATCTTTTTTCATCGTGGTTTTTTCTTTTGGGTTTTCACGTAAAAATTTGATGTTGAGTATTTTTGTCAACCTGGAGTTGCACCCTGATCGAAGACGTGTTGAAATGGCTAATCCTCGCTCTAGTTGAAACAATGGGATCTTCTCACGAGGGTGGGTACCCCAATGATGAGAACCTTTAGAGAACGTTGGTTCCTGTAAGATGTATCAATGAGGATTTCAACTTCTATGCTACAAACTGCTTGGGGAAAAGGGGAAAAAGAACTTGAAAGGAAATCCTAGCTAAAACGGTGATACACCTAATCTGTTTGATCCATCCAAATCGAGCTTCTATGAACACTGATTCAGACAAGGAAGAGGCAGAACTTCAACTCCAATTGATCAATACACATAAGTATTTCACGAAAAGGTTATGTTTAATGATCTAAGCTTGAGGAAAACGTAGAAATAGGCCTGATGAAAGGCACTAAACAACCACTAATATCCACTGTAAACTCAACAAAAGACATTCAAACACAGAACGTGACCTGCATAAATGACCAGCTAGTAACTAGGTATGAATCCAGATTTGACAAGGAAGAAAGAAAAACTATCACTTAGGCAAATCAATGACAAAAGTACACTATATCAGCTGCTGGAAATTGCAAAAACACAGTCCTCTTCTTATTGATTCTGAAAAAGGTTACAACACAATCTTTGTAAGAAATTTTGTTGCCGAAAGAGGGATGATTTTTACAAGGCTGAAAAGCCATTAATATAGAAAACTTACAAGAGTCAAGTGGTGGCGCTGAAAATAGAAAAGGAGACAACTCTTTCATTAATCCAAGTCCAATTTGCGTTGCATGAGCCTTCCAAATTTGTCTTTTCTATGTCTTTTGTCTTGCATGAAGACTGCTTGGCATGGAAATGGACGGTGGCTAATTTTGACAAGTCAGACTCTTATCATGCAAAATGCTACGTCCACCTCCAAATATGGGCTTCTTCTTGCGCTATTTGATCGTTTGAAGAGCCGAGATAAACAAGAACATGCATGAAATCTACGCCATGCTAAAATTAGAATTCCAATTGAAACATTGGAAGTTGAGTTGGAACGTTTGAAAGCACGAGTTGATCGGAGATGAGCTTGACTTTAAAAACTAGTCAACTGTAGGTTTGACCAGTCAATTGAAAATAGTCTTTGGTTGCATGGATTCTACTTTTATTTTGGTCTGCCTGTGTCTATTTTCTGTCCAAGTCCAATTATTCTCTCGGAATTTTGTCTTGCCTTTGTTTTTCTTATTATTTCCTTTCGGAATTCTGTTGGCTTCTCTTTCGGATTTTTTCCTTTCCTGTGGACTTATTTTTTGGCTTTACCTTGGCTGCATTTCTTTCAGAATTCTTGTTGACCTCTCTTTGGATTTCCTACGGACTATCTTCTATTGACTCATCTTTTTCCTATTGACTTCTCTTTTTCCTACGGACTTTATGTTCACCCCCTATTTCTTTTAGGATTCTTTGCTGTCTCATTTCCTCGAACTTTTTGTCTTTACCTCTGTTTTGTTCCTATTTCTTTTGGAATTCTCATTTCCTGCCCTTCGGAATTTCAGGTTATCTCCCATGGCTTTGTCATTTCCTTTTGTGCGGATTTCTTGTCAAGCCCCTCGGATTATTATGTTTGCAATTTTTCCGAAGGAATCCTTCAGACAAAAAGTTCGAAGGAATTCCTTAGGACTTTTTGTCCGAAGGATGTCCTCCCACAAACTTCCTTTTGCCTTTGCTTATATTTTCTTCGGGTTTTATGTCTTTCAATTTCCTTCGGACTTTTATCTTTAAGACACCCGGGTTTTTTGGAGGGCATCCATGTTTTTTGGAAACGTCCCTTTCAACCTTGAAGTGAACTATCCCGAAGGGGAAGTGCCCTTCGGGATTTTTGAAATTGCCCTTAGGAAGCTCTAAAATGGCCCTTCAAACATTTAAACCGGGTTTTTTGTAGGACACTCGGACTTTTTGTAAGGCACTCGCGCTTTTTGGAGGTTCCTTTCGAAGGGTACATTGCCTGTAGTGTCCCCTTCTCAAATCTGATCTCACAGTGTCCGTTGGCCTAGTTTTGGAAATCCGTAGGCTATTCGGAAGGTGCAAATTAGGGTTTCCTATTTTTTAGGATGTCCTTGCTCGGAGTTTTGATGGCGGATTTTTTCTGGGTTTTTCGAGAGCTTCGCGGAGGTATGTTTGTTTCGGCTTTCTGAGCATTTCCAGGAATTTACTATTTTTAGTAAATTCTATTTTTGGCAGCTAGCAGGGTTGTCTCAAGGAGTTAACTTTCCTTTTCAGTTGACTCATTTAGTTTTGGGCTTCAGAATGCGGTCTCGGTGAAATAAGTTAATTTCACTTAAAAAAAAAAAAACATTATATTTTAACGTTGACCTTGGCCTAGTCGAAATAACTTAATGTTATTTTAAAAGGGGGACTTGAAGGGGGGGCGCCATCATTGCATGGAAAGGGGCGCCACTTTTGAGATAAGGCTTCAAGGGAGGCCAACTGAAGCCTATAAAAGAAAGCATTGGGTTCTCATTTGATCATCTTGGTCTAATACATTGTTATGCTGCCGCTTTGGCTCTGGAATTGCTTCGGGGAATGAAGGCCTCCTAGTTAGGGCATCGCTTCATGCTTGCAAGACAGCATCTAGTGGTAATTCAGTCATTGATATTTGTATTTACTTATGTATTGATTTCAGTTATTTCATTGTTAGTTTATTTGGTTTTATTAGTGTTTCAGTTATTGTATTCTATATAAGACAGATCTAGGTTTTTATTCATAAATCAGAAAATACAAAAAAAAAGGTTCTGGGTATTATTTCATTATCTTGGCTAGGCTTAGGCGCCCTTTTGCTCTAATTTATAGAATTTTTAAAGCTTGCAATTTATTTCTAGAGCAAATCGCCCTATTAGCTAGGACGCCCTTTGGGGTTTGCATTGGGATCCGTGTAACAATTCTTGGATGCAGATTGGGTTTGAATTTTGATGCTAACTTGGGCGCCATCCTAAGGAAGGGACTTTGCAACAGAAATCAGGAAGATTGAACAAGTTTTGTGTGAGTTATGAACATCTGAAGAATTTAATAGGTGGCTGGTTTTTCTTCTTTCTAAGAGCAAATTCTTCTTATTTTGTAAAGCTGACAGTAGTACTGGCAACCATTCTTTACTTGTTCAAATCTAATTACAAAAGTTCAGTTTCTAATAAAGTTATTGTATTAGTTTATAGCTCCGCCCTATGGTAGCTACTTTCCCTATTGGGGTTAGTAAGCACATTTTGGGTGTAGAGCTCCGCCCTATGGTAGCTACTTTCCCTTCTGGGGTTAGCAAGCACATACTGGGTGTGGAGTAGTTTCATTCTTCAGTATTTCCCATTAAAGCATTGTTAGTAATTTCACTCCGTCAGATGGTCGCCCCTTACTCCGCTTTGGATTGGGTAGCACATACTTGACGTAGAGTTCCTTTGTTTGTAATTTACTCCGTCTTATGGTCGCCCCTTACTCCGCCTTGGATTGGGTAGCACATATTGGACGTCGAGTTCCATTTCTAGCATTTAGAGTTGTTTCAGTACGCTTGGGTTTATCTTCTAACCTTAACGGAATTTACTTGTAATGTTGAAATCCAATAACTAAAAATTTCAAAAAAATTGGCTCGGGATATTTCAGTGGTATCAGAGCCACGTATCCTGCCATCCTGTGAGCAAACTATCTATGAGTGACAGAGAAAAGAGATATATTGCAAGAGAAGATAAGAAAATTGCAAAACAGTTCCAGTGGTATCAGGGTCCCGAAGGTCAGACAACTTCAGAGGTCTTGAGGGCTCATTGGGAGTCTTCCCAAGAAATAGATATGGCAGAAGGTGAGAGATCAGTCGAGGGTAACGAGAGGTTTACCAACCCTAGAAATGATAGTGGGAAGGGTAGAGAGAGATCACTAAGTCCCGAAAAGAGATTTGAAAAGAAGATGGATACCTTGATGGATATGGTATCCCTCATGTTGGGGAAAGTGGGTCAGAACCCAACTCTCCAGAACAATTCCAGATATAGAGGAGAGCCTAGTGCCTCTAATCAATTTGATGGAAGTGTTGCTCAACCTGTTTCAAACAACACTTACATTTCGTCAAGGCCCTTCAAACCCACCTTCGTAGCACCAGTAAACACCCAACCTGATCTTGAAGAGAATTCTTCATTTGTGGAACAATTGAGACGTGGCCATGCGGAGTATGATTCTCTCCCTGATGACATCAAAATGGATATGTCCTATAATGAATTTATAGATCATAAGAGAAAGAGTAAGGGACAAGGGAGAAATTATGACCAAAGAACAACTCCAGCATAAGGAGACTTGCATCAAGCTATCAACAAGGTTTTGCTTTCTCACTTTGACGGAAGTGATAGTAATTCTGCTCGAGCTTGGATTCAGAAACTAGACAACTATTTGGCTTTTAGGCCACTGGCTGAAGAAGACGCGATTAAATTCGCTACGCTACACCTAGATGGGGTGGCTCATGAGTGGTGGTACCATGGCCTAGTCACCTTGGGTCATGGATCAATCACTAGCTACGATGAATTCACCAATAGACTCATTGAGAGGTTCGAGAAGGACCCAGAAGTGCGTTTTAGGAAGTTGGCGCAGTTGAAGCAGTATGGCACTGTTGATGCCTACATAGCTGAGTTTCAAAGACTTTCAGTTATGGTCAGTGGAATCACTGAGAGAAGATTAGTAATCTTATTCAGCGAAGGTTTGATGGAGCCACTCAAGGGATAGATCAAAGCTTTTGATCCACCGTCCTTACAAGAAGCAATGAAAAAAGCTAGAAACATGGAGTGGGCTGCTCCCAAAACAAAGTTTCATTCTAAACCATCATTCCACAAGAAGGATAGAGGGAAAAGGTTTCATCAAAAGCCTTATCAAAAGGAGTTTAAACAGCATAAACCTCTTAGCACAAGAATCCGGAAACTATCAATGAACTCCGAAGAAAGGGGCTATGTTTCCGATGTAGAGATAAATGGTCTCCAGAACATGTTTGCTCAAAGGGAGTCAAATTTCACCAGATTCAGTATTATTCAGCTGGTGAGAGTAACTCTGATTTTTCGGACCAGCAATCTGATCCCGAAGATAGTGAAGTGGAAAGAGCTCCTGAAGAGTCCGAAAGTGGAAAAGAAAGTGGTGGTACGTTGGCTCAACTTTCGAGCTTCCAAAAAAATGAGTCTTTCAAAATTCGTGGGACGATCAAAGGGCAGCGTATAGTTGCTTTAATTGATACTGGAGCAACCCATAACTTCATTGACGAAGCTGTGGTAGCAAAGAAGGGGTTGCAAACTGAAAATTTTGAAGGGTTCAAAGTCATGGTTGCTGATGGGTTCCACATCTCTTGTACCAAAAGGGTTCCCAACATGACAATGCAATTGGGCAATTACGAAGTCAAGGATGACTTCTATGTGGTTAATATTGGAGATACGGATGCTGTCCTTGGCATTCAGTGGCTGCGATCTCTAGGAGAGATCTCTTTAAATCTGCAAACCATGGAACTCAAGTTCCAATCCGATGGAAAGAAGGTGGTGTTGAGAGGAATGTCAAATGGTGGCCCTCGGATTGTGTCATTGAAAAGGATGGCAAGGTTGATACGTCATGACCAAGTGGACTGGGCTGCGGAATGCATGGTTCTTCCAGCTAGTCCTGCTGAAACGAAAATAGAGTATCCTCCTGATATTCAATCTTTACTCACCAAGAAGAGTAAAGTGTTTGCTGATTTACCTCCTGGACCACCTCCTGATAGAGGTTCAGAACACATCATTGAGCTCAAGGAAGGGGCAAAACCGGTGATCATAACTCCTTATCGGTATTCGAAGAGGCAAAAGGACGAGATCGAGAAGAATATTCAAGAACTCTTGAAGATGGGTTTCATACGCCCAAGCAAGAGTCCCTTTGCTTCTGCAGTGGTTCTTGTGAAGAAGAAGGATGGTACCATGCGCATGTGTGTGGATTATCGTGCTTTGAATCAAAGCACCATCAAAAACAGATATCCCATACCCAGGATAGATGAGCTCATTGATG
Organism: Torreya grandis; assembly: GCA_037957365.1. NCBI lineage: Eukaryota > Viridiplantae > Streptophyta > Pinopsida > Cupressales > Taxaceae > Torreya > Torreya grandis. The sequence continues at coordinate 3,392,691 of JARHVA010000212.1, forward strand.
AGCTAAATGGGGCCAAGTTCTTCTCAAAGATTGATTTGAGATCGGGTTACCATCAGATTCGAATGAAGGGATCGGATGTGGAGAAGACAGCTTTCAGATGTCACTATGGCCATTTCGAATTCTTAGTCATGCCATTTGGGTTGACTAACGCTCTAGCTACCTTTCAGTCTTGCATGAATCGTATTTTTTAGAGTCATTTAAGGAGGTTTGTGTTAGTATTTTTTGATGACATTCTGATTTACAGCAAAACTTGGGGAGATCATCTTAAACACTTGGAGGAAGTGCTTAGTATCATGGAATCTGAGAGCTTGTTTGCAAAAGCTTCCAAATGTGAATTTGGGATGACGGAGTTACTATACCTTGGCCACATAGTCAGTGCTGAGGGAGTGAAGGTGGACCCAGAGAAGATCAAAGCAGTAGTTGATTGGCCACCTCCTGAGAGCTTAACTCAGTTTAAAGGTTTTTTGGGTCTTTGTGGGTTTTATCGGAGATTCGTAAAGGGGTATTCACAGAATGTTGCTCCTCTTACTGATCTCACCAAAAAGGGAGCCTTTGTTTGGTCAGAAAAGGCTCAAATTGTTTTTGACAAGTTCAAGAAGATCATGAGCTCGTGTCCGGTTTTGGCAATACCGGATTTCTCCAAGCCATTCGAGCTGCAATGTGATGCATCAGGGGAAGGAGTGGGGGCTGTCCTGATGCAAGACAAACACCCTATCGTGTTTGAGAGTAGAAAATTACGAGGTATTGAAAAAACATATTCAATCTATGACAAAGAAATGCTTGCCATTATGCATGCATTAGCCAAGTTCAGACAGAACTTGGTGGGGAACAAGTTCGTGGTTAAGACTGACCACAATAGCCTCAAGCATTTCATGCACCAGAAAGATCTAAATGAGAGGCAACAGAAATGGGTGAGTAAGCTTCAAGCTTACGACTTTGATATTGAATATGTAAAAGGAAAAAATAATATTGTGGCCGATGCTCTCTCCAGGAGACCTCATCTTAGCTCATTGTGTGAGCTTACTGCAGATTGGAGAGACATGTTGCTTGCTGATTATGCTAAAAATCAGTTTGCAACCAGCATTCTTGAGGGTACTTTTCATGATGAAAGGTACTAGATGGTTGAGGGATTGATACATTATAAGGGAAGAATCTTTTTGGTGGCTGATTCTAAGCTGAAGAAGAAATTTTTTTTGACTTTTCATGATATTCCTGTTGCTGGTCACCAAGGTTTTTTCAAGACATATCGGCAGATCCGAGAAAGGTTTTCTTGGAAGGGATTGAAAGGAGAGGTACAACGCTACATTCTGGAGTGTCTTGTTTGTCAAGCGAATAAAAATGAGCATACATTACCAGCCGGTTTACTGCAACCACTCTTTATTCCCAATCAAAAATGGGAAAGTATCTCGATGGACTTCATCACAGGGTTGCCCAAAGCCCAAGGGAAGGGTTGCATCTATGTAGTGGTGGATTGGCTAACCAAATTTGCTCACTTCTTCGCCATTACTAGCACTTTTTCTGCAGCCCAAGTTGCAGATCTGTTTTTTCGAGAAGTGTTTAAGCTGCATGGATTGCCAAGGAACATCGTGAGTGATAGGGACAACAAGTTCCTAAGCAAGTTTTGGCAAGAAGTCTTCAGAATGAGTGGCACTGTGCTCACCCCAAGCACTAGCTACCATCCTCAAACAGATGGGCAAACTGAAGTGGTGAACAAGTGGTTGGAAGGCTACTTGAGAAATTGTGACAGAACAACAGAGAACTTGGGTCAAGTGGCTGCATATTGGTGAGTACTGCTACAACTCAACTTTTCATATGTCAATTAAGATGTCTCCTTTCTTGGCACTTTATGGGTATGAAGCACCTAGTTTTGCAAATTTAGTGTTTGGTGACAGCAAAGCACCCCTAGCCAAGGATTTGTTGCAGCATAGTCAGGGCATAATGAAATCCTTGAAGGATAATTTGCAGATTGCACAAAATCAACAAAAGTTGTATGCGGATCAGAGGCGTGTTGAGTGTTCTTTCGAGGTTGGAGATATGGTCTATCTTAGATTACAACCATATAGACAGTCTACTCTCAAGAAGAGTGGCGCTGAGAAGCTCAAACCTCGCTTCTATGGGCCCTTTAGGGTCATCAGAAAAGTTGGAGCAGTAGCTTATGAATTAGAGCTACCTTCTGATAGTAGAGCGCATAACGTCTTCCACGTGTCTCGCCTCAAGAAGGCATTTGGACATAATGTGATTGCTTCATCCCAGTTACCACTTTTGGATGAAGAGGGACAGTTGGCTCTAATTCCAGAGGAGATACTAGATGTTCGAGAACGTTCTTTGAGGAAAAGAACTATCAGAGAATACCTGGTAAAGTGGAAGGACCTACCTATGGAGGATGCAACTTGGGAAAATGATGAGATATTGCATCATCCTAGTTTGCGATTGCTTGAGGACAAGCAATTTTGGGAAGGCCGGACTGTAATGTCCCCTTCTCAAATCTGATCTCACAGTGTCCGTTGGCCTAGTTTTGGAAATCCGTAGGCTATTCGGAAGGTGCAAATTAGGGTTTCTTATTTTTTAGGATGTCCTTGCTCGGAGTTTTGATGGCGAATTCTTTCTGGGTTTTTCGAGAGCTTCGCGGAGGTATGTTTGTTTCGGCTTTCTGAGCATTTCCAGGAATTTACTATTTTTAGTAAATTCTATTTTTGGCAGCTAGCAGGGTTGTCTCAAGGAGTTAACTTTCCTTTTCAGTTGACTCATTCAGTTTTGGGCTTCAGAATGCGGTCTCGGTGAAATAAGTTAATTTCACTTAAAAAAAAATAACATTATATTTTAACGTTGACCTTGGCCTAGTCGAAATAACTTAATGTTATTTTAAAAGGGGGACTTGAAGGGGGGCGCCATCATTGCATGGAAAGGGGCGCCACTTTTAGAGATAAGGCTTCAAGGGAGGCCAATTGAAGCCTATAAAAGAAAGCATTGGGTTCTCATTTGATCATCTTGGTCTAATACATTGTTATGCTGCTGCTTTGGCTCTGGAATTGCTTTGGGGAATGAAGGCCACCTAGCTAGGGCATCGCTTCATGCTTGCAAGACAGCATCTAGTGGTGATTCAGTCTTTAATATTTGTATTTACTTATGTATTGATTTCAGTGATTTCATTGTTAGTTTATTTGGTTTTATTAGTGTTTCAGTTATTGTATTCTGTATAAGACAGATCTAGGTTTTTATTCATAAATCAGAAAATACAAAAAAAAAGTTATGGGTATTATTTCATTATCTTGGCTAGGCTTAGGCGCCCCTTTGCTCTAATTTATAGAATTTTTAAAGCTTGCAATTTATTTCTAGAGCAAATCGCCCTATTCAGCTGGGACACCCTTTGGGGTTTGCATTGGGATCCGTGTAACAATTCTTGGATGCAGATTGGGTCTGAATTTTGATGCTAACTTGGGCGCCATCCTAAGGAAGGGACTTTGCAACAGAAATCAGGAAGATTGAACAAGTTTTGTGTGAGTTATGAACATCTGAAGAATTTAATAGGTCGCTGGTTTTTCTTCTTTCTAAGAGCAAATTCTTCTTATTTTGTAAAGTTGACAGTAGTACTGGCAACCATTCTTTACTTGTTCAAATCTGATTACAAAAGTTCAGTTTCTAATAAAGTTATTGTATTAGTTTATAGCTCCGCCCTATGGTAGCTACTTTCCCTATTGGGGTTAGTAAGCACATTTTGGGTGTAGAGCTCCGCCCTATGGTAGCTACTTTCCCTTCTGGGGTTAGCAAGCACATGCTGGGTGTGGAGTTGTTTCATTCTTCAGTATTTTCCATTAAAGCATTGTTAGTAATTTCACTCCGTCAGATGGTCGCCCCTTACTCCGCTTTGGATTGGGTAGCACATACTTGACGTAGAGTTCCTTTGTTTGTAATTTACTCCGTCTTATGGTCGCCCCTTACTCCGCCTTGGATTGGGTAGCACATACTGGACGTTGAGTTCCATTTCTAGCATTTAGAGTTGTTTCAGTACGCTTGGGTTTATCTTCTAACCTTAACGGAATTTACTTGTAATGTTGAAATCCAATAACTAAAAATTTCAAAAAAATTGGCTCAGGATATTTCATTGCCCTTCGGATTTTTGTCTTTAATTTGTCCTTTGAACTTTTCCGAAGGAATTCCTTCGCGTTTTTGTTCGAGTCAATTTGTTTGTTCTTCAATGTCTGCAACTTCGAAATCTTCACTGACAACTACTTCGGATTCTTCACTGCTTGTTACTTATAAAAAGAGATAAGTCATTCACCATGAGAAACTCGAAATGCACTATCCTGAGTAATTCGGGTTTCTAAAGCCGAATTACTTCTACTGATAAAACGTTGATAAGCAAAGCACTTCTGAAAACCCGATTTGCATTGTCAAGAGTAATTTGGGTTTTCCAACCCGGATTACTTTTGTTGATGAAACTTTCATAAGCAAAACACTTCTCAAAACCCGATTTTCACTGTCAAGAGTAATTCAGGTTTTCCAACCCGGATTACTTCTGCTGATGAAACTTTCATAAGCAAAGCACTTCTCAAAACCCGATTTCCACTGTCAAGAGTAATTCGGGTTTTCCAACCTGGATTACTTCTGCTGAGGGGTTTCAACTGTTGATTGCTCATAAAGTGAAATAAGTTGTGTCTCTTGTAAAACCTGAAGACTTCTTCCAAAAACCTGAAGTCTTTTGTTGTGTAAAACCTGATTTCTTGTTTGAATGCCCACTCTCTCACTTAGGCAAAATTTTGGTATGTAGGCCCAAAAATGGCCAACAAGTATTCTTGTGTGTGTGTATGATCTCTGCTTTTGTTCTTTACTTTGCATATACATTCTGTATCTTGTTTAAAAGTTTTTAAGAACTAGGCTTTAGCTCATCTACTGATTCACCCCCCTCTTAGTAGATAGTTGTGTTCAACATCATGATTTTCAATATCTCCAAGCGCTCTCTCTCCAGATTCCAATTTTTCTACAAAGGGGAACTTTTGGTGATCACATCGACCTACACTTATTTGGGAGTCCAATTTTCTGGTCCATGTTTTAAGATGAATTCTATCTCTCACTTGTGCCTTTGCAAGGGCTAGGCCTCTCTAGTGTTTCTAGATCCACTTCTAGGACATTGCTTCCAAGTTTTGCCTTTTTGATGGAATCATCAAGCCTACATTTTTATATGGTTTAGAGGTGTGGGGGCCTAGCTTGTGGGCCGTTGACTGGGCCCGCATTGAGTGTCCAGATTCTTATTTTATAGCGCATGATCCGTTGCAAGTAGACAGTTCCTAAATGCATCATTCACTTTGAATTTGTTGCTTATCTGTTATGCATTGAGACTATATTTAGGCTTACAACATCCACAGACTCAGGGCCTTGGGGGACTCAACTTTTGGTTGTGAGTGATATCCATACTTAACACTTTGCTCCTTTGAGAGGATTGCTTTATTGCTTCCCACCAAATGCTGACACTGTTGGTATTTTGAGACTAGGTTGCTCCTCCTTTGTATTGCCGTCTCTATGGATCAGCTACCCCTTTTCATGTATTCCCTAGATGCTCCTTCTAGGCTTCTTCCCACAAAGGATGGCATCACCAGAGTTGCTAGAGAGGACATCTATAGTCAGTATATCCAAGCCACCTGGACCATCCCCCCTTGAGCTGCTCAGCCCCAGGCTTGCTTTGTACACCGAGCATTTCTTACAAGTAGTGGATGGTGTTTTTTGTCACCCTCACTATCTCTAGCGCCATTGGTCCCATAGCTTGAGGTTCCCCTTGGCCAGATGAGAGTGTGTTCTCACCAACTATGGGTTGAAACAAATCACCACATTCCCCGTTCGAATTGGATGTATTGTCTTTGCTCCCTCGAGGAGGTAGAGGTCACAAAACACTTCATTTTTAGATGCGCCATTTACTATAAGATTTGGGGAAGAAATCATTGCCTCTATAGGGACTTAGCCAACACTATCTACTTTCTTTAAATATCCAGACTGTGATGCCTGACTCTTTCTCTTCACAAGTCCATCACTCTTCGGCACAGATCCCTTCAAGAGTCTAGAGGCTCTATATCCCCCCTGTTGATCACCTCTTTATTCTAGGCCATCTAGGCGATTGGCAACACTAAGCGCCCTTTGGACACTGGTACATCACACATTAGAGTTGTTAGAACAGTTAGGTGGCGCTTCTCTCAGGGTATCATTATTGCTCATATTACTCAGATCCCCTAGCTTGCTCTCCCTCGGCACCGTGGCTTTGCTTCTCCTTGTTGGTGTGGCTCTGCCCCTTTTCGACGACATGGATCTACTACTTACCTGCCGCCCCCTAGACCACAAAGGTTACATTATTTTTTTTACTACGGGAAGTACATCGGGCTTGGATGTTAGGAGAGATTCTAGAGAAAGTGCTTTGCTTCCCCCTAGGATCTCCCAAACGGGCCCCTATGACATTAGGTACTCCCCATTGAACACTATCAGATCTTCTCATAGTGATTGATGATGGGTTTGACGACCCCTCCACTTTAGGCATAGACAAAGGTTTTCGATGAGGTCTTCCAGTCTTCATCAGCACATGCTTTTGGGGGCTCTTGTTTGCCCCCCATTGCTATTTGTATTGGTTCGATTACCACCTTTGTTAGTGGCACACTGCTTTACTTTGTCTTTTGTACTTTAGCTTTTTGGATTCTCTTTCCTTGAACTTTCTATTGTTTATGGTTGTATTCATGAGTCCAATTGACCTACTTTTGGTAATCCGTGGACTTTAATATCATTTCTTTCTTTCTGGTTCTTTCACTATCTTGTGCATTCTTCGGGATTAGCATTTGCACCAGTATTCTTTGTAGTTAAGATTACATGTTATTGTTGCTTCGAAATTGGTTTTAATATTTATCATTATTGTTTGCCATGGTGTTGGGAAGGGGGCATGAATTTTTCCTAGCTCTTATACCACCGTTTGGGTTCTGGCCGGACTCATATCAAACAGTCCCTCACATTTAACCTTTTTGAATTGAGATTTTAGACACTATCTTGCGTCAGATTTCTTTGAGCTTCATCATATCTTCAATAATTGAACAAGATGTAGCTTTTAAAAATGTATTTGACAAGGTAGAGTAACGTCACCATTATATAGGGAATTATATATGCTTATTCTGCCACATTGCGTACTGATTTTTGTACAGGAGTCATGTTATCTTGTTTTGTCTTGTCATTCCTCATGTGATGAAAAGCATAATTCCTTGATATGTGTTGGGATTATATGTGAATTAACTCATTAAGCAACCTGATTTTTTTTTTTTGAGTCTGTTTTATTATTGTTATGATTTACCAACTTTTGGTCTGCAGGTTCGAGCAGCTGCTCTTACATGTTTTGCTGGTTTGACATCTTCTGTCTTCTTTTCACTTCCTGATAACAAACAATCTTTCATTATTTCTTCTACTGTAAGTTAATGTTGTTTGGGAGGTTTTGATTAAAGTGAGGACTTCTTTTTATTCTTGTGTTTATTTTGAGTTTTTTTCAAGGGTTCAAGGCAAACCCTTTAATCATCCGGTGAATAATTTCTATATTCAGATAAGTGCAGCATCAAAGGATGAGATACCTTCTGTTAGATCAGCTGCATGCCGGGCAATTGGCGTGATAGCAAGTTTTCCGCAGATTTCTACAAGGTTGTTTTTAAGAGAAGATTGCATATCATGGGATTCGTTTCATTTTCTGCATTCAGATAAATAAATGTTTTGTGATATGAATGAAAATCAGCTCACAATGTCCATTTTTTGCATCCGATTTGCAGCAATGATAGACTGGGAGAGCTTGCGAATGTCATTGTATCTAATACACATGATACTTCAGTATCAGTAAGATTTGATTCATATAAATTTTCCGTTCTCTTCCTTATTGGTTGAAGAGTTAGATTTCAAAGAATTCTAGACTGAGGTTTCCTATTATTTTTTTTCTTGCATTTCTGAAGATTTTCTTGGTACAGGTTAGAATCACAGCAACGTGGGCGTTGGCAAATATTTGTGATTCGTTACGTCACAATGCAGGAAGTGTGGATTCGGAAAAATGTAAGTCAAACCAGAGATGCTGGGTTAATTGCATTCTAATACTGTGTTAAATCTAGACGCAGAAAAGTTGTTAATCTAACAGTTAAATTTAGAACTAATGTCTGGTCGTTTGCCTTCTTTAGGTCCAACAATCAATTCGTTACCTATATCCCTGTTGGCAGAATGTGCATTGCGACTTTCAAAGGATGGTGATAAGGTTTGGAGTTCTAGATCACTTGACACATACAAACCCCAACAAAACAAAGATTGATACATGTGCATTGTGTAACTGACTGTAGGCATGTTTGTATGCCTGAATCTGAAATGATGTTTATGACAAATAGGAAATGGTTATATATAACATTACATATGTAATTGTGTGTTCTAGTCTTCTAACTTGGTTTTATTAGTTATTATTATTGTTTGCTATGTTTATGGGGAGGGGGCAAGGAATTTTCCTTGCTCTGACAATTCAAAACCATACATTGAAACTAAAAACACTGAACAACCTTTGGAACAATGAAAATTGAATACAAGAGAAACCTCAGTATCATAAATATTAAAATTATCATCAACCTCAAACTAGAACATCCTACCTACCTGCACAAGATAGCCAGTGTCAAAAAGAAAATCACGATTGCAAAGCTAAGAACCAACTCACACGAACTGTATAGCAAAACTGGAAGATGGAATCTCCTAAAGACACTTTGGGAGCAAAGAATGTGTAAGATGTGTAACTTGAATGAAGGGAAAAACAGAATACATTTTCTTCTAACATGCCCACAGTTTAATGATAGTAGGTAGAATTACATAGATGTTTGCGATCATAACCTTATTCATGAACACTTGAACCAAGAACAGTCAATCAAGGCTTGGAGAATTTATTCTAAAACAAAACAGCCATAGAAATAATCTTATAAACAAGCAACACATTTTTGGTAGGTCCTGCCGACTGCTTTGTCCTAAAGGACACAAAAAGTCATCTCAGCATCATCTCCTTATATTATTGTCATTTCTACCATTGACCCCTCTTCTTGAAATCCAGAGGAGACCCCATTGCCATATTTGTTAACCTGCAGTTAATATCCTTTCTTAGCTATTGCACGTGAGTTCTATGTATTGCAACATTGCTGAAATTAATTTTGTTGCGACTGGAATTTAAACTACATCCGTATTATGTATAAGAGATTCTGATATAAAAACTGTTTCCTATGGTGGTGCTGAAAGCCTAACTTGAACTAAAGGCAAATAAATTTTGTTCTGCTTAACTTGTATTAACTTAACCTAAAGGAAAAGAAATTCTGGTCTGCATAACTTGTATTATCCTTAACATATTGTTAATTCTATTTGTGTTTTCCAATGCTGGGTATCTTCAGAATGATGTATGCATATCTGTGTAGATTATAGTTTGTAAAAATACATTATAAACAATCTAAAAAACATGGTTCATTAACCTGTTTTTGTTCTGAGGTATTTCAAAAAATGTCGATGGCAAGCATTGCTAAAAGGCTAGATAAGGGTAGTTCGAATATTAACAGCATTTAGTCTTTACCTTAAATATGAGTACTGCAGCTAAAATCAACATGTTACCTTTTATACACATTTTTAACCGTACCATAAATACAATACCTCCATAGAAATTTAAACGTTACATTTTGCGCACAGACATATTATACACACACACATCTCGAAAGACATACAAACATCCTCAAGGATTCAAACTTCTTAAGGTGGTGTCATATTACTTAAATGTTTGGAGTGAGAAGCACACTCCATGTTATGTGTTCATTTTATTCAAAGGCCCCCATTATTGCTCCGTTTGCAGCAAAATTTAAACTGCAATTTTAACCTTGCTTAACTGACAATAACAATGATGGTCAACTTAAATTTGATTTTTGCCATATCGTCATTAGGCTTTACGGCCATTGACTTCTCCTATTCAGCCTATTACTCTATTTGGCCAGATATTGATTAATGAAACTAAAAGTAGGAACAACCAAGCCGTTACATTACATTATTTAGGGGCCATTAAATAGCCCAAGTACACGCTAAAAATAGGGAAGAAATCCTTAGCGGTAACAAGCAGTAACAACAATATGCATAAAAAAGCTCAAGTAAATCTACAGTGACTAAATTAACAAATAGTCAACTATCCTAGAACCTAGTTAACTAACTCATGTATCATGTAACACAGTGTTACGTTATTATAAGATTTATTATCTAAGTATTCTAACACCCTCCCTTAATGACTAAATCACATGTTTTAGTCATTATTACAAGAAAATGATTAAGTCCATAAATGGACTTAACTAAAGTATATTTATGCTGCCATTGCAACAATGTATCCAAATGTCCGTACTGTCGTCAATCCATCTTATTGAAGTACATGGGTAATTAGCTGTTGCAACTGCCAATTAAAGCAGGAAATGGTGTTGAATATTGGGTTCATTGGATTTTGTTGTTCCTTGAAGTATTGTTTTGTCTTGAATGTGTCATACTTTAGCAGTTTGTTGTTAATCATTTCCAACGAAAACTTATAATATATATCAAGACTAAACAACATGGTATATCCCTTGAGGCATATTCCTGAGTCAAGTTGTTGGAAACACAACGCTTACTGCTTTCCACTATTGAATAATTTTGGGACATCTATTGTGCACAACACTCTTGTGCTATTTTTGCATACCGCTTCCACTTTCACCAACCTTTATGGAAAACTTCCATTTTGTTTTGACTTTGGGCCCTACAACTATGCTAGGGTTCAATACTTACGAAACAACAGTAAGAGGAAAGTTTACTTGCTCCACTTTACACTCTTTGTTTTTTTGACCTTGTAGATTGTATTTCCAACAATTTAGGCAATTAATCTTTCTGTACATTGTTCATCGTGGTTTGGTACCACTTTGGCCTCTTGTGTTGGCTTTCTTGATCAGATTGTGAAGATTGACAAACACTCTCTTCACCACTAGAGTCCTCCCTAGAACTTGACTCTTTTGGAATCCTGTTCAATTTTAGTACCATAACTTGTTCCAGAGACATCGTCAATAGCTAGCAATACGGTACTATTGGTAGATTTACAATTATCAAAAAAGAATAGAACTTGCTGATCTACAACATCATCCTTACCACAATCTTGTATGCAGAGAAATATAGTAACCTGTATGCATTCCTTTATTCACAATAGCTAATAAACATGTACATTTTGCCTCATATAGAAGAAGTGGATCCAAAAACATGAAAATTACTTACATTAGGTGTTGTACTAGACCATGCTCCTTCCAGTGTTATATTCTGCAAGGCTTGTGTTCGATTTTGGTTGAGAGTGCACACAGATTTATTCACAGCTTCTGCCTAGTACTGATACAGTACATTCTAGTTGTGCCCCATACATTGTGCCATTTTGATGACTATCCTTTTCTTCCTTGCCATGACTTCACTTTGCTATGGCATAGTATACTCCCTGTCTATTTCTTCTTTCTTGCAGAATTGCTTGAATTTATCAGAGGCAAACTCGCCCCCATTAAGCAATCCAAGAGCTTTTACTTGTTTCCCGCTGTGTTTCTATACTATAGCTTTCCAAGCAACAAAGTTAGAGAAACATTTTGACTTTCTCTTTAGAAAACATACCCACAGTTTCTTAGAAAAGTTATGTATTATCAACTAGTAATACAAAGCTCCAGATATTGAAAGTGTCTGCATTGGACCATGCAAACCCATATGTACTAAATTCAATGCTCCTTTTGCTTTCCTTTCCTTACCGATATCGAATGGATGTTGAAACTGCATATCCATTTGACACCTTGAACATATATTCCGATTCTTTTAAATAGACAAAAGTCCATTCACCATGTTAGTCTTACTTAATGTATGCAAATATTGTTAATCAAGGTGACCATTCCTCTTATGCTGAAGTTCACAAGTGCTTTCAACTACTGCTAATGCATGCTTATTTGCTATTTTTGGATCCATCAATTTGTATGATCTATTGTTACCAATACCAACAACAATGACTTTCTTCTTATGAAGATCACTAACCTATGTTGTTTGGAAATATAAATGGAAACGGAATGCTGAGACGCGGATTTCCAAACTCCCTTGATTTCATGGAAATGTCCATATAATATATATATTGCAATGATTTTATTCTCATGAAGATTACTAACCTACGTTGTTTGGAAATGGAAATAGACACGAAATGTGGATTCTCAAAATCCCTTGATTCGGAAACTATATATAAATGTATATATTATATGGACGTTTCCGAATGAAGGGATTTTGAAAATCTGCATTTCGTGTTCGTCTCTGTTTCCAAACAATGTAGGTTAGTAATATTCATGTATATATAAACAATGCATTATATGCTAATACTCATTTTTAGTCTATAAAAGATAAAACACTTAAAAATATATAGTATTCATTCATTCATTACTTCAAAGACAAAATGTACATTCAAATCTAGAATAAATCATCTAGATTGTCCTCAAAATTGTGAATGCCACACCCACTATGTTTCAACTTTATCATTTACTGACTATAAATCATCTAGTTTGTAGGGGCTCGTTAGTGCATCGAATCTCCTTGAGTGCACGCCTTAAAGCGTGCACTAGGAATGGGGTGGAATCGGCTCATGTTAATTTGTGAGAGATGTTCTCATACTATTCTATCACACCTACAGCCCTTCATGTAGCTTCATATCTCCTATGATGTCTCCTTGTATTATGACTGAGTTTGAAATCCTAACACCCTGAAATATCACTGAGTCTGAAATCTTGAAACCTTGAAATCAGACGAAGTCTAAAATATGATAGGATCCTCCAAATCCTATAATTTGCATCATATCTCCTAGACGTCCGAAACCACTCTCAAACACTTTGTTACTATATATATAAATTATAACTTAAAGAATAAAAAATTCTTATACTTAAAATGTTTATATATATACATTTTGTGTGGTTTGGGCTCCTCTGGTCCTCAGTATGTATACTATGGTTTTACCTTTTTTTGAAATATCCCCAATTGGGAGATATTGTTCCAAACTTGCAAAATTCTAATTTTTAACTTGTAGGCATTTTGTCAAACAGTTTGTATGTAGTCTATCATGAACGAATTCTGATTTCAATCGCTTAAACGGCTGGAATTATTTGAGGCAAGACACATGAAAAACATTGTGGATCTTGCTATGCTCAGGTAACTCCAACTCATACATCTCTCCAATCCGTCTCAGAATCCTATAAGGCCCATATAATCATGGCTTCAATTTCTCTACACCACTCTTCTTCAAGGAGGATTGTCTATAAGGCTGTAAGTGAAGGAACACCAAATCTCCCACGTCAAATGATCTTTCCACCCAATGCCTATCAGTATACATCTTCTGTTGATTTTGTGCCTGCTGCATATTCTCCTTGAGGGTTTTCATGATGTCCCGACTTCTCTGAACCCAGTCACGAGCTTTGGGAGTTCGATTGTCTGATATCACCAAATCAACAAATGGTGAAGCATCATACCCATGAAGTGCTCAGAATGGTGTCATGCCGATGCTCATATGATAAGTCATATTGTAGCAGTGCTTGCCCAAGTACAACCACTTAACCCATGCCTTTTGATGCCCTACCACATAATTCTGCAAATAACCCTCTATCCATTTATTTACAATCTTGGTTTGACCATCAGTCTGTGGATGATAATTGGTACTCGGCGTCAACACTATACCGACTACCCTGAACACCTCTTGCCAAAATGTACTCATGAATCTATTGTCCTGATCACTGACTATATTCTTAGGCAATCTATGTAACTTAAAAACCTCCTCAAAGAATAACGTTGCTACTTGTGGTGCATTGTTAAAGAAGTGAGCATACTTAGTCAATTTGTCAACCACCACATAAATGCAATTCTTACCATGAGCCTTGGGTAAGCCCATAATGAAGTCCATGGATATACTTTCCCATTTCTGGTTCAGATTGGGTAGTGGTTGAAGTAATCCTGCAGGGAATGAGTGTTTGGATTTGTTTTGCTGACAAACCACACACTCTCTAATATGGTTAAGGACATCGTCCTTCAAACCTCTCCATGCATATCTTTCGCATATGTATCTGTAAGTCTTGAAGTACCTTGGATGACCTGCCACTGGTGGGTCATGTATGGCACTCAAGATCTTCTTCATCTTCGACTCAGGTACAAGATATACCCTACCCTTGTAGTATATCACAATGTCCACAACCTTATACCTGTCACCCTGTATCAATCCATCCATAATCTCTCAAGTAAACTGGTTCTTGGAATACTCAACCAGTATATGAGCCTTCCAGTCAGCTGAAATCTTTGACATAGAGCAAAGGGATGGCTGCTTGGATAAGGCATCAACTACTACATTGTTCTTTCCCTTCACATACTCTATATCAAAATCATAGGCTTGTATCTTGCTTACCCATTTCTACTGACGATCATTGAGGTCTTTCTGTTCTATGAAATACCTCAAGCTATTGTGATCTGTCCTAACTACAAACTTGTTGCCCACCAAATACTGTCGGAATTTGACCAAGGCATGCAAAATAGCCAACATCTCCTTGTCATAAGTAGAGTACCCATGCTCTACCATACTCAACTTCCGACTCTCATAGGCAATGGGATGCCTATTTTGCATTAGTATTGCATTGATACCTACCCTCGAAGCATCACATTCAAGAATAAAGGGTTGTGAAAAATCTGGTAATGCTGACACTGGGCATATGCTCATCACCTTTTTAAGGTGATCAAATCCCTGTTGTGAAGATTCTAACCAAACAAATGCCCCCTTCTTGGTCAAATCTGTCAATGGTGTTGTCAACTGAGAATATCCCTTCATGAACCTCTTGTAATAGCAACAAAGTCCTAGGAATCCTCTCAAATGAGTCAGAGTCTTCGGCGGTGGCCACTCAATAATCGCTGGTATCTTTGTTTGATCCACTTTGACTCCTCCTGCTCCAATCACATAGCCCAAATAGAGGATCTCTCTCATCCCAAACTCACACTTGGAAGCCTTCGCATAAAGCAATTGTCTTCCCATAATAGACAAGACCTCATCAAGATGTCTAAGGTGATCCTCCCATGTTCTGCGGTATATCAGGATGTCATCAAAGAACACTAGGACAAATTTCCGCAAGTGGCGATTGAACACTTGGTTCATACAAGAGTAAAATGTAGCTGGAGTGTTAGTCAACCCGAACGACATCACCAAGAACTCATAGTGTCGATAATGGTGCCTGAACGCTGTCTTGTGCATATCATGCTCCCGCACTCTAATTTGATGGTATCCTAAATGTAGATTGATTTTGGAGAAGTATTGCGCTCCATGTAGCTCATCAAGTAACTCATTGATCCTAGGAATGGGATAATGATTCTTGATAGTCTTTTTGTTGAGTGCACGGTAATCAAATGACATCCTCAAAGGCCCATCTTTCTTCTTCACCAACACCACTAAAGAAGCAAATGGATTAGAATTAGGCCTGATATGTCCCATGTTCAGCAGCTCTCTGATAGTCTTCTCGATAAAACGTCAAGGTTGACAATAAGGAGTAGTGATAACTGGCTTGGCCCTCTCCTCAAGCTCTATCACATGCTCAAACACTCTATCAGGTGGTCTCCCTGGGGGCATCTCACCAAAACCCCACTATGCTTATCCAACAAGGACTGTATGTCAATGTGGTAATCCTGCTCACCACTACTTGTATCCTTCGTCAAAACAAAGCAATGAACTACCCAGTCTATGTCACCATGCTTGAATGTCCTCTCCATCCTCTTGGTTGTAACCACTCTTGGAGCCCCATTGGACATTCCCTGCAACACCACATGTTTCCCATTTGCTTTGAATTTCAGCTCCATAGTTTGGAAATTCTGAGTGAATTCCCCAAGCGAATGTAGCCACTGAACACCCAATACAATGTTGGTATTCCCAATACCAACCACATAGAAATCTTCGGTCATCGTATGATTGCCCAATGCAGTACTGAGCTGCAAGACATGCTTGGTGCATGTCATAGTAAATCTGTTTGCTACTACATGTTGAAGCTCTCAAAGTCTTCAACCTGTAGTCCCTGCTGCACAACTAACGCTTCGTCAATGAAGTTGTGGGTTGCCCCACTATCAATCAGTACTGACACCTACTACCCCTAAAGTATACCACGAACCCTAAATGCATTACACCTAGTAGTACCAAACAATGTAGCAATAGTACCTCATGATATGGGCTCCTATGTTTGTGTAGGCTCCAATTCCTCATGCTCACTATGATCATCCAACACATCACTATCTAAAGGCTCACTATCCTCTTTCGAAAACACCTCAATGTAGTGCATTTTTCCCCTTTCCTTGCCCTTGTGTCCCAGTTCCCATGGGTCTTTGGATGTGAAACATAGCTTCTTCCTTTGCAACTCATCTCTAGCCTCATTTGTCATGTAAGGCTTCTTTGGCAATTCATGCCCCTTGTCTTGTTTCTGTGGAAAAGACTTAGCCGAAAATTTTGATGGAAACCCTGCCGTGGGAGTAGAGAGTTCCAAGTCTCGTGCTCTCCTGATAGCATCCTGTAGTGAAGGTGGACCAAATGCCTTCACCCAACCCCACAAAGGCTCTATCAATCCCTCGATAAATAAGGAGGTCGATTGTCTTTTGGAAACATTCGAAACCATGACTGACAACCTCTGAAATTCTGCAATGTAGGCATCGAGCGTGCCAACCTATCTTAGATGTGTCAACTCTCTAAAATACATCTCAGGATCCTTCTTATTGAACCTATTTATCAACCTTTGTGTGAACTCTTTGTAAGTATCAATGAACCTGTGCCCTTGGGTTACCGAACCATGATGCCACCAGTCATGTGCCTCTCCTTCTAGATGAAGGGTAGTGAATTTAATCGCGTCTATCTCATGCATGGGGTTCAACTCTAAATATGTGTCCGTCTTTTGGACCCATGCCCTCGCTATGCACTTTTGCGAACCATCAAATTTTGGAAGGGTAAGTTTTCCCAAACATCTTTGCATATCCTGATTGGAACCACCTCTTTCTTGTCGTGGTCTAGTGCTAGACTTCCACCTGCAGTAATCTGGAAAAGGCATAGCTGCCTGAAGTCAGGCCCCAACTGTTGGTAAACTCTCCAAAACACAATCTCCACCTGCTGCTCTGGTCCATCTGGGGCTACCTCCTGCAAAAAGGTAGGCATAAATGGCCTTGGCGGCACACTAGGTGAACTAGTCGTGCGATGGACAATATGGCTTGTCTCTCCATTTGCTAATCCACCCCCATCATTGCTCCGTACCCCTGAATGATGTGTAAGCTGACTCAAGTATAAATT
The DNA here is from genome assembly GCA_037957365.1 of Torreya grandis. Taxonomy (NCBI): domain Eukaryota; kingdom Viridiplantae; phylum Streptophyta; class Pinopsida; order Cupressales; family Taxaceae; genus Torreya; species Torreya grandis. The sequence continues at coordinate 3,410,047 of JARHVA010000212.1, forward strand.
TGTTTGCTCATGCTGCTTGACCATATTTATGAGCGCCTTTTAAAAGAATACATCGTCGGAATCATCTACAACTACCTCTTTACTTTTGTCAGCCATTTCTTCAATCACGTTCCCAACTGGAAAATCAGTAGGAACTCCCTCTGTATTACCTATCAGATTCAACGGTCTTCTTCTTAGATATTATCGATTCACACCTGTACTTGGTTGCATATGAAAGTTCTATTTTGCATAAAGTTATTCAACTGAATCTTAACTCTTACATGCAAGTGCTGATCCCTATCATGCAATTGAAAATTTGATCTTAATTTTGACATGCAAGTGAAAATCTGATCTCAACTTTGACATGCAAGTGCTGATCACTAACATGCAAGGCTGAAATTCTATTCCTCAACTGAAGATTTGCAATAGAGTTAGCTTCCCACACAAGTTGGCAAGATCACTATCTCTGATACCACTGAAATATCCCCAATCGAGAGATATTGTTTCAAACTTTGAAAATTCTGATTTTTAACTTATAGGCATTTTGTCAAACAATTTGTATGCAGTCTATCATGAAGGAATTTTGATTTCAATCACTTAAACAACTACAATTATATTATTGATCAAGGGCATATTTACAAATAAATGTCATGCATGAAACAAGTCATTGACATTTTAACCATATCCTCTAACATAGTGAACCCAACAGTCACTTAAGGAAACTGATTCATTGCAACTATCATCTTCAACAAAATTTACATATCAGTGTAATGTCCTCTAAATTGGGGCAATGATGAAAAAAAGAGTTTATCAACAAAACCTCTAATCAACTCCAAGCAAACTGAATTTTGAAAATTTAAATCAGCGAACCCTAGCTGAAATTAAGATGCTCAAAATTCCCCTAATAGAAACAAATCCTAGGTGCCAATGTTGCACAAATAATTTTAATAATAATGCAGTATATATCCACTGAATTTTCACCTTTAATTTATATGATATGTTATCATAAACCCTGATTAGGCTGCTGTAATAAATACCTGCTTAGGTGAGAGAAATGTGGATGTACCTTGGGAAAGTGTAATGTCCCTTTTTCTAGCTCACATTGTATGGTGTTGTTGTTAGCCTATTTCTCCTTGGTTCTGTAGGCTAATTAGGGTTTTTATGGAATCTTGAGGATTTTTGGCCTAGGTAATTTTCGTTGCAAGTCAATCTGGGGCGTTTGGAGGCAGTTTGGTATACTTACTATTTTTAGTAAGTCATTAAAACTATTAATAGTAATTCATCTGGTGGGTCGTGATCTCCAGTGTCAGTGCCTTTTCAATGGAAAATTGGTTATTATCGTCAGATGATTTCAGCTCCATTGGTTTAATTCATCTCCGCATTAATAAAGTTTAAATTATAAAGTTAAATTCAATTATTTAACTTTATTAATGTGAGTCAAGTTAAGTGGGAAATGAATAGTAAAAGGGGCCCCTTGTTTTAAATTACATGAGACATCAAAAAAGGCAGAAGGGAAGTTAAGTTTTATCCCACATTGGTTAAAATGGTGAGTGAGCTCTTATGAGAAGTTTATAAAAGTGTTGCAAGGGGCACTTTCGGCTATGCTTGGTTATTATTTTCTCTTAGAGAATTCTGGGAAGCTTTGGATTTCAACAGGTTTGAGGACGGAAACCCTTGAGCTTGGAGGCAGTGGACGGAAACCCATTGTCTGTTGGAGATATTATTTAGGTGTCTCACTTTGTGCTTCAAATTCATACTTTTGGTTATTCAATCTGATTGTAAGTTCTGTGGCTATGATTGAATATTTCTGCTATTATTCTACTAAAGATTTGAAAGCAATATTCCTATGTAATTTCAGATCCTTGTTCTAAAATTGTTATAATATGTTTTACATTGAAATTTGTTTGCAAGTTATTGGATGAATAGAAATTAGTTCATGCAAACGGTTTGTTTAAATTTTCTATGAAACATTTGGAAAAATTGGGGCAAATATCCATAGGGGATGTTACAGTGGTATCAGAGCCAGGTTGATGGTTATTACAGTAGTATCAAAGCCATGATTCTGCCATCCTGTGTTGGTTTGCAAAAGAAGATTTTTAGATGATGCTAGGGTTTGATGAATCTCATAAATTCTTTGGTTTGATATCAGAGTTGATTAAAGAATTAGAATTTGAAGTTGGTCTTTGCTTAGGAGACAAACCTTGACAGTGAGAGGGAGAAGTGTGGGTCCCGTGTAGTTTGAAGACAAATATAAAAATTATATGATCACATAAGAAGAAATTGGCTAGGAATCGTAGGAGTTTTATTTCTGAGTGCAACATATCTAGAAGTGAATCGTGAAATTCAAGTTGCCCGTTCACGAAGACCACCATCAGAGTGACGTAGCATTGAAGAAGGCCATGAGTTGGAGTTATTTGACTGTTTAATGAAATCGTGGCAAGTTGTGTTATTCCGTTCAGTCAACAAGGGAGATCGAGAGTCTTATTTTCCTTGTATGACGCCATCTTCAAAGAATTGTGGAGTTTAATATATTGCATAACTGCCATTCCATATTGAATACACAACAAATAAAGAGAGATTTATGATTTTAGAGTTTATGATTGTTGCTGGCAAAAAAGAGAATCTTTGACACAATTCTAGCAGGGTCCCCCTTGTCCTAAAATTATAATAATTATAGAAAGGAATTGTGGAGGTATAGGAGTCTTTGCAATCTTGCGTGGGGCCCAATTGATGAGATTGGCAATTTAAATATGAGTTTTAATCTTTAGATTATTATTTGAAGCTTATAAATGTATAAGGGAAATAAGTTGAAGGAAATTGCTGGATATATCAAAGAGAAATAACATAATCTATGGTGTTTCGTGGATTGTTCATTATATTCACCAGTTCAAAAGAAAGTCAGTTTTAAGGCAGGGGCTTGTGTTTGAAAGATCGCAGCTAATATATTTTGTAGTCATTATTCAAAGAAGCACAACCTTATAGAGTGAAGCGTTCATCATAAGAAGTGACGTGAGTGATTGGGGAAAATTGCATTGTTATTATCATGGGTATTCAAAGATAATTCTACTCAACAGTTATAACAAGGTTGACCTGTTTCAACATTTGGTGATTGGACGCTGAGTGCGTCACCATTTAAGGAAGATATAAATAGATTTCAGTATCGGTATAGGTACACCAGTATCATCAAACTACATCAATTACTAACAGTGTTAGCTTCATCTTAAGGACAGGAATTGTAGAATATCAATTACTGGTAGTTTGATTTTACATCAACAAATTCATAAGTTATTGCACCAATTCCTCAGTTAGAAGAATGTAAGTCAATTGTTTGACAGAATGTCTTTTGTGATATAATCTGCAATATTAGAATTCCTGAGTGTAAACAACAATGGGAACATTCAAATCTTAAATTTGAATCCAGCTATTCTATCTTCCCAACTGTTTGATAAATTGCAATACATTTGGTAATATTTCTTTCTAGCAAATGCATCTTATATGTTTGATAAAATGTCTATTAGATTTTGGAACTGAAATTACATAAGTAGACATCATAAACTACATTCCAAACAAGCTAAAGATTCAGAAATACAGAGACTTACAGCAGCATGCCAAGAATTTGACGAACAAAAAAATTCAGAAATCGAAGGCAGATTAGTTCGGGATATTACAATAAATAAAATGAAGACAATGGTAGATTTGAAAAGTGTCATTTTCTCAAAAGAATTCAACGGTACTTTTAATGGTGATCAGTTAAGGGATTTACAGAAAGAAAAGGAAGTAGGGAATCGACTTTATGTAATTGGATTACAATTGAAGTCCACGGAATTTTCTAATGATGTTCTCTCTAAGTTGGAGGAATTAGACAGATATTTGTCCAAAGCTGACCAGTCAGATTGGAGGCTTCTGATTTGGGCCTTGCAACCCTCAATGCTCGCTTTGGCTCAGCATAGGTTTGTGGAACATCCTTATGAAGAGGTGAGACTTGCGGTTGCTTCTTGTCACAATGAGATCATAAGGATAACATCACCTATAGCACCCTATAATGATGACATACTAAAAAGGGTTCTACAACTGAGTGTGGAGAGCCTACATGGGTTAAATTATGTCAAAGCCCCTACTTTTGGTAAGAAGGCTAAGATTTTAGAAAACATGGCAAGAACCAGATCATTTATCATTTTGTTGGATCTTAGATGTGATAAATTGATTCTTCGAATGTTTCAATGCTTCTTAACTGAAATTAGGAAGCATCATCCAGACAATGTGAAGGCTTGTATGCAAACTATTATGTCCTTAATCTTAGATGAGGATGATGATATCTGCAAGTGGTTGCAATTAGACTTGTTGGCCATTTGGAGGAAGCAGCAGTGTGTTTCCCCCATGGCTTATGCTTTCTCCAAAGGTTTGGTTGAATAGAAAATTGGGTGGTTCAAGGAACATATGACGGTTGTAGAGCTAATTGCTTTGGGTATACAGGGCCTAGAATCACCCAAAAAGAGTAAGAACCAAATGAGGAAAGAGCATATTTGTTTCACTTGTCAGGAACACTGGTCATTTGATCACATATGTGGAGTTAACAAGGAAAAAGAACTATTGCAGCCAAGCAGTGTTGAAAACATACCAACAAATGAGGTTACAAAGTTTGAAAATGATGGCTTAACTCAAGAAGGGAGTATGCTTGAGTCTCAGGATGTCCCTAATGAATTGTCAAAATTTTCATATGATAAAGAGTTGCGTGGAAATGAGGACATGGAAGCAGCATTAGCCCTGCATCTAGATCATTCCTACAGAGATTTTGAGGCATCTACAAAAGGGTGCATGAGTCTTTTGATGGGTGACGTAGAGATTATGATTGACAATCCATATGAAGGTATGGTTTCTAATGGTGTTCCTTTGGTTGATCACAAAGTGGAAGATAATGCAAACCTGGATCAGCCCATTAGAGATATTGTAAACATAGCTTCCCTTGATCTAGAGCACGAGGTTGACATGGATAATGATGGTGTGCATTCTTGGAATGATCACAATGCATCTTTGAGTGAGATAGTTGATTCCTATGATGACACAATTCCTACACATGAAGAAAAATCATAAAAAAAAATTTGGTATGGGAAGATAAAGATATGGAGATCACGGATCTTTGTCTTCAGTTGAATGTTTCATCATTCCATGCATAATTTAGCAAATCAGTCCTCTATAGCAGTCCCTTCCATGATACAAAATGACAAAGCAAGGGGCACAAAAGTTAAACAAGTTTATGGAAGAACGGAAGAGCTTCACAAGGACATACCTTGCAGCCTTGTGACATCAATTGAAGAAGAATTACTTGACACACTACCGCCTCTAACCACATGGGAAGGACATGATACAAGTTTAGAATTGGTGATGTTTGATGGTTCCAGCGGAAGCAAAGAAGAAGATCCCAAAAGTCTGATTTGGGGCAGCTTTAGTCTACATCCTCCTCTTGATATTGTGGCACTTACACTTGAGAATAGTAATGAAGACAATGTTGCAAGCGTTGGCCAAGTAATTTTCAATGATGATACGGTAAAATGGGTCAAAAACATGGCTCAAGCACATAACAATAATTCTAATTTGAATGACAGCAGTGATGTTTTGTATTTTTCAACAGGAGGTAATGACTTGGTTGCATGGGGAGGATAGCGTTATGGAATCTACCTATGAATGCAACCATATTGTGTGTGATAACTACGGGGAATATAGGGTGCATTCAACCTCATCATTCTAGGGAAGATCACATAGGCAAGGACACAAAGGTTGAACCCAGTCCTAAATTTCAGTTTGAGAACAATAGTGATATATTTCACCTTTCTCCTAATGTTGCCACTAACAATCATGAAGAAAGGAAGGGCATAGTTTCGCCTGCTAATGGACTACAAGAGGCAAGTATGGTACATGGTAATTTTGATACAGCTGATATAGAATATGCCTAAGTTTTGAATGAAAAATGGTTGGAAAGAGCTAAACAAGCTAAGATTATGGTTCAACAAGTCAATCTTCTCTTTCAACATATTCGTGATATTCTTCATTCTTTTAATGATGAGAGGCACAAATTGCCTAACCCAGATTCTCCAGTTGAGATAGTTGATCATTACCATGATGGTGATAGTCATTGGTTTGATGACATATTTGATATCATCTATGATTCTAATCAGAGTTATGATAGCGAGGTTTGGTGGCCATTTGTGTTGGTTATGGGCATATGGGGGTTCATTTTCACATTGACTGGATGTCTTACATGCTCGGATGGTTACGTAAGGGTACTTGGTTGACAAACTTCTTTTACATCTCTTACAGTGGGTTCTACATGTTGGTTTGGGATCCAGCTATTGACATGATTGGTGCATTGGCTCTTATGGATTCCATGATGTTGCTTCACAGCTTGTGGAGTATGGTGTTTTTATCAGGATGGAGCAGTAGATTTGGTTGATGTTTGCTTGAGGGCAAACAATCTCGGGAAGGGAGGACTGTAATGTCCCTTTTTCTAGCTCACATTGTATGGTGTTGTTAGCCTATTTCTCCTTGGTTCGGTAGGCTAATCAGGGATTTTATGGAATCTTGAGGATTTGTGGCCTAGGTAATTTTCATTGCAGGTCAATTTGGGGCATTTGGAGGCAGTTTGGTAGACATACTATTTTTAATAAGTCATTAATGCTATTAATAGTAATTCATCTGGTGGGCCGTGATCTCCAGTGTCAGTGCCTTTTCAATGGAAAATTGGTTATTATCGTCAGATGATTTCAGCTCCATTGGTTTAATTCATCTCCACATTAATAAAGTTTAAATTATAAAGTTAAATTCAATTATTTAACTTTATTAATGTGAGTCAAGTTAAGTGGGAAATGAATAGGAAAAGGGTCCCCTTGTTTTAAAATACACGAGATATCAAAAAAGGCAAAAGGGAAGTTATGTTTTATCCCACATTGGTTAAAAGTGTGAGTGCGCTCTTATGAGAAGTTTATAAAAGTGTTGCAAGGGCTCACTTTCAGCTATGCTTGGTTTATGCTTGGTTATTATTTTTTCTTAGAGAATTTTGGGAAGCTTTGGCTTTCAGCAGGTTTGAGGACGAAAACCCTCGGGTTTGGAGGCAGTGGACGGAAACCCATTGTCTGTTAGAGATATTATTCAGGTGTCTCACTTTGTACTTCAAATTCATACTTCTGGTTATTCAATCCAACTGTAAGTTCTATGGCTACGATTGAATATTTCTGCTATTATTCTACTGAAGATTTGAAAGCAATATTCCTATGTAATTTCAGATCCTTGTTCTAAAACTGTTATAATATGTTTTACATTGAAATTTGTTTGCAAGTTATTGGATGAATAGAAATTAGTTCATGCAAACGGGTTGTTTAAATTTTCTATGGAACATTTGGAAAAATTGGGGCAAATATCCATAGGGGATGTTACATAAAGTACCCTTGCAATATTTTCAATTTTTCTTTTGAAAGTACAGTGGTGTTTTTCCTTGCCAAATCAACCTTCAAACCCTTGCAAAACTCACCAAAATTTCTTCAAAAGGCCTTAAAAGGACCCCTAGGACAAGTTGCCCAAGCTAGAAAACTAGTAAAAAATATTAGCAATATTTTATACTCTGCAAAACACTCCCAATGAGCCTAAAGTCCTCGAAATCCGCTCTCCAATCAAGTTGTCCTAGCTGGAAAATTCAATAAAATAATATGCCACCTTCTTTGGCATCCAACAACCCCTCCAGGTGGTTCGCCCAACTCCCTAGGCAAGTCACCACCCCTTGGGATCATCTTCCGCACCATGAACAAGCTCTCAATATGATTCGCCTTTCTTCAAAACTTGTGAAATTATCAAAAACCAGCTTACGATAGAATTTAAAATATTTTTTCAATGAAGGTGGTGTTCAAAAACACCTTTGTAGATCCACTTGCATGTACACATGCAATTTTGAATCTCACAATTTTTGAATAAAGTTGTCCAAGTAGAAGGAATAGATGTTTTCGTCCCAAAACCTTTGACACTTCTTAAAGGTTTTCGTCCTCAAGAGGTGGAAATCAAGCTTGACATGATTCAAATTTCCAAATCAATATTCCACATAACCTTTTCAAAAGAGCCTCCATTCCCTTTTATATTCTTCCTCCAATTGTGGCGTCCAAAATAGAGAGGGAGAATTACTTTTTCTTTTTAATAAAAAAATATATTACAAGCTTCCTTATAGAAACACTTTTAGGATGACCTTTAAAAAGGTCTCAAAAATTAGATAATAAAGTGCTTTATCAAACATATCCTTGAAGCTTATTAATGTTCCCCTTTTGCCTTTAAAATCCTTAGCCCTTCGGAACGCAAAAGCTAAGAGTCTCATCCCAATGACTAACTCAAAAAGGGGGACATTACAGTCTTTTCTACCTGAAATTGCTTGTCTTCAAGCAATTGCAAAAGCCATGGCATCCTTATAATACATCTTTTCATTGAAATGATTTCCCATTTCAAAGAACCTTCAAGTTGAACTCCCTATGTGCAAAACACATACCTTGTGGGCTGCCCTCATAGGTTCAAGAGGTCATAATCATCTTCGAAGAATCCTTCATAACTCAAAAAGACATGCCGTACTTGATTGTTTTTGATGTAGTATCCCAAAGTGTATGATGTGCCTTCAAAAAAAATATTCACAATTCTGAAATTATTCTTTAAGGCCTCTTTATACAACATACCTTGAATGATAAAAGTGCCTATGCACAAGTTTTCTTGCATGAGTCTTCTACCACTCCCTTTATGCATAGGAAAGATGTAGTTTTGATTTAAAAAAAGCCTATGCCACTCCTGAACATGGAATTGTACCTTCCCCATTGGATAAAACCAAAAGTATGCTTTCTCATACACATTTCTAGCTTGTACCCTTGGCTGTATTTTACCAAAAAAATCAGATTTTTGGCCTCTTATATGCTTCTGTAACTTATCATTAAAATCAGATTTCACTATGTGATCATTTTCAGAATGCATCTTTGCACCAAATTTCCCCAATGTAGGCTGTAAAATGACAACAAAATGCCAATTTTTCGGTTCTTCATATGGCTGAACTTGTTTTTCTAACTCAGAAAATTGGAAACAAAAAATTTCAGATTTCTTACCACTTTTTTTAATTCTTTCCTTTGGCTGCCAAGTGTAAGATAAATGGGTTTTGATGCTGCCAATGTTCTATAGGTGATTCTCACCATGTTTGTCCTTCCTTTGCAAGGAGGACTTCCCTTTCTTGTCATTCGGATCCTTTGTACAGCTGCTCATCACTTTCATTCTTTCAAAATTTAGAAAGTGTCATTTTTTCCTCAAAGCCTCACTACTTCCCCTTTTGCAAGGAGGAGTAGGGTGTTGCCCCAAGCATGTTTTGTGTTTCCCTTGGCAATCCATTATCTTCCCATCCTTTTTAAATAAAATATGACAACAATGGAAATTTGCAATGCTTTCTAGAAGGCTCAAAATTTGGATGAAAGGGCTGCATTTTATGTCTAGGGACAGCCTTATTTTTCACTCCCTTCATGCTCATGATACATCCTCCTAACAATTTATTGGCCTTAGAAGAGGGGGCCTCTCCATCACCCAAACCATGCAAAACAACTTGGGTGCCTGCTATCTTGAATTTGAACTCCATGGTTTGATACTTTTGTGTATATTCATCAAGTGAGTTTAAGCATTGAATACCAAGAACCATATTGGTCTCCCCTATGCCCACTACATAAAAATCGTCCTCAACCACATGTTTCTCCGAAGTGAGGCTAAGCTTTGGAATCTTGGTTGTGCAAGTGATGGTGAATCCATCTGCTACTATAACTCTAAAACTCTTGAACTCCACTAATTGTAATCCACATGATGTTACCAATCCCCTATCAATGAAATTGTGAGTTGCCCCATTATCAATAAGTATAGTAATAGGTGTACCTTTTAATGAACCCTTAATTCTGAAGGGATAATATCTAGGAGCCTTGAAAAGTGATGCCAAGGTGCTACTCAACTCTTCTATTTCCAAAGTGACCCCCTCATAGTTGGCTGTCCCAACTTCTTCCTCCTCATTTTCCTCATCGCAAAGCACCTCGATGTGGTGAACCTGTCCCTTGCCACGACAATTGTGGCCTTTCTCCCAAGGGTCCTTGCATGCTAAGCAATGACCTTTCCTCCTTAGCTCATTCCTCACATCAAAGCTACTACGTGGTAGCTCTTTCTGCTGCCCCAAACTTGGTTGGTTTGGTCTAATCAAAGGACCCACATGATTGGCCTTAGGTGGTCGTGCAAAGCTACTCTTGGGCTGCCCCAAACCGTCACCTCTTTGTTGCCCAGTAGGTGGGAAGAAAGTACTCTTTGGCTATCCCAAAGGTGGAAATCTATGCCTCAGAGTAGAAGACTTCAAATCGTAGGCTTTCTGAATAGCCTTTCTTATTGAAGGTGGATCAAAAGCCTTGACCAATCCCCTTAGGGAGTCAACCAAGCATTTTGTGAATAGTACCACCAATCTCCTATCTGAAATATCGGTCACCATGATTGAAAGTCTTTGAAACTTTGTGACATAATCGTCCACTAAAGCCATTTGCCTCAATTGAGCTAATTCACGGAAGTGAAGCTCAGGATCTGCTCTATTAAACCTCTCAATCAATCTCCTGCTGAACTCCTCATAGGAGTGTATGTGTTGATGCCCTTGTGTGATCAGACCATGATACCAACAATCTTGCGCTGCTCCCTCTAAATGCAAGGTGGCGAACTGGATGGCCTCTCCCTTTGCCATAGGTCGAAGTGAAAAGAAGGTATCCACCTTCTGAATCCATGCCCTAGCTGAACTCCTCTGTGACCCATCAAAAGTAGATAGAGATAACTTCCCCAATGCATGCTTGAGATCTCCCTGGCTACCTCTCTGTCTCTGACCGATCCTAGGCCCACTTTGTCCCCGTTTCCAAGCTAAAAACTAGGAAAAATGTCAGGCTCCCTAACTGTCGTAGATAAGGTGACATACTCATCCATCTTTCTATCTAACTCGACATGTGGGTTGAATAACCCCTCCCTTGCTAGTGCGGGCTCCTCCCTTTGAACGAATGTAGGTTGTGTGGGCCTACGTGTGGATGGCCCATTTCCTGAAAGGGGTGTATGTGCATCTGGCTTGCTCCCTAAGGCATCACTATCTCTATTGAGTGGCTTCAAGCCACCCATCTCACTAAAGGAATGAAGAAATCCCTCCATCACAACTGTCATCCTCTCCTGAGTTTAAGAATACTTCTTAAACCTCTCCTTGGCCAACCTGTCTCTCCTTTCACACTCTGTCTCCTGGTGTTCCATGTCACTCATAGCTTGGTCCTACTCAGGGGAACCAACTGGTGGAAGCCTTGCTTCGATCCTGCTACTCCTCAAATAATACTTAACCTCCTTGTTGCCACTCATGTATCAACCCTTTGCCCCATAGAATAGCCAAGATATGGCTTTGATACCACTGTAATGTCCCCTAAATTGGGACAATGATGAAAAAGAGGGTTTCCCAACAAAACCCCTAATCAACTCCAAACAAATTGAAATCTAAAAATTTAAATCAACGAACCTTAGCTGAAATTGAAATGCTCAAAACACCCCTAATAGAAACAAATCCTAGGTGCCAATGTTGCACAAGTAATTCCAATAATAATGCGGTATATATCCATTGAATTTTCACCTTTAATCCATATGATGTCATACATAAACCTTGATTAGGTTGCTGTAATAAATACCTGCTTAGGTGAGAGAAATGTGGATGTACGTTGGGAAAGTACCCTTGCAATATTTTCAAAATTTATTCTGAAAGCACAACTGCATTTTTTCTTGCCAAATCAACCTTCAAACCCTTGCAAAACTCACCAAAATTCGTTCAAAAAGCCTTCAAAGTACCCCTAGGGCAAGTTGTCCTAGCTGAAAAATTCAATAAAATAACATGCAACCTTCTTTGGCATCCAACAACCCCTCCAAGTGGTTCACCCAACTCCCTAGGCAAGTGACCACCCCTTGGGATGATCTTCTGTACCACAAACAAGCTCTCAATATGATTTGCCTTTCTTCAAAATCTGTGAAATTATAAAAAAACTAGCCTTCGATAGAATTTGCAATATTTCTTTAATAAAGGTGGTGTTCAAAAACACTTTTGTAGATCCACTTGCATGTATACATACAATTTTGAAGCTCACTTACAATTCTTAAATAGAGTTTCCCAAGTAGAAGGATTGGAGGTTTTCGTCCCCAAACTTTTGACATTTCTTGAAGGTTTTCATCCTCAAGAGGTGGAAATCAAGCTTGACATACTTGATTCAAAATTTCAAATCAATATTCCACATAACCTTTTCAAAAGAGCCTCCCTTCCTTTTTATGTTCTTACTTCAATTGTGGTGCCCAAAATAGAGAGGGAGATTTACTTTTACTTTTTAATAAAAAGATATATTACAAGCTTCCTTATAAAAGCACTTTTGGGATGACCTTTAAAAAAGTCCCAAAAATTTGATAATAAAGTGCTTTATCAAACATATCCTTGAAGCTTACTAATGTTCCCCTTTTGCCTTTAAAATCCTTAACCCTTGGGAATGCACAAGCTAAGAGTCTCATCCCAATGACTAAATCAAAAAGGGGGGCATTACAACCAGTCTTTGTGAGACGTGTATTGTTAGCATGCACCGAGTCAAAGTACCACGTTCTTGACTCTACTAACTGACTCGGTACCCCATAAAATATGCAAAATTATCCACTGACCCTTGTTCATTTTCTTCAGCCACATTTGTAGACTTTGACCTCTTTTTATCATTTTTTAGATCATATTATCTTTTTCAACAATCCCTCTTGAAATGCCCGACTTCTTACAATAATGGCATTTCCACTTAGACTTATTACTACATTTGCAAGTCTTGGCACTTGAACTCCTACCACTGTATTGTCTTCCTGTACCCTTGAAATGACATACACCAAATGCACTCTTTGTGGAACCTGACGTTGTTGCTTCCAATCAATCTGGCCTTGTTTCTTTTTGCATGATAAGTGTGGACTTCTCAAAGTCAAGAGTAGTCTCGGCAATTATGTGTAGTGACTCAACAAATGAGTCAAAGGATGGTTGCAAACTTTGCAGTACCAAAGCAATCAAATCTTGCTCATCTATAGGCTTTTCAACTGCTTTCAGCTGATCATAGATGTTCTTCAGATGCGACAAAAACTCAGGAAATAGAACCACCCTCTTACATCTTAGTAAAAAAATAAATTTTTTAAATATAACACCCTTCTAACTTCTAATGCCGGGTATTTAGCTATTAAATGTTTCCACAAATCTGAAGTTGCAATTGTATTTTTAACAAAAACATAAAATTTTAGCAACATTGGTGCTTCCCTATGTCGTTTATCATAGTATTGAGGGTCATCTTCTGATTGCAAGTACTATTTGGTCAATGTTTTTATACGGTCAATGTTTTTATACTCACATACCTTAAGCATTTTATGATTGCGCAAATTGAGGTTTTTACCAATCATTTCTAAGACTCAGGGAGTAACAAGTGTTGCAAACTAGTCATTTTTCATTAGTTTTACACAAACAATTATTTTGGTAAAAATATTCCTTTTACAAAAATTCCTTTCTATGTGGATTCTACACCCAAAATGGACAATGCTGCCAATTTTTAGCTCAAAACACTTCACCGTTTGTGATATATTGAATTAATTGTCTTACTGCTAGATTGCCTAAAAAATTTGGAAACAATTAAATCTAGAGATTCACAAACTTTTAGGCCAAAATTATGTTTCTACGTTGTTTTCATCTCCTAACTGGGCAATGCTATGAAGTTTCAGGTTTCTACAGCTTTTTGTTTTTTGGATTCCAAATTAATTGTCCTTCCAGGGAAATTTTAAGGCAAATATTTAAAATTTAATGTTCCTTTTTTTTATAAAGTTTAAATTAATGAACTTTCAAAACATTAAAATATAAAATGCCATTTGCCCTAAATATTCATAAAATTGAAAACTTTAGCTTAAAAACTGTGAAGTGGTGGCAAACCAATCAGATTTGAGTTTTTGAGGCCTGCAATGGTGTTGGCATTTAGGCCAGCAATAGCGCTTGAAGGTTGTGCCTTTCTTTCCTTTGCTCAACACTTCCAACCTCTTCCTTGCGCTGCACCCTCTACCAGGACACCACTACTGAGGGCAAGTCACACTAGGATGCCACTACACAGGGCAAATCACAAACGAGACGCCACACCTTAGGTTTCTTAGACAGCCATGATTGCGCTCCTTTGGTGCTATGTTCAAATCAAAAGTTTACATCAGCAAAGACAAATGGCACCTCTATTTGCATACTAGATTTGCAAAAGACAAAAGAGTATGAGAGCATGTGCACCTCTATTTGCATACTAGATTTGCAAAAGACAAAAGAGTATGAGAGCATGTAAAAATATGTAAACTCAGCTCCTCACTAACTTGGCTGTGCTTTGGAAGTCCGTACAAGGTTGTACAACTGCGCTTCTCTCCATACAATGCCAGATAACAAAAACTAAGAAATAGCGCTTCTATCACATAGATCAACGTTAAAAAATGACCCGGACGCCACATTCCAATGACTAGCACCCTCCTCAAAACATCCACACCTTAGTCTGGTGGTTTCTTTCAACAAAAACGTTTCTTTTGATTAGAATTTTTATCATGTTTATCTGCCAACTCGGTATAAAAATCTACTGTTAAAATGAGTAATTTGGGTAATACCGAGACCTAGAAAATACTAATTTTTGGTGTACAGGGTAAAAGAACATATGTTTGGTTTCAAAAGTAAATTTTAATTACATATTTGGATTCATCTCGAAAACTTAGACAAGTTCCAAAAAAAAGGCATTTGGAGTTCGAGTTCTTATGCAAAAGTTATGATCGTTAAAAGTTGGCAGATTTTATTCCTAGGTGATCTTGGGAGCCCGACTAGTGACCTCTGGAGCTGGACTGATGACCTCCAAAGCTGCGACTGTTCATCTCTTGAGAGCAACTGGTGACCTTTGGAGCCACGTGTATTGAAGTGTTTTTGACATTTCAAATTCATTTTATGGGTCAGTTGAGTTCTTGGCGGTTTCTAAGGCTAGGAAAGGACAAAAACAGGGCTTGGAAAGGTAGAGAGAATCAAGAAAGATGCACAGGGAGATGAAAGGACACAAAACGTTTGGCTTCAGTTTCCAAGTCTTAGACTTTTTGTACACGTCTAAGAGGTATTCTTGTGCATAATATGAACCTATAGAGTTCATTCAAAGGGCGTAGAGATCAAAGAAGAGTAGAAAACATCACAAAATACAATGAGATGAATTGAAGTTGGATTTACATTGCTTATTTTGCATGTTTGAGTTTTTGTTCATTGTTTTCTCATTGTTGCTTCGCTGTAGGTGACTATTTTGAAGACCACATAGCTAGAAAAGTTTGAATTCAATAGTTTTTCCTTTCTTGAGAGACAAATCTTCCACCAATATTTCAGAGATCATTATGAGTGTATGAGGTTGTTTTCCTTGTAAGCCCAAGAAGGCAAACAAAACTTGTAAATTGTAGAACACATTGAAGATGAGGAAGCATGGCTTCACTCTTGTTGGAGTTTTCTTGATTTGAGTTTCTCCAGGGCATGTCTTGCGTTATCTTTCTTTGTGGTTGATGTGTTTGTTTCCTTTACTTACATGTTTTCATTCCTTTCAACTAGGCTAATACACAAACATTTAAGAGAGTTCAAGATTCAGCCCTAAAGGTTTATAACTTCACATTGGGTATTGCAACTCTATGCAAGCATTTTTATTGCAGACATGTATGGAGTAGTAACATGCTTAGAATATGGAGGAATATATGCAATGTATTTAGCATATGGAGATTGCATTTGAAGGGTTGCATATTCTTTTTTATGCTGTATATGACAGTCATAAGAGCTGGAATACATATTAAAACAACATTTTAGGTGTTTTTCTATAGCATAGTACTTGAGGGAAAAACTTAGGCTTGAAAGGGTCTGCGTTGGTGACACTTAGTGTGGAATATCCACCTAGTTTACGGATCATCTTTTCTTCAGCAGTGTTTCTTCTTGCTTCCAATGCCTCTTTCCCCCTTTGCTAGGCTAATCACAATGGTGCTTGATTTCCTGGTGAATCTTTAATCGGGTACACCATGTATGGTGGATTGCTTCCTCCTTCAGACAACAAGATCTCACACTCAAGCATCTCTCTTCCTTGCTTCACAAGCTCTTCAACCTCATAGATATAATACCATTAAAGTAGGAATAACCAAGCGGTTACATTACATTATTCAGGAACCATTAAATAGCCTAAGTACATGCTACAAACAAGGGAAAAATCCTTAGCGATAACAACAAGCAATAACAACTATAAGCTTAAAAAATATCAAGTAAATCTACGAAGACTTAATTGACAAATTGTCAACTATCTTAGAAACTAGCCAACTAACTCATGCAACACATAGTGTTACGTTATAGTAAGATTTATTATCTAAGTATTCTAACGGAAGCATTCTTACTAATTAAATACTTTTATTCTTGTATAAACCAAAGGTTATTTTATCTAGAGTTCACTCTAAAGAAGAGTCACTTCAACGATCCTCCTATTTTTAGTATTAACATCTCCTTAGTGTCAATAGTGTTTTAGGCTGGGTTTCTTTTTTAATGAGAAATACAAAGTGTGACATTGCAAATCTGTACCATCTATGAGGCCTAGCTAAATTAGGAGATTATATCGATGATCCGTAGCTATTTGTTTGACCTTAAGGTAATGATGATCTAAATACAGGCTTAAACATATCTGATTGAGGTGAGAATGCCCAAGAGTTGGTCATTATTTGACCCCTACAAAGGCCAAATTATGAAGCAAGTTCTACTCTAGGACTGTTAGAAGGTTTCAATGTCACTATTCTCAGCTTAAAACAACCAATTTAACCCTGAAACAACTCTAGGGAGTCCAGCTAGCATTTTACAGCATAGGAAAACAATTCAGATGTTAATATTTCTCAGTTATGCCAAATTTAGGATGTCAGGGCATTATAGAGCCCCATACAATTCGTTAGGATGCTATATACTCATTTGAATCCCAACTCACATTTAATTAAATCCCAAATTTTACAAAAGTCAACAAGACGCATTTGAGTGCTCCCTTCATGTGTCTCATTCAAAACAAATGCATTTTGCCTCAATTTTTGGAGTCCAAACACTCATGAGTGAAGCCAATCCGAGTTGTACGATGTACTTTTCATGATAGATTCAAGTGTGACTTTAGTTTGGGCATTTGGCAATAATTTCAATGGGGAAGAAGGCCAAGAGGTAGCACTCAACTTAACATGACTGGATCTGAAATCAGTCTAGTAAACTCATGTGATACCACTGATTTAGTAGCTAGTCTCCACTTGCTCCCTAGTTCAGCCTTTCTTTCCACACCCACCTTCAACTATGAAAGGAGGTGAGTGTCTTGGTGCAGATGGGAATGAGGGGCCAAGTGAATGGCTGCCTTACTTCCTAGTGGTGGTCCAGTATTCTCACCCTCCCAAGGACACAAGATTCAGAATGGAAATACAAACTCTTGTTATTGATCTTCAGAGTTGTGTTACATAGATTACACATATACTTCACTCTTTCCCTTACCCTAGTCACCCTTTGAACTTCCTTTGTCTTGGTAAACAGCCCACATGTCACGTTTTCTTGATTTGGGCAATTACTTTGCGTATCTTTCAAACGTGGGAGAAACCACCGATTGTTGTAGACCGGCTATTGCGAAACCGTCGATCGCCGCCTGCACAAAGCCGCAGTTTTGAAACAACTGCCTACATGAAGTGGCAGTTTTGTCATGCTTAAAGGAAAAGTCTTTTTGACCAATGGAACATGACTGAAACCATCCTTCCTACATATATTTGCCCTATGGGACTACTGATGATGTTCCTCAACTTGTTGATCTTCCTCCACACATGCAACATTGTCACAAAAGCTGACAAGTCGCACAACTCTCAACAAATGTGCACAAGAACCGGAACCCTTGCTTTTGGATGATGCAAGATAGCTTGTGAACTTGGATGCTTCTGTATGAGACGTCCAAGGTAAAATAAATTGTCCATGAGCTCTTGCACATGAACCCTCTGCGAGCTCCTCAATGGTTCTTCCATGTTTGACAACTTCGAAAAGATTTCATCCAAGTTTTGTCTTTAGCTAGTCTGTCTTTCCATTTTATTGAGTTCTCAAGTGCTCTCCGCCTCTTGTCTTTATGCCAATCCGTGTATCCAATGCTGCCTCAATCTCTTTCTTTGATTTTTGGAAATTACAGCTTCCAATTTATACTTGAAGAATTTGAACGTGATTCTTCTCCATTGCCTTGTGCCTCAAAGTAAGGGTACAATTCCACTATATTGAAAATAGGTGAAATACTCACTCCATCCAGTAGCTCAATCTTGTAAGCATTTGCTGAGAACCTTTTCAAAATTTTACAAGGTCCAATTTTATTCCACTTCAACTTGTTATAATTCTATTTAGGAAACCTCTCCTTATGCAAATGCATCAATACTAAGTTCCCAACTTTGAAATTTTGTTCTCTTCTTCTCTCATCAACGTGTTGCTTTTCACTTCCATATGCACATCATGCATAATTGCTACATACTTTTTTGCTTCAGCACTTCTCATATCTGTTGTGCTTTTCAATTCGCACACTTCTGCTGGCAATTTGAGTATCATGGTGTATAAGGAGATTGTCTGCTACGCCCCTAACCTATCACATGTATGAGGATAGTATTAGCCGACTTGTGGCTTACTTATCTCTCTTTGACATTATATTGTGGCCGACTTGTGGCTTTCTTTAGATTAGTAGGTCGGCCTATGGAGTAAGCATGGCCTAGTTAGACTATATATAGGAGGTAGTGGGTAATCATTTATCATCATATTGTGAATTCTGCTCTTATTGAAGCTTGTGGAGGTTGCCCCCTCGAAGTGGCTTATCTATTATCATATATTCAGATATATTTCACTCATATTTGGATATAATTCTGCTGTTATACTTAATTCTTGAAGTAATTTCATTACAAGTGGTATCAAAGCTGCGATTTGGGCAATCTTGTGGGCGAAACACTAATTTTGCGATATATAAAAAACGGTTGCGAATTTCTCAGACATTTTTTTACTGAAGATCAGAAATAATCACATTAAGCTTCCATTAAAATTTCAGATTATTTGGATCTATTTTTTAAAAGTTATCGCTATTTTATGATTTTTCATAAAATTGCTCTATTGTGCGCAATTCAAAGAATTTTTCTGAGTTGTTTACATTTTTGGAAAGCTTAGAAAAATTTGGCTACGGTTTGTTCTTTGTATATTTTGAATTGAGGCCGACATAATTCCAAAATCGCTTGGTCAAAGTTGGGTCAAAAGTGTCAATAAGGGTCGACATCGTAAAACCTTTTTATGGCTGGTCCACAAACTCGGGGCCGAGGAAAGGGCGCTGAAACTCCAGGAAAAACTCCTAACAAGGATGAGATGGAGTCAGAAGGGGGGTGTAATAGACCCTTTGTACCAGGGTTTTCTGACATAGATCACAAAGTGAGCCAGCTTGAATATAGTGTGCAAGGCATTCAGAGTGAGGTGCAAGACATACAATCTAATATGCAATCCATACAAGATAGTTTGGGATATATCATGACAGCTTTGAATATTAATCAATCAAATCATCAAGCTAACTCTATTTCACAAACCCACCAGGGTGGTTATCATAACCAGTCTACTTCAAATCCAACTCCATGGCCACAGAAGAACCTATTACCAAAAGTGGATATGCGCAAATTCAATGGAAAAGATCCACTCAATTGGCTCAACCAAATAGAGAGTTTTTTTGACCTACATCAGATTCCAAGTGGACAGAAGGTCACCATGGCATCCTTGTATCTTGAACCTGATCAATTCATTTGGTATTGATGGTTGTGTGATCAAAAGAAAAAGATGGGTCTCAATGTCACTTGGACAATTTTTCAATAGCAGCTACAATTACACTATGGCAATAGTGTGACAGATAATTACTTCAGCCAACTGGCAAAATTGCGACAAAATAGCTCCATCAGAGATTATATTCATCATTTTCAGAACCTATCTTTACGTGTGGAGACAATTTCTGATGCAAACTTGAATGACCTATTTTTGGGTGGACTCAAGGACCACATTCAACATGAGGTATGCATGTTTAATCCACTTAATATTTCTGACTCTATTATCCTAGCACGTAGAGCTGAGGAAAAATTCCTAGCCAATAAGAGACAGCGATTCACTCACTTCAAAGATCGTAGCATATCATCATCAACATTTCCTCCACCTACTAGATTGACCCGTCAGCAAATTGAAGAAAAGCGTGCAAAAGTATTATGTTTTGGTTGTGATAGCAAGTGGAGTAAAGGACATAGATGTGCTGAGAAGAAGTTATTCTACATTGAGGGACCAAATGAAGATGAAGAAGCAGAGGATGCCTCTAATGATGATGAGGAAGATATAGAGGAGGTACTTGAAGATTCCCACCCTACAATCTCTTGTCATGCACTTGCAGGTATTAGCACTCCACAAACTCTTAAGGTGGTGGGTTTCCTCAAGAAACAGAAGGTGACAGTGTTGATTGATTCAGGGAGCACACATAACTTTATAAACCATAAGTTGGCCACTCGATTGAACTGTTTCATCTACCTAGCACCAGAATTTCAGGTAATGATTGCAGATGGTGGCACAATTAATTTTTCAGGCAAATGCCATAGTATTAAGCTTACTATGGGTGGGTACAATGTTGACTCTCCTATGTTTGCTATTCCCATGGGTAACACAGACATTGTTTTGGGAGTCCAATGGCTCACAACCTTAGGTACCATTGAGATGACCTTCCAAGAACTATTCATGCGCTTTCATTCTGAAGGTAAGAAAATTGAATTACATGGATTACATGCAAAATCTCCACAGTTGGTTAGTTCACATTAGATGACCAAGATGCTAAAAAAGGGGGCAGATGGAATTATTGCATGATTATGCTCTATAGAAGTTCAACCCCCAAAGGTATCTACACATCCTGATCTGCAAATAATTCTTGAAGACCACTCATCTATTTTTGGGGCCATGCCAAAAGGACTACCACCAAAAAGAGAACATGATCATGCCATTCAACTAATTCCAGGTAGTCAACCACCAAATATTAGACCATATAGATATCCATATGCACAAAAGAGTGAAATTGAAAAGATGGTCCATGAGATGCTGGAGGCAAGGATCATCCAGCATAGCCAAAGTGCATATTCATCACCAGTGGTCATGGTGCGGAAGAAGGATGAAACATGGAGGATGTGCCTCGATTATAGGGAACTCAACAAGTACACCATCAAAGATAAGTTTCCTATTCCAGTAATTGATGATTTACTTGATGAGTTGCATGGTGCTAATTATTTCACAAAATTAGATCTTCGCTCGGGGTACCATCAAATTAGAATTAAGGATGAAGATGTTCATAAAACTGCTTTTAGAACACATGAAGGCCATTATGAGTTTTTGGTAATGCCCTTTGGTCTTATAAATGCACCCTCTACTTTTCAGAGCTTGATGAACACTGTTTTTAGGCCTTTTTTAAGGAAGTTTGTGCTAGTTTTCTTTGATGACATATTGATTTATAGTCAGACATGGGAAGCACATCTGCAACATGTGAAACAGGTATTGATAGTTTTGGAGAAGCACCAACTTTATGCGAAGCCATCTAAATGTGCTTTTGGAGTACAGGAGGTAGAGTACCTTGGTGACATTGTTTCCCATGAAGGGGTTAAAGTTGATCCTCAGAAGATCAAAGCGATAATGGAATGGCCCATGCCAAAAGCTCTCAAAAACCTTCGAGGTTTTTTTGGACTAACAGGTTACTATAGAAGATTTGTGAAAGGTTATGGCAGCATAGCAGCTCCACTCATTGCATTGCTAAAGAAGGATGCTTTCCATTGGAATGATGATGCCACCAAAGCATTTGAGAAACTAAAAGTAGCTATGTGCACCACTCCAGTTTTGGCTACTCCAGACTTCTCACAAACATTCATTGTTGAATGTGATGCTTCTGGGTTGGGGGCAGTACTAATGCATTTGAAAGTCGTCAATTCAAAGGTAAGAATCTACAAAAACCTGTCTATGAGAAAAAAAAGATGGCTATTCTTCATGCAGTTAAACGGAGGCCTTATTTGATGGGTAGACACTTTAAGGTGAAAACGGATCATGATAGTCTCAAATACTTTTTAGAGCAAAGATTATCATCTGAGGAACAACAAAAATGGGTAACCAAAATGTTGAGTTATGATTTTGAAATCATCTACAAGAAGGGTAAAGATAATGTAGTAGCAGATGCACTATCTAGACGGGATGCATCCACAGAAGCATTACTTGGTGCCATGTCCATATTGCAAGCAGATTGGGTGGATGAAGCTAGGTTAGAATGGGAGCAAGACAAGGATACACAGGTTCTGATTCAGAATCTCCAGCAAGGTACTTTATCCTCTGACAAATTTGAATGGAAAGGTAATGTCCTATGGTATAAGGGTAGGTTATACTTGTGCAAAACTTCAGAGCTTAAGCATAAGCTTCTTGCAGAGTTGCATGCATCTCCACTTGGGGGACACTCAGGGTTCTTAAAAACTTATCATAGAATTAAGAAAGAATTATTTTGGGAAGGACTCAAGGGAAATGTACAAAAGTTTGTGGAAGAATGCATGATATGCCAACAGAATAAAGGTGAAACAGTTAAGACCCCAGGTTTGTTACAACCATTAGCAATTCCTAGTCAAAGGTGGGAGGAGGTTTCCATGGATTTCATCACTGGGTTGCCTTGTTCTGAAGCTAGCTCATAGCTCATCTTACCACCCCCAATCTGATGGACAAACTGAAGTGGTTAACAAATGTTTAGAGGGGTATCTCTGTTGTTTTGCATGAGATAAACAAGAACATTGGGTTAAATGGCTACCACTTGCAGAATGGTGGTATAACACATCTTTCCATACCTCTTCTAAAATTTCTCCATTTCTAGCACTATATGGTTACCATCCACCTTCCATCACTTCTTCATTAAAGGTGCACACCAAGGTTCGAGATGTGGAAGAGCACATTCAACATCAACAAGAGGTTTTGGCTAGTTTGCGAGAGAATTTAGCCTTGGCACAAAATAGGATGAAGCAACAAGCAGATCAACACCAGAGTGAGCGAAATTTTGAGGTGGGTGACTGGGTATTTGTTCGTTTGCAACCTTACAAGCAGATGTCCTTGAAGCAACAGAAAAAGGACAACAAACTTGCTCCAAAGTATTATGGCCCTTATCAGGTTCTACAAAAAATTGGAAGTGTGGCTTACAAGTTCGAGTTACCTCATTCATCTCACATACACCCAGTATTTCATGTTTCTTGTTTGAAGAAGGTCATTGGACATAAAGTTTCTGCCCAAACAAAGCTCCCAGAACTAGATGAAGAAGGAAGAGTCATTTTGGAACCAGAGAAGATCCTCCAAACACGTACTAAGAGGTTGAGAACCAGAGAGATTAAGGAATATTTGATCAAGTGGAAAAATCAAAGCAGTGAAGATGCAACTTGGGAAGGTGAAGAATTTCTGCAACAACATCCACAGTTGTTCAACGTTGAGGACAACGTTGGTTTAAAGGGGAAGGGCATGCTACGCCCCTAACCTATCACATGTATGAGGATAGTATTAGCCGACTTGTGGCTTACTTATCTCTCTTTGACATTATATTGTGGCCGACTTGTGGCTTTCTTTAGATTAGTAGGTCGGCCTATGGAGTAACCATGGCCTAGTTAGACTATATATAGGAGGTAGTGGGTAATCTTTTATCATCATATTATGAATTCTGCTCTTATTGAAGCTTGTGGAGGTTGCCCCCTCGAAGTGGCTTATCTATTATCATATATTCAGATATATTTCAGTCATATTTGGATATAATTCTACTGTTATACTTAATTCTTGAAGTAATTTCATTACATTGTCTGTAAGATTGTCATTGATGTCAAAGAAGGCAAACATTAATGACAAAGGCATAGTGATTCGGGTTTGTCAAGTCCATGTACTTCATTTACTTTTACTTATAAAGTTTCATAAGTCATGTCGAAAACGTGACTGGGTCAGGGGAATGTTGATCGCATTTGTGTACTTCAATTGCTTCAACTCTTAAAGTTTCACAAGTAAAGCAATGTCGAGAACTCGAATGGGTCTGGGTGAGTAAATCGGGTTTCCAGAATAACTTTACTTCGTTCAATTTCATAAGCTAAGCAGTCTCAAGAACCCGAATGGGTCTAGTAGAGTTTATCAGGTTTCTGGAATGACTTAACTGCTCTCATCTTTATAAGTCAAGCAATGTGAAGAACCCGAATGGGTCAAGGAAGAGTTAATCGGGGTTATGGAACAACTTTACTTCGTTCAACTTTATAAGTTGAGCAATGTTGAGAACCCAAATTGGTCTAGTGGAGTTGATCGGGTTTATCAAATGACTTTACTTCTTTCAATCTAATGAGCAAAGCAATAAGAAGAATCTGAAGGGCAAGTGGACGAAACAAAGTTTCTGAAAAGACACTTTGAGAATTTTCGAAGGGTACTTTGCAAAAAGTCCGAAGGGCAAATGGACCAAACAAAGTTTTCGAAAGGACACTTCGAGAAATTCTGAAGGGTAAGTGGACTGTTGCGAATGTTCCAAAGGGCAAGTGGACCATTGCAGAAAGTTTGAAGGGATCTTTTCAAAAGGCTGAAGGGTATGTGGGCCCTTATGGAAAAGCTTAAGGGTATGTGGACCCTTAAAGAAAATCCGAAGGGCACTTAGACATTCCTTCAAGAAAATTGTTCCAAAAAGCCCTTGATAAAAATCCCGCAACAAATTGTTCGAAGAGAAAGGTCACTTGCAACTTTGCCAATGGATAAAGTGTGGAAGTCTTATAGGGCATTCTCAAAGGGACAAGGTATGTTAAAGATCGAGCAAGTCTACAAGGATCAACGGTGCAAAAGCATTACAAGAATGCCGAAGAAAATGAGATCATGTTAACATGCTGGAGTTTAACGATACAATAGAAAGGGTAAAGGTCGAGCATATTCGAATAAATTGGAAGGAGCGAAAGCGATCTTGATATATAGGAAATAGCGAGATGCAAAATGGAGCTCAATGGTTAGACTTGGCGCGAAGACAAAAATCAAAGGCCCGCATTTAATATGTTTTCAACGAACAAATGAAGGAATAGACAAAACCTGTAAATGATTACATAGAGCTCGAGATTGATCAATTCAATCGATTAATTCTTGATTAAAGAAACGGCATAGTTATGGCCTGATTCCAGCACTTGCCAAAAATAGAAAAGAGAGTTGAACATTGCGGCGTGATGCATGAACCGAGACACGAAAAGGGTATATGTCAAATTCGCATTGAATGAAGAACTAGAAAAGGGGAGTTGAAGTGCGAAAAGGAAACGACGCAGTTATGACCAAAATCCAACAGTTGTCAAATATAGAAAAAAGATCTGAGGATTGAAGTGTGATGTATGAATCGAGACACGGAAATTTGCATATGTCAAAGTCACATTGAATGAGAACAGATAGTTGGAATCAGTTAAGAGGAGTTGAAGTGTAAACATGTTCTATAGATGAAACCCTAAAACTCAATGTATATACACGACATCTTATTCATTGTGGAGTTGCTGCTGTCGTTGCAATTGAGATAGTGTTGTAGAGCAACTTGAAGAGTGTCACTTTGAAATGTTTGCAGACATAGAGTGAAAGACAGAGCAACAGAGAGTGAGACAGAGAGGAAGAAAGAGCACACAGAGAATATGCAGAGATTGAGCAGTTACAAACTAGACTTGTAACAAAGAAATTGATTTGGATTCGTTTGTGAATCCATCTTGTATTTTGAAGTTGTAGCTTCATAGTTCTGATTGGTTGGTGACATCAAAAAATTGAGTTGGTGCTCAGTTAGGGGATTGGTGTCTCCTCAGGGAGTGGGTGCTTCCATAGAGTGGGTGCTCTTGAATGTAACTAGTGAGGTTAGTGTTGGCCATTTTTGGCCCACATATCAAAATTTGCATAAGTATGAAAAAAGGAGCTTTTAGGCAAGAAAATAGCAAGTCTTTGGGTTTTTCAGCAGTGACTACTTTGGGTTTTTGAGGGCACAGTGCGAATTGGGTTTCCAACAGTGCTTAACTTCTAAATGTTTTATCAGTAGAAGTAATTTGGGTTTATGAACCCAAATTACTCATGGATAGTGTATTTCGGATTCTCCAAGGAGCACTACTTGATTACTTCATAAGTTGTGAGCAGTTAGAAGCCTGAAATAAGTAAAGGGGCTTGACAAACCCGATTTGGTCTTGAAAAATAGTGCTTTTCGGTTTCTTCAAGGGACGAGTCTTTTTCAAAAATTCGAAGGGCATTTTCAAAATGCCGAAGGGCCTTTTTAGGGCGAAAGGGACCAATCAACTTTCTCGAAGGTACACTTCATAAATCCGAAGGGCTTTTTCTTCTCCAAGTGAACGGTTGCAATTTTTCCGAAGTCAAAATTTTCAAAGGGTATCTTTCCCTTCGGGAGGATCATTCGTGAAAGTCCGAAGGGACATGCAGGGAGCCCAAAGGGTCTCTTACCCTTCGAGAAAGTCCATTGTGAAAAGCCCGAACGGTAGTTTACGAAGACAGATGCGAACAAAAAGTTCGAAGGAATTACTTTGGACAAATTGTCCGAAGAAATTCTTGCGGGAGATTCGTTTGAAAGAAATAAGTTGATAAGGAAACCCGAGATCAAGTGTCCAAAGTAAATGATGGGCCAATGGATGTCAAAATCAGGATAAGTGACTAGCCGTTGGAAGTAATCGGGTTTGAAAAGCCCGAAGTCTTAAGGCTAGGGAAACAACAAAGTGGAAGACTTCAAGATGGACAAGCCCGAAGCAAGCAGGGTTAGAGAACCTGAATTACTCAGCATAGAGTAAATCGGGTTTTTCCAAGTACTCTACTTAAAAGGCTTTATAAGTGAAGGATCTAGGAAAGTCCAAAGTTGGGGAGTTCAAAGAACCCAAATTACTCTTCATAGAGTAAATCGGTATTCTCCAAGGGCTCGACTTAAACTTGGTTTAGCAACGCGAGAATCATGATGCAACGAATGGAAGGCTGCCACGTGACGTAACTGGAGCAGAAAGGGCCAATCAGTAAAGGACAAGTGGCACAAGGGTGTTCAATAAACATGGGAGAGTCCGAGCGGCTACTAGCTGGAAGTTATGAAGGCTCTCATCCGCCATGGTTCATTGGCCACAATCGCCGTTCGACACTTAAATGCGTCATGCCAAGAAGAAACATTTCCGCTGCTC
The DNA here is from genome assembly GCA_037957365.1 of Torreya grandis. Taxonomy (NCBI): domain Eukaryota; kingdom Viridiplantae; phylum Streptophyta; class Pinopsida; order Cupressales; family Taxaceae; genus Torreya; species Torreya grandis. Next base: position 3,437,365 of record JARHVA010000212.1, read on the forward strand.
ACAACATGACTTTTTAGGCACGCCAAAGAAAGTCTTAAAGACCGGAGGGGCTTGAGAGGATTGTCAAGGGATCCTGAGCAGTGCATTTAGGGAGAACAAGAAAGTGCAACGTCAGAGTTCCCGCCATCGACGACTTCTCTCTTCCCCCTTTTCTATATATATAGAGGCCTTGGAACCAAGCAAATGATCCCCGGATTGGCGATAGAATCACTCTGCAGAAATCGCTTTGTAAAAGACTCTTTTGAAGCAATACAAGGAAGACTTTTCTGTTTCTGGTTAAAACAAGTGTGCACATTTGGTTTCATTTTGCAGAATGTATGATTGTTATTCATCACCTGCGATTTCTTCTAGCACCTTGGTTTTAGTCCCCTCAGTTCTGTGCAGGATTGCATGAAGTGTTTGTGTCAAGCTCCTTTGAAGTGTTACCAGTTCATAGTGTCTCCCTTAGCTCTATTTTGTTATCCTTCAAAGTGTAAGGCTTCTCTCCAACCTCCACGCAAAAGCTCCATGCCTATGGCCTTGAGATAGAATCAAAATAGCCTGTGTCTTGTTTGAATTTATCAGTAGTTGGCTCTTTTCCCAGGCTAAGTGGATCACTTCTTTTAGTGCATCACCTCCCTTAGCTTAGATTTTCTTTTCAGTCATCCTCCTACCCCTTTTCCTTGGCAGACAATAGATTTTAGTGTGAGATTAAGAGTTGAAGTGAAGCCCCTGAGGAACTAGCCTCATTAAAAAGCCTAGAGGTTCAACCTTACCTTAGGATACCTACATCTTGAGGTTGTCCCCATGCTTATATCTGGAAGTGAGGGAAGCTGAAGAACTCTCTCACAAGGGTGCAATTCCAAGCTATAATAGTTAGCCAGTAAGGCATTTAACAATGAGGTTGGATTAGAACAATAGATTCTAGCAATCATTTTCACCGTGGTTTTTCCTTTTGGGTTTTCCACGTAAAAATCCAGAGTAATGTGTTTTTGTGTGTATGTGTAATCTCTGCATTTTTTCTTTGACTTGCATATGAATTTGTATTTCCTTTAAAAGGTTTAAAAGAACTAGTTTTAGTTGATCTACTGATTCATCCCCTCTTAGTAGATAGTTGTGTTCAACAACTTCTCTAGAGATGCAACCATAGACAATCTGGAATGGACTCATCACTGTACTTTATTCATTGAATTATTATATGCAAATTTAACTTGTGCCAATGCCAAATTCCATTGTTTGGGCTTGTCTCCAACCAAACATCTTAGCATATTGCCAAGACTACGATTCAATACCTGCCTTTGTTTTCCTATCCATTTGAAGAGGACAGGCTGAACTTAAATATAATTTTATGCCTAGTTTTTTACATAATGTCCTCCAAAAATGTTTAATAAATCTAGTATCCCTGTTTGATACAATAGTCCTTGGCAACCTGTGCAATCTCACAACTTATTTGAAAAACAAACTTGCAGTATTTATGGCAGCACTAGTCTTCTTGCATGCTATATAGTGCGACATTTTGCAACAAAAATAGAGTCATTATCTCTTTGGGTTCTTGGCAGCCCAAGAACTAAATTCATTCTCAAATCTTCCCGTGGTCTCTTTGAAATTGGCAATCGCTGATACAACTCAGAATTATGACATCTGCCTTTAGCATGTTAACAAATCCTACATCTTTGTACAAATTTTTTGATAGCCATGCTCATCCTTGGCCAATAGTAACACTCCCTCAATTGCAACGTTTTATTCATACCAAAGTAACCAGCTAGGCCTCCACTATGCTTTTGCTTCAATAAGTTCTCCATCATGGAACCTTGAGGTATGCATAACCTCTTTCCCTTGAACAATAATCCATCTTGTATCATATATTCCAGCCATGGTGTTTTTTCCATGTTTGTTGGACTCATGGACATTGTCCATTCATCTCAAAAATCCAAATTGTCCTCATAGAACTATTTCATTGAGTCAAACCCAATCACTTCCACTCTTAGCTCATTCACTACAAGAGCTTTTCTACTCGATGCATACACAACCTTATTGGATTGTTCACTCCTTTGTTTCTAACAAAAGAATAACACTGAATACATTCGACTGATTTCATATGTTTTTGGTTCATCTTACCTTGGCTGTTTATGAATTGTAATACTTGATGATTTGTGTACAAAACAAATTCCTTTGGCAACAAATAATGCCTCCACTTCTTAGGAGCTTGTACCATTGCATGGAACCCTTGGTCATAGATTGAATATTTCTTCTTGGTTTCATTCAACTTCTCACTACAATAAGTGGGATTACTTTCTTGGCTCATTATTGATCCTATTGATGTTCCACTTGCATCGCAATCAACCAAAAACACTTTACTGAAATTGGATAATGCCTACAATGGGTGTTCTGTTACCTTCTTCAAAGATTAAAAACTATCCTATGCTGCAATAGTCCATTTGAATATCTTTTAATCACCCTTCATTGCTTCCGTAACGGATGCACATATACTACTAAAGTTTCTAATAATTTTTTGATAGAAACTTGCCAAACCTTGAAAACTTCTAGCCTCAAACATGCTTTTTGGCGGTGGCCACTCAACTATCGCTCTTACCTTCTTCGGGACAATTTGCAACCCATCTTTTGAGATCACTAGCTTCTCGAGCATGAAGGTACATTTATTTAAGCTGACTAACAAGTTCTTCTCCTTCAACTTTTGCAAAACTAACCTCAAATAGATCAAATGTTCTTCCTTTGAATGACTGAAAATCAAAATGTCATCAAGATAAACAATGACAAACTTACTCATTTATGGTTTCAATACTTCATTCATGAGTCTTATGAATTTCCTTGGTATATTTGACAAACCGAATTGCATAAGAAGCCACTTATACAGCCCATCATTTGTTTTGAATGCGGTCTTCTACTCATCTTCATCTCTAATCCAAATTTGGGGATGTTTGCTTCTCAAATTTATTTTTGTTAAGTACCATGTTCCACTCAACTAGTTCATCCAGTCATCCATCCTTGGGAATGGAAATCTATATTTGATTTTTATCTTATTGATTGTTGTAGAATCCATACACATCCTCCAATATCCACGCTTTTTATGTGCTAATACTGCAAGAATCACATATGATCTTGAACTTCCTCAAATTAAACCCTTCTCTAACAACTCATTCAATTGCTTCTTCACTTCAGCATTGTTCATAGGAGTTAATCTATAAGCTGTCTTGTTTGGCAAACTTTCTCCTGGCACTAGATCCATGTGATGACTAATGCTTCGTATAGGCGGTAGTCCATCTGGAAAATCACTAGATCCATGTGATGACTAATGCTTCGTATAGGCGGTAGTCCATCTGGAAAATCCTTAGAAATTATATCAGCAATCTCTTCAAACAAATTTTGAATTTCAAATGGAAGATCACTCACCTTGTTTGTGATCACAACTTGCATTGGGTTTGAGATGAGATCAAAACATGCTTTCTCCTTGTCTCTTTCAAGAATTCTTTACCAGAAATGAACAACACTTCAGGTTTGCCATCCACCTCTTCTCCTCTTTCTTTCAATGGGCTTAATGTATGCCTCTTACTATCTTTCACAAGCATGTTAGTGTTTGCTCTACCATCATGCATGAATCTTCTATTAAACTACCATGGCCTTTGCAACAACACGCGACATACATCCATGGGCATAATATCACATAACACATCATCATTATATGAACCAATCTAAAAACTTACCATACATTGCTCATTCATGAATACTTGATAACCCTTAAGCAACCAAGAAACTTTGTATGGGTTTGGATGCACTAATCTTTTTCAGCCCAAGGTTTGCTACCATTTCTTTTGAAACCATATTATCCTTGCTACCACTCGCAATAATAGCTTTACGACATTTACTTACCGCTTTGCAAACGGTTCGGAATAAGTTCATTCTTTGCATTGGTTGGCCATCCTGCTTGTCTAGTTTCAACAACACTTTCTTCATCATAAGAGCTTTGCCACGTTCTGAGTCTTCCGTATGTGTTGGAGATTCAACACTCTTCATCTGCATGAGCAATATGATTGCTTGCTTCATTCCTCTTGCTGCTGTTTTGAAATGCTTTGGGGCATTTAAATGCTCTATGCCCAACTCTCTACATTCATAGCATTGATGCATGAATCCTCTTCCTCTTTGGGATTGATTCTAATTTTGTGAAGTACTTGCTTCACCTTCATGAGTATGCTGTCCTCTTCCACCATTGTTTCGTCCTCTTCCTCTTGAGAACTTTCCTCTACCTCTAGAGTTCATTCGCTGCCTTCTAGACAACTTTTCCTCTGACTTCAATGCACATTGACATGCTTCGTCAACCGACTTCAACTTAAAGTTTCCAATCTCATCTTGAATGAAAATTTGAAGACCATTTACATACCTCGATACTTTTTCTTGATCATCTTCCATATGATTGGCTATAATGGAAAGTTTATAAAACACTTCCGTCTACTCTTTTACACAACTCCTTTTTCCAAAAAATCTTCAACTTCTTGAATAAACTAAACTTATAATCTTAAAGGCAAGAACTTACTTTCAGCTTTGTCACTATCCTCTCTCAAGTTTTGATTCTATCTTTTCTCTCCTCCCTCTTTCCAATTGCACATGATCCCACCATAAGGATGCATGACTTTTCAGCTTGGTACAGAAAAAATCACCTTTTTGGGGTCCTCCATTGACTCGTAGTCAAAGTATCTATCCATCCTCGTGATCCAATCTATGAGCTCCTTGGGGCTCAAAATTCGACCCATCTTTGCAATACATCTAATAAATTTACCCTCAAGTTCATCCATGATCTCTTCTACTAAAATATTTTGAGCATCTGCTATTTCATCATCACACACATTTTCAACATGAGTTCCTCTCTTTGTGTTGTATCCATTGCATCCAATCTTGTTTGGATTCCTCTCATCATCTTTGCTAAGTCTACAACTCTAGTTGCACTTGGTCTTGCTACTCTTCCAACACGATTACCTCCACGTGCCATTTCTTCTCCATACTGCAAGCTTCTCTTTCATAGCTTGCCAATGCCCCGACAAAAGTCTTCACACACAACCCAACAAGGCAAACCTTGTTCTAATACCAATTGGTGTAGATGGGAATGACGGGACCCCAAGTCACAAGGTATGGTGATTTTTCAGATAAAATTTGAATTTCGTCGATTTTTTATTCGACCATTAAAAAAATGGAAAAAATGTTGTTTTTTTAGGTCTGCATTTTTTTCGCGACTGTATCTATCTTTGTCTATGTTTTTGCATGTCTTAAATTTCTCCTCCTCCTCTACCCTTGCACGGACTTCATCTCGGATACAAAACCTTTACGACTCTATGGGTATAAAACTTATCTGCAATAGCTAACAGGGCCTGGATACTCTTCACTCAGTTTGTGGCTTCGCTACAAGTTGGGGCAATATTAACTAATTTTGTTATATTTATTATTTTATTTTTTTGGGAGTTTTGTTGTCAAATCCGAGCCCAAAATAGATTTATTGAGCTCAACTTCAAGAATAAAATAGGTCTGTCAAGTCCAAGTCTGAGATCAAAATTTCTATGGTGAGTCCTACTCTGAGTCTAATATAGGTCTCTTGTGTCCATTTCCAAGTCCAAAACGGTCTTTTAAGTCCAAGTCTCAACTCTATGATGAAAATTAGTAGTACACTGCAAAACACTTAGGATTTGAAACCATCTTTATTTTACGGCTATCTGTCATTCTACAAACTGCGAATAAGGGCAGACAGAGCGAGCAACTCTGTCGGATACTACTGTGCTATCCTATTGAAACTCACTTTATGACTCTTCCATATAGGTATTCATGGGATGGTGGTGTCCTTGGAGAAATTGAAATAACTCTACTTGTGCACAAGATGTTGGCAAGAGAATGGAAGAAAGGTATTTCAAAAGATGAAAAAGTGGTCACTCACTTCAAATCAGCGTGTCTACACTTTTCAATAATGGTTCTGATGATCATTTGCTTAACTAGTAGGAGGTTAAACATCTATATCAAGATGTTAATGGAATCTCCTCTTTATGTTTTTTTTATGTATTAGGTTTTCTGCTGTTATATCTACTTATTCAGATACCTTCCGGCAGGTTTTTAGCTTCATTGTTCTCACTTTTGAGATGCTTATCTAGCCTTTGGGGTTCTTTCTCATTTTCCCATCCCTCCATATATTTGTTAACATATTTCATAGAGAAGACATCATGAAAGTGTGTGGTAAATGTAATATGTTTTTGATCGTTAGGGAACTTGTAAAGAAGATAATGTTGATTCCTCAAGTGAATTAATATAGTTTTCTTCTCTAACTTGTGAGTCTCATTTTATGTTTTCTGGAAATTAATTAGAATACCACACAATAAAAGAAGATCAATTTGGTGTTAGGGCAAGTACATCTCTTTTAGAGAAAAGGGTGACTTAGGTAATTATTTTAACATAAATTTGCCTGGCAGGAATGCTTGTTGCATACCTGCTGATGTGTTTATAGGGTACAAATATGTCTTTGTTTGGGCATACCGGGACATAGGGTGTTTCCCCTTAGCTTTACTTACATCACACCAAATTAATTCCTGGAGCAGAGCAAGTGTAGAGAAGGCTATATTGGATGACCCTTATGTATGCCGAAAGAGGTTGTACAAAAATTTGAGGAGGCATTGGATGATGGAATTATCTTTAAGGTGAGCCCAAAAGATGTTTTTTTGATTGTTAGGAAACTTCTAAAGAAGATAATGTTCATTCCTCTAGTAAATCAACATGGTTTTCTTCTCCTAATTTTGAGTTCTCAAATTATATTTTTTGGAAATCAATTAGAATACCACACAATAAAAGAAAGTGAATTTGATGTTAGGGCAAATATTTTTCTTTCAGAGAAAAGGGTGATTTAGGCAATTATTTTGACATAAAATTGGTTGGCACAAATGCTTGTTGCATCTCCTGCGGATGTGTTTCATGTGTACAAATATGTCTTTGGTTGGGCTTACCAGGACATAGGGGGCTTCACCTTAGCTTTATGTACATCACACCGAATTAATTCCTGGAGCAGTTCCAGTGTAGAGAAGACTGTTTTGGATGAACCCTCGGTATGCTGAAGGAGGTTGTACAAGAATTTGAGGAGGTATTGGATACTGGAATTATCTTTAAGGTGAGCCCAATTGACTCTGTGAAAGGGGGATCAAGCGATAAGAAAGAGGGTTTTCCCCAATGCAATCCTCCCCACAAAAAATAGAATTGCAGGTTAATTTTTTTGTTGATTTCAGAAGTCTATATTAAGTGACATTTCAACTACATCATCAAACTCTATTTCACTTGTGACATTCCAACTACATCAGCAAACTCTATTTCACATGAAGTGGTGGGTAATGGAATTTACTTATTTCTAGATGGAACCTTGGGATATAACCAAATTAATATTAAATAAAAAGCTAAGCTGAAGGCAAATCTTCAGTGCAGAAAGTGACATTTATAATTGTATCAGAATGCTATTTAGGCCGTCCAATGCTCTGGAAAATTTCCAGCAAATTATTCTTCTGATTTTGAAAAGAGGACCATGAGAATCCTCAGAGTTTGCCAGGGGATTGAGTCATCCAAGCTTTATAAGAAGGTATGAAGCTATGCCAAGTAACAGAGCTTGCAACGAGCCCAGCTAAATATTCTTGATGGTACCACCCAGAAAATTACTTGGTCATATTGTTTGTGCCAATCGTTTAAGGACTGATCCGAGAAATACTAGGTTGATTGTTTATATATGCAAGCATTAGGAACACTGATTATATATGCAAGCATTAGGAACACTGATAATGCCAGGTCTTTTTTGGGCTTTGCTGTCTACTTTTGAAAATTAATCAAGGAAAAGTGTTGAATTTATATGGGGAAATGAACAAAAATAGGTTTTTGAAAGTTTGAAGATAGTTTTACTCAGCACTATTCTAGTTTCTTAAATCCAGATAAGAAATTACACGTCCATGGGGATTATTAAGCTTGCAATTAGTTGTACACTGATGCAAGAAGAGACAACTTGGTTGAATTACCCTTTCTACTTCGGAACAGTAGACTTAAAGGTTGCAATGAACTATAGCACAATTCAATGAGAGGGACTTGCTGTGCGTACTTTGTGGCATTTCTTATCAGCTAATGCTTTGTGTTCTATGTTGATTATCGAGCATTGTGATATACTCTCAATAAACCGATGAGTCATGGAAAGGTGACCAAACAACTTTTCAAGTATCCTTTTAGGGGAGCTTTTGGTGAATGAGAATGATGTAGACACTTCTCTCGTAAGAGTATCTTTCCTCTCGAAATTGTACGAGAAAATTGGGGAGCATTTATCTTCCATTAAGAGGATAGTTAGGAAGTGAGCATAAAGCATGGTGTTGTTTGAAAAGAAGTGTTATCTATTCCCTAAAAAAATAAGTTGTTTTTCTCACTTCAAATTGGAGTTCTCACATGTGTATTGGAAGCCATAGTTCCCAGTTACTAAACTAGAACAAGGTATGGACCAAAGGGTCCATGACTTGTTTTTCCAAAAGTCAAAAAAATAATCATGATTTGTAAATTATTTGAGCATTGCTTGCAATGGTCATGATTCATAGCCGAATAGCTAATAAATTTTCCATTTGTAGATAGTTTTGATAAATTCATTGGAAATTCATCTCACTGTGGTTTGATGCCATGTCAAGGGCATAGGGATGTTCCAATGACAATTTTTATTTCCTTTGAACCATCCAATCTCAAAATCCAATGGATAGGCTTTCGTGCATGGGTGTACTGTCTTTTTGACTATATTGATCAACACTGGCATAATTCTTACAATAATATGTTTCAAGGGTATGCCAAAGGTTTAAATATATCAGCTATAAGACTGGATGGTAGCTAAGTTTTTAAAATCTTCACATTACAAATCTTATTTGTATTTTAATGTTAACATTTTTTACATGGGATGAAAAGGACAAAATAGCTACATATTATTTTATTCAAAAAACCTTACATAAATGTAAATCAATCGGGTTACAATCTTCAATTACATACAAGCTTATATAAGCTTGTCTATACATTGAACCCAACTACCTTATGGGTCTAACTACTTGTGACTCAACTTACTCGTACAAATACCAAACTTACTAGCATTATTAACATAACTAATATGTCTAATACCTAAATATAATGTACTCTAAAGAGATTTATTAATTCTAAAGGAGTGTCTCACACATGAGAGGCATGCCTCGACTAATTACTAATGTACTAACAACAAAATATGTTTTGAATCACACGACCCAACAAATCCCCCTTGATCTAGAGGGGGGCAAAAGATGATCTGGAGCAAATGATTGTGAAGCCATACAACAATGTCTATCGTAACCTGCGAACGTGTGACTTGTACATCTTGGTACTAATCAATTGGTGTTGCTTCTCCGAAGCATGATCCGGGGCATACTCATCCCCTCTGATCATCCATACTTGTACTACAGTATGAACATCATGGGAATATTCAACCACAGATCCATGTCTCAATGATAATTCAGTACCTTTGTATGGCACATCTCACATGATGCCCAACAACACTGACCACTTTGCAAATAGTATTGGTGCTAGCAACCCGTGTTAATTGTAAATCGTTGGTGAATGATCGAAAACCAATACACTATCTTCTTCCCATCATATAAGAGGTGAGAAGCTATGCAACAAAAAACATGATATATCTAGTTTGCTCCTTATCAATGATATCAAACAAATCAAAAACCAAAACTTAGATATAAAACATCAAATATCTATCATCTATCTAAAAGTGCTACTACAACAAAAGTTGATCTCAGAGCCAACAACGAACTCAAGATGGTGGGTCTCTAACTTTGTCAACTTGATTGATCCCAAGGAACTTGTGAACCAAAAAAATCAACTGTTTTGTCTCCAATAGCAATGGCGACTTGAAAGCACAATGACCGCATAAATAGTTTTAAAACTTAGAGAAATACTATGGTGTCATGTCCCCTTTTTCAAATAAAGAAAAGAATAATTTTATAATAATGTTTTAAGTGGTTCCCAAACGTCAATTTGTAATTACAATTTAAACGGGGACACTTAGTCATTATTATTGAGTGGGGCCAAAGTTAATTAATTACAAGGCCAAGAAGGAAATAGTTGTAATTATTGGCATCTTCATTAAGGCAAATCTATGACTGCATAAATGGGGGAGTTATAATCAACTAATTTTAGAAAGAACGTATCTATTATGGAAACTCTATGACAAAATCTATGACGGTCTTAAGAGAGTGGAAGTGGCGAATCGATGTGGCTTAAAATTAGCAAGGTGTCATAATGAAACTATGACAAATATTTAGTGCGCCTATTTTGGAGGGAGAATATGGAAACATTCTATTACCTAAGTTGGAGATAGAATATAGAAACATTCCATTGTCCATGTTGGAGATAAAATATGGAAACTTTCCATTATTATTATTTGTTGGCATTTTGGGACATTGGGATTTGTGCCCCAACCCTTATTTAAGTCAGACAGCTTCACTAGTTTGGGATATTTTGCCAAATTATCAATTTCTTTCATAGCTTGATCACTTGTGTTCAACTACACAATTTGAGGATGAAACCCCTTTGGTTCCTTGAGGGCAATCTCATACAAAGGTTGTATTTGCACTTCAAGCTTTGTTTCAGCTTTTAGCATATTTTTTGGTATGTTGTAGTTACATAATTGTGAAGACGGGAGTTCTGGTATATAGAATCTTGGTGAAGTTTTATTTCATGTGTTCAAACATTGAAGCGGTGTCAAGACATTTATGAGAAATCAACAATATATGTATTTTGATAGTTTGATATAAAAGTGTGTGGAGTTTATTACGGTTGCAAAATATATGTTATATTTAAATTTAGGGGTAATATTTTAGATCTAAATATATTTGCATAAATATTTGGTTGAGGTCATTACAAAAAAGATGATTTGCAACAAATGATTGTGAAGCCATACGATAATATCTGTCACACCCTGCAAACAGGTGCCCTGTACATCTTGGTACTGATCAATTGGTGTTGCTTCTCCAATGCATGATCCGGGGCATATTCATCCCCTCTGATCATCCATACTTGTACTACAATATGAACATCATCATGGGAATATTCAACTGCATCGATCCATGTCTCAATGATAATTCAGTACCTCTGTAGCCAGCTCAGGGATTTTCTATTGGTGGTTCAAATTATTATGTTACATTTATTGATGATGCAACTAGGAAAGTTTGGGTTTATTGCATTAAGAAGAAATTTGATGTATTTGAAACATTCAAGAGATGGAAAGCTTTGGTTGAGAATGAAACAGGTCTCAAGTTGAAATGTCTCAAGTCGGACAATGGAGGTGAGTATTGTAGCAAAGCATTTGATGATTATTGTTCACAGAATGGAATTTGTAAGCAAAGGATGGTTCCAGGGATGCCACAAGAGAATGGAGTGTTAGAGAGGATGAACATGACAATTATGGAGCGTGCTAGGAGCATGAGGTTGCATGCAAGACTGCCCCTAATATTTTGGGCGGAAGCAGTTAGCACAACGGTATATTTTATTAACAGAGGACCTTCAGTGCCTTTGGATGGAGGCATACTTGAGGAAGCTTGTTCTGGTAAGGAATTTAAATATTTCTTTTCTTAGGGTCTTTGGATGTGAGGCATTTGTTCATGTTGCCAAGAAAGAAAGGACCAAGTTAGAGGCTAAGTCTGAGAGATGCACCTTTATTGGTTATGGTGACAATGACTTTGATTTTTGGGTTTGTAGTCTTAGAGACAAGAAAATATTCTGGTCTAGAGATGTTGTCTATAAAGAAAAAGTCATGTATAAGGATCAATTGCAGGAACTTGAATTAAAAGAGTACATAGTGTTGGATGATATTACGAATGGTAAGGTGTCGAAGGAGACAGTTCAAGAACCTCCTATACAGAAACCCCAAACTCTTGTAGTAAGGTCTTCTAGGGTAAGAAGAGCCCCAGAACGTTTTTCCCCATCTTTGAGTTATATATTACTTACTGACAGTGGAAAACCATAATGTTTTGAGGAAACGATGCAGGCGAATGCTAGGAAGAAGTGGGAGCAAGCCATGGAATTTGGTGAAGCTACCCAAGGGCAAGATAACATTGCAGAACAAGTGGGTATACAAAATCAAAGAAGAGGATGGAGGAAGGAAAATGTACAAGGCCCAGTTGGTGGTTAAGGGGTTTGCACAGAAGAAAGGTATTGATTTTGATGAGATTTTTTCTCCTGTTGTTAAGATGACTATTATTAGAACTGTGCTTGGTATAGTTGCAGTAAATGATTTGCACTTAGAACAATTAGATGTGAAGATTGTGTTCCTTGATCGCGATTTGGAGGAGGAATTATATATGGAGCAGCCACAGGGTTATGAGGTCAAAGGAATGGAGAAATTGGTGTACTGAGTAAAGAAGAGCTTGTATGACCTAAAACAAGCTCCATAACAATGGTATAAGAAGTTTGACAGTTTTATGTTGGAACAAGGTTACTCCAAGTGTCATTCTGACCATTGCATGTATGTCAAGAGATTTGAGGATGGTAATTATATTATCTTATGCTTGTATGTAGATGACATGGTTGCAGGAAAGAATCTGCAATAGATTCAAGTACTCAAAAAGCATCTTGGTGATTCCTTTTCTATGAAGGATTTGGGTGTAGCGAAGCAAATCTTTGGTATGAGGATAACTCGGAATAGGAAGGAGAGGAAGTTGATCTTATTCCAGGAAGAGTACGCGAAGAAAGTTTTGGAGAGGTATAATATGCAGGATGCTAAGCCGTTTGGGACTCCTTTGGTAGGCCATTTCAGATTATCAAAGGAATAGTGTCCTAAGACAGAAGAAGAAAAGCTAAAGATGTCCAAGGTACTTTACTCATTGGCAGTTGGTAGCCTGATATATGCTATGGTTTGTACTAGGCCAGATATTGCCCATGCAGTGGAAGTAGTAAGTAGGTACATGAGTAATCCAAGTTATGAGCACTGGCAAGCAGTGAAGTGGATTCTTCGATATTTGAGAGGAACCATGGGTACAACATTGTGTTTTGGTGGATTGGACACCACTGTGTGGTTATGTGGACTCGAATATGGCTGGGGATGTTGAGAGCAGGAGTACGACAGGTTATGTATTTATTAATGGGGATACAACGGTTAGTTGGATTTCCCAGATACAGAAGGTTGTGGCTTTATCAACCACAGACGCTGAGTATGTTGTTGCTACAGAGGCTAGCAAGGAGATGATTTGGTTACAACAGTTATTTAATGAGTTGGGGCATAACCATGAAGTTGGGGGATTACATAGTGATAGTCAAAGTGCTATACATTTAGCCAAGAACTCCGTTTTCCACTCGAGGACAGAGCACATACAGTTGCGGTATCATTTCATCAGGACAACATTGGAGAAAAACATGGTGAAGCTAGTGAAGATACATACGAGCCGAAATCCTGTGGATATGATGACCAAGGTAGTCACATTGGAGAAGTTGAGGTTATGTTCAGCTTTGGTTGGTTTTCGTGAAGATCATGGAGGAGTGTTAAATTTTGTTCAAGGAGAAATGAACTCCAAGTGGGAGATTGTTAAATTTGGAGTCCGTTTCAACACCCCTATGGTTAAAATAAAATTTACAGGGCACTTTTAACATGTAATTTTTACTGTTACAAATGGTGGGACGCATTTTTGAGTGTGCCAACCACTTCCCACATTTGTGGCATGATTTTGAGGAGTGGGTATGATTTAAGATATTGTGAGAGAATTAGGGGATTATCTTTATCCCGGGTGGTTTTAACCTCCCTTATTTTTTGCCATTTTGGTGGGGATATGCTTATCTCCAAGGTATGGCGCATTTTTCAAGGGCTTTGGAAAGTATAAATAGGGGTGAGGGGGAACGCATTAAGCATTGCATTTTGCATCTCATTTTTGAATTTTGTATTCTCTCTTCGGTCGGTGTGATCAGGTTTGAGGTGTAGCTTAGTATCTCGTGAATTCTGGGGAGAATTCGGGTTGAAGAAAGTTACCTCTGTGAGAGGTTTCTTGTTGAGAGTTGTCTTGTACTCTTATTTATAATATTAGCTTCTTGGTGGACGTAGCCGACATTGGGTGAACCACGTTATATTGGTGTTATGTGTGTATTTGCTTAGATCTGAATTTTCTTTCATGTGTCTCTGTTGCTGTGATTCTGAGGAATGAATTCCGTGTTACATGTTATTGCATGATTATTATTGTTATTTTTAAATCACTTATTCTGAACAAAATATAAAGTACTTTAAAGAATTTTATTAATTCTAAAAGGGTGTCTCACACATGAGATGCATGCCTCGAGTAATTACTATCATATTAACGACAAAATATGTTTTGGATCACAAGACCCAACATGTAACACATTTTTTTTAAGCTCAAGATATATGTAATGTTATATGTATTAGTAATTTAATATATATATATATATATATATATATATATATATTTGTTTTTTTTTTTTTTCCTTTAGACATATTGGAATTATTGTTTGAGATTCTAATTATAATATGTAAATTATATTAATAAGTAGTTTTCTGACTAAAAAATTAATAATTTTTTAAAGTATTAATTAGCCAAGTTTTAGCTTGTTTTGAATTATATCTTATTGCTTGTTGTGTTTCAAAGGTTTGATGGTATTTTTCAATTTATGTTACTTGTTTTAAATCAATTTCTTGTAAGTTTGTGTGTGCTTTCATTTTGCTCTTTTTAAAATCTGTTTTTATTCTTTTGCCTTTGTAAATGTGTGCTTTGTCTATTTTTCAAAGTTGCTTCAATATTTTTATGATTCTTCTCTCTCTAAAGTTGCATCTATCAATGTTTTGTTTTTCTTTTATTTTCCTTGATTTCCACAATGATTTCTATGTGATGAATAAACAGTGTGAATGCAAACATTATCTACCTATTTCTGTTTGTCGAACTTCCAATTTGACTGCAGTTCCTATGATTGGGAATTTTACTGGAAATATATATTAATTTAAATGCAACACATAATTTGTGAGTGTAATAAAATTAAATGATTCAAGATCTGTGCCAAGTCCACATTCGAATCAAAAGACACCAACAGTAATGCAAGTTTTCACAAATAATGGAAATGAAACAACTTCAAGCCCCTTCTCTATTGCAGGAACTGCATGTATTTCTGCTGTTCAAACTTGTCCTTACATTTGGGTTGTAGTTTTTCCAAGGGGGTCTTCTATGAATCCTTTGAAAGGTTCATTTTAGGTGCTAGATTAATGGTCTTCATAGATATTACAGTTGTTTTGCAGTTATGACAGATAATGTGGTTGGTTTTTTCTCCAGATATTGTAAAAATACATGGATCACTGGAACAAGATCTTCATGTTTTCTTCGACAGTAAGCTGAACACTGAATAGTTATGTTATTTCAATTGCAGATCAAGGCAAATGCTGTGAGAGCGCTGGGTAACCTTGCAAGATTTGTTAAGTTTGCTGATGGGAATCCCATTGATTCTCTTGGCAGTTCGGATGGCTGGTGGTTACTAACATCTGAATTTAAGTCAGAGCAAAAGAAAGAAATAAAAGCGTCTATAATTTTACCCTCATTGGAGAGAATGGTGCAAGTGTTTGTTTCTTGTGTGACTACTGGAAATGTTAAGGTAACTTTTCAGAATGTTTTGTTTTACACATGGTTGGAGTTACAATGGAACTGTTACTCGTTTCAACTTATCTTTATGCATTTCAACTTGGACTTTTTACCCTGTGACAGGTTCAGTGGAATGTGTGCCATGCTCTGAGAAACCTCTTCTTAAATGAGTCTATTAGGTTGCAAGACATGGCATGGTGAAGCATTAATTATCCCTATTAAGAGGACTACAAATTCCTTCGAATAATGTCTATTTTTTTTTTGGGTGCTATTTTCATATTCACATGAGCTTCTAGAAGGCATTTTTTTTAACTGTTTGTATCAAGTTCATAGGAAACCTTATGTTGGCTTTTCAGGGCAGCTTCAGTTTATAGCATTCTTCTTCTTCTGCTTCGTGATTCATCTAATTTTAAAATACGCATACATGCAACATCAGCCTTAGCTGTACCATCAACACGCACAGGTAAGTAGTATTGAGGGTCTTTGTTATTTGTTCTTTCAGGGTAATGTTTAATTATTATTCAGTTCAATTTATTACTTTGTAATATCAAGGGACTTTGTTATTTTTTCTTATCTCCTCAACTTGTAAAAGGAGCTCCATGGCCACATTTGCAAATCTTATAAAATTTTAGGTTTTTTGGGGTTTAAAAGCTCTCATTCATGTATACAATAAATAACAAAGTTTTCAATACAAAATATTGGTTGGTATGGCAGCATGGCCCATAAGCAAAAGATGCGGGTGCATGGCCAACAAACCATAGTCACCAAATAACTGTTAATTCAAAAAACTAATGCCCAAAGGAACTCGGGTACAACATAGCTACAATCACAAATGATATCAATGTCCTATAAAACCATTGGCAAGTTATCATAGTAAGCATATAATTGAGATTAAATGCCCCTAAGTTAAAAAAAGCCACCCAAAGGAACTCGGGTACAATATATCTCCAATCATAAATTATATTACTGTCCCATGAAACTATTGACAAGTTCTCAGACCAAGCATAAGATTCAGATTAAATGCCCATATGTCTGGTCTATAAAGAGAGCCAAAGAGATAAGAGTTTCCATGCGTCTTCGTATCACACAATTTTAACTGTGGTTGCTATGGTAGCATAAAAATAACTTGTTACCCATCATCCATTTCTTAATGGACATTATTACTTAAACATCAATAATGCCAATGTGAGATATTTATTATCATGTCACAATGTAAACTTCCACCATGCGCAGGCTCATTAGGAAAATATGATCAGCTTGAGGACATGTATCAGTTCCAAAAAGTGTACTAATGTAGCCATTTTGTTTTATCCTATGCATCTCCAAGCACCTTGCAAATATGCTTGAGCAACACCCAACGCAGTACAAGGGGTGTTTCCACAATATTTTGTCAGTTGTTAGTTGAGATGATCCTCTCTGAAAGGAGAAAGGAGCTTTAGGACCTATTCAGCAGGGAGGCAGAACTTTGGATATGTCTGAACAAGGCTCATAATCCCACTGTATGTTGAGCAAGGGCTGGATTTCTGACGTGTGTTGAACAGGTTTTGAAAATATGAAGTGTGCAAAACAAACATTGGATATTCGAGAGATGTTAGGTAGACGGTGGACTTCTGCTATGCGTACAGCAGTAGTCGAAACTCCAACACCTATCACTCAAATCAGTTTGGCTGAGGAAATACTTCAAGCTATTGTGGTCTATTTTCACCACAAATTAAGTATTGTCTAAACTTGACCAAAGCATGCATGATGGCCAACATTTCTTTGTCATAGATGGAGAATCTACTCTCTACTTCATTGAGTTTTCTCCGAAGGAAGTTGAGCTGATTAGGCCTTTGTGTAGATTCAATTGTTGCCCTTGTTGGAGGGAGAAGGTGTTTGCCTGTACCTGAATTTCTGCCTTCACCATTTTGTGGCCTGTGTCTGCTCACATCCTTCAGCGATCATCTCCATCACCTGCTCTTGTGTTTGAGAAAATTTCTGAAATCTAGCCCTATCCGAGTCACCCTGTCACTATGCCTTGGTTGTTCCAAGTCTTGCCTTGGCTGTTCTTGATCTTCTTCCTGATTTTTTGGACCCCATTTCTTTTCCATTTCGTAGTACCTCACTTCCCTATCACTGCTTGGCATAAAGCCAACTCAAGACCCCACAACTAGCCAAGAATTTGGCTATAATACCACTGTAATATCCCCTTTAGGGCATATTATGCAAATCTGGAAATTAACCATAAACCCTAACATTAACAATAGAAATTTCTAATTTTGCTGTTAAACCCTAGCCCAAAAATTCAGAATTCTGGAAATATAGATCTAGGGTACAAATTGTCATATTTTATTATTAAATATTTGCCTAAAATTTCAGAATAATTGCAGCTCACTAAAACACCTTCAAATCTGATTTTTACAAGCAAATGCATGTCTGAAAAATCACAATAAATAAAAGCTATATAATTGACTGAAAACATATCAAAAGCATCCAACAATCTGCCCAAAAACTGCAGATTTTCTCCTCAAGGTGGGTCGCCACCCTAGGAAGGACCCTTATAGTGGGTCGTTGGTCCAAAAATGCCTTGCAAGGCAGCTTGCCACCCTCCAAAGGGTCTCTACCAGCCACGCCACAGTCTTGGAACTCTGCAAACTGCTGTGCTCCCCAACTGGAGCCCTAGAAATCATCAACTGCTCAAATCCACTCTTTGCAACCTTTGAAGTGAAGTTGCCCAAATGAGGTTAAGGGTTTCCATTCTTAACTTCAGGTTTGCAGTGAAGGTTGATGACTTAAATGGAGATAAGCCAAGCGTTTCGTGCTCAAACTAAAACTTCAATTTGTCAACATGGTAACCTCTTAAAATGAATCTCCTTCCCCTTTATATATCATTCACTTTCAAAAAGCCCTTCCCAAAAGGGGTGCTCCACTTAGAGTAAAATTAGAACACTTTTTAAAAGTACATGTCGTATAACTTCACCAAGGGTTAAGTTAACACATGATCCAAAAGTCCCCTTTTTAAGTCAATAATTAGAAAAGATTTATCAAAAGTATCTTTTACAACTTGAAAAAGAGAACTAAAGTTTCCCCTTTGATTTTTCTTTCCCTTAGCCTATGGGAAACAACAAGGAATTAGGCTAAAGGTCTTCAACCACCCATACTTGAGAAGGGGACATGACACATAACTTGATTTTTCCACTTTTCTTACAAACTAGTACTATATTTGCAACTTATGTTGAGTGATGAATAGGAAAAATGATTCGTGCATTCAACATTTTCTGAATTTTCTCGAAAATAGTCCCAGCTATCTTCGGATTATATTGCCTTTGTTTTTGCTTGAAAGGCTTTGCATTAGATTTAAGGGGTATTGTATGTTGCATCTCTTTAGGTCAAAAAGCTTTTAAATCAACACAAGTATGCAAGAATGTCAATGTATTTTCGAAGAAGTGTGATGAACTCTCTTCGTTCCTTAGGTGATAAACAATTTCCAATGTTTACTGGCCTTGGTTGTTCTTCAGATCCGATATTCACTTTTTCATAATCGACTATGTTAAGAGAATTTTTGTACACCTTTTTGATAAACCTGCCATGTTTATCAAAGATTTCTTCAAGAGAGACCAAACCTTTGGGAATTTTGTTACCTTTAAGTTTAATCACTCCATCTTGTTCTTCAGCAATTCCCTCTTTTTTAGTTTGTGCCGAAAATTCCCTGTATACATATTCACTTCTTTCAAAATAGAGATTTATGAAATTATCATTTTTTTAAAGAAAAACAATGATATGTTGATCATTGTTTAAAAATTACCAGTTTTCTAAATTGTCTAGTGCATTAGGGTTGTATACCAACTCAATAGTGTACTTATCTTTTGCAATATTTGAGTGAGAAATCAAGAGAGAAGCAAATATGACAAGTGTGTCTGCTTTTGCATTACTTTCTCTTGGGATTACTGTTATAGCAAAAACGTCAAAAACTTCTATATTGTCCCATACTTTGTTTTGATAATGTTTTAGTCGATCATTCTTTCCCTGATATTGATCTTTGATCTGTTTCATGACAAATTTTGCACCTTCTAGAACTTTTAGATTTCTAATTCCCATTTCTTCGGCAACTTGCAAGTCGAGGAGTAATGCTTTGTATTCGACAGTATTGTTAGTGCACTCAAACTGGGAAGGTTTCCTTGTTTGGAGACATGATAATGACTCCTGCACCTGCACCTGCACCAACTGATGAGCAGTTGTCATCAAATTCGAGTGTCCAAACCTCATTAGGATCACTTTCTGTTACTGTAGGTGTATCTAACTCCTCGTCTGTCATGAGTATGTAGTTTCTTATCCTTGTGTCTTCATACAAAATGTCTGCTTGAGGATCATCCATTTTCTACACTGTGTATTTAGTTTTCAACTCAGGTTCTAGGCGTTGCTTAACTCCTTTGATTGGAATCATAGCATGAGATAAATTCAATTGGATTTCATGACCTAATTCTCATTCTTTACTTAAATTTCTTCCTAGTAGGATGCCATATGCAGCTGGGATATCTACTATTAGGATGGTCATTTTGATTCCGTTTTGGAGAAGGGAAGCCAAGGTAACTTGAGCATCTTTGATCTGACCAATCAAGAGTATGTGTTTTGCCTACATAGAATAGCATCAACCAAAAGTCTTAGTGCATGTCAAACCTAGAGCTGGGCAACCTTAGCAAGCATTACATTATCAGAAGCTCCAGTATCGATAATACAATTACTCACTTTGCATGATTTGAGGAAAAGGGATATGTAAAGGGCTTCAACTTTATTGGATTTAGAAGTAACAATAGCCATAAAGTTAATAGGATTTGAAGTAGATAGAATTGTAAGTATCTCTTTGGCATTTGTCTTTTTTGCACTAGGATTTTTTCTTTGATAAACTCTTCTAGCCTATCTAGTTGATCAGGGTTGATCTTAGATACTCAATTCGAGACATTTGAATTTTTGTTTTATTTAAGTGCTCAATTATGTCAAAAGGTGGTAAATTAGAGGATTTTTTTTCAATGGATTGGGATGTATTTGTATCATTTTTAGTAGAAGAGTTAACTTTTTGATGACTAACAATACTGATTTAAGGAGGATCATTTACCTTTGCCATGGGTTGTTTTCCTTTTGTTTGCTAGGGGATGCAGTTCTTCACAGAAGGATGACTTTTAGATTTTCTTCTTGTTTTTCACCTTGTTGCATTTTCTGATTTTGGGTTCTGGTGAAGTCTGCAAATGATTGACTATTCATATCTCCAACGGTGTCATCATAATCATCTTCCCCTAAATCATATTCTAGGTATGCATTAGTGGAGTCACCACCAGATTCTTCTATCTCAAATTCTTGAAGATTTAGATTTTCTATTTCAATTTCTTCTATTTCTTCATATCTAAAAATTCACCTGTTTTTTAGAACAACGTTTACAGGGGTATTCATGTTTAAATTTGGAGGAGCTTCTATGGCAAGCGTTTGCTGAGGAGCTTGCAATTGCAAATGATTTCTTTGATAAGGTGCCTAGTTTCTTCTAGGAATGTCTTAATAAAGAGGAATAACTTTTTGAGGTATTTGCTTCTTCAATGTTGTTATATTGTTAGCCATTTTTTATGTGTTTTACCTTTTGAAGGTTCTTTCTTCAGTTTTCTAGCCATTATCATATCATCTTCAACACTAATGGCTAATATCAAGGTTGCTTCCAAGTCAACTACTCTGGTTCTCCTTAATTGATAACTTACTTCTAGCAACTATGAATTGATAAAGAAGCACTTTTGATTTTCCTTTGTTGGCTTGATAGTTGCTGGTATTTTGTTGAGTAACTTATTGAACTTGGCCAAAAAATTCCTCGTGGGTTTATAGGCTTCTATCTTCATTTAGGTAAGTTGTGCAAGCAATGCATGTGCATCTTTGGCCAGTTTGAATCTACTTTCAAACTTAGGTCTCATGCTATTCCAACTGGAGATGGAACATGGAGCAAGATGGTAGAACCAATCAACAACTCCATTTTGAAGAGATTCCATAAATAACCTAATTGCAATATCTTCATGTTCCACCCCTTGGACTCCACATGCCACAAATAAGGTTTTGATATGCTCATTTGGATGTTGTTTGCCATCACTTGAGAATTTTGAAAAAAAATTTCGCGAACCTTTAGGGAGTTCATGAAGTTGTCCTAGGGCTAAAGGCCCCATCACATTACCCCATGGTACTACCATATTCAGAAAGATTGCTTGCAAAGGAAGACAAGTTCCTGAGAGGATGTGAGCCTGACTCACTAAAGAACCACCTTGCGGCTGTTTGCTTTTTCAGGGACTGGATGGGAGGTTAACTGATTTCTTGATTTTAGTTCTTTGCTTAGGATTTAACTTGAAAGTTAGAAATCTGTTGCAATTGATAGAAGGGGGTTGTGTTACCTTGAGATTTAATTGTTCTAGTAAATCGTATTCCTGTCAGTTTGGAAGGATCACTATTGTTACTAAGGTGCAGGTTGGATTTGAAGTGCTCTTTGAGCTGGGCTTCTTTGTTGTGCTATTCACGCAACTATTGGTTCAACTTTTTGTGCCAAGATGACACGATCTTCTAATTCCTCAACAATTCTTTGAAACTGTACTGAACTGGTTCTATTATTCCACGCAAATGCTCACAAATTTGAAGAAATGTTTTCTTGTCTCAGTTAACCAATCAAGATTCAGTTGAAGTGTTGGAGTTTGAACAACTGGGATGGTCATGAGAAGGAACTCTTACTGTAGATGTTTGGGAAGCTATACGAACTGCACTTCTTGCCTACCTTCTTGCTCGTCTCCTTGAAACAATTTTTGCAGTCTTTTGAGCAATGACAGCTCGGTCTTCTTTGTTTATTACTGCATCAACAGTCTGGAAATGGGCGTTACTTACATTGTTATCTCAGGGGAGCAATCGAAGACTTGAAGCAATATCTTCTTCGACGGCTTCTATACAATCAAGTGTTAAGCACGATATATACTGAGAGGGGGGCTGAATCAGTATATTATATATCTTTTTACTTAATCTGATTTCTTTTTTTAACCACTTAATCACACATTCAAGATATGCAATAAAATTGAAACATTAATTTGCACCACACAAGAGAGAGAGAGACCAGATTTTTACGTGGAAACCCAAAGTGGAAAAAACCACGGAGAACAATCTCAAGTATATGAATGAACACCAACTCAAAATACAAAGTTCTCAAGCACCAACTTACAGGAGCACCAACCCCTTTGTTGAGCACCAACACAACTATTTTTGAGCACCAACCCACAGGAGCACCAACCCCTCTTGTGTATAAAACACAACTATCTCTCAATGTTGCTTACTCAACAAATGATAGAACTCTACAATATCTGCTGCTTTTCTTTTTTTGAAAACAAATAAAAACCATGCACTCTCTTGCATATTACAAATGGTTTCTCAAGCTTTTATTTATAGTTTTCAAAAAGATTTTAGGCATTCACCTTTTGTGACTCTTCAATCCTCATGGAAAATGGCACCAAACTTGCATGACCTATCGTATCCTTGCATTTGAAAAGTCATATGGTGACTCTTCATAAACAAAAGCGTCATTTCCTCTTTTGTCTTTATCTTGATGACTTTTCGTATTCCTCAAAGTGTCCCTTGATGAAAAAATGCGCCATACCTCTTTTGTCTTCACACGGCGACTCTTAAAATTCCTCAAGATGACTCTTCATGAGAAAATGCATCCCATTCCTCTTTCGTCTTTTACCCCGTGACTCTTTGACTTCTCCATGGGCCCTCTTTTGACTTATATGCAACCAAAAATATATTTATTAATATTAAATAAATATTAACACACATTAGCTAAGATATTAATATTAAAAACATCATTAAATGCAATGGGACTTTAATCACCAATAATGCTAGACCTTTGACATCAATGACAATATTTTCAACAATCTCCCCCTTTGTCATTGATGGCAACCTCAAACTAAAACTGCCACATTTTAAAATCTATACATACTGTCATTTGAAAAAGATACAGTAACTCCCCTTACTGTAGTAATCTATACCTATTCCTTGTCCCTGTTTCTGCACTTGTACCTGTTATTCTCCCCCTTTGACATCAATGGAAAAGGGCCTATCTAAAGCTAACACTTAGCTCTTTTTCAACTGATGTTGAACCTCAATGCAGGAAGTAAAACAAATTACTCCGAACTTCTCTCACAGATACTCAAATGTGTCTTTTGATAGTGTCTTTGTAAAAATATCTGCAATCTGCTTTGTAGTACTGATATACTCCATCTTAATTTGTTGATCTGCAACTTGCTCTCTCAAGAAGTGATATTTAATGGGAATATGTTTTATTCTTGAATGCATCACTGGATTTTTTGAAATATTAATAGCACTTGTGTTATCACAAAAAATAGAAATAGGTTCATCTTACTTTATCTTGATATCTTTCAAAGTTTGCTTCATCCAAAGCACTTGAGTACAACACAATACCGCTGCAATATATTCTGCTTCAACTGTAGAAAGTGATACTGAATTCCGCTTTTTGCTTAGCCATGATACTAAGCTATCACCAAGGAAGAAAGCTCTTCCACTCGTACTCTTTTTGTCATCCAAGCACCCTGTCCAATCTGAATCTGTATAAGCAACCAAAGTGAAATCTTTCCCTGTGAGATACCATAATTCGTAATCCAATGTCCCTTTGATATATCTGAATATTCTCTTCACTAACTAAACATGACTATCTTTTGGAGATCACTGATATTTTGCAACCATACCTACTGCATGCATGATGTCTGGTCTCGATGCTGTCAAATATAAAAAACTACCAATCATAGATCTATACAAAGATTGATCTGTAACATGGGAATCTTCATCCGTGCTCACCTTATTTTCTGTACACATTGGTATGCCAACTGGTGCACAATCCTTAAAACCAAAATTTTTCAATGTTTTCTTGGCATATGTACTTTGAGATATGAAAATTTGTTTATCTGACTGAAATATTTGCAATCTTAAGAAAAATGATAATTCTCCAAGCATAGACATCTCAAATTCTTTTTGCATATTATCAAAAAATTCTTATAATCTTTTCAATATATCCTCCAAAAATGATACTATCAACGTATATCACAACGATCAATTGATGCTCACCTTCTGTTTTGATGTAGAGATTACTATCAGTAAATCCTCTTTTGAAACTTTGATCCTGCAAGTACTTATCAAGTCTTGCATATCAAGCTTTGGGAGCTTGTTTCAATACATACAATGTTTTTTTCAATCTGCATACATGGCTACTAATATTTGAGAGAATAAATCCCTCAGGCTGCTCAATGTAGACTTCTTTTAGATTCACGTTCAGGAAAACATATTTGACATCTATCTGAAACACTATAAAAATTTTAAACATTGCGTATGCAAGAAACATTCTAATAGCCTCTAACCTTGCTATTGGTGCAAAAGTTTTTTCAAAATCTATTCTCTCAATCTAATTATATCTTTTACATACCAATCTTGCTTTATTTCTGGTCACTTATTCATTTTCATTCAACTTATTTCTATAAACCCATTTTGTTCCTATCACATTGTGATCTTTTGGTCTAGGCATTAATTTTCAAGTATCATTCTTTTCTATCTGATTTAATTCTTCATTCATAGCCTTAACCCACTGCTTATCATGTTTAGGTTTTGAAAAAATTCTAGGTTGAATTTTGGATATAACAAAGAGAAATTAAATTACTCAGATTCACTTACCATTATTCTTCTGGTGCGAATTCTTTTATTTATGTTCTCGATGATGTCACTTTCATTATGGTTTCTCTGAACATATTTGGATAGAGTTTTGGTGTCTTTTTTCTCTTCATCTTCATCTAATTCTTCAAAAAAAAATTCAATGATTTCAAGAATGTCTACTAGATTACTGATTTTTTGTGTTCCATCTTCTATCATGACACTTGCATTTTCAACAATTTTTTTGGTTCTTTTGTTATAACATTTATAAGCTTTACTTTTGCAAGAATAACCAAGAAATATACCTTCATCTGCTCTGGATTCAAACTTACCATGTTTTTCATCGGTTCTCTTTATGAAGCATCTGTTGCCAAAAACTCTGAAATAATCAACTGTTGCTGGTTTGTCTTTCCATAGCTCATAAAGAGTCTTGTCACTGTTGACTCTCAATAATGCTCTATTCTGAATATGCACTGCTGTAGCAATTGCCTCTCTCCAATATTTATCTCTTATTTTGGATTCATTTAGCATTGTCCTCACCATTTCCTGAACTGTTCTATTTTTTTGTTCAACTATTCTATTTTGTTGTGGAGTTCTCGTTGTTGAATAATGTCTCTTTATTTCATGGTCTTCATAAAACTCAATAAATTGATCTGATATGAATTCTCTTCCTCGATCTGATCTTAGATACTTTATCTTCAAATTGATTTCATTCTCAACTGATGCTTTGAAATGTCTAAAAGTTTTTGATTTTTTTCTTAAAAGCATTACCCAAGTCATACGTGAAAAATCATCAATAAACAACATGAAATATTTCTTACCTTGAGTACTTTGAGTTCTCATAGGTCCACACAGATCAGTGTGAACAAGCTCTAGCATCTGAGTGGTCAAGTACTCTTTTGTTTTGAACCGCCTTCTAGCCTGCTTCTTATGCTGATAAGGTTCACAAAGCGTGTCGGATGGCTTTGTAATTTTTGGAAGATTTTTGACTACTTGCTTCTTGTTGATGTTGACAAGATTGTCAAAATTTATGTGCCCCATTTCTCTGTGCCATAGCCAACTTTCTTCAATCTGACTCAAACATCTTTGACCTTTGATGTCTGATAGCATATACAAATTATTCCCTGTTCTTTGAGTATCTGCAACCAACACATCTGAATCTTTTTTTTCTAATTTCACAACCTTCTGCATAAAACTTTAGTGTGTGCCCCTGATCACACATTTGACTTACACTCAAAAGATTATGCGTAAGACCTACATACAAAATATTTTCAGTTTTAGTTCTACTATTATTCAAACTTAGTGTACCTTTTTGTAATATCCCCAACCAATAGTGACTGAAATTTGTCAAATTTTTCTGAGTTTGATGCTTGGGAATTTTGTCAAACACTTGCTGGTCTGTATTTTCAGTTTGCTGGTCTAATTGATTTTCAATGTGTTTTGCAGAGATTTTTACTAGTCTTGAACAATAGATTGATAAACAAACAAAGTAGACAATATAGCAATAATAAACAATGCAAATTGTAGCCAACTCAATGCCTTTTAATTCAATTTTCAGAGTACAAATCAGTCTGATATAAATGTGCCTCAGACTTACAATAAAGGGCAAATGATCACATACAAGCAATAAGATAAGAGGAACCTTATTACAAATGGTGTAGATGAGTCCCCTTCAACACGGAATGATGAATGCCTCCAAATTATATAAATTTCTGAGTTGTCTTCAGACTTGCAAAGATCAGATCAGACCCTAATATTGTCACAAATCATGCACCAAATGCCACCAAACTAAATGGGAAGGTTCCTTGAGGCTGGCCGCTCCTTTTGGGGTGTCTATGATATTTTTTGGAAGCCTCTAAGACCAAAATCGACCCCTCACTAAGTTGCAGACTTGAACTTTGTTGGAGGATGAAATATAAATAAATTGCAATGATATAGACCCCCAAATTGCCCTTAATATCTTCCTCTATCCCAGCCGCTCCTCAAATGGTTAGATGTTGGAAATATGGCTTCATCAAAGCAAATCGAACCAATATGTGAAGTCTGAAGTAAATTTGCAGACCTGCAATTCTTCAAACTCTTATTCTTCCAACCTGCAAATGATCTAACTGTAGCACAAGTTGAGCTTCAAAAGTGAAGCCCACAACTGGTAACAATTCGGTTGATATTTCACAACCTCAAAGTCACACAACCAAGAGGGTTTTCGTCCTCAATGGCTATTCTGCAGAAACCCTAGGTTTCTTCAACCACAAATCAATATCAAAACATAAACTTGGATGATAAGAAATGAGTCCAACACCTCCTTATATACTTTTTATGTCTCCACTTTTGGTGGGGGCTTGAAACTTCTAGAAATAAATAATTTTATTTCTTTTATTTATTTTTAATTTCCCTTTTTAATAAAATAACTTTATTATAAAATAAAGTTATAATTCATAAAGTAACTTTATAACATAAAGTTATAAAGATACTCTCTCTAGGTGTCGAAACGCCAATATGCCCATGGGAAACAACTGAATGTGATAGACAAAAGCCCTCGAAAGGCCAGGTAACTGCGGAAGTGACCCTCTAATCATCCTGTCTTGGCCTATGAAGGTCAATGATAAGCCAATCTCATCGAAAATGTGATGACTAGGAAAAAAGGGACATTACACTTTTCCAGCAATTCTGGCAGTAGTATTGTCTCCGAATTTCACTATGCCACCAGCTATCTTCTTCAAGGTTATGAACTTGTTCTTGTCCCCTGTCATGTGCCTCGAACATCCATTGTCAATGGACCATGACTTTTCTTTATTTCTTGCATGCAAAGCAGTCTGCACCAACATAGATTTTTTAGGGTGTTTCTTTTGCCATGACCCTGTCTGAACTTTTTTCTTGATGAATGGAGCCTTGAAACTCTGGTCCTTCTTGACTGACTCGAACACGCTTCTACAGTATCGAGCTATGTGTTCGAAGTTCTTGCACTTGTAACATATTATGGCCTCTTCATTAAACCCTGATAGAGGAGCAAAAGAATTGTGGCTTCTGCTTGACTTTGTATGAATTTTCTTCTTTTTATTTCTGAAATTGTTAGCCTTTTTTTGACATTATTTTTTTATGATCATATCCATTACAATAAAAACAATAACCATAAAAATAGGACATGTTTGTGTATCTCTGATCTGATTGTCTTTTGTAGCTCTGTTCTCTCCAACCTTCTTTCTTTGATATGTCCTCTGTATTTTTTATTTTTTTTTAAATTTCTTCTTTTGTAAGAGCTTTATTATAGCTCTTTCTTTTTTCCTTGTCTATGAAAGTAGTGACCTCTTTCTCTTTTTTAAAACCAGTACCTGTCTTATCTGACATTGATATTTGATTTTTTAATATCTTATTCAACATATTAGTGCTATTCTTAAATTTTGAATCATTGGCTGCTCTATCATTGATTGCTTTACTTATTTTTTCAAGATTTGCTTTTAAAGAAACAATTTCAATAACATACCTTTCACATTCTTTACTTACTATTTTCAACTATCGTTAGATCTTCATTTTTCTTGGCTTCTTCAAAGTGTGCTTGTAGATCTTCAATTATTTTTTTTGACTCTTTTCATTTTTCTCGATATGGAGCTTTAATTTTCGATTTTTTTTTCAAGAGATTTTAACTCTTCTAAACCACAAATGAGTTCTTCCAGATTCACTTCGACTTCATCTTGTTCTTCTTCTTGATCATCTGTATTTTTGCTTGCGGAGGCATCTTCATGTATGGCCATGAATAGAATCTCTTCTTCTAAATCACTGACTCCACTATCTTCGGCTGAGCTAGGTTCTTTAGAATACAAACTCTTCTTCTCGAATCCCTTCTTGAATTTACCTTTGAAATTCTTCTTGTATGTAGATTTTCCTTCATTGCCATCATTATCTTTATTTGGGCATTTAGCTACAAAATGTTCAATCTTTTCATAATTAAAACATTTAAAAAGTAATTTTTCTTGATATTTACCTGTGCCTTTTTTCGGCTTGCGAATGAACAGAGCTCCAATGTTATCTTCATCATCGCTAGAACTATCACTTGATTTTTGAATTTTAGTCTTTTCTTTCTTTAATGTCTTGAAAGCAACATCTCTCTTTGAAGGTTTATCTTGTTCAGTTCATATCTCATATGCCGTAAGAATACCATAAAGCTCATCCATCTTTAGCTTGGTTAAATTATTCATCTCTTTAATTGTCGAAACTTTTGCATCATATCTCAATGGTAGAGATCTCAAAAAAATTTGAACCACAGTTGATTTTTCTAAATTTTCTCCAAAACCTTGAATCTGATTAACTATTTGATTAACCCGCAAAAGATAACTTGCTATATTTTCTTCTTCTTCTATCTTCAAACTCTCAAACTGTCTTCTGAAAGTCTAAAGCTTAGCTTGCTGAACTTTTTTATCAGCTTTGTAAATATTTTCAAGTTTTACCCAAGTTTCATGAGCAGATTTACATTGCATAACTTTAATAAATTTTGGTTCACATAAACCACATAAAATAACATTTAAAGCTTTAACATTATTTTCACTTGCCTTTTTTTTTGGAGTAGTTACAAGTATTTGTGGCTCTTCATATTCTTCTACCACTGCTTGCCATATGTCGAATCCAAAGGCTATCAAATAAGTCTTCATCCTTATGCTCCAAAAAACATAATTCCTCCCATCAAACAAAGGTGCCTTATTTGTAAAAAATCTTTCATGTGATCCAGCCATTGTGCTTTTTCGATCTACCTTCAAGCTGTAAATCTTTTTAAAAGGAAGCTGCTCTGATACCAATTATTAAGTACAAAATATACTGAGAGGGGAGGTGAATCAGTATATTATATATCTTTTTACTTAATCTGATTTCTTTTCTTTAACCACTTAATCACACATTCAAAATATGCAATAAAACTGAAACAATAATTTGCATTACACAAGAGAGAGAGACATCAGATTCTTACGTGGAAACCTAAAGTGGAAAAAACCACGAAGAACAATCTCAAGTATATGAACGAACACCAACTCAAAATACAAAGTTCGCAAGCACTAACTTGCAGGAGCATCAACCTCTTTGCCGAGCACCAACACAACAACTATTTGTGAGCACCTACCCACAGGAGCACCAACCCCTTGCAAAGATTTGTGAGCACCAATCCCTCTTGTGTATAAAACACAATTATCTCTCAATGTTGCTTACTCAACAAATGATAGAACTTTACAACATCTTCTGCTTTTCTTTCTTCGAAAACAAATACAAAACATGCACTCTATTGCATATTACAAATGGCTTCTCAAGCCTTTATTTATAGCTTTCCAAAAGACCTTTGGCATTCACCCTTTGTGACTCTTCAATCGTCATGGAAAATGGCGCCAAACTTGCATGACCCTTCGTATCCCTTGCATTTGAAAAGTCATATGGTGACTTTCATAAGCAAAAGTGTCCTTTCCTCTTTTGTCTTTATCTTGGTGACTTTTCATATTCCTCAAAATGTCCTTTCATAGAAAAATGCGCCATACCTCTTTTGTCTTCACATGGTGACTCTTGGAATTCCTCAAGATGACTCCATGAGAAAATGCGTCCCGTTCCTTTTTCATCTTTTACCTCGTGACGCTTTGACTCTTCCATGGGCCCTCTTTTGACTTATATGCAACCAAAAATATTTTCATTAATATTAAATAAATATTAACACACATTAGTCAAGATATGAATATTAAAAACACTATTAAATGCAATGGGGCCTTTATCATCAATAATGCTAGACCTTTGACATCAATGACAATATTTTCAACATCAAGACCATGTTGACGATAAGGATCTTGATTTAGACCATGTTGACGATAAGGATCTTGATTTACAATAGTCATATGCAAAGTAATATTCAGGATTGTGAGTTGCTTGATGAGCTCTTTGGGCTATTCTATGTTCAAGAATCCTTTAGCATGTTTTGCATAGTCTATTTCTTGGTTCAATATTGTCAAAATTATTTGAAACTAACACTGACTTTGTCACATTCCCAAGCATGTTGTTTGGTATCAAAAGCAATGTCTAACTACCTAGATTGTTCTCACTCAATATTTGGTTGTTGAATTGGCCCCTGAGTTGCTGGGAGAGTCATATGGAAAAAAGTTCATATGTGGGTTGCACGGGAAGCACAAAGATCTGCCCCATAGTGGATGCAAAAAATTGTTGGTTGGAATTTTTTTCTAGGAGACAAATAGGGAAATTCAGTCAACAATGTAGGGACAAATTCTCTCTTTTATTCACTGATGGAGATACCTTTATTGAAAACAATAGGGA
Source organism: Torreya grandis (assembly GCA_037957365.1). Taxonomy (NCBI): domain Eukaryota; kingdom Viridiplantae; phylum Streptophyta; class Pinopsida; order Cupressales; family Taxaceae; genus Torreya; species Torreya grandis. The sequence continues at coordinate 3,468,975 of JARHVA010000212.1, forward strand.
TGCGGAAAACTAAATTATTTATAACAAAAATATTTTCTATATGAGGGATTGTACTTTTAACCTAAAAGTACATAAAGGTCGTAAAGAAAGAGAAAATAGATAGGGGAAAAAATGGGAAGGAATAGGACAACTCTGGATAGCCAAACACAAAAACTTGCCAAAATAATCCCGAGGTTGAAATTTAAAAAAAGGAATTTTTTATCATATAAATGAGATGGAAAATATATATTTTAAACGAACAAGTAAAATGCATACACCAAGAAAAGTGAATAACTTAAGAAAAAGGTATACAACAACCTTGTTTTTCCCTATGAAGGTAGATATAAAATCAATTTTCAATCTCACCAAGGTTTCACAGCAACAATTTTTTTTAATGTAGATTCGAAAGAACTACACTAAAATCTTTGCTTTCATTGACTATCTAACTATGAAATTTAACACCATTCGAAGAAGAACCGAAAAGAACAAGATACACGCATACATTGTCCATCCAAAAGAATTTTTGGTACAAAGTTTGCAAAATTAACTTGGTATCGATTCTTCAGAGAGTGGAAAACACAAACTTTTTCTTTTGTTCTTGCCAAAAAAAAAATTCTGTTAAAAAGCCTTTGAAATGACCTCAGAACTTGTATTTATAAATTACAATGAGTGGTTATAGGGCACAACCACCGTTTTGACATTTAAGACTCTTGCAAAAGTGTGTTTGCAAAGAAATGCAACTTGAAATTGCAAAAGTGCATTGATTGTTTTGCATGACTTGAAACTTGCAAAAGTACCTTAGCATATTTGCACAACTTAAAACCCGCATAAGTGCCATGACAAAAACATGCAACTTAAAAGAGACATTAAAAATTTACAAGTTTGAGAGTTGTTGAATTTTCTATGCAATTTCCTCATCTTCTTCATTAGGCACAATTTGGACCTTTTCTTCTTCTTGTTTACTCTGTTGCATCTTTTTCATGTATTCGTCAAAATTCTTCAAAGTTTCCTTTATTTTGTTTTCATCAAATCCTTTTGAATGCGTGAAAGCAATTTCCACATCACAATGAAGATCAATCATTTTATATGAAACCCATTGAAGCTACTTTAGATCTTTATCAAAATTGTCAAGAGAGACTTGATATTTGATGAATTTTTGGATTTACTCATTGTTGAATGTTGATTTAGGGATCATTTCCTTTTATATTAATTGTTTGAATTCTTCAACAATTGCTTGTGCTAGAAGAACTATTCTGTTATCATCTACAAATAAACAAGGAATTTTCTTAATTGTTCCCTATATGTCACTTATTGCATCAATTGTTGGAAATATTGTCATTGATGTCAAAGGGTAATCGTGAATTTGATTGATGACAAAGTATTTCGATACAAGAATTAAATTAAATAAAGATTACTTAATTTGATTGAGGCAATTAATCGTGCAAATAATGGTCATATATTTGCGTGGAATCGAAGATAAATTGACTATGTATAGCGGGCTTAAAGAAATAATTATGGCGAAGGTTTCAAGGCAGTTTTTAAGGTTAAAATGGTCCCCAACCTCGGCCGACTTGATTTAGAGTTGTGACCGTTCGAATGGACCTTTTCGTTTGAGGAGTCACAACCTTAATTTGTGGCTTTTTGTGGGTTATAAATAAGTGTATAGCGAGTGGCAAATTTGCAATTTCGAAAGTGGAAGAAATAAAAGGAGCAAAAATATTTGAAAGCAGAATTTTGTGAGAATATTGAAAGGAAAAACCAGCAATTATAAGTCAGAGCATAGCAGCGAAAACACTCAAGTGTAGATCGAATCGAAAAGAGATAAAGCAGTGTTCTATCATCCGTTGTGTTAGCAACAAATCAAATATAGAAGAGTGGTCCTTGTGAGAAGGTTGGTGCCTTCATTTTGAAGAGATTGGTGTCTCTTGTTGAGTTGGTGCTTGGCGAAAGGGGTTGGTGCCTACAAAATTGTATTTGGGGTTGGTGCTACTGTAGGTTGGTGCCTACAAAATTGTATTTGGGGTTGGTGCTCCAGTAGATTGGTGCCTACGAATATTTATATTGAAAAATATTTCTTCATGGTTTTTTCCTAAAAGGATTTCGACGTATATTTGGTGTCACTATGCATTGTGTTATCTTGTGTTGTGATTTGACTGCTTTGAATATCTTAATTGGAATGAATGATTAAGTGTTAGAAAAGAAAAGAATATATAATACTGATTCACCCCCCTCTTAGTATTAGCCTGTGCGCAACAATTGGCATCAGAGCGGGTTCCTTCAGATATAGCTTAACTGCTAGAAGGTAGATCGTACAAGCACACATGGCTGGATCACAAGTTCAAGACGGATTTTCTATTAACAAGACACCGTTCGATGGCACAAATTATGACTTCTGGAGCATAAAAATGAAGACATCTAATGGCTCTTGGGTTCGATATTTGGCAAGCAGTAGTAACCGGATACCAAATGCCACAAACGCTACCAACAGATTTTACTGGAAAGAACGCTAGCGAGAACTTTGCTAAAACAATGAATGCCATCCTATGCGGCCGTTTAGAATCAAAATTTGTAAAAGTCATGCAATGTGATTCTGAAAGAGAGATCTGGGAAAAACTTAAAACTATCTATGAGGGTGATAGCAAGGTAAGACAAGCAAAACTCCAAACTCATAGGAGACAATTTGAGAGTTTAAAGATGAAAGAAGAAGAGAACATTGCAAGATACCTACTCTGGGTTGATGAAATTGTCAATGTTATTTGAAGACTTGGAGAAACCGTGGAAGAATCTGCAATCGTCCAAAAGGTGCTGAGGTCCTTACCACTGAGGTTTGATGCAAAAGTTTCTGTTGAAGAAATGAAAGATCTGGATAAATTAAAGATGGATGAGTTGCACAGAGTTCTCACAACGTATGAAATGAGGACTGAATCCGAAAGATAATAAAAAAGAGAAGCAATGTTCAAAGCATCAAAGGAGGAGAAAGTCATGGAACCTCAGCCAAGTGATAGCTCAAAAAGCGAAGAAGATGAAAAGGAGGCTCCATTCATTCGAAAGCTGAAGAAAGGTTTGAGCAAATATAAAGGTAAGTTACCATTCAAATGTTTTAATTGCGGTAAGATTGGTTATTTTGCAGCTAAGTGCCCTGATAAAGTCAATAGTGATGAAGAGGAGAGCAAACCAAAATTCAAGAAGGGATTCAAACAAAAAAAAGACAAAAAGAGATTTGAGAAACAAAAGAAAAGCTTATACTCCAGGAGGAACTATAGCTCATCTGAGGAAAGCAGAGCCAGTGATTCTAACGATGATGAGGAAACATTGTTCATGACCATAGAAGACAATGCTTCCACAAGCAAAAAAAAATTGGAGGAAGAAGAAGACGAAGGCGAGGTAAATCTCGAAGAAGAGCTTATATGTGCCTTAGGAGAGAAAAGATCTTAAGAAAAAGAACATGAAACAAAAGCCTCTAATTCAAAAATATGAAAAAGAGAGTCAAGACTCAGAAGCCAAAATATCACAAGGTCTCGAGGAATCAAAGAAGATAATTGCTGATCAAAAAGTTCAAATCGAAGAGGCAAAGAAAATTGAAGATCTAACAGATCAACTAAAGAAGAAAGGAGAAGACTGTGAAAGGTATGAATCTGAGATTGTTGCTTTAAAAAGGGATCTAGAAAAGATGAATACTAGAATAGCAAGCGACTTGAAATCTGAGAAAAGGACTCAAGTTTTGAATAAGATTCTGGAGAGTCAAAGATCACCATTTAACAAGTCAGGGATTGGGTATGAGAAGGAAAAATAGAAAGCGAAGAGCTATGCTGAAACTCTTAAGGAACCTGTGAAAAAGGAGTTCAAGAAGGAAGAAGCCCAGAATACAAAAATCAACTCTATCAACAAAGAAAACAAAGGAGAAAAAAACTTCAAGAGACCACTTGCTCCAATAAATGCCAACAAAATCAGGTTTGGTAATTATTTTGATGGACATTGTTATTATTGCAATCATTTTGGTCATAAGAAATTAAATTGTAGAAAAAGAGCCAAGGATATTGAAGTCTGGAGCAGAAACAAAGGAACCTATGGAACTTCGAACAAAAGCTACAATTCGTTTGCTCCCCTATCAAACTTTAATGAAGAAGCTTTAGTCTATTACAAGTGCAACAACTATGGACATATAGCAAGTTATTGTAGAAGTGTTTTCAAATCTATAAAACAAGATCAGAAGTTCAAGGCTCCAATGATAAAGAAAAGGGAACCAACGAAGCCCTGGAAGAAGCAAAAAAAATCCATGATCGTTCAAACAACATTCCATGCTAGAGATGAAGGACATGTTGAACATACCTATCTGCTGAGAGGGGGTGAATCAGTGGATGATCTAAAACTAGTCCGTTTAAAACCTTTTAAAGATGTAAATTCATGTGCAAATCAAAGAACAAATGTAGAAGTCACACACACATAGAAACACATAACATCAGATTTTATGTAAAAAACCCAAAGGGAAAAACCACGGTGAGAATCAGTTGCAATTTACTGTTCTAATTTAGCCTCACAATAAAAGGCCTTACTAGCAAACCTCACTAGTTACATTCAAGGACACCGATCCTTAGGAGACACCAATCTCCTTACTGAGCACCAACTCAATTTGTATGTAGGCCCCAACCTACTTGAACTATAGAGCTACAACTCTAGTGTACAAGATAGATTCACAAGTGAATCTAGTACCATGTTCTTTGTAACAAGTCTAATCTGTAACTGCTCACCTTCTTCTCATTATCCATGTGCTCTATCTTCCTGCCTGCTTAATATTTATCTGTGTATGTCTTTCACTTTGTATCTGCTTACATTTGGTTATGCTTTGTTCAGATACACTTCATTCCCCTTCTTCTCTGCGTTTTACTTTGTCTGCATATTTCTTTTTATCGACATATTTTTTTCTCACTTGAAAACGCAATAATAGAAGCACCTTTGTGATGTGTTTAAGAGTCATGTTTATACAATGATTCATTAGGGTTTCTCGACTCACTTATTGCATTCACATTCTATTTGCACTTAACCAGTTTCAGTTCTGGATTTTCCTTTAATGCGTAGTTGACTTTTGCATTTTCTTGCGTCTTGGTTCTTGCATCATACAACAATTGGCTATTCTCGTTTCTATCTTTGACAACTGCGGTATTTTGGTCATAACTGCATCATTACCTTTTGGTGTCTTGGTTCATGCATCACGCCGTAATGTTCTGGGCTCTTTACTATGTTTGGCAGCGGCTTGATTTATCTCTTAAATGCACAACCTCCTTAATCGATGATTGATCGGTTGGATCGATCAATCTTGAGCTTTGTGTAATCATTTACAAGTTTTGTCTGTTCTTTCAATTGTTTGTTGAGAATATATTAAATGCGGGCTTTTGATTTCTTTCTTCGTGCCAAGTCTAACCATCGAGCTCCTCTTTGCATCTCGCTACTTCCTATATATCAGGATCGCTTTCACTCTTTTTGATTTATTCAAATATGCTCGATCTTTAACTTTGCCATTGTGCATTAACCTTCGATCACTTTTAAGGCTTTGGATCCACTCACTCCGTTGGATCTTCTTAGTCCTGACTTGCGTGTGTCGTTGGATCATCAAAAATGCTTGCTCTTTATGTTGACTAGATCATTAACCTTCGACATGTTGACTTCATCTCACTTCTTTCGGCGTCTTTGAGATGCTTCCCCTTCGTTGATCTCTTCAGACTTGCTCGAACTTTAACATGTCCCCTTCAGGGCAATTTCCGCAGACTTTTTGTCCAGGTCCCTTTCGGGACAATTTCCGCAGACTCTTTGTTCGGGTCTCCTTTCGGCACTTTTGTTTATGACACATACCCTTCGGAGCTTTGCAAATGTACCCTTCGGCTTTTCTGCAAGGGTTCACATACCCTTCGAACTTTTTGAAAAGATCCCTTTGGACTTTCTGTAATGGTCCACTTGCCCTTCAGAACTTCTTGAGAAGTGCCCTTTGGCTTTTTTGAATGGTCCACATACCCTTTGGCTTTTTGCAAACTATCCTTCAATTTTTCTGAAAGGGTCCACATACCCTTCGGCTCTCTTGCAAGCGTCTACATGCCCTTCAAAACAATTTCCACAGGGGTTTTGTCCCGAAGATTTGTCCTTGCCAATATTTCTGAAAGAATTATCTTTGCCAATATTTTCGAAAGAATTCTTCAAGACCATCTCAGGTTCTTTCATTCAGCATGACTTATAGACTTGGAAGAAGTAAAGTCATCTTAGAAACCTGATCAACTCTTCCAGACCCATTTGGGTTTTCAACTTTGCTTAACTTATTAAAATGAACTAAGTAAAGTTGTTGCAAAACTCTGATCAACTCACCTAGACATGAGTGAAACAAAGTCACTCCGAAATCCCAATTACCTCTTCCTTGACCCATTTGGGGTTCCCACATTGCTTATCTTATAAACATGAAAGAAGTAAAGTGCTTCTGAAACCCCGATGAACCTCTTCCTTGATGCTTTGTAAGTAATGCCAGCATGGGAAGTAGACCAAGACAAGATTCAAAATGAAGGAATATTCCACCACAAAGAAATTAGAGCTCATTCATACAAATCTGTGTGTTGGAATATTGTCATTGATGTCAAAAGAATTGTAATGGATATGAATGGAAATGTCAAATGGAATTGTTGCCAGAAGTGAACGGAATTGTTGCCGAAAGTGAACGGAATTGTTCCAGAAGTGAACAGAATTGTTGCCGGAAGTGAATGGAAATGTTGACGAAAGTGAACAAAAATGTCGACGGAAATGTTAACAGAATTGTCGATGGAAATGTGAACCTTGGCTGACCTATAGAGAGGAGTTGTGACCGTTCAAATGGACCTTTTCATTTGAAGAGTCACGATCTTAATTTGTGGCTTTCCGTGGGTTAAAAGTTAGTGCATAATGAGTGGCAAATTTGTAGATTCGAAAGTGAAAGATATAAAAGAAGAGCAGAATTTTTTAAAGGCAGATTTTTGTGAGAATATTAAAAGGAAAAACCAGCAAGTATAAGGAAGAGCATAGCAACAAAACCACTTAAGTTTATATCAAATTGAAAGGAGATAAAACAAGTGTTCTATCATCCGTTGTGTTGACAACAAATTTGAAATAGAAGAATGATTTTTGTGAAAAGGTTGGTGCCTTCGTTTTGAAAAGATTGGTGCTCTCGCTGAGTTGGTGTTTGGTGAAAGGGGTTGGTGCTCCTGTAGGTTGGTGCCTACAAAATTGTTTTTGGGGTTGGTACTCTAATAGGTTGGTGCCTACGAATATTTATATTGAGAAAGATTTCTCCGTGGTTTTCTCCCGAAAGGGTTTCCATGTATATCTGGTGTCACTTTGCATTGTGTTATCTTGTGTTGTGATTTGATTGCTTCGAATATCTTAATTGGAACAAGTGATTAAATGTTAGAAAAGAAAAAAATATCTAATATTGATTCACCCCTCCTCTCAGTATTAGCCTGTGCTCAACAATTGGTATCAAAGCGGGCTCCTTCAGATATAGCTTAACCGCTAGAAGGTAGATCGTACAAGTTCACATGGTTGGATCACAAGTTCAGGATGGATTTTCCACTAACAAGGCACCGTTGTTTGATGGCACAAATTGTTGGACATAGTCATTGATGTATGAAGGATTGTCATTGATGTCAAAGGCAACATGTGCTATTATGCATTAATGACAAAGGTGTTGAGCTGAATGGTCAAGTTGTTGAGACCTAATGGAGTTGTGTGTATACCTTGAATTCCACGAACAGTTATATAAATGCCTTTGCTATTTTGTTTAATTATCACTAAGTACACAGTTTGTTGGTGACAACATTTGCATAATTGGCAGCATCTAGAGGAAACAATCACACTAGGCCACTTAGGTTTGTGCCTAATCTTGGTGGTCCAAGTTTCATGTCTTGCGAATGAGAGAAGCAAAAGTTATGCAAGTGTAAAGTAGGGCTTAGTCATTTTTTACAAATTTGCATGTATTCGGAAAGAGTGCTTCGGAAAATGTTTGGTCTCCTCACTTAGTCGATTTTACAATCTTGGGAATTCTTTCGATAAAATGGTCTGGACTTTGTCGGACAAATTGTCCGCATCAAATTTTCCAAAGGAAATAGGTCTTGACGATTTTTTTCTAACTCCCCTTCACACAAAGCCCGCAACAATTGTTCCACAACAATTGTTCGGAAGGATATGCTCCGAAGGGTATGTGCCCCAAACACACGTCCCGAAGGTTAATTGCGGGAGATTTGAAGGGCACTCTCACAAGTGCTGAAGGGTTAGTGCGGATGGATCAAGGACCATTTCAAAGTCCCCAAAGGATAGTTTCAAAGGACATAGGGGACTTTCACAAGTGTTGAAAGATCAAGGCAAGATAAAGGTCGAGCAAATTTGAAGAGATCAACGGCGCAAAAACAATACATAGACGCCAAAGAAAACAAGATGAAGTCAACATACCGAAGAATAACGATCAAGATGTGATAAAGATCATGCACCTTCTGAAATCGGATGACACACGAAAGCTTGATAAGAAAAATCCAATCAAGCGAAGTGGAGTCAATGGAGCAAAGTGATCTATAGTTAACGGCACAATAGAGAGTTAAAGATCGAGCATATCTAAGATAATCGAAAGGACTGAAAGCAACTCAATTATATAGGGGATAGCAAGATGCAAAAAGGAGCTCGACGGTTAATGAAAGAGCGAGGTAAAATGAACATTATTTTGGAGATCCAACGACTTGCGGGAGCTTGGATAAATAAATTGACCGATGCGTTTCAAAAGTTGAACTAATGCTACAAAAGATCTAACGGAGCAAGATAGACTGTGGATGGCGGCAAAGACAAGATCAATGATCCTCGATTAAAGACATGCCCAGATAAACGGTTAGCTCGATGTGTTGACACAGAGACCAAGATTGATTGATCCAACTGATCAATCTATGATTAGAAGACATGCGCGTTTAAGATTTGGCAAAGACCATTACCATAGTAAATAAGAAAGAGTGGCGGGTTCTCTTGAATCAAGACGCAAAAAGCGTACATGTCAAGTTGCATTAAATAAGAATCTAGAACTGGAACCAGAAAAGAGTAGTCTGAGTGTGAACAGTATGTGGTGGCTAACCCTAAACAAAAAGCTGTCATATATATTAACTTCATGAAAAAGGTAAGGCTGAGTGTAAGAACCTTTACAATTTTGGTCTTTAATTTTCAGTTCTGACTACTCAGAAATTTCGTCAAACACTTGTCTTGCAAATTCTGTACTTGTTGATTGCTTGTTTGTTTTGTGTTTTCAAATGCATATAAAGATCATATAACTGAAATGAAGCTACTCTAAGACTGATATGAAAGGTAAGTTCAATGCTAAAGTCTTTTTGGCTTTTCCAAGGAAAGTAATTATTGAAAAATGCATAAAATTGATTCCTACAATTAATAGGAATTTTAGCGAACACTTGGTATGCAAACTAATATGCAGGTACAACAAGAAGATATTTTGACAAACACTTTGCATACTAATGTAGGGCTGAGATAATGCAACTACAGCAAGTGACATTACAACAAACAGTTGGTACGCAGGTCCAACATCTTCACACTTATATTATATGGTGCCAAACTCATTACAATGCTGATTACAATATATGAATGGCACTTGCAAGCTAATATGATTAATGCAAATGACTGATTTGCATTAATATCCAACTCCCTAATGGCTGCAATTTATCTTCAGACTTTTTACTTCAAATTTACAATGCAAAGAAATAAACATATGATGAGAAAAACCTCTTATATAGAGCTGATGTGACCTACTGTTGATGTGGCAGCTTGTAACACCTTCAAATAATGATGGAAATCATTGCCAAAACCATCAACAATCATTGCACATGTATTTCATCTCCAAATGCCTAGGATAGAGTCTCAAGCAGCGCCCAAAAATCAATATGAAACCCCAATGGATGGTACAGCCAAGCTGGTAATGCACGGCCAACAAGAGGGAATAATTACAGCTACTCCAAACTCCACAAGATGTCTCAAAAACGGCCTCTATTCCACTGTATTCAGCTTTGCAATACAAAATCTGCAAGTAATGTAACATCAACTCCTCAAACCAATATTATTTCAAACTCCATTGAAGCTTTGGATGCAAACACTATGTGTATTTGCCAATCTAGCACCTCTGGGCGGCCTTGCACGCCTGTAGAATGTTGTTACTAGAGGGAGTTTTCGTTCCCAATAGCTTCTGGTTCGAATCCTCTTCAAACCCTCTCATGGAAAACCCTAGTAGAGCAAATAGCCAACAAAATCATATATTCAAGCATATCCCAAATGAGGCACTTTTCCCTCTTTTATAACTCTCCAAAAGGTCGTTGCACTTTTTGGAGGGAATATTTCTTTTAATTTCATTTTAATATTTCGCAAGGTGAGCGCTCCACAATGTAACTTAAGTGACATTTAAATACTTTATTTTTCATCACTTAACCATTAAATCCCAAAGTCCAATATTTAAATAAAAATATTAATTTATGGACTTTAAAACGGAGGCCCAAATGAACTCAGAATTCAGTGATCTATAGCTCGTCAGAAAGGTCTCGACGAGATGCTCCATCTCCAACACTGAAAAACCCGAAACGGATAGAAACCCTAATTTGCCAAAAATAGCAAGTCTGAGCCCAAAGTTCGAGATTGCCTGGAAAGACATCATATAAATAATAGTGTTCTCTAAGGACCAAAGAGAACAAACCGATAAAGATTATCGCCATGCATGCACTTCCTATAAATAGTAAGTACGAACAACTTGTCCGAAATCTCTCCGGAAAGTGTCATACAGCTTCATTGGATCCCCTGAACACCTTGGTGACATCAAAATACTCCTTTGATTATGCTGTCACCAACCCATAAATTCAGCTCTGACTGTGCTGCAAGAGAACTCGAAAATGGGGACATTACAGTCCGCCCTTCCCAAAGATTGCTTGTCCTCAAGCAATGCCAATACAGCCTCCAATCAACAGACTAGACCAAACTAAAACCAAAAATGATAATAGGGTCCGAAACCAAGAATGGAAGTCTGCCATGCATAACATCCTCTGACTTCCACTGCACTACTTTGATATCAACTTCACCATATCGAGAGTGGTGAAGCAACCCAATGGGACCTATCCGAACCACAGTGCCAATCCCGTCACCACTTGGATCCCAATACAATCAAAACTCACATCTATCAGTCAAGAGGTAAGAATATCCAGACATGTCTACACCACAACATCCCCTTTCATCCTCAATAAATCTCCTATGGATGTGATGTCTATCCCTCATAGGTGTTGGAAGATATGAAACTACTCCCAAATCGAGGGAATGATAAAACTCTCCTCCATCACCGCTGTAAAGACTAAACATGTCATCACGCCTACTAGCACTGCAACCTCTCTGTACCCATGTCTCCCAGAGAAATTTTTGAGACAAAGAAGTTGCAAACTCTGTCTGGTACATATTAGCATGATGGTAATTTGATCTCTGACCCTGCAAGTAATCCTCTAAATATATCTGAATCAGACACCTGCAATCTGTAGTACCACCTTCTGTAGATGGCAACCCTTCATCCCACAATGGATGGTATAAATTCCGAGCCAATCCACACTTACGCATAATCAGGTCATCTGTGTGTGGACTAAAGGAGAAATGATGAGCACTCCTCACTATGTAGTCAAGATAGAAAGCACCTCCCTGTGTCAACGGTTGACCGTCATAGTTATGGGGAACGCACTCCTCATCACTTGAATCAGATGATGGCCCATGTCTCTGATCTTGAATGGCTAATTGGGTAGATACTCTGCAAGTCCTCTCTGCATACCCAATAGCAAAGTCCCAATCTAAAAGCAATTGGAGGTATTTTGATTTAATCCACTTTATGGCATGCTGGATAGTTTGCAAATTAGATATAGAAGTGACCACTACTACCACTATTTGCCTTTCCTCCAATTGTGCCGTCCAAAAGAAGTCCTCCACAAACTTGTGGGTGTTGTCGACACGAGTTAAGGTTTGAACCACCTTACCCTCGGTAACCTTCAGCTGATCTCTCCATCTCTGTGGCTCAATAAGCTATCGATCAAAATCAGTTGCATGGGATGTAATCTCTGATTTGCTTCCTGGAAAGGGAAAAAAATCAACATGAGAACCGATCTCCCCACTGAATGATGCCTTGCATATCTCTTGTGAAAATGATGTAGTGTGGTGATCTGTCACACAACTCTCGAGGAAATCCACCAACTCACGCCAATAGTTGTCATAGATATCGGGACTGTGACTGCTAGAGATGAAAACTGTGCTAAGCTCAATTCCACGGTAAGCTCATCTATTCATAACTTTGACTCTTGAAAGGTTGTTTGAGCGCTCTTCAACGAGTCCGTGGTGACCTCAAGCTCATAGGTGAGCTCATCAACCTCATCTTCCTTTCCCCTTAGAGCATCATAATAGACACCATCAAGCATGAGAAGATGTCTCTATCTGATAATAATTGTAGGTAATTATTCTTCATTATCCCAACTGCATCTCTAAGTGCTTGAAACTCAGCAAGGGAAAGTCCATTATCAAGGTGCTTATATATTCCTGGAGTCCAATAACAGTGTGCCACCAACTGCTGAGCAAACTCAAAGTGTTCCATGGCTGAAGCAATCATGTCTTCGTTCACCTTCAATTGCCCTGACAAATGATGATACCTCTGTGACAAATCATCTCCTCAAAATTTTTTTGATTTGTAATCTGCACTATGGTAAGAGGCTGAATCATAATCACTTATCGATTGGTAAGCATCCTCATGTGTGTTATCAACTTTGCACACATCCTCATCAAGTGTACTGCTGTTATGGGCCTCTATGGATGGTTCAAATGACATACTAGAGGCTGCTGATTTGTCAATATCAATGCCCACCTCCCCTAGCAAAATAGATGCACACACGTCCATCAAACAATATTCGAAACCATCTCAATTAGGCCACTTTTCAGTTTTGTTCTCATCTTCTAAGGTCTGATATACAAAATCAAACTTGTTGTGGCTTGAATCCACGACACCTATTGCATCAATATCACCCGAAACTTGAGTGTCTGAATTAGGTGACTCCACACAACCATCACTCTCATATGTAATGGCGGTAACCTCATGCTGATGCAAATAGATCAGACTGCTGTCACACAAATCAGAACTGTTATGGCTTGTATTCTCCTTGCTTTCCTTGTGTTTGACACTCATATCTTGTGTGCCAACATTAGAAGTCTCTTCTACAACATTTTCCTCATGTGCCATAACATTTAAATCACGACTACGCTCAAAAGAATGACTGCTGTCATTAATATCAAAATTATTATTAGGGCTGATAACAACCTCTTGAGCGCTGCAAGTAACTTCAAGAGCTTCTGTGAAACTATCATTAAGTTGTGAGTCCTTTTTATGTGTGCATTGGTGGTTAGGCTCCCGAAATTCTTTGCAAGAGAAGCATAGACCTTGTCTACTCATTTGGTTCTTGCTCATTATAGGAATCCTTGTAACCTGTAAACCACAAGCAATAGATTCCTCTTCTGTCAAATGACTTTTAAGCTTCTCAATTTTCTGCTCAACCAATGTCTTTGACAACTCATGTGCTGCGGGTGAAACATGTTGTTCCTTTCTCCAAATAACCAACAAGTTAGATAACAACAGTTTGGAGATATCATCAGTTTCATCTAAAATCAGAGACAAGATAGTTTGCATTGTTGTTTTAACATTATCCGCATGATATTTTCTGATTTTGTCAAAGAAACAATGGAACATTTTAAGAATTAAATCATCACACTTAAGATCAAGTAAAAAGACATATGATCTGACCTCAGCCATAATTTCTAACATCTTAGCAATCTTTTTGAAAGATAGGCTTCTAGTATCACCCAACCCATGAAAGCTTTTAATAATCAACTGTAACATCTCCCTCATTAAATCATCATGGTAGGGTGCTTTGGGAGCTGAAATTCTCATGACTTCACTAATGCATGCGATAACTGCCAATATTACCTTGTTGTCTGGATGCCTCAACAACTTGGGCTTACACGAAGTCTTTGAAGGAACCAAAGCCACCCGCATTGACTCAAAAGGTGTCTGAGGGATTTTAGATAAATATTTCTCAGCGTCTTCCAAAGTGCTGAGAAGTCTCTCATTTGATCATGGCAAAAATTACAGTTTTAATCCTGGATCAAAAAGTCTTTCACAAAGATCATCCTTCATAAGAGATGCCATGATCTCACATTCACTGATCAAAACCTTTCAACTATCCAAATTTGAACACGCATGCAAGTGCTGATCACCCACATGCAAAGCTAAGAATCTGTCCAACACTTGAAGATCTGCAAGCAAAGGGTAGCAACCAAAACAGGCTGCATGTCTCCTTTTTTCATCTGCATGTTTGAATCTGACCTCACAGGATGGCAGGATACATTGCTTCGCTACCACTGTAAGAACCATTACAATTTTGGCCTTTAATTTTCAATTTTGACTGCTCAAGAATTTCGTCAAACACTTGTCTTGCAAATTTTGTACTTGTTGATTGCTTGTTTGTTTTGTGTTTAAAAATGCATACAAAGATCATATAATTGAAATGAAGCTACTCTAACACTGATATGAAAGGTAAGTGCAATGCTAAAGTCTTTTTGGTTTTTCCAAGGGAAGTAATTACTGAAAAATGCATAAAATTGATTCCTACAATTAATTGGAATTATAGCGAACACTTGGTATGCAAACTAATATGCAGCTACAATAAGAAGATATTTTGACAAACAATTTGCATACTAATGTAGGGCTGAGATAATGTAACTACAGTGAGTGGCATTACAACAAACACTTGGTACGCAGCTCCAACATCTTCACACTTATATTATATGGTGCCAAACTCATTACAATGCTGATTACAATATATCAATAGCACTTGCAAGCTAATATAATTAATGCAAATAATTGATTTGCATTAACATCCAACTCCCTAATGGCTGCAATTTATCTTCAGACTTTTTACTTCAAATTTACAATGCAAAGAAATGGATATATGATGAGAAAAACCTCTTATATAGTGCTGATGTGACCTGCTATTGATGTGGCAGCTTGTAACATCTTTAAATAATGATGGAAATCATTGCCAAGACCATCAGCAATCGTTGTACATGTATTTCATCTCCAAACGCCTAGGATAGAGTCTCAAGCAACCCCCAAAAATCAATATGAAACACCAATGGATGGTACAGCCAAGCTGGTAATGCACGGCCAACAAGAGGGAATAATTACAGTTGCTCCTAACTCCACAAGATGTCTTGAAAACGGCCTCTATTCCACTGTATTCAGCTTTTCAACACAAAATCTGCAAGTGATGTAACATTAACTCCTCAAACCAACATTATTTCAAACTCCATTGAAGCTTTGGATGCAAACACTGTGTGTATTTGCCAATCTAGCACCTTTGGGCGGCCTTGCATACCTGTAGAATGCTGTTACTAGAGGGAGTTCGTTTCTAATAGCCTCTGGTTCGAATCCTCTTTAAACCCTCTCAGGGAAAACCCTAGCAGAGCAAATAGCCAACAAAATCATATATTCAAGCATATCCCAAATGAGGCATTTTTCCCTCTTTTATAACTCTCCAAAAGGTCATTGCACTTTTTGGAAGGAATATTTCTTTCAATTCCATTTTAATATTCCCCAAGGTGAGCGCTCCACAATATAATTTAAGTGACATAAATATTTTATTTTTCATCACTTAACCATTAAATCCCAAAGTCCAATATTTAAATAAAAATATTAATTTACGGACTTTAAAACGGAGGCTAAAATGAACTCGGAATTCAGTGATCTATAGCTCATTGGAAAGGTCTTGACGAGATGTGTCTCCGTCACTGAAAAACCCGAAACAGACATAAACCCTAATTTGCCAAAAAAAACAAGTTCGAGCCTAGAGTCTGAAATCCCCTGGTAAGACAACATATAAATAGTAGTGTTCTCCGAGGACCAAAGAGAACAAACCTAGAAAGATTATCGCCATGGAAGCACTTACTATAAATAGTAAGTATGGACGAGTTGTTCGAAATCTCTCCGAAAAGTGGTATACAGCTCCACTAGATCACTCGAACACCTTGGTGACATTGAAATACTCCTCTGATTATGCTGTCACCAACCCATAAAGTCAGCTTTGATTGTGCTATCGATGAACTCGAAAATGTGGACATTACACTGAGGTTGTGACTATTGCATTTTCTATTACTATTGCTGAAGGCAAGCATCAATGCAATATGAAGGGTGTCAAACAAAAGATGCAAACACAGACTAAGACAACATAGAGAAGATGAAGAGATTGCAGAAAGCAAGATAAGGTGTGTCAAATAGATATACATACAGACACAAAGTAAGATATAGGCAGATTTGAAGAGAGGCACTTAGAAATGAGGTGCGTAGTGTGAGCAGTTATAGAGAAGACTTGTAACAAAGATATAGAGTTTGATTCCGTTGTATCATGAAGTTGTAGCTTCTTAATTCTTATTGGTTGGTGCCATCAAATATATTGAGTTGGTGCTCAGTTAGGAAGTGGGTGCTCTTGAATGTAACCAGGGAGGTTTGCTAGTGAGACATTTTTTTTTAACAGAGGTTAGATTAGAACAGTAGATTCTAGCAGCTTTTTTCATCATAGTTTTTCTTCTCCTTTGGGTTTTCACGTAAAAATCGTGTGTAATGAACTCTTGTGTGTGTAAATGATCTCAGCATTTGTTTTTTGTATTGCATATACTTTCATAGTTGCATTAAAAAACTAATTTTTAGCTTATCTACTAGTTCACCCCCCCAGTAGATAGTTGTGTTCAACACAAATTATGCTCACTAGAGCATAATAATGAAGACATATCTAATGGCTCTTGGGTTCAATATTTGGCAAGCAGTAGTAACTGTTGTCAACCTGGAGTTGCACCCTGAATCGAAGACGTGCTGAAATGGCTAATCCTCGTTCCAGTTGAAACAATGGGATCTTCTCACGAGGGTGGGTGTCTCAATAATGAGAAGAATCTCCAGAGAAGGCTGGTTTCTGTAAATTGTATCTATGAAGATCTCAACTTCTACGCTATAAATTGTCTAGAGAAAAGGGGAGAAAGAATTTGAAAGGAAATCTTAGCTAAAATGGTGATACACCTAATTTGCTTGATCCAGAAGAAGGATTGTAAGAAATTCTGAACAAGTGAATTTTTCTTTGTTATCTAAAATACAGCCTAAGAATTTTTCAAAAGCGAGCCATGATGAACATTACGTAAAAGCAATGGAAGAAGAGCTAAACCAAATTGAGAAGAATGAGACGTGGCAGCTGGTACCCAGACTGAAGGATCAGAAGGTAATCAGCACCAAATGGACATACAGGAACAAAGTAAATGAGGATGGTCAAGTGACGCAAAACAAGGCTCGATTGGTATGCAAAGGATATGCTCAAATCGAAGGTATTGACTTTGAAGAAACCTTCGCTCCCGTGGCAAGATTAGAGGCAATCAGATTGTTTCTTGCCTATGTCATTTTCAAGAACTTTAAGGTATATCAAATGGATGTAAAATCTGCTTTTATAAATGGTAAATTAGAAGAGGAAGTGTACATCGAACAACGAGAAGGATTCCTTCTATCAGAAGATAGCAAATATGTATGCAAATTGAATAAAGCCTTGTATGAATTGAAGCAAGCCCCCAGAGTTTGGTATTCAAGACTTGACAAGTATCTACACGACCAGGGATTTAAGAGAGGATTTGCCGACAACAATTTGCACATCAAAAATAAAGGTGAGCATCAGTTAATTGTTGTAGTTTATGTTGATGATATAATCTTTGGAGGAGATAGTGAGAAGTTGTCCAAAGGATTCGCCAAAGACATGCAGAAGGAATTTGAGATGGCCATGCTTGGTCTATCATTCCTTCTTGGATTGCAAATAGCTCAATCCAGTAAAGGAATATTTATCTCCCAGACCAAGTATGCTAAAGAAATGTTGAATAAATTTGGAATGAAAAACTGTGCACCGATTGGCACACCTATGGTTACCAGAAACAAGTTGAGTAAGGATGATGAATTGCCAAATGCAAATCAATCCCTCTACAGATCAATGATTGATAGTCTTTTGTACATAACAACATACAAGCCGGATATCATGCAAGCAGTGGGCATGGTAGCATGCTATCAGACAGCTCCTAAAGAAACACATGCAAGCGGTTAAGCAGATATTCAGATATCTAAAGGAGACCATAGACTATGGATTGTGGTATCCTACAAGAAAGGATTTCACTTTGGTAGCGTATATAGACTCAGACTGGACAAGATGCCTAGATGACAGAAAAAACACAAGCGGAGGAGCATTTTTCTTTGGAGATAGCTTAGTGTCTTGGCTAAGTAAAAAACAAAATTCAATTTCCTTATCCACAATAGAGGCAGAGTACATAGCGGCAATATTGTGTTGAACTCAGATTTTTTAGATGAAGCAGACCCTTAAAGACATCAAGGTAGAATATGATCATCCAATTTCAATATACTACGACAATACCAGTGCTATCAGCGTGTCAAAGAATCTAGTGATGCATTCCAGAACAAAACACATTCCAATCAGATACCATTATTTGAGAGAGCAAGCTGCAGAACAACAGGTAAAATTGGAGTATATTGCCACCATAGAGCAAATAATAGACATTTTTACCAAGCCACTTCCAAAGGACACATTTGAATACCTACATGAGAAGTTGGGAGTAATCTCTTTTTCTTCCTGTCACTGAAGGGAAGTATTGATTGAGGGGGAGCTAAGCATTGCATTATCTATCCCCTGGGTAGTCCCTTTGCCAATGATGTCAAAGGGGGAGAAGTGAGGAAAGAGGGAGTCACAGAAAGGGGGAGCTATAGAAAAGAAGATCTCTAACAAAAGAAACAATACAACAAGGGGGAGCAGACTCAATGTGTGGTTGCCATCAATGACAAAGGAGTAGATTGTTGGAAATATCGTCATTGATGTCAAAGGGTAATCCTGAATCTGATTGATGGCAAAGTATTTCGATACAAGAATTAAATTAAATAAAGAATATTTAATTGGATTGAGGTAATTAATCATGCAAATAACGGTCATATATTTGCGTGGAATTGAAGATAAATTGACTGTATAACGGGTTTAAAGAGATAATTATGGCGAAGGTTTCAAGGCAGTTTTAAAGGCTAAATGGTCCCCAACCTTGGCCAACCTGATTTGGACGAGTTGTGACCGTTTGAATGGACCTTTTCATTTGAAGAGTCATGACCTTAATTTGTGGCTTTTCGTGGGTTATAATTAACTGCATAGTGAGTGACAAATTTGCAATTTCGAAAGTGGAAGAAATAAAAGAAGAGCAGAAATATTTGAAAGCAGAATATTTTGAGAATATTGAAAGGAAAAACCAACAAGTATAAGGCAGAGCATAACAACGAAAACCCTCAAGTGTAGATCGAATCAAAAGGAGATAAAGTAGTGTTTTATCATCCGTTGTATTAGCAAGAAATCATAGATAGAAGAGTGGTTCTTGTGAGAAGGTTGGTGCCCCTGTAGGTTGGTGCCTACAAAATTGTATTTGGGGTTGGTGCTCTAGGAGGTTGGTGCCTACGACTATTTATATTGAGAAAGATTTCTCTATGATTTTTTCCCGAAAGGGTTTCCACATATATTTGGTGTCATTGTGCATTGTGTTATCTTGTGTTGTGATTTGATTGCTTTGAATATCTTAATTGGAATAAGTGATTAAGTGTTAGAAAAGAAAAGAATATATAATACTGATTCATCCCCCCCCTCTTAGTATTACCCTATGCTCAACATCAACTGCAATTGACTGAGATCAACACTTAGGAATTATGTGAGATCTCCAATTTCTTCTGGTTTAAGAAATCCTTCTGTGAGAAGAGCATTTGGATCAGAGTCAAAATTTAATTTTTTGATATCATCTATTTCCATTTGCCGGCTTCAATTTCATATTTGTCTTCAGTTTCCTTTGCAAGGTCATATTCAAATTGAACTTTAGTATAAATAGTCATGGCCTCGCTTATTGTTTCGGTTCCTTGCTGAATCAATTTCTCATACCAATCTTTAGTTGCTTTTCCCAGGTGCCCAATTTCTTCTGCCACATTTAATGTCTCTGCATCTGAAATCTGAGGAGCAATGTCAGATGAGGAAGCTTAATTGGTTTCACTAACTTTTGAACAACTGAGGTGAGTTGTTCAACCTTTTCTTTCAACTACTCTTTGGTCCATTTTTTCAAAAAGAGTGCCAATTGCAAATTGCATGTTTTCTTTGACTCCAATAGCTTTACCAAATTGTACTTTTGATATTTGATAATCTGTAGCACTGACATTGTCTGTCTTTTCTAAAGGGGGCATTGCCACCTCAACATATCTTTCTCCTTGCTTATTTGTTACTATTCTAGAAACTGTTTTGGGTTTTTTTACTACACAAGGAGCAGAGGTGGTTAAAGCACTAAAATCATTTTCCCGAGGCTGTATTGTCTTCTCTCTTTTTTATTAATTCATTCAGCCAATTAGGAATTTTTGTATTAGGTGAATGTTGCATGGGTGTTGGCTCTGCTTGAGTTTGAATGCTAGGAAGAGGTGGAGTTGTCGAAACTTGAGACACTGTGAGTGGAACATCTCCTTGGTCAATTCTGCATGATTCATTTTGATTTTGGGAGTGGAAAGGAGAGGTGAATCAACATCTTAGGATGATGACATAGGCAATGGAATATTGACCTCTGAAGGAGCAGGGTCAAGAAACAACATAACAATATCCAAAGCTATGAATTGTTGTGTAGTGTTCATAACCAAACTTTGGGAATGGGCAATGTTTAAAGAAGTATCTGTTATAGAAATCCTAAAAGTCCCAAAAGATCCTTCCCCTAGCCTTTTGATTTTGAGTTTAAGCACTTTTCGAACTTGGGGGACTTTAGGAGCTATATCATCTTTCACTTGTGTTTCAATTATGATTTCACTAGCTTCTCCTACAAAAGAGGGACCTGCAACTGATTGTTGCTGGTGAAATCTGCCTATATCAATTTCTTTCAGCGATGGAGGGAAAACCTACATCTTGCACATTAACCCCTTTACTCTTGAGCCATCTGAGTGTTTTATCCAACACTGTTTGAGTTCTACCTTCTAAGGATGTGGATTATGCTTTGTTCCATTCAATTTGTGGAAGAGGCCTTGATTCAATATCTTGTTCTTCATAGATGGGATCTACAATATCCTCATCATCTTCAAACTTCTTTGAAATCATTGCTATCTTGAATTCAATGACTTGATCCAAACTGAAGCGGGAATAGTCACGTACCATGACTTTTGTCTCATCATCACAATCCATCCAAAATTCTTCAAAATGGGGTACATGCTAGTATGTAGAGCTGAGAATGTGTTCAACTAGACCTCTGATATCAAATGAAGGTCTCTTATGAAATGACCAAAGAGTGACTCAAGTCATTCCACCATCAATAGCTTTTGCCTTGGCTAGTGAACTACCTGTACCTTCTTATGGAAATTGGAAAATGTATTGCAGTTTTGTGTTTGCTAGACAAAAATTAATAAGTTTCAACTAGTTGTCTCACCAATGCCATCAAAGCCCATTTGTTATCTACATACCTTGGAAGCATGTATGGAGCCATTTCACACCCACATATTCTGAGGTACAAGAAAGTTAGAAATTGTATGAACCAAGCTCCCCATCTTGCAATTTTAATAGAAGCGTCAACTGATATTCTGACATTATAAAGAGCAAACTCAAACATTTGAATGACATATTGTAGGAATGCATCATTGACCTTGCGAAAATGATGTGAGCTCTCCTCCAAAGTAAGTTGGGGATAGAATTCATAGATTTTGGAAGAGGCCATATCATCCACTATATTCAGTCCACTATAGATCCTTCTATGGGCAACAACATATACCAGGTATGAAGTCATATAGAACTTCAATGTTGTGACCTCTGTCAGCTGCTTGTGGATGGAATTACTGATCAATTCACCCCAATTGATATATTGTTGATTTTTATGAATGATCCAGATGTACCTATACATCCATGTCTGAAAATCTCTAGCAACAGGGTTGCCAACAAATTTGTTCAGGAGTGTGATGATGTCATTGACTTCATTGATGAAATCAAATATTGAAAATGTCTTTGGCAATCTTGTTGCTGAACTTTTTGGTTTTATAAGTTGTTGCTCATTAACCATCTTAGAACAAGAGCTTGTGTTAGATTCCCATAACTGTTGAGCAAAAGTTGGAGAAAGATCAACATATGATTCATGATCAGGGAATTAGAGCATGTTATCTATGTGCTCTAGTTGATAACAAAGTATATACCATCCTTTTGAATTCTTGACTTCTTTCTTTATCATAGTATTTTGCCATAGTCAAGACCAACTCTGGATATTGTACTGACATTGGAAAAGCCGCATCTTGAGCTAGACCACTGTTATGGATGCTTTGAACCCAATTTGTTTTGTGAACCACATTGTTTCTTTGCCATAAATCTGTGAGATCTACATGCCCCAAGTTTGTATTTGTGATCTTGTCAATGTTTGGATCCATATTTAAAGGGGGAACAATCCTTTGGAATTGATACTTCATGTCTATGTTCTTTGTTGGAGTCTCTGATGTAGACATCTTATGAGATGATCCTCTTTGAAAGGAGAATGAAGCTTCAGGACCTATTCAACAGGGAGGTGGAACTTTAGATATGTCTGAACAAGGCTTATAATCCCACGGTATGTTGAGCAAACGCTGGATTTTTGATGGCTGTTAAACATGTTTTGGAATTCTGAAGTGTGCAAATCAAACGTCGAATATCAGAGATGCTTTAGGCAGGGGACAAAATTCTGCTATGCAAAGCAGTATTTGGAACTCCGACACCTGTTTGACAGAGGTTCGGAATCCGACGAGTGTCTGTGCAATGCTTGGGTTCCGTTGGGTACTAGAAGAGGGTGTGGAATCTTCTTAGTTTGGAATAGGGCGCGAAATCCACTTAGTGTTGGAACAAGGACAGAAACCCAATGGACGGTTAGCATGCCTTGGAATCCTGATGAGTGACAAATAGGTTTCAGAAATCTGCTTAGTGTCACGGAAAGGTCAGAATCTCGCTAAGTGTTGGAAAGCACTGAAAAACCCGTTGAAAGAAGAAGACTGGGTAGGGTCCAGTTGAGGGGATTTGCAAGGCAATGAGAGGGAAAGAGAGAAAGAAAGAAAGAAATTATTTTAATGTCCACAAATGACCAAAAGTAGGTCAATGGGATTAACAGATACAACCAATAACAATAGAAAGTTCTAGGAAAAGAGAATCTTAGAGGCAAACCAAAGAAATAAAGTATGAAGACAAAATAGAATAGCATGCCACTAACACAAGTGGCAAAGAAACCAATACAAATAGCAATGAGGGGTGAACAAAAGCCCCAAGAGCATTTGCCAATGAAGACTGGAGGCAAATCTCATCAAATATCCCTATTTGTGCCTAAAGTGGAGTCATTTGGGCCATTGTTGATCACTGTGAGAGATCTGAAAATATTGTCCGACGAGTATACGTCGAAGGAGCCAAGTTGGGGGATCCTAGGAGGAAGCAAGACACTTCCTCTAGAATCTCCCCTAGCATCCAAGGCCAATGTAATTCCCATAGTAGAAAAGAATCCCATAATATCAGTTTGCCCCTGTGGTCTGGGGGCAGCTGACAAGTAGTAGAACCTTGTCGTTGGAGAGGGGCAAAGCCACGCTGATGAATTAGAGAAGATCCACAATGCCAAGAGATACTAGGCTTGGAGATTTAAGTAGTTTGAGTAGTAATGATGCGCTGAGAGAAGCGTTGCCTAACCGATCTATCAAATCTGATGTGTGATGTACCGATGTCCAAAGGACACTTAGTGCTACCAGTCACCTGAGTAGGCTGAAAGAAAGAGGTGATCAATATGGGAGCTATAGAGCCTCTAGGCTCCTCTTGTAGGGATCTACGCCGGAAAGTGACAGCCTTGCGAAGATAAAGAGATAGACACCACTGGTCAATATAACTGAAGAAAGTAGCTAGACTATTGTTTGAGTCTTTGTAGAGGCAATGATATCTTCCCCGGATCTCATAATAAATTGGGCATCTGAAAATGAAGTGGTCCTTGGTCTCCACCTCTTGGAGGGAGCACAAACAACATATCCGGTCCTAACAGAGTATGTGATGGTTTGTTTCCACCCGTAACTGGTGGGAACAACTCTCATCTGGCCAAGGGGAAACCTCACGCTGTGAGACCAATGGCATTGGAGATAATGAGGGCGACGAATGATACCGTCCACCACCTATAAGAAATGATTGACATAGAAAGCAAGATTGGGACTGAGTGGCTCATGGGAGGAGATGTAGGTGGCCTCGATGTATTTCTTGTAGATGTCCTCTCTGGTAGCCTTAGTGATGACATCCTTAGTGGGAAGGAGCCTAGGAGGAGCGTCTAGGGAATGCATGAAAGGGGGCAGCCTGTCAATAGAGATGCCAATAAAAAGGAGCAGCCTAGTCTTAAAGTACCAACAGTGCCAACTTCTAGTTGGGGCTAGTGAAGCAATCCTCTTTGAAGAATAGAGTGCTAAGTAGGGATATCTCTCATGACCAGAAGTTGAGTTCCCTACGGATCTAAGTATGTGGATGTCGAAAGTAAGCCTAAAGATAGTCTCAAGGCGTAGAGGGTGGGCAACAAATTCAGCCTGGATGATGCATTGAGGAACTATCTGTTTGCAATGGATCATGCACTGTAACATGAGAGTCTGGACCCTCTCCATATGGGCCCAATCAACGGCCCCCAAGCTACGTCCCCAAAGCTCTGAGAGTCTAAACCATATAAAACTGTAGGCTTGATGATAGAATCAAACAAGTGTAGCTTGGAGGGGATGTCTTGGAAGTGGATCTGGGAACACTAACGTTCCCAAATAGAAAGAGAGGCATACAACTTGCAAAGGTGTGGTTAAGCGGCAAACTTCATGTTAAAGTATGGACCACAAAATTGGACCCCCAAATAAGTGTAGGATGATGTGATCTCAAGAAGTTCCCCTTTGTAGATAAACTGGAATCTGGAGAGAGAGCACTTGGAGATATTGAAGATCATGACCTTAGTTTTACTAAGGTTGACCACAAGCTGTTGGAGTTCGCTGAAGTGATCAAGGGCATCAAGTTGTCGTTGTATTCCCTCTGCAGAGTGTGAGAGGAGGACAACATCATCGGCAAAAAGGATGGTTATAAGCACCTCATGCAGAAGACAACCATCATCCATATGAGTATGTTGTCAAAGAAACTCCTCTAACTTGTCAATGTATATGCTGAAAAGGGTCAGTGAGAGAGGACACCCTTGTTTGACCCCAATGGTACTCTTCACAAAGTCAGACAAAACGTGAGAGGTACGAAGTTGCTGAATGATTGGCTCATAAAGCCTCCAAGTTGTGGTAATCATAGAATTTGCACAAAGGAAATTCTGCACAAAGGAAATAGCCACTAACTCTCATTGTAGAGATAATGACTGTTGAAGGAAAACCCGCTGAGAAAAACCCTAGGCTTTTGTGTGGATCAAGCAATGCACATTCTTCAATCGACCACCTACAATCAAACAAGATAAAACGGGGCAAGGAGTGCGAATCGCTGACAAGAATGAGGATGAAGCACTATAGGGAGGCGAGAGAGAGGAGACAAATGCAATGAGGGAGAAAAATGAGCAAAGAGGGAAGAAAAAGGATGGGTTGAAACATCCGCATGCGTGATAATTGTCAGGATAATGGTAGGGAATGCAAGGTGTTTGTGCATGTTTTAAAGTCCACAGGGGTGTTTAGTAGGTAGTTAGGTTCCACCACATGTGCAAGCAAGGCTTGGAGGTCCGAAGCATGTTCAATAGGGGTTGGGGTTCTGAGGTATGCAAAACAAGGTTTGGGATCCTACTGCATGTTCGCCAGGGGTTCAAAACCCATTGAATACTCAAAAGACTTAGATTTTCAACCTTTTCTCATAGACATGTGGAATAAAGTTTTGAAAGATGCAATTAAGATTTTGAACACTTTTTTGACAACTAACGAGACCAAAATTGATCGATTGCTATCGAATTGACTTAGGGGACCAAAATTTCCCACATGTTCAATTTTGAGTACAACAGATAGGAAGTGAATAACAAACCTTTGTAACTCTCTAGAATGATTTCTAGTAAAAATTGTCACCAATTAGTAGGATCCTTCATACTTAAATGAGTCTTTGTATCCATGGATGCAAAGTCCTCACGTCCATGAACAAAGTGAACAACTTGTTCTTTGATGCTCTTTGTCTACTCGCCATTTCCATATATCTTTGTCACACATCGCATGAAACTATGTGCACCTCTCCATCAGCAAGAGGTGGCCTTTTTTTAAATTTTTCAATGTTGTTCCACTTTGAATTCAAGGCATAAGCAGCCATGTGTAAAGGTGTATTGAGGTGATTCCACCCAAAAAGTATCTTATCTGCCATTTGCTAGTAATATATAGGGCTCTTTTTATTTGCCTTTTTTAAAAATTCCACTCACACATGAAATCAATGGTCTCATAAATTTCCCACAATCAAGGAGAATGTGTCTGTATAGTGGATGACATCTACCATGGATTGCAAAACATCAATAATTTTTTTTACCTCAAACCAAAATGCATCAACTAGAATCAACTTATTGACTTCCATGGCTCTTTGGCCATATGATAACATCCAATTAGACTACATGCCACTGATAACTATGTTACTTAGTGCACCACGCACCTCGAGGAATCTCTTAGGAAGGACAAAGCTACCACACTGTGTATCACAAGCTTTTAGTAGCTCAGCCTTGGCATAGGCTTGGTACATGCCTTGTGCTTATTGATTGTTACATATGAACATTTGTATTTGCCTACCTTGTGCAATGTAAGGAGCAACCCAATCAAACTTTGGAATGTCCGTATGCCCCACATCTGTGGCTTTCTTGTTTCTCCTTAGTTTCCTCTTGTTGACCATGTCATCTTGACGTTCACCCTTCATATTGCTTCTCACCCTCCCCACCCATCTCCTTCCCCTTCCACCACACCCCCCGCTACTAGACTTACCATTATCCACTTTGATGATGACTGCACCATTGACTATGTTGCCCGTCTTTCCCTTCTCATGTCTGGGTTTTGCTCCATCCCCTTTCCCACCACTGACTCCATGTATGAGTTCTTACTTCAAGCCCTCTAGGACATTGTCCTTGAATCTTGTCCCTGCATTATTCATTGGTCTAGATCCCCTGTCCGCCATCAACCCTGCACCATGAAAGCGGTGGTATGATGATGTGTGTAAATTCCTTCATTGGAGACTTAATTTTTCTTTCACCCATGACCCTCCCTCTGTATCCACCCTCTGTAGGGAGTACTATTGTCTTTCCAACGTAGGAAACGGGAGTTTCTTGCATCTAGACAACCTACATTCCTTGCTCATCTCCACCACTCACCTAAGACTTTTTGGCATACTCTTCTCCCAAGAAAAACCACAGCTTTTGATGTCACCCCTGAAACATGGGTCCTTTATGCTAGTTCCCTTTATGATGTTCTTGCCTATCCTGTTGCCACTGCCCCCACCCCGCCACCATCCTCCTTTGTTTTCTCCACTTCTTCCTTCAAGAGAACTATTTTGAAATTGTGCACCAACTAAGCAACTGATTGTGAAGGTCTCAATGCTGAGTTCATCAAATATGGTGTGGATTCCCTTGCCTCCCCCCTTGCCATGCTCTCAGGTTTCCCGTAGTCATTGTACCATCACACTATTCACTCTATTCATAAGTCTGAAGATCTCTCTATCCTTGGCAACTACAGGGCCATTATGATAGGGCATACCTTTGCTAAACTCTATCACAGTGTTAGACATGTAGTTGGTAGAGTACCTAGAAAGGAATAATCTCAGAGCTAGGGGATAGGTTGGCTTCAGAAAGGACTATCGACTATTCACCACATTTTCACACTTTGGACCATTATTGATGAAGCTCATCACAGGTCTTCCAAAGTACTTTGTTGTTTTGTTGACTACAAGAAAGCCTTTTACTTGGTTTTGAGACCCCTGCTTTTCAAGAAGACAATTCTTGGGAAGTTTCATACTTCACACGGTTTTTCCAACTTTGTAAAGAGTACCATTGGGGTCAAGCAAGGATGCCCTCTTTCACCGAATCTTTTCAGCATCGACATTGATGAGTTAGAGGAGTTCCTTCGGCAGCATACTCATATAGATTATGGTTGTTTTTTACATGAGGTGCTTATAGCTATCCTTCTATTTGCTGACAATGTTGTCCTCTCACACTCTACTGAGGGCTCACAATGACAACTTGATGCCCAGTTCATTTTTGCGAACTCCAACAACTTGTTGTCAACCGTAGTAAAACTAAGTTTATGATCTTGAATATTTCCAAGCGCTCTCTCCATAATCTAGTTTTTCTACAAAGGGGAACTTCTAGAGATCACATCAACCTACACTTATTTGGGGGTCCAATTCTCTGGTCCATGATTTAGCATGGAGTTCGCTTCTCATCTGCGCCTTTGCAAGGGGTATGCCTCACTTTCTGTTTTATAATGTCAATGTTTTAAGATCCACTTCCAGGGCATTCCTTCCAAGTTATGCCTTTTTGAAACAATCATCAAACCTACAATTTTATATGGTTAAGAGATGTGGGGACCTAGCTTGGGGGCCATTGATTGAACTCGTATTGAGAGGGTTCAAACTCTCATGTTACAATGCATGATCCGTTGCAAGCAAACAATCCTCAACACATTGTCCAAGCTGAATTTGCCACCCATCCATTATGCCTTGAGACTATCTTCAGGCTTACTTTCCACATCTACAAACTTGGGTCCCTAAGGGACTCAACTTTTGGTCGTGAGAGATATCCATACTTCGCATTTTGCTCCTCAAAGAGGATTGCTTCATTGGTCCCCACTAGACGTTGATACTATTGGTACTTTGAGACTACGTTGTTCCTTTCTATTGGCATCTCTATGGATCGGCTGCCCCCTCTCATGTATTCCTCGGACACCGATGCATTACACATGAGAACTAATAGATCAGTTAGATAGTGTTCCTCTCAGTATAGCATTACTTCTCAGAACATTCAAATCTCCCATCCTGCTCTCCCTTAGCACCGTGGCTATGCTTCTTCATGTCGATGTGGCTCCAACCCTTCCTCGATGACATGAACCTACTACTTATCAGCCGCCCCCCAAACCATAGGGATGAACTCACATTCCCAGTTTCTTTTGTACTATGGGATGTACCTCGACCTTGGATGCTAGTCGAGATTGTAAAGGAATTGTTTTGCTTCCCCATAGGATTTCCCAACCTGGCCCCTCCGACATTGATTACTCCTTGACAAACACTAGTAGATCTTCTCACAATGATTGATGATGGGTCAAACAACCCCTCTACTTCAGACACAAACAAAGATTTTCAATGAGGTCTTGCATTCTTCATTGACACCTGCTTTTGGAGGATCTTGTTTGCCCCTAATTGCTATTTGTATCGGTTCCAGTACCACCTTTGTTAGTGGCACAATGCTTTACTTCGTCTTATGTACTTTAGTTTCTTAGGTTCTCTTTTCTTACTATCTCCAATCCCATTGGTTCCATGGCTTGAGGTTTCCCCTTGGCCAAATGAGAGTGTGCTCTCACCGGCTATGAGTTGAAATAGATCACCATATTCTCCACCTAGATCGGATCTACCATCTTTGCTCCCTCCACGAGGTGGACACTGAGGAACACTTCATTTTCAGATGCCCCATTTTGTTAAGCACAGGTTTATACAGAGAGGGGGGTGAATTAGTATAAGATAATCTTTTAAATTTAATCAACCACAATGACCATAAACATTCAAGATCTAGCAATTAATAACACAAGAGAACACAAGATTTTTGTGGAAACCCTTTTGGGAGAAAACCACGGCAAAATATTGCTTTTATATATATAACTATTTTACAATGTTTGCAGGCACCAACCTACTGGAGACACCAATCCCAAACCAAGCACCAACTCGGTCAATTTGTGAGCACCCACCCACTAGAGACATCGATCCCTTTTGCCATGCACCAACCCGGCCAATTCGTGAGCACCAACCCACAGGAGCACTAACCCCTAGACAATGAGGCACCAACCCCAAGCCAAGTCGATTCCACCATTTGTGATTGCTTCTTCAATCGAATGATGGCTTTGCTTATCTTACACTTTTTCTCTCACTGATTTTCTTAAATATTTTCTGCTCTCCTCTCTTTCACAATTCTCAAATGATATTCTTCATTAAAATAAATCTACCCTTTACACTTCTTTTCTTAAAAGATATTCCATTTCATTTTCGGCTCTTCTCTTCTTCGCTCAAATGATATACATAAACAAAATTCTGCTCTTCCTCCCTCTCTCACTTATATGATCTTCAATCAAATTGAATGCTTGTAACACTTCCACATCTCTTCTCCCTTAAATGGATTTTAAAATATGTGTCTCATCCAAGAGACACCTCTTCACCAAAAGATGTGACCGTTGACATTTTTGTTGACATTTCCGTCGACAATTCCGTTAACATTTTCATTGACAATTCCGTTAACATTTCCATCGACATTTCTGTTCACTTCTGGCAACAATTCCGTTCACTTTCGGCAACAATTTCGTTTGACACTTCCAACAACAATTCCGTTTGACATTTTTGTTCATATCCGTTACAATTCCTTTGACATCAATGACAATAATTCCAACAATCTCCCCCTTTGTCATTGATGGCAATCCCCATGAATTAGTATATGAACTCTCTATTGCTGTGGTTCTCCTCCTTTTCTCCCCGTCTTCAATTCGCCCCCTTTGACATCAATGGCAAAGGGTTATACACCCTGCTCCCCCTTAGTTGATGCTTCCTCTTATAGTCACTAGGAAAAAAAAATATTATCTTCTTCTGTTGTCTTCATTGCAATCTCAAATTTCTTTTATACCACTTATTGTAAAATCTCCTTGTATTGTTCCTCTTCATAGCATCTTTCCACTGTGCACATCATATCTCTCTTGCTTCAACATGGTCTTTACTGCCATTTCTCCTTATGTTTTGTGCTCAATCATGTCCTCCCTGCCATTGCTCCTTGTGCCTTTTGCACAAGCATAAATTACTCCTTTTAATTGTCTAGCTATTGCATCCACTTCCAAACTTGTACAAATTCTCTTTTGACTTTGGTTCGGGCATCCTCTTTCTTGTTTTGGTCTATAGGATTACTTGCACATTGTCTCGCTATATGTCCATTACTTATTGCAATTATAACATGCAATGTCTTTTGACAATGGAGTAAATGAATTTCTACCTTATAAACCATTTGAATCTTTGTTTTCGTTCCAACTATGCACATTCCTCTCATGTCCTTCACTTGTGCCATAGTTCCATGCATACTCGGTTCTTGCATGCCCATTCCTTTTATTTACATTTTTGCCGTTGTTCCATGCGTATCCATTCCTCGCATGTCTTTTACACTCCTTTGTTTTATGACCAAAAATGTTGTAATTAAAGCAATAGCCATAAAATGATCCTTGGTACTTGTCAGACTGTTTTGGCAAGAATGTTCTTCTATCATGCCAATGGTTCTTTCCTTTGTCTTCTACTTGTGTAACTTCGTTCTTCGGGTAAGTCTTCTCTTCTATCTTCACAGGTTTAGCAATTTTAACATCCTCCTTGGTAACCTTTTGTTCATCTCCATAGCCAAGACCCGACTTGTCGAATAGTGATCTCTGATGATCTAGAATCTCATCTAGAACCTTGGTGCTCTTCTCAAATCTTAAGTTGCTTGTCAACTTAACACTAGACTGCTCCAATTCCTTTCTTAAATCAACAATCTCAGATTCAAGCTTAGCAAGATTTTTCTCTTTTGATTTCACCTAATCTCTTATTACCTCCTTAATTCTTTTCGCCTCTTCTAATTGAGTTTTTAGACTGGTAATGATCTTTTCAGACTCTTTGAATCTTTGAGATATGTTCGTTTTCAAATTTCCACTTTCTTCTTCATGTTTCTGAAGCTGCATTTTTTTCTTCAAATTCTTTTTCTTAAGCCTCTTTATGTCATTCAAGGCACATACATGTTCTTCCAAATCCACTTCTCCTTCATCCTCAAGATTTTCTTCCTCTTTTAGAAACATTTGGTCTTCATCATTATTTGTTTCTACTACGATGAAAAGAGTTTCTTCTTTATCACTCTCTGAAGTACTCTCATTACTCTCTTCTTCTGAGCTATCTCCTTGGTGTAGAGGCTTTTTTTATATCTTTCAGAGTTTTTCTTTTTTTCATATTTACTTAGCTTATAGTTTTTTTTGTATGAATGGTTGCTCTTTCCTACCTTAGCATGTTCTTCTTCATCACTATTATCATCTTTTGCACGAGGACACTTAGAAGTGAAATGCCCTATCTCACCACAATTGAAACATTTGAAAGGAAGCTTACCTCTATACTTGCCATATCCCTTTTTAAAATTTCTCACAAAAAGAGCTTCTTCTGATTCATCACTTGACTCAGGTTTTGCATTTTTGACTTTCTTTGAAGCTTTGAAGGCTGCTTCATGCTTTGATGTTTTTTCTGTTTCTATCTTCATTTCATATGCTGTGAGGATTCCATATAATTCATCCATCTTCAATGTGTCCAAGTCCTTCATTTCTTCAATAGTCGAGACTTTTGCATTATACCTCATAGGAAGTGACCTTAGTACTTTCTGTACTATCGTTGATTCTTCCATTTCTCACCTAGTCCTTTGATGGTGTTGACTATCTCATCCACACAGAGAAGATAGGCTGCAACGTTTTCTTCATCTTTCATCTTAAGACTTTCAAACTGCCTTCAATGCGTTTGAAGCTTCGCCTTCTTGACCTTATCTTCGCCCTCATAGATATTATGAAGTTTGTCCCATATATCTTTTGTTGACATACAATGCATTACTTTTACGAACTTTGATTCTGATAAGCCACATAAAATGGCATTCATCGCTTTTGCATTATTCTCACATGCCTTCTTTCCAACCTAATCCATTCACTGATTTGTTGGTGCTATGTACCCCGTCACTATTGATAACCATATATCAAACCCTAGAGCCATAAGATATGTTCTCATCCTTATACTCCTAAAAGCATAATTCCTTCCATCAAACAATGGTGCTTTGTTTGTAGAGAAACCGTCTTGACCTTGACAATTAGCCATGTGTGCTCCTGAGATCTACCTTCCAGCAGTTAGACTAATTCTGAAGGAACCACTATGATACCAATTGTTAAGCACAAGCTTATACTGAAAGGGGGGGTGGGCGAATTAGTATAAGATAATCTTTTAATCTTTTAAATGTAACAAACTACAACAACCATAAACATTCAAGATCTAGCAATTCATAACACGAACACAAGATTTACATGAAAACCCTTTCAGGAAAAAACCACGGCAAAATATTGCTTTTATATATATAGGTACTCACAAATTGACTGAGTTGGTACTTGGTTTGGGGATTGGTGTCTCTAGTAAGTTGGTGCCTGCAAACATTGTAAAAGTATATATATATATATATATATATATATATATTCTACAATGTCTTTTATATATATATATATATATATTCTACAATGTTTGATATATATGTATATCTTCTATATATATCTTTTGCAATGTTTGCAGGCACCAACTTACTAGAGACACCAATCCCCAAACCATATATATATAACTCTTTTACAATGTTTGCAAGCACCAACTTACTAGAGACACCAATCTCCAAACCAAATATATATATATATATATATATATATATATAACTCTTTTACAATGTTTGCAAGCACCAACTTACTAGAGACACCAATATCCAAACCAAGCACCAACTCAGTCAATTTGTGAGCACCCACCCACTACAGACACCAATCCCTTCCACCAAGCACCAACCTACAGGAGCACCAACCCCACGCCAAATCGATTCCACCGTCTGTGATTGCTTATTCAATCGAATGATGGCTTTGCTTATCTTACACTTTCTCTCTCACTGATTTTCTTATACCTTCGAGGAGAGGCACTAAGCGATAGATTGACATCAGTACAACCCCACATCCCAGATCAGTGAGGCCCAAAGACACTATTCATAGTTCCCTGAGTTTTCATCAACATATTCACCTTCAACATGGCATCAGGAGACAAACTAGATCCACCAGACCTTCACAAAGGACTTTTCCTTCTAGACAAAGGATTGGAGGACAAACCAGGCATCATACCTCCCCTTCTTCGGGTCAGAGTTCTATTCGGAGCTTCTTCTCATCGGCCTTGGATTCTAGGAGAGTTGGATCGAACTCTTAATGGGTTCCCCCCTGGTTCTTCTTTCTTAAGAATCATCCTCGTGCTCCCAATGTTTACAGATTCTTGGAGATTGCTCATTTCTTTTCCTCCCTTCTTTGGACCCGAGCATGGTTGGGTCCTTTGGTGGTTTGGTTCGGAGCATGGTCACTCTTGGCCATGTTTTATACTATTTCTTTTAGCATTGTTTTTCTTTTTTTCAGAGAGCTTTTTGGCTTCCCGCTTTTTCTTGACACATTTCTGTAATCTGTAGTCCCTTTGACCTACTTTTGTGGTCATTAGTTGGACATTAATATATTTATCTTATCTTTATCTTCATCTTCTCTCTTTCACAATTCTCAAATGATATTCTTCATTAAAATAAATCTACCCTTCGCACTTCTTTTCTTAAGAGATATTCTATCTGCTCTTCTCTTCTTCTTCGCTCAAATGATATGCATAAACAAAATTCTGCTCTTCCTTCTCTCTCACACTTATATGATCTTCAATCAAATCGAATGCTTGTAATACTTCCACATCTCTTCTCCCTTATATAGCTTTTAAAGGATGTGTCGCATCCAAGAGTCACCTCTTCACCAAAAGATGTGACCGTTGACAATTCCGTTCACTTCCGGCAACAATTCCGTTCTCTTACGGCAACAATTCCGTTTGACACTTCTGTTCACTTTCAGCAACAATTCCATTCATATCTATTACAATTCTTTTGACATCAATGACAATTATTCCAACACATTTAGTATGAGATCCAAGGATGATATCACTGCATCTATGGGTACTTAACCAACACTCTATCTACTTTCTTTAGATATCCAAACCAACGGTTCCTGGCTCTTTATCTTCGCGAGGTCGTCACCCTCCGGCGCAGATCCCTACATGAGGAGTCCAAAGGTTCTAGAGTCCCAATGTTGATCATCTCTTTCTTCTAGCCCATCCAGACGATTGGCAACACTAAGAGCCCCTTGGACACTAGTGCATCACACATCAAAGTTGATAGATTAGTTGAGCAACACTTCTCTCAATATATCACTACTACTTAGAGTACTCAACTCCACCATCCTGCTCTCACTCGGCACCATGGCTCTCCTCGTTGGTGTGGCTCCACCCCTTCCCGACAATATGGACCTACTCCTTACCGGTTGCTCCCTAGACCACAAGGATAGACTCACATTACTAGTTTCTTTTGTACCATGGGAAGTACCTCGGCCTTGGATGTTGGGGAGATTCTAGAGGAAGTGCTTTGCTTCCCCTAGAAGTTCCCAATTGGGCCCCTTTGACTTTGGGTTGTCCTCGACGAACACTATCAGATTTTCTCATAGTGAGTGATGATGGGTTAGACAAACCCTCCACTTCAGGTACAAACAAAAATTTCCAATGAGATCTTACAGTCTTCATCGACACATGCTTTTGGAGGATCTTGTTTTCCCCTCATTGCTTTTTGTATTGGTTCCATTACCATCTTTGTTAGTGGCATAGTGCTTTACTTCGTCTTATGTACTTTAGTTTCTTGGGTTCTCTTTCCTTGAACTTTCTTTTGTTAATGGTTGTATCCTCGAGTCCCATTGACCTAATTTTGGTCATCAGTAGACATTAATATAATTTATTTATTTCTTTCTTTCTTCAAAACATTGTTCATGGCATGAACAAAGCAAAGGTGTCCAACAAATATGTTTGTATCGCTGTAGAACTATCAACCCTGCAACTTTACATATAGGGGCTGCATTTTTAACACCCTGAACAACATATGATGGGCCAACCTTCTCGATTGCAGTACACAAAAAATCTCCCTGATAGGTGGCATTCTTGTCTTAAAGAGTACAATCAATAGCCCTCAAGAAATATAGGCTCGTTGGATAAGAAACAATTATGTTCAATAAAGGTGTTTGCCTTGTTTCTGTCCATCCATCTATTATGATTGAACAACCCTCTTTTCCCTAATCTTTTTAAATAGGAGAAAGAGGTTTCTTAACTCTTAGCTTCCTTTGAATCAAAAACGTGGTTCAGAGCTTGTTGTATGTGGGAGGCTTGTACCGTTTAGGACCCTCATTGATCGCACACACCATCTAATGGAAGTAATGAAAGTGGGCCACATTGAATGGGATGCCACATGCATAAAAGAATCAGGAAATTGAAGCACTCATCCCTAGCATCATTGTCAAGCAAAGATTTGATGGAACACTACATTTTTTTACTGTTGAAAGTGTACAAGGAGGGATCATTTGTGACTTAGTTCGAATTCCACTACCACCCATAGCACCACCACCCACAACTGAAGATTGGGAGTCGGTTACAAGGATCGATTTCAAAATGATCATTTGGAACACTTGGGTTCTTTAAATTTGTTTTCTTTCATCAATTTTGAATATGCCATTGTTTTTTGGCAAACTTCCACACCATAATTGAGACCACCCAATAAACGATAGTGTTGTAGGGAGACATGTCCCCCACCACCTAGGATGCATCTTCGGTATAGGGGATGGGTACCAAGACATTACCTCTACCTGGAGATGTACACTAGAAACCTTAAATGTCTTCTTTTGTGTTTCCTTTAACAAATTGTGCCATATCTCTGTGGAAACCCTAAATGTGTTTGTTGTCAGCTTTACAGTGGTTGTTGCCGGATTTGCTATCCTCATCGTCAAATCTACAATAATATTGGTTGGATTTGCAGTAGTTAAGGATTAAAACTTTAAAAGAACAATATGGAGTTCAAACAGTGCCGTGGCATTGCCGTTTTAATTTTTTAATTTTAAATTTTTACTATACTTTAGGTTAAGTTTATAATTTATAATTTTATTTTATTTTTATAATTTATAATTATGGTTTGTAGACGATTATATAATATTAAAATGAAAAATTAAAATCTACATTTTAATAATTTTTATTATATATATATATATATATATATATATATTATTAATATTTATATATTTATTAATATTTATATATTTATTATTTATATACACAATATAATTTATATTTTAATAAATTATTTTTAATATTTTTATTTTTCAGTTTATATATATATGTGTGTGTGTGTGTGGGGCGGGGGGAAAGGGAGGGGAGGGCTGGGGGGTTGTCTACCTGCACCCTTCTATTTTTCTAAAAAATTGTGTATCAGTACTCGTACCCACCCCCTGGCAACTATGATCAACTGGGTTTTATTGACTGCCCTACCAATGCTCTTGACAAAGGTCACATTTAACATGCTTTGTGCCCTCGCCTTTTCTTTTATCTAAAACAATACAATAATCCCAAAGTGGATACTTGGTGTTGTCCTTGTCGGAAGCCGTCTCCTTGTTTGTATTAAAAATACATAAAAAGTAATAAAACCAACTACAAACAATAAAATAAATACAATATTCTAATTTTAAAGCTCATAGTTACTTTTCAAAATTTAATGAAAAAATCTATTTAAAATTCAAAATTCAAAATTCAAATTGAATTAATAATTTCATAATTTTTTTAATAAAATATGAAATGAAAAAAATAAATTAAAACAAAATACTAATAAATTATTGTTAAAAAGAATAAGTAAAGCATTCCAATTTTAAAGCTTAAAATTTAAATTTTTAACTTAATTTTTTTTAATAACTAATAAAAATACAAAATTTATGTTTAATTAGTAATATGTTTATAACTTTACATGTAGAAAGCCTTGTTTCCCCTGATTTCTGAAAAGTGTGTGTTTTTGGACTGTTTTGTGTATTTTGATTTTTTTTTTGGTGTTTTTGCATGAATAAGAGAAGAATGCAATTTTTGCAAGAAATTTATATAAATTCAATAATTGAATATTGAAGCAGTAAACCTTATAACTGGCTAATCTATGATCTTATCATTCATTTCAGATGATTGCAATAGGAGATCTCTTGCATGCATACAAAATAATATAAAATATTGTTAAAACCCTGATTTGCTGCAAGCTGAAAATGACCTAGATCTAGTACAGCTGCAATAAATAACCCTCTCCCCCCTGATGATCCAAAATGATGCCAGGGGTATAGGCACCCCAATTGGAATCGGCAGACTGGTCAAAGAGAAGGCGTTTTGCTCCCAAAAGAAAGTACGCCCTTTTGGTGAAGGTACGGCCTGGTACATAACTGTACGACTTTTGTAACAGCAGAAATAAATACAGTACGGCTTGTAGACTGAGCGCCAGATCTTAATAAAAGAAGCGCCAATATTGAAGATCTCCTTCTGGACGATTTCTAGACCAAAACCCTAAAGATATAAACCTCAGTGAAGCTTTGTGATAACCCCTAGATAAAGTTCTCTGTTTGGCAATAGATCAGCGGGTATTTCACAGCCTCTGAATTGCACACACTAAAGATTGCACGTTCTCCAATGCAAATTGAATACTGGAACCCTTGGCTCTGTCTTCAAAGAAAATACTCAGCTTAAAATTGACTTCAATCATGAATGGCACGATTTTCAATGAAAAACCCTTATATTCTTCAAAAGCCTGATTTTTCCTAATTAGGTCGCCCTCACAAAAATTCGAACTTCTTTTTAATTTTTCCATAGTTTAAAAAACACATTTTTAATTATAAAATATAATTAAAAACGGCCCACTTCAATGATGGTCGCCCCCTTGAGTCAAAAACACTTGAGTCATAATATTAAATATTATAACTTTATAATATAGCTCCAAATAATTAATATTTAATCAAATCAATTAAATATTAATCTCCTTCAAAAAAATATCCGATTCTCAAATTGTCTGAAGCTGGCGAACAAGGGGGTGATTTCTCACATGACCAGACCACACTGCTAAAAATAGCAGGGGTGCTCCGCTGAGTGTCAAATACCGCTAAAAAATAGCAACTTAGGTAAACGGTGTCCGAAAGAGCCCGAACGAAAGCCAACTGGGAAAATTCTGACAGTCGAAGCCAAGCCAAGCTCCATCAAGACCCTCTATCCATCCTATCAGCCTACGAGGGTCGCATAATAGGCTAATCATCAGCTCTGAGAGATGTCAATTGGAAGGGGACATGACAGTGCGCCACTCCTGAAATTGCTTGTCCTCAAGCAATCTCAACTCCGGATGCTGCAGAATATCCTCGCTCTCCCATGTAGCATCCTCCATTGGCAAATCTCTCCATTTTACCAAATATTCCCTGATAGTCCTACGCAACTGTCTCTCTGTACTCCAGAATAGACTCAGGTACTAAAATCAACTTTCCGTCATCATCTAAGGGAGGTAAAACTATAGAAGGTACCACATGGTGTCCCAACGCCTTCTTGAGGTGTGACACATGAAAAACATTGTGTACCCTGCTCTCTGTCAGAAGCTCTAGCTCATAAGCCACCCCTCCAACACGCCTCAGGATCCTGAAAGGACCGTAATATCGTGGCTTAAGCTTCTCTGAGCCACTCTTCCTAAGAGTAGACTGACGGTAGGGCTGCAGCATAAGATAAAACCATGTCACCCACATCAAAAGACCTCTCTGTCTTCTTCTGATCTGCGTACTTTTGTTGATTCTGTGCCTTGGCAATATTCTCCTTGAGAGCCCTCATAGTATTCTAACTCTCCTGCAACAAGTCTCTAGCACTCGGCACTCTACTGTCACTCAGAAGCAAATCCAGAAAACTCGGCGCCTCATACCTGTACAATGCCATAAAAGGGGACATCTGAATGGTCATATGGAAGGTCGTGTTGTAGCAATACTCGCATAAATGAATCCACTTGACCCATGCCTTTTGTTGCCCTGCAATATAGTTCCTGAGGTAACCTTCCACCCATTTATTCACTATCTCCGTCTGCCCATCGGTCTGCAGGTGGTAACTGGTGCTCGGTGTAAGCTCGGTCCCACAGAGTCTGAACACCTCCTGCCAGAAGTGACTTAAGAATCAACTACCCCTGTCGCTCACTATGCTCCGAGGCAACCCATGTAGCCTGAATACCTCTCGGAAGAAGACCTCTGCTATCTGTGTAGCTGTGTAAGTGGTGGTAATCGGAAAGAAGTGGGCATACTTTGTTAACCGATCCACAACTACATATATGCAATCCCGTCCTTAGGCTTTAGGCAAGCCCGTAATGAAATCCATCGACAGGGATTCCCACTTCCTGTCAGGAATCGGAAGTGGCTATAATAATCCTACCGGGTACGTGTTCTCCTACTTGTTCTGCTGACAAACAGGGCACTCACGCACATACTGAAGAACATTTGTCTTAAGTCCTTTCCATGTGAATCTCTCCCGAATCAGTTTATAGGTTTTGAAATACCTGGGATGTCCTGCAGTAGGTACATCATGAAAGGCTCGCATGATAATGTTCTTCACATCTGATCCTGGAATCAAATAAACCATGTTCTTGTAAATGATCAAGTCATTCACAAGCGTATATCTAGTATCAATCGTCGATCCCTCAACAATGCTGGATGCCCATGTATCCTTGGCATACTCTGCCACAACCATATGTCCCCAATCCTCTGTAATGTGAACCATAGAACTCAAATAAGGCCTGCGTGAGAGAGCGTCGGCCACTACATTCTAGGTGCCCTTGATGAAAGAGATGTCAAAGTTATATGCCTACAATTTGCTCACCCACTTCTGCTGACGATCATTGAGATCTCGCTGCCCAAGAAATGCCTCAAACTGTTGTGGTCAGTTTTGATGCAAAATTTGCTGCCAACATGATATTGCCTAAATTTTGCCAAGGCATGCATTATAGCGAGCATCTCCTTATCGTAAATGTTGTAGAGCCTCTCTGGCCCTCTGAGTTTACGGCTCTCATACACAATAGGGTGCTTGTCCTGCATAAGCACCGCTCCAATGCCCTCACCTGAAGCATCGCACTGAAGTTCAAAAGGCTTCGAAAAATCTGGTAGTGACAACACTGGGCATGTAGTCATCAACTCCTTAAACCTCACGAAGCACACCTGTGCCTCAGGAGTCCAACAAAATGCACCCTTTTTCAACAAATCTGTCATAGGGGCTGCATGACGTGAATAACCATTCACGAATCTGTGATAAAACCCACACAAACCTAGAAATCCCCGCAGCTGTGTAAGGTTCGTCGGGATAGGCCAGTCTATAATGGCACGGATCTTCTCAGGATCCATCCGCACTCCCTCTGCACTAATAATATGACCTAAGTATAACAATTCGGTCATCCCCAAATCACATTTGGACTCCTTGGCGTACAAGGACTCCCTCTCCAAAATACTGAGCACGGTCTCCAGATGAGCCAAATGCTCCTACCAAGTCCTGCTGTATATAAGAATGTCATTGAAGAAAACAAGTAAAAATCTCCTCAATAGCGAATGTAAGACTCTGTTCATGGTGGACTGAAATGTCGTTGGCGCATTGGTGAGCCCAAATGGCATCACCACATACTCATAGTGTCCACAATGACAACGGAAAGCAGTCTTCTCAATGACCTGTTCACGAACCCTGATCTGATGATATCCTGACCTTAAGTCTATCTTCGTGAAGTAGCATGCACCATGGAGCTCATCAATAAGCTCATCGATACAAGGTATTGGATATTTGTTTTTAATAGTCCTCTTATTCAAGACTCTGTAGTCTATGCACATGTGTAGGGTGCCATCCTTCACCAGAACCACTGAAGAAGCGAATGGTGATTTGCTAGGTCTAATGTGACCCATAGCAACTCCTTGATCGTTTTCTCGATCTCATCTTTCAACCGCTTAGGATGCTGATAAGGAGTAATCATAACGGGCTTAGCACCCTCCTCAAGCTCAAGAATGTGCTCAATGCCCCTGTCTGGAGGTCTCCCTGGTGGAATATCACTGAATACCTTATCATGCTTGACTCTCAATTGCTGAATGTCAGGATGATGCTCAGTCTTCTGCAGTCCTTGTATAGGTGCCAATGTGCACTCGGCTGCCCACTCTACCATGTCGTGTCGCATGAGCCTCTCCATTCGATGAAAAGAAATAGTTTTGATGTAGCTGTCCCGTATTGCCTTCAGAATATGTGTATTCCCATCCACATCAAAACGACTCTCCATGTCCTTGAGACAAAGAGTGACTTCCTCAAGGGAATGAAGCCACTTCATGCCCAAGACTAAATCGATATCCCCCTTGTTCACCACGTAATAATCAGCCTTGAACTCATAGTTGTTCAAGCGCAAGGGGAGATCTCTAATCATCCGTTCACACCTAAGAGTGTAACCGTCGGCCACCTTAACTCTAATGCCTTTGAACTCCTCGGTAATGAGTCCACGCTTCTCCACAAATCTAGCATTGATAAAATTATGTGTGGCTCTTGTGTCAAGATGGGTTATGACCCTCTGTCCTGCCAAAACTCCACGGAGTCTGAATGAACCCTCTTGCTGAATGCTAGATAGGCGTGCCTCCTGAATCTGAAGCTCTGACTCTGCCTCTGCCTTAGGCTCTGAAGCCTCTGACTCTGACTCCTCAGAACTCTCCTGCTGTTCGGAATTTTCTGATTCCGAATCCTCGTAATAAGCCCACATCACTCGATTTGTCTTGCCCTTAGGCCTCAAGGGACAATCGTGATTGGCATCATAGGGACCTTTGCAATAGAAGCAAAGCTTCTTCCTGCGTAGATCGTTAAGAGCCTCTCGATCCAAAGGTGGTGCTGCTGGTTTGCTCTTTGAATCATTCTTAAAATCTGATTTATCTTTGTTAAAATCTAATTTCTCTTTATTTTTGTTGAAGCCTTTATTGTCCCTGTATGAAGAAGTACCTCTAGAGTTGAATTTACTGGATGGGGCTGCCAACTCCATACTACGCGCTTTCTTCATAGCTTCCTGTAACGAAGGAGGATCAAAGGCTTTGATCCAACCTCTCAATGGTTCGGATAGGCCCTCAATGAAAAGAACTATCAATCTACGCTCTGAAATGTTTGGCACCATGACTGCCAACCGCTGAAATTCCCCAATGAAGGACTCCAAGTTGCCTGTTTGTTTCAACTGTACCAAATCCCGAAAGTAAACCTCTGGATCTTTCTTGTCAAACCTCTCAACCAACCTATCCACGAAGTCCTGGTACTCTGTCCCCTGATAATGCTGAAGTGTTAACATACCATGGTACCACCAATCATGTGCTACTCCCTCCAAGTGCAAAGTGGTGTATTTGATAGCTTCTACCTCTGTCATTGCCCTCAATGCCAAAAATGTGTCAAGCTTATGAATCCAAGCTTGAGCTGTCATCTTACCACTACCGTCAAAAATAGTCAAAGAAAGCTTGCCTGTAGCCTTTTTCAGCTCACTATTCTGACCTCTAAGCCTCCTGTCCTGTCTAAGTGACCTGTAATGCTCTCTCCTCTTATTAACAAAATGATCAAAGGACATCCTCTCCCGAACCTGGGAGCTAATAATTCCCACTCATCATTTGTAGCCATGAGTGCATCTGCAAATAGGGTGTCTCATGCCGCTTCCTCTGCTGGAGCTTCTTCTAGTTCCTCCTGAACAAATGTAGGATGTGTAGGCCTATCAGCTGTTTTGGAAAGGGTCCGTTGTGGTCTCTGATTAACTGTAGCACTTCTGTTATCCCCTTGTTCCCCATTCTGTCTAATAGGTGGGTTCATCCTTTCTACCATAGAAATAAGTGTTTGTAATGCCTGCGCCATCTGCTGTTGTCCTTTAACCATAGCATGGAAGAAGTCTCCGGTATCTTGATCATCATTATTCCTGGGGCCCCTGGGTGGGCTACCCTCACGCCTGTCACCCATGATGACCGGCTGTTGTTCTAAACCCTGGTCGCCTTCAAGTAAGGCTCTCTTGCATGTGTAATCCCTGTGTGCCCAAACTCTTGTCGCTGCATAAGATTGCTAAACCCTCAGGATGGCAGGATTTAGCTCTGATACCACTATAGAAACCCCTGTTTCCCCTGATCTTTGAAAACTGTGTTTTTAGATTGTTTTGTGTATTTTGATTTTTTTTTGGTGTTTTTGCATGAATAAGGGAAGAATGCGATTTTTGCAAAAATTCATATAAATTCAGTAATTGAATATTGAAGCAGTAAACCTTATAACTGGCTAATCTATGATCTTATTATTCATTTCAAATGATTACAATAGGAGATCTCTTGCATGCATACAAAATAATATAAAATAAACCTGATTTGTTGCAAGCTAAAAATGACCTAGATCTGGTACGGCTACAATAAATAACCCTTTCTCCCTCCTGATGATCCAAAACGATGCCAAGTGTATAGGCGCCCCAATTGGAATCGACAGACTGGTCAAAAAGAAGGCGTTTTGCTTCCAAAAGAAAGTACGCCTTTTTTGGTGAAGGTACGCCCTGGTACAGAACTATATGGCTTTTGTAACAGCAGCAATAAATACAGTAGGGCCTGTAGACTAAGCCCCAGATCTTAATAAAAGAAGCGCCAATATTGAAGATCTCCTTCTGGACGATTTCCAGACCAAAACCCTAAAGATATAAACCTCAGTGAAGCTTTGTGATAACCCCTAGATAAAGTTCTCTGTTTGGCAATAGATCAGCTAGTATTTCACAGCGTCTGAATTGCACACACTGAAGATTGCACGTTCTCCAATGCAAATTGAATACTGGAACCCTTGGCTCTGTCTTCAAAGAAAATACTCAGCATAAAATTGACTTC
Source organism: Torreya grandis (assembly GCA_037957365.1). NCBI lineage: Eukaryota > Viridiplantae > Streptophyta > Pinopsida > Cupressales > Taxaceae > Torreya > Torreya grandis. The sequence continues at coordinate 3,513,862 of JARHVA010000212.1, forward strand.
AATCATGAATGGCACGATTTTCAATGAAAAACCCTTATATTCTTCAAAAGCCAGATTTTCCCTAATTAGGTCGCCTTCACAAAACTTTGAACTTCTTTTTAATTTTTTTATAGTTTAAAAAACACATTTTTAATTATAAAATATAATTAAAAACGGCCCACTTCAATGATGGTCGCCCCCTTGAGTCAAAAACACTTAAGTCATAATATTAAATATTATAACTTTATAATATAGCTCCAAATAATTAATATTTAATCAAATCAATTAAATATTAATATCTCCCTCAAAAAAATATCCGATTCTCGAACCGTTTGAAGCTGGCGAACAAAGAGGTGATTTCTCACATGACCATACCACACTGCTAAAAATAGCAGGGGTGCTCCGCTGAGTGTCAAATACCGCTAAAAAATAGCAACTCAGGTAAACGGTGTCCGAAAGAGCCCGAACGAAAGCCAACTGAAAAAATTCTGACAGTCAAAGCCAAGCCAAGCTCCATCAAGACCCTCTATCCATCCTATCAGCCTACGAAGGTCGCATAATAGGCTAATCATCAGCGTTGAGAGATGTCAACTGGAAGGGGAGATGACATTACACCCTAATTCATATAACAAATAAATTTAAATAAATAATTCCTTTTATAAATATTAAAATATTTATTGAACTAAAAATATTAACCAAAGTAAGATTGTATTATTTTAAAATTTTGTATTTTACAAACCTAAGTTTAGTTTTGCAAAACTGAATATAAAAAAGAAAATACTTAATATCTTTAATGCTTCTCTTCGGATGCTACACATGGTGCTTTACGCTGAAACAATCTTCCAAGGAAAACACAGCTCGCACGTCAATCTAGAAACCACCCATGAACATCCCAAACATGTCTTCAAACTAGTGTTACACAAGGACGTGTCCCCTAGATTTTGGTGACGTTATAGACATCCCAAACGTTTCAAGGACTTGGAAGGGACACCCCTAATTTTTTAAAATCTTTAAACTTTTTTTAAATTTTTTTGAAGCTTTTACTTTAAAATAGAACCCTCCACCCTAAAAGTAGTTGTTATTTTCTCAAAAACATTGACCCCTAATCCTAGAAGTATCCTAAAAACATAAATAAAGTTTAAACCTAAATTTCATTGAACAAACTTAAAATATTTAAATATTACTTTTTATATATTATTCTAATAGGTGTGCCTTGGTTGTACCCAAAATTTGACAAATTTTTTTACGATACTGGGTCATCATATTTCACAGGCATTGGACTGTCCGATTTGCACGGGGTTCAGGAATGGGCATGAAATGCGAGCCCCAATGCATAGGGTTCATCCTTGGGCACCCAAGTTCGCTTGGGTTCCCTTGCCAGAGGAACCCCACTGAACCCAGGTGCCCAAGGATGAACCCTGGGTGTTGGGGAGTAGAATCCGTAGGGTTTTATAGTCAATATTGGGTTTTTAAAATTTTATTATTATTTTTTCACAAAAACCAATGACTTTAAATAATATAAAAATAAAAATCGTGAGACCAAAATGAGAATGAGAGACCAAAACGAGGATGTGAGATCGGAGTGAGGGCACACATGAATATACAGTTTAGTTTTGAGTTTATAGCGACAGGAAAGAGAAATGCGATGATTCGCATTCATGAAGGGTCATGATGTTTTCAGAAGTCTTATAAATTTGTGGGAGGAAGAAAAGACTATTGTTGCAGTCGTGCTAGGGCACATATTGTAATATCCCAAAAGGGGATATTTGGATATAAAATTGTTTATGCCTTAAATCCACAATAAAATGAAATCTGAAATAAACAAATTCAGCCAATCTTAACTTCCAAATATTTATTCAATAATAAATTTGCCCTTCAAACCCTAGGCGTCACACTTCAAAGGTGTTGTAAGCAATTTTTAGCAACTAATTCATTTACAATTCATCACAAATTATGCCAAAATAAGTACCAAGTTGAGATTATGAATATGTACTTTTTTTTCTTATTTTTGTGAAGCCCAACTGCCACTTGCAAATAACCTTTAAATTTTGATTTTTCTTCCACACACGCTTTTTGACTGATTTTTCACTTAAAACCCTTGTCATAAATAGCCACAATAATCAGAAAATTATGAGAAAAATTACGGCAAACTTATTGAGCCAAAAAATGACCACGGCAAACCCTCTAGATGAATCGTCCAACTTGCCAAAGTCAAGGAAAAATACCAGAAAATTATTAGAAGGTTTTGCATTAATTTGAAGTCTCAAACATCCGCAAATCACCTCAAAACCCCAACACTAATAGGCAGAAAACTAGCAACAAATTTCAGAATGTTTATTTGGCCTTTTTGACCCTAAAATCACCTGCAAATCACCTCCAATACAACTCGCCACACTTGGAATAATTAGTAGAAAATTACCAAAACATGTCACATTCAAAAATAAGCTCAAAACCCTATGCTAGACCTCCACAAGCAAATTGCTAGTCTTCTAGGGCATCAACAAATAATTTCCTTTGCAAGGTGGCATCAAAAGACACCATTATAGATAGATCACAAGAGCAATTACTATTAGGCATACATCCCAATAATTCCCTTCATGCATGAAGAGCAATAACTTGAATTCGCACATGCCCAAGAAGAGTCCTTCAAATCGCCAATATACCCTTCCAAGTGGGATGAATCACTTGGGGAGGGTAAAGCTTTCATTAAACTCAACCTTTTGCCGACTTTTCTTTAATTCTTATTTCTCTTTTGATCTCTTGAAGCCGACCAATCAAATCTTCAACATATTCTATCAATTAAATAATTAATTGCCTTAAAACAACAAATGATAAAAATCACTATTCGGGCAAATAATTAAATAATTTATAAAATACAATCCCCAAAAAGGAACCCTCTAATCTATAGGGAAGATTAGAGAATAGACTAAAGGTCTTCAAACCTCTTCATGTGTGATGTGAAAATGGGGGCATTACACGTATCAAGGCAAGTTTCAAAAGTTTGTGATTTGTTGTAGAACTTATATTAATATTAAATAACTGTATAATATTTATATTAATTTTAAATATTTATTTAATTGTACAATAATTATATTAATATTAAATATATAATTAAATTTATAAGTTTTTATTTTCTAATACTTTTATTAATATTAAATAATTATATAACTAAAGTTTCACAGTAAAAATAGGTCAATGACAAGAATTTTTTTAAATTTTATCATTTTTTCACAAAAACCAATGACTTTAAATACTATAAAAATAAAAAACATGAGACCAGAATGAGAATGAGAAACCAAAAAGAGGATGTGAGACCAAAATGAGGCACACACAAATATACAATTTAGTTTCAAGTTTACAGTTGCAAGAAAGAGAAATGCGACGATTAACATTTATGAAGGGTTATGATTTGTCCATAAGTCATGTAAATTTGTGGGAGGAAGGAAAGACTATTGTAGCAGTCATGCTAGGGCACATATCAGGGCAAGTTTCAAATATTTGCGATTTGCTATAGAAAAAGTATCAAATATCGTGATTTGTTGCATAACTTATATTAATATTAAATATTGTGATTTTTTGAAATGCCTTTTCCCGCTCCCTTTCCCGCTCATGGCAGAAGCTCCCCTGTATCTAGTGATTCTGGGTAGAACACTGACGTTATGCAGAAGATTGATTTTGGACGCTGACGTTGTGCGAAAGACTGATTCTGAAAGCTCCCCTGTATTTGGTGATTCTAGGCAGAGGGCCGACGTGCGAAAGACTGATTCTAGACCTAATGTCGTGCGAAAGACTGACGTGGAGCAGACTGATGCTGTGTGGAAGACAGATGCTATGCGAAAACCTGATTTAGTGTGGAAGAATGTTGTAGAAGACACGGTTGATCAGATTTGCAGGCAAAATCTAATGTGAAAGGAAGCCTCCATATCTGGAGCTACAAATGGTTCTCTTGGCCAATTCGGCCATGTAACTGCTCCCCTCCCCACTCAGGGCAAATGCTCCCCTGTATCTGGTGATTATGGGCAGAAGATCGATGTTGTGTGGAAGACTGACGCTGTGCAGAAGACTAATGCTATGCAAAAGACTAATTTTGGGCAAAACGTTGACAATGTGCAAAACACTGACGCCATGCAAAAGATTGACACAATGCAGAACACTGATGCTATGCGGAAGACAGTCGTGCAAAAGACTGATTTTGTGTGGAAGAATGTTTAAAAAAACGTGGATGCTCAGATCTGTACGCAGAATCTGACATGGAAGGAATCCTTGACCAGATCTCGAGCTGCAAATGGTTCCCCTAGGCAAGTTGACCATTCCCAATTTTTCCCCTCTACTGTCTACGAAGGTCTGGATGTCATGGAGATGGATGTTGCAGTGGATTCCGGAAGTCAGAAGCATGTATCTTTTGCCGAGGTGGTATCCCATAAAACAACACCAAAAGAAGATCCAAAACCTCTCAAACCAGCATCTTTCGACCCGATTGTAATCTTTGATGAGGAGGCTAGAGAAGTGATCAAATCGGAAGAATACTTCTCAGCCCTCAGGATTATCTACAGATTGGTGGATTCTGACCAAAACTTCAAGAGTTGCATGCTTGGATCTTGAAGCATTGGCAATCCCTCCTATCAGGTGGTCTTGATATTTACCTTTGTGCAAAAAGTTTATTATTGTATTTCACAATATTAAAGACGAGGAAAAAATCAAAACCAATTCTGGTGCTTGAATCACCACCACCTGGTTATCAAACAATGGTCCCCTGCCTTCAATCCGTTCACTGAACCACTTAATGTAAAACCCATTTGGGTTCGCCTGCCTCATCTTCCTCTTCAATTTTGAACCGAATACAGCCTGAAGGCTGTTGGTGAATCATAGGGTGAGTATCTGCAAATGCACTCAGATACCGATCATTTCTACCACACTACTTTTGTCAGGATTCTAGTAAATATTGACACTTTCAATAATCTTCTTGAAAATATCACTTTGCAAGTTGGGGACCGATCTTGGTCCCAACCCTTGGACTATGAATGTTTGTTGTTTCATTGTCATAGCTGTTTTAATACAGGGTATTTGACCAAAAACTGCAGTTTTCTTAAGAAAAAGGATTCTTCTTGGTGGAAAGACCCCCGCCTCAAACACCAATAGGTGCTTGCTGAAAATGATTCAGATTCAGATTCCGATAGCAATGATTCTTCGTCACCTTTGGAGGATCTTGAGGACCATAAAAGTCCCCCTCATTGAAAGGATGTACTACTGAAGGACTTAATCTCTCCAAGGAAAGTTATGAACTTGGTAGTCCCCTCCACTTTAGCCACCTCTTTCGAGAAGAACCCTGAAATGGAATTGTCTAGGGCAGAAATCGAGGACCTAACAATGGAAGACAAATCCCAGCCCTGTGTTGCAGAATTCAAGGATGAACAAAAGTTCAAAAAATGAAAAAAGGTAAAAAAGTACTGGTTCAACCCTGCTGTATGTCCCTCTGCTCAGGTTGACCCCACGCTGAACCTCCTAACTCAGAGGGACCCCAAACAGATTTCGCAAAAGATAGAGGGACCCCAAACAGATTTTGCAAAAGACAGTTGTTAAAGGCAGAAAGAAAGCGGAAACCTAATGTAATTCTGCGGAAAATCCCTTGATTTTAAGGATGTAAACAGTCTGGTTGGAATCTGTTTGTTGATGTTTGTGCGGAAGACTAGCGGATGCTTCACTGAAGCATCTGTTGGTGTTTCTTGGTTGTTTGAGGTAGATTTGAACCTCTGTCCATTTTAGCTCCTTTTTTGTTTTATGGCTAGTTGTTCTTGTTTCTGTTTTGCCTATCCCGTTGCCGCTGGTAGAGGCATCCCATTTGTGTGTCAACGTCACATCTTTCTCTCCTTTGTATTAAGTTCTGGGATCTTCAAAACCAGTGACCTTTACCTAATCAAATAAAAAAATATTAAATATTTATTTAATTGTAAAAGACATAAGTTTCAAATATTTATTTAATTGCATAATATTTATATTAATATGAAATATATCATTTATGTTCTAATTTTTTTTTACTAATATTAATATTAAATAATTATATAACTAAAGTTTTAAGTTTTTATTTTAAAAATTTTATTCATCAATCATTAAGGAATAATGATTATTAAAGTATTTCATATTTCGCTTTTAATATCAATATGCAAACTATATGGTTAATGATATATTTTTTGTACGGATGAACCCAAGATGTACCCAAGGCAAAAAAAAATCACCGTACTAGCAATCCTGGTTCTTCGACCCTGAACCCGAACCCGAACCCAAAATGAACCGGTAACTTAAATTTTGTTGCCATCCTGGAAATCCTGTCCCAACGTCTTCCCCGCCCCTGAAATATAGGTAACTATGCTTCAAACTTACCCTTGAACAACCCAAACGTGTCTTCAAACAGATCGAAGGCATAAAAAATAAGTGCTGCCATTGCAAACCCTAGTTCAGAAAGACACAGGAGTGCCTACTGTCAACATGTAGCAGGGAAAAGAGAGCTTGAACACAGGCAAAACATAGAAATGCAGAAAAATGTTAATACGCAGCAAGAAAACGCAGGCGGCAGAGGTAAAAGGGAATTATTGCGTGATAAGGTGAAAAGAATGATTTTTTTTTTTTGTGTTGACTTCTTTTAGGGTTAGATTCATTATTTTTTTTGGTTCTCTCTCTCTCTCTCTCTCTCTCTCTCTCTCTCTCTCTATATATATATATATATATATATAATATTTTGATTTCTAGTAGGGCGTGTCATAAAGTAGGAGAAAACACACCTATGTGTGAGGGGTGTGTTATTTCGCACCCAGTGCATCTCAAGTACAAAAAAGGGTGCATTTCACATGCGGGTGCGGGTGCATCTAAAAAATGGCTGGGTGTGTGCACCCGGACAACGCTGCTATTTGCTGATTATTATCATGAAGATAAAGGAGAACTCTGTAGAAGGAGCAGAGAGGATGTGAAGGGCGAGTGTGTAGAATGCCTTGTCTGAAAAGTGAGAAATTGTGAAGAAGATGGATAAAGTTGTGAACACCATAAATGATCCACACCACATGCCTAAGATGGCACTACAGAGGACAACCCAATAATTTATGTACTAAATTATTGAATTATAAAGAACATGAAATAGAAAAAGACCTACAATAAACTATCACACAACTGAGATCAAAGAGATAGCAGAATAATGCTCTTCTATTCAATGTTAGATGAACATGTATGGTACATACATGCACAGAGGCCTAAAAGGTTAAGAACATAAGAATGAGGATTCCCTTGATCAGAAAGGGGGAAAAATTCCTATCTGATTTTCTTAGATTGGAATGTGACTCTACATGCCCATATCAACATTAGGGATTGAATGGCTACAAAGATATCATTACAAGAAAGCACTCGCAAAAGGAAACAGTTATGAAATGTCCCAGCTTTTGCATCAGATGATGGTTTGCCTTCTTATAGGTGTGATGGTTTGACTTCAAGTGTAGATGGTGCTAGTGAGATTGTTGATGTGGGACAAGTCCTAGGAGCGCAATTTGACATGGTTTGGTGTGGCTCAAAGGTTCCATGTGGCACAAAGGTTTGACACTGAGCCTGACCTGTGAGGCATGATTTGTGGTTATGTGGCAACTCAGGGTGCTCCAGTCGAGTTGGGCATCATAAGGAGATGAGTGCCAATGTGTTAGATCATGGCACAAAGGTTTGATACCATGGAGTTTGGCCCTGAGGTCTACATGGATTGACACTACATGGAAGGCTTAATTTGGCTTTCAAACGTCCCCCCTCCCTGCTCCCCTTCCCTACCCCCTCCACAACGCATATATCTATGTATTTATGAAATCTAGCATTGCAGAATGTATCATTATGAATAAAGTAATTGTCAAATGTTCATATCATCTTTCTTTTGTGCAATATGTAACATTGTGCAATATCCTAGTTTACATGCTTACCATTTTTGAAAATAAAATGGCACGAACCTTTAAACAAATGAAATTTGGGAACTTCAGAAGGGTTTTCTTGACACAGTTTTATTCTACTAAATGAATTTGTATTTAACCCGCAAAGGAAACTGTGTTGAGCAGCTTGGTCATGACCCTGTTGATATGTTGGTAGCAGAAGTTATCATTAGGACTCTAATGATTTGAGTTGCAAAATTCTCATAAAAAATGTTTCGAACAATTGCCATGGTTGATAAGCAATTTGTATGGGTTATAGAATATTTTAGTTATGCTTCAAGGAGCATATCAATTTCTTGCTTAAGCATTTTAGTGAAATGTTGCTTGTCCATGTGTTGTCTATGGCAAAGAGGTTTTTGAATTGGGTAATTAAGAACCATATCCAAAGGGCACTGGTGTTCATACTTAAATGCCCATGCAAAGATGCTAACAACTTGAAAGGGATGCTTCTTTGGGTGACAATAATCTCCTATGGTTATCATTCAATTTTCGTCCTTGCCTCTTATGTTCTTTTAGCTCCTCAGAAATTAATAATAAAGTACCGTGTAACACTCTTATTGGCATATTTAATCTGTGATATGTAAAAATTATTATTTTTTACATTGGATGCACAATCACTCATGCTGCTGTGCATGGGTATTTTTCAAAATATTTTATAGTAATAAATTTTCCATAGTGTTCACCATCAAAATGTTTTTTCTGAAATATGAGACGTTACAATGCTGTCAGAACACTCAACACATTCAAGACAATTGAACCACACCATTCAAATCAGATTAGAAAATCAATTCATGACACTTACAATTTGCAAGCTTTCATTTTCTGCTTCAAAGTACTCATTGAATAAATTTCAAGGCCAAGTACTTGTCCTCTAGACAAGACATTGATGTAGTCGCTTCGAGCAGCAGGACTGATTTGTGAGTAGGTCTGTATTTTATTGAATTTTTTGGAAAACCATTAGATAAGACTGTTTGAAAACCACCTAGCCTATGACTGAATAAAAACCCCCAAATTTTGAATTTTCAAGACATCTTATGTCTGTGTAATACAAAAAAAAGTCAGGATATCCTTGGCAATAGAATATTTGCTTTGTCAAAATGGTCAAGAAAGAGAAGCAAAGATTCTGGTCACATAGAACTAAGTATGTCGCCATGAGATGGGGGATCTTGGAGATACCGGCACATCTGCATTTCCTATAGTCCTTGGAAGCTTGGAGTGCTCTCTTTTGATGGGACTCTTCTACATATTGGCTATGTGTGAAAAATGGAGATCCTAACAAGAAATCTGGGACTAAAAACTGTAGAGGATGTGGCAGAATTGGTTGTTCCTCCCTCAGTGGATGCTTTGCTTACATTTACTGGTTTTGTAATTTTATCTTGTATTGCCGCAGGGCAGCCTGATACTTAATAAGAACCTGACTGTTTGGAAGGATGGTCTCTTGCCTAAGTTTGTTATCGGCAGCCTGTTGATCTTGCATGTCACATAATTGTTTAGGTTACATAGTTATGGTTTAAACTTTTAAAGTTATAACTGGATTGCCAGAACAGGTCACTCTTGAAGTTGACGAGACTGTTTGGAAGTGGTGGCAAATGCAGGATCCATTGGCTGAAGAACATTTTGATTGATTTTAGCAAGTTTTGAATTACGGAAGGCTTGGAGACTTTGGGGATGGAGATGACCACTTGCAAGCAGAGTTTGAGTAGCCGTGTTAGGTTTGGCTGAGGATGGTTGGTGTGTGTAAAGTCCCATGGCTGCTATGGTCCTCCTTGAGTCTTATATTAATTTATGTAGAATTTCACATAGTTTAAATGTTGGGCTGTAAGATGGGAATAATTGGTTTGATTGCCCTTTTGTTCTGTAATCAATTTCTTTGACATGAGTAGGGAATTTAGGTATTAGAAGATCTATCTATCATTGTTGAAGATAATATCTTATGGATTTTGGATTTTCTGTTTGACGATATGACAAACGGCGATGGTGGTAAATATTTGTTTGGTAGGGGATTGGACAAGTATGAATCATGGAAGTGGAAGGTCTGGGAGAATCGATGATTTGGGAACAGGTTGTTCGGCATGCCTATCATATCTGCAGACTCTGAATTATGGGGTTAATGATGTTTCCTAACTGAATTGTTTGGTAAGATACTGAGGCTGTTTGTACCATTTCCCCTATTCAATCTAATTCTAAAAAGGAAGATTATATTGGAGAACTAGATCTACCATATCTTTGTTCATGAATGTTTTTGTGCGTTAAAGATCACTAAATTATTCTTAGCACACTGGAATACTGTTAAATGACCACTTGGTGCTGGAATGTGGTCAAGGATCTTCCGCCACAATTGGTTCACTTTATTTTTGGACATTATAGTGATGGATTCATCATTTGTTGACTGTGTGATGTACTTGGCAATGCTTTAACAGTGATTTCAATTTTTTTATCTCCTCTTAGGGCATTGGCACTTTTTTTGGATTGAATGTAATCCAATTGTTTGTGTTGATAATGCCTTATTCAGCAAGCGACCTGTGACTTTGTTTGCAAGTGCTTAACATGAACTTGGTCTTGAGGGAATGACATATGTTTACAGGGATGCAATAATGTTTTGCAAGTGGCTCAATATATTTGTGTTTGGCTTGGAGCTACGGTGGATGGGTATGTATGTCTACATTGATGTTATGAGTTTTGCAAGTGGTTCAAGCTATTTGTGTTTGGCTTGGAATTTTTTTGGGCATTTGTTTGGATTTTTGGATTGTGAGCTTTGTTGATTGTGCGACAATTTCTCCATCATAAGTAAAACAAATATTTATAGTGTAGGTTGTTTTCAGGCATAAATCAGAGTAATATCGACCTTGTCATGTAATATGGATGAAATGTTTTAGAGACAATCCTAAGTGTCAATGAGATTGTCGTCAACGAGGAAGTAGTGAAAATTAGTTGCAAATTGCAATTATGATGGGATTATCCTGTGACTTGTTTCTATGGTTTTTGATGTGATCCTGGCAGGTTTTCTGTTGTTTGTGAGTCCTAAGGTACTAGTTCATGGTGGAGGGGCCATGATGTTTTCCTTAAACCATTATCTTAGTTGCACCAGTAGTTGGGGCATATGAAAAATAACAAAAAATAAAACTGATGATGAGTACACGATTGAAATTGCAGTCCAAAATGCCTCTAATTATCTGACATGTTTGGAAATTATATTATGATGATGATATGTTCCCAATCTTTGTTCTTGCTTTCTTCTAGGAATCCGTCTTATATTTCAAGGTGATGCAGAAGTAGCGTGGATAATGTCAATATATTGAACACTTTGTCGTAGAATCAATTAATGTTGCCTCTTGTTTGTGGTAAATGAAAGAAAATGGCAAATCTCTGAAAATGGCTCAAAAATGTCAATCTGCTACAGTGAAAAAATTGTTAGCTATGATGAGTGAGGATTAAAAACAAGTCAAACAAACTGTATCTTTTTGGCAGTCTTTGTGAAGGGTCTGTATGCATCTTTTTCACTTCATTGGCATATTCAGATTCGTCTTTGACCTACCTTTGGCGCTATTTTAGTTTCTTAAGGAAACAGACAGAATTTGTGTTGCCATTACTGCAATGTTTTCAATTGCATTAAAGGGCCATTTATATAGGTACCAATTGATACTTTTCCGGATGTCAAGCTATATGTGCTTTGACTTTTGGCATTTAGGATTTGGCCACATCTTGTTATTTACAAGGTTGCCTTTTTTTGAGGCAACATGTCTAACGATTGTCCTTGAGATTTACAAAAGCAGATTATATTGGCTTGTTATTTGATTTTAGAATGGTGCTACATCTTACATTTTGTTTTGTATGCAGAAGAATGTTTATTGCATTCTTTTGAGTTGTGTTGTGACTCTTTCTGCTCAGCTATCCATAAGAAGTGTGTGTTTCACATTGTCAGATATACCAAGTGATGCTATCACTATGCCTGAAAGTATATTTCAAATATTCTGCTCGGTGTCATGATAAAAAAATTGTGTTTTTTTGTGTTTGCTAGTTACTGTTGCGTTGTTGGAGTGAACAAAGGAACTATGCAATAAGATTTAATTTTCTCTGATCTGCAATTTGTTCAAAATCCAGTTTGGTTTGCTTGTTTTATGCTTGCAGAATATGGGGATTCATTTGCTGATCTTGCACAGACCCTGGGGCATACATTGGAAGCACTACATTGTGATCGGGACATGGCCCCTTCGAGTTTCAAGTATAGGAGAACTCTTGAAGAGCAGGTATGGTGTTTCTATTCTCGTTACATTGATAGATATTTTATGGTACTTTTGATTATTCCTCTCATTGAAATTTTACCTATTTTGCTAAAAATATTATCCTCAAGATTTTCTGGTATGTTTTGTAGTTAACATCAACCACCCTCCATATTTTTAGTCTTGCTTTGCCAGAAGATTACAAAAGTTTACGTGATTTTCTTACCAAGGTGAGAAGTTTTTAATTTGTAACTTAGAAATAATATGGATCATTTAATTGTTTGTGCAAAGCCATTATCTGATAGATTTGATTTTTTAAACCTTTTTGTCTGCATTCAGAAGGCGTCATTTTTAGAAGAGTGGTTTAGGTCAATCTGCACTATGGTCATGAAGTTTGAAGCTTATGCTGACTATCAGTCAATTGGAACACCAAATGATATATATATAGAAAAGGGCAGAGAAAATTATGCCATGAATTATAATGTTTTTGGTGAACAAACATTATTGCAGTACCAGTCTGCTGACATTTGTAATGATGGCGAATCAACTACTTCTGGCAAAGAAGAATTAATGGAAAAGAAATCAACCGTTACAAGGGCAATAAAAGCATTGATTGGGATGTATCAATATGGTAATCATCCACATATTGTTTCAAAACTACAGAATTTGGCTTCTCAGATTTCTTAAGGTCTCACCGATTTGGTTATGGACAGTTCACATGTCAGCAGTATTTGCATATTAGCAGATAAAGAGTGCACACTTTAACCTAGAGCTTGAATCGTTGAAAGGCCTTTGCGTGGGTATGGTGGATCCTTGGAATCTAAAGGCACTAGTTGCGTCCTTGGTTTCATTGCATGCCAAAGCAGTTTGTACCCCATCTAAAAACTTCAAGTGAAAAAAAAGATAAAAATGGAAGCTATAAGATTGGGGGTCAGCTGACAATGCCTCTGCAGCTACAATGCAGGATTCTGCGTAGCAGAAGGAAGGATGAAAGAAAAGCATGGCCTCTAAGCTGCATATTTCAAGTTGTTAGGTTCATCGTTAAATTATTGCAGGCTTCTTTTGTAATTTCACTTTTATCTGTAACTTATGGTTTTATAGTATTATAGATGTGCATGTAGTCACATGATTATTTTGGAAAGCGATCCAATAAATCATGGGCTGTTGTCCAAGGTCATAAGACCATTTTCAAATTTTTTTTGGGGGATTTTGTTAGCAAATTTTGCTGGTTTACATTTAAATTCATTTTTGGAAGTAAAAAGTCAACCAAAAAGTTGAAATAAATTTTGACAACTCAATAACTCAACAACTAAATCATTTCTATTTTTATTTTTAAAATTATAATTAAATTTATGATATGTTGAAATGATATATAAAAAGAAGGGTGGAGAAGATATGAAAACTATCAATTTTTATATATATAAAAAACTTTTAAATATAAAGAAATTAAAAAATTTAATAATAAAGATATAATTAATTATTTTTTCAATTAATAATCAAATTTCTAATTATAAAACAGAGGATTTGTAAAGAAGATATGAAAACTATAAATTTTTGTATGTATTAAAAACTTTTAAATAAAAATATTATTAATTATTTTTTTTCACAATCAAATTTATAACACTATAATATAAGAGATATTTATATGCTTTTTTTTTAAAAAAATTGTAGACCTACCTATTAATAAATGCATATATATAAACATAATACACATTATATATATATAAATATTTTGTTTTGGAAAAAGTTTTTAAAATAATGTTTTTTCAAAAAGTAAAATTAAAATTAAAATTATTTTTTCAAAAATTAAAATTAAAATAAAGAACATTTCTAAAACTATTTAGTTTGAATGATAAGTAAAGAATTATTAAAAACTAATGTAATTCCATCTAAACTAAAACATTAATTTTATATGAAATTTTATTTGTTGAAGCAAGAGTTTTCCCATTAAGAAGAAAAATAACACATGAATGAAATAAAATAACAAGTAGAAACAACACTTGAATGAAATAAAATAATAAGTGAATGCATAAATAGGATATTAGCATAAATGAGGAAATAAAGAAATACATGAGAGTAAAAAATCAAGGTAATCATGTAGACAAAGCAGTTTGAGCAAAAGATAAAGTTCTATCTTCTTGTTCCCTAAAAGTGATCAATACAAATAATCTATTCATGTACCACAAGAACTATGTAGATGTTTGAATCTGAGCGTGAAGGATACATAGTTTTAAATGTTGCTTTGGAAGTGAAGGATACATAGTTTTAAATGTTGCTTTGGAAGTTACTTGACTTTATTACTTTTACTTTGTTCGAGAGTGTGCAAACTAGGTCAAAGTGAAAATTCATTCACTTAACATATTCCACATTGACCATCTATGAATTGAAGGTATAGTCACAATTAGGAAGACAACACTCAAGTTCTAGAAAACCCAAATTATGGAACTTGATGGAGATGCACTTGGTGGCATAAAGAAGCCCTCGATGCTAAAGATGGAAAAGCTATAGAAATTATATTTGTTTCATCATGGCTTGCACAATATAGGTATGTATAACTATGGGTTCATCACAGAGCAGTGCAAAGATCTAAAAATTTAGGAATAGATAAAATATGTCAACTCATTCAGAATATAGACTCACATTTGTAGAGTAGTCAAGATGTTATTGTTTATTAACCTTTTTATCAATCCAATATTTTTTTTTAGATTACATTTGTGACACTTGGGATTGTTACTATTATTTATCCTCTTAGATAGATTTGAATTCTGTATTTCAATTGTACATGCTTTGATTTATTTAATTGCAACTTAGTTATACCTATTGTGTAAAAATCATAATTAAGGTAAACATAAACGATGGATCCCAACTCTTTCTAACACTCAACCTAGGGTTTCATACAACCCTTTTCTTTTTCAATTGCATGGCTGATTTAAGATTTGATTTATTTCCTTGCTTGTTTCATGCCAAACCCTAACTTGTATTGAGGTACCTATATCATGCAATTTTTTACCTCAAATTTGCTTTCTTGCTTACATTCTTAGGGTTTGTTCATCCATTATTAAAATTTGATTTTTATATTTTTACTCTAACTTTTTATCATCCCTTTCTTCTATTAAGGCCCTTATAAAGTGTGTGTGTTCATTAATTAATGTAATCATGGATAACTATTATATTAACGATGTAAGAGCCCACAAAGGTAGACCACAAAATGTTTCCATTCCTTCTTTCAACCCATAAAGGGGTCCAAATCAAGAAACTCTTACTCAAGTTGTGAATCCTCTTTAGGCCCCTACTATAATTTGAATTAATAAATCTTATGACCTAGTGGACGAACTTCAAAGCACACAAGCTAAGATTTCAATCTTAGAGTTACTCAAGCAATACAAATGACAATGAAAACATCCAAGGTGAGAATGTTAAAAATAATGAACACAATCAAGATGAAAAACAATGGCCCAACATTAGTTTCACACTGTCTAGGCTAGGTGAATATCTAGATGACATGAATACATTTGGTGTTGAAAAACTATATTGTTAATTGTAAGATTAAAGTTTCCCTTTCCCACCTATTCCCCATAATGCATCAACGCAAGTGGATAAAGGAAAACAACTTATAGATAATAATTTTTTTGATATTGAGCAACCAACAAAATCCTACTCTCTAAAAATTCACTTTGAAAGAACTGTGTCTGACGGATTTTGATATGTAAAGTCAAAACAACCACCCATTTCAACAAAAATGAACAAATCAAAAATGAAAAAAAAAAAAACAAATTGATCATAAGTACAAAAACATATCTTAAGTCTTGAAAACAATAAAGAGACAAGGGATGAAGAAGTGATTGTGATTTTGAATATATGACATGACTACCATTACATTGTGTTTCGAGCTAACACAATTAACGAAAAGCAATAACCAGTAAGATGTGAACATATGTATAACCACACCAAAGCGTGCAAGGTTTTTTCCTCCCATGCCAAGTTTGGATAAAGCACTATGTCACACACCAATAAAACACTTACATTATTGTCCTTACAAGCATATACATGTTTGTATGTCCAAAATCATATACAATGATTCTTCTGGGACATTATTCATCTACTATTAATGAATGTACTACACATTTTACTTGTTTATCTTACCATATACTTTGTATGTTTTTTTAATTAAATTATAAAATTTAAATATATTTATAAAATACAAAAATAACAAAATGCTTTGATATCATCATCAATGCATATTTATTGTACTATAGTGTTTTACATAGATTTTTCCTTTTATATGTTGTACTTTACATGTTCCTTCTTTCTAATATTTAATTTTTTAAAATTAAAAAATTCAAATATATTCATAAAAGACAAAAATATTATAAAAAAATGTTTTATTTTTCTTAGTCATTAGATACACATCATAGATTTTACTATCCATATTTAATAGACGGTTTTTAATGGTATACCTTAAGTAAGAGGTAAGAGGTGGTATAATCTAGGTAGATATGCATATGATTAAATTTATAGTCTCCTAGGTTGGAGGGGTAAAGGGACATCACTTACTTTGCTAAGAAATCACATTTGCTAAATAGAGACATATTTACACGCATCTTATTTCTTACTGATTAATTCTACAAGTTATACATATCTTAATTGTATACATTATATGTTCATGTTGTTTTTTTCATATTATTACATTAGAAAAGTACATTTTACACGTCATCATACTCAAATCCATGACTTTGATTTTGGCCTCCTTGGTTTGATTTCATTCTTCTATTTTCTATATTTCACATGGCACTTGACTTATATTTTCATCAATAATCTTATAGCCACTTATTTCATATTACATGTTGTATTTCATTGACATTGAACATTTAACTATTGGTTCCATTCTTAGCACTTATACTAGTCTTAGTGATGATGATAACATGCTTAACAAGAAATTTTGTGACAACATACATTGAATTCTAATGGAAGCCTATAGATGCTTAAAATCCTCATCTTAATTCTTCTAGTTTGCGAGGCTTATTCCTTTTGTTTCCTATGTTGTAATTTGATTTTTTGTGCTAGTTTCTATTTCTTCTACATATACAACTATAAAAAATAAAAAATACTGTTTTATACATGATCATATCTATTTGCCTATGGGGTAGTCATATCAAAGCATGATCCTTATTGACTATATCTATGTATACATATTTTCCTTTAGGAGACATTCTACCCTCACATGTTTCTCATTGACATATGGTGAGTTTATTTGAGTGTGAATTTAACTTAATCTGCCCATGGGGGCATGATATTTAAATTCTATTCTACACATTGTACTTGTTATACATGTATAACTATAATAGGACATATTACTTGAATGCCTTTCCTTACACCTTTTACATGTTGACATTTATTGATTTCCATGTGCATTATTCATGTGAATATATATTTCACATTGGTGTACATGACATAAATTTTCCTCTAAGGAAATTATACCCACACATGTTCTCCATATATAATTGGTACTACATATTTTTAACTTCAAATTCTATGATTGACATATGATGGTTATCATTACTATTTTTAGATTTATTTTAACATTTTCATATTTAGGGACAAAATATCTTACTTATGACACTGATATCCTTAACTTACAATTCATTTTCTAGTTGGCCTTATCATATATCATGACATATCAATTATATGCTACACTTTGGGACCTGTATTGCATATGTGTCCAACAATATTCATGCAATTTATAATGCTATGTTTATCATGCTCAATGACCAATTAACTCATATATTTCCCATCAAGAGGTGGAACCACTTAGATATTGCCAAAATTTAAAAAAAATCAAAAACATTGGAATTTTTTTAAAACAAATGGAAAAAATTCAAAAAATTCAAAATAATTAAAAAATGCCAAAAAATTCGAAGGCATTAATTTATACACTTTAGATATTCACCAATTCTAAAGGATTTTCATTATCGATGGTTTATATGTATATAGTTTTCATAGTATTTCTTGAGTGGGTACTATGCATATTTCCGTATTAGATGATATTGAATTTCACATTGTGCATCTACATATCAGAGGGGAAATTTTCATGGATAATGTGTACTAGCTTAAGGATTTTCCTTTTCAAATGATTATTGCATGGTGAATTTATCCTTGTTTTTTCTTTTTCATATTGAGCTAGATTACTATAATTTCTACTAGTAGGTTGTACATCTCTTATTCCATGGATATTTTACATTATAATTGTTACATTATTACATTGATTGTTTGTGCATGAATGCTTGCATGTGAGTTCATGTGTTTTTTTGTTTGTGTGTCATGTTAACATATGATCCTTCTGTTGTCATGTTTTATGAGTCATGTTGTGAGTCGAGTCACTAACTTGGGTGTGGTCACCAACATTTTGGGGTCCTAAATTAAGTACACTATACACACTATCATGTTTACATCTATATTTAGGTAGTTGTTTGTGCCTACATTACCATGGTGGTCACTATGCATTTATTGGTGATTTATTATGGTCTCATTGTTTATCTTTTCTATCCTGGGACATGTTTGTTACATGAGATACACTAGTTACTCCCATTTTCAAAATAAAAGTTACATGGTCTATTATAGTATGATTGGATGCTAATTCAAAATACAAATGGTACAAAAAATTGTAAAAATAAAAGTCAATTTCCATATGTTTAGATAATAACATGCTTTGACTAATTTATTTTTCTAACATAGGGGAAAAATTAATTACATATGTTTTAGATAATAACACATGACAACAAAATTATTTTTCTAACAGATGGTGCTTTTAATATGTGTCTTTTCAGTTGAGTGATTACAAAAAAAATATCTTCATCCCTCAGCTCAAAAGGATGACATATATAAATGCATTTTCAACATCAAGATGGATCGAAATGATCAACTATTGGATATATTATCCACTTCCTTGATCAAGAAGTATATTGTATGCCGGTGACTCCCATAAGAGTGTCTTGGCTATGTTTCAAGCACTTTTATAAAGTCTAGGATGTGTGCATTGGGTGCAGGTTACTCTTATGAGAAAGTGTTAAATATGTTTTTAACACCTATCAAAAGTCTAGAGATAGAACGATTATGTTGACATTCGATGGATATACAAAATAGGTGTATTATTTCCTATGCTTTATTTCAATCTTGAGAACTAATTTTAAATTTATTTGAATTTAAAAAAAATCCATGTATATTGTGAACAATTTAACTACATGCAATAATTGGCACTTATTTTAGGTAAGTCAACTAATTAAGGGTGGATGGAAACTTAGCAAGAACAAGGTCAAAGATTTCATCAGTCTTCTGTTTAACTTGGCCTAGACCCACAACAATAATCTCGTGCTCAAGATTATATAAAAATTATTATACAAACTACTTCTAAATATCATCGAAGTCAGATGCAGAATTCTTTGATAACTTCATCATCCATTCCAAGACTTGTCTAGCTAGACTCATAGGAAAGAGAAGAAGCAAGTGTATCTCACTATTGGCCACTAGCTGACAAGTAACAAAGAATTATTTCAAATGCTCTTTAGGGTCGCCTTTGCCTTTGTATTTGTCAAATTTAGGTGACTTGTAATATGACAAAAATGGTATTTGTAGATACTCCATGTTGAATGGATAAGAGCATATTTCATCTAGTTTGAATTTTTTTGTTTATTTTCCAATATGTATAGTTTGAATTGAATCCTTCATCTATTGTAACTCTTGGGCAAGGAAATTAGATGGAGTGGCCTGTTATTGTTGAGGTTGCATGGTCAAAGGTGAATTACCTTGACCAAGATAGGTATATTATAGAATGTTGGTTGAATTGGATGGATGACCAGGTATGCATATCTATGCATTAAGATTATACTGTGGATATGGAATATGTTATTTTTGAAACACATTTTGGTTTGAATTGGCTAAGTAACCTTGGCTAGTGAATTATGGCTATGGTAATGGCATTTGGCTTTGCAAAAAGTGTTGGTATTGTTGTATTTAGGAGGGAACTTGTTGCCTACTTGTTGAACCCTATTATACATAGGGAACACATTGTTTACTAGATCCATGTTGTTGAATGTGTTGATAGTTAGATCCTTGTTGCATGTCAAATACACTTTGGGTGAAAGGCAATTGTCGCTTAGCATTTGGTACCTATTGTACATAAATACCTTGTGGTTGGTTGAACACTTATTGTTGGATCGACACTTGTTGCTGAATAGGCACTTGTTGTTGGTTAGGAAACTGTTGGAGGTGTGAAAGTTGTTGTTGACCAACTGGCACTTTCTGACCAATAGAAACATGTTGTTGGTTAGGCGACATTTGTGATTGATGAGGTATATTTGTATGTTCTTGTTGTGGTGGAACATTGTTGTCACATGTTGAGTTGGCTTAGTGTTTTGTAGTTGTTACGGTGGTAAGTTGGTCTATTGTTGGTTTGTTTCCCCTATTGCACACTTGAGGAAGCATTTGGTTGAGGATCAGATGTCTCTTGTTGATTTTTGGAGATAGGTGTACCTATCCCCTATTGTTGTAATCCACTCGTGGCATTGTTTAGAAGAATCCACTGTGTATTACTCGATGGTAAACTAGACCCACTTTGGTTTAGATTGGAATGCACTTGCATGTTATTCGTAATTTTTTGAGTGAGGTCTTCCATTTAAGCAGTAGGCTCTTTTGTCAAAATAGGGACATTATACATGTCACCAACCAACATGCTTTGGATAAATGGGTCTACATTTTGTCTTACATAGACCAAAGCATCTATTTTTTGCCCTATTGATTTAGCTATCTCAATAAGTAGTGTGTTAGAAATAACCCTTGCGTTAAGATTGTGAGTTAGGTTAAAATAGTTTTGGTATGCTTGTTATACCTATTCCATTTGTTCGTCTATTGGGCCTTTCCCTTTTGTAAGTGTATTTTGGTCTTGTTGTGGCATTTGGACTAAAGTTCGATTATAAATAGTTGATGCCTACTCATATGGTTGAATCTGAGGCACATTACTAGGAGTTCTAATCAAACTACTTAGACTTTCATGTGGGAAGTCTGGCAGAAACTTGGCTCCTACTTTGACAACTCTAGCGAGAACTTCATATTTGTTCTCTAACAAATGACATTAAAAAAAGTATGGATCATAGTTTGTTTGTGTTGGTGTCGTAACATAGTAGGGCTCTTATTTTTATCTTTTTTCAATATTAGGCATCATTTAAGCAAGGTATTGTATTGTTTATTTTGGCTCTTGGCATGGATAAGGAGGTACAATCACCAAATACTTTGCTAAAGGGTCATGCCTTGCTCAATGTGTGGAATGTTTTATGATGGATAAGGATCCATCTCATAATCTACATCATCATATGACTCTTGAACAAAAGGGTCATTGGTCACAAAGTTCTCATAGTCCAAATTATACATGGTCCTGCTACATGTTAATGAGGCATGTTCGGATCTATAGATAGGTCTCATGAAAAAAATAAGGGCCAAAGGTAACAAACAAATGAGGTCTAAAAACAAAGAACATTTGACTGCGTAAAAGAGGTGCAAAGGGTAAAACAACTAGACTAAGCAAAGGTATGATAAAAAAAACTTGAAACCAGTCTAACAAATAATACTGAGTTGCCCAAATGCAGTTATAAAATGGGAAAAGTAACACAAAAACTCAAAACATGTCTATAGCTAAGGTATTGATATACCCAAATGTGTTTATAATCAATGACAAAAGTATTTAGACAAAGTAGAATAATTACGAACTAGGATCAAAATATAGTAACAATTTGCCCAAAGGTGGTTATAATTGTTAGCATGAAAAACAAGGCTAGACTCAGAAACAAAGAACTCAAACAAGAAATCGAAAAAAAACTAAACTAAGGTAATTGGCTTAGGTGGCACTAGGTAATTGGCTCACTAAGACTCGATATTTGACTCACAAGAGACTTTTAAAACAGTGAAACCAAGACATTCAAAATTTGGCACAATAGACTTCAAACAAGGCAACAACTTGGCTCAAAAGGACACTCAACAAATAAGGCACAAGATAAACAAAAATCACTAGGTCTACGCAAGCTGTATTTTATATCAAATAAGAGATCAACTCAAATAAAACAATCTAAACACAAAAGGTAGACAACTTAAGCCCAAATTAGACGAGGCTTTGACATAAACCTAATTAGTTTAGGATTTTCACTTTGAAAGGTTGAGTTTTAGATTTAATTTGAAAAGACTCAAATTTTTTAAGGTAAAAGGGCTTAGATGAAAATAGGTAGCGTAACTGCGTGTTTGAAACAATAGAGGTATAATAATGGTTTTGAACTTGATTTCAAAAGTGATAAAGATTTGGAATAATTTAAATAGCATAACAATGCTCCCTCAAACAAATGTCATGACAATGATTTTGGACTCAAAAATCCAAGACAAATGTTTGAGACAAAACGGGAAGTGTAACGACACCCCATTTAAACAAAAGACACAAACGGTTTTGGAAAAAAAGACTAAGGCAAAAAATGTGACACAAAATAGGCAAAGTAACACCTCTTAGGCTGAAAGGGTGTGAAAACAACATGATGTTTTGGACTTATTTTGACGCGAAAATACAAACAAACAGTTTTAGTCTAAAAAAAATACACATGTAAATTAAAAAAAAAGTAGCACTAATGGCTCATCTTATATTTAAAACTGACATGGGTGTGCGTAGCTTCTGCTAAAGTTTATATCAATATACCAATGCTTGTGAGGAATTAAGTGTTAATCCAAAAATTAAAGTACATGTATAGGTAGAGTTTTTATGCTTCCCTCTGTCTCTCAAGCATTGATACGTGGCATGAACTTAGAGTTAGGAGCACTCAACAATTATCAAGAAATTTCATGATAAGTGGGGTTGAATAAAAATTTATAAATATCGAATGCACTCAATGGTCCTATGTATGGCTAACATAAGGGCACAATCACATCAATTAAGTTCATACCTGCTAACTTACTATGCAAGAGTTTATTCCTTTGAATAGCGACTCCAATTATGTATTGCTTAGTAGGGTCTGATGTTTAGCAATACTTGATCCAAATTTTCATTAGGATTATCAAGGTTAGCCACTCAATCTCCTATCAATTCTAGTATCAAGTGCTTAATTTATATACCCATCATGAAGTGGGGTTGGTACGATGTTGGGATATGAAACTCCAGGTCAATGCACCCCTAAAAAAATTATGAGGGAGAATTCCCACCCATAAGCCAAATGCAAGAAAATAAAATGGAAAGATTTTAGAAGTCGTTTCTAGGTCACCCAAGTCACTCAGAGCTTGGAAAGAGCATACGTGATATTCTTTCCAATAAGACCAAACAAACAAGGCAATAAACTAAATGCTTTTGGTCACCAGAGTTATCTACAGAGGATGGGGGGAGAGCATACACATAATATCTTCTGATTTTGCACAAATAAAAAAATTTAACTATGAACTTTAAAATATAGCTAGTAACAAAAAATAAACATAAAGTGAAAAATCTTTTAAGAGCTCTAATTAAAATGTATGTTCCTTTTAGTAGCCCCAAATCGAAGAGTGATTGAAATTTTGGCTCCTTGGCCTTATTTGCACTTGTAAAAACTTTAAAAATTAAAAGACAAATGTAATTAAGTGGATTTAAGCACCAAATATAAGTGTATATGAGATTTTAACAATGTTTAAGCTCTTCTCTCTCCACCTTAGGTCCTACAAAATGTTAGGGGGTTTGCTTGCCTAGAAGCCAAAAAGCAAGTGAGTAAACAACAATCCATTTCAAGCTCTTGGGTTTTGTAAAAATATAGGTCAAAGCCATCGTTAATTAGGGCAAAGTTGTTAGTTAGGCCAGGCAAAGTTGTTGAAATACGCTGATAAACAAGCAAGCAAAGAGTACGTTTTCCTGGCGAAGCCACCATTTGATAGGGTCAAAGCCATCGATTCTATAGAGCAAAGTTGTCATTTAGCAGGTCAAAGTTGTCATTATAAAGCCATCGTTTCCACACAAATAAAGATAAAAAAAGCATGGTACTAGCGAAGGCTCTACTACACAGGGCAAAGCCACCGATAACTAAAAATATAGAATGACGTATATTTCAAAGCTAAGAGAAGAATCAAATGCTATTATTAGTAAAAATAAAGTTAGCATATGATTCTCTTTGGCCATACAGGGTGTGTGGTCCCACCAGGGATGCCATTATGTACCTTAGGTATTCGAAGAGTAAAAAAAATGTAGATTAGTCCCTTGTATCACATTTTAATTTCACCCTATGATTTATAACCTTTTAATCCATAGACTAGCATGATTATTATCTGATTATTATTGCCTTGATTTGAGCATTTTGACATATACTGGTATGGGACAATGATATTGTTGATTAGTAGACATGATGTATTAGTTATATTTTATTATTTTAAATATTTGAGATGTATATTTGTTAGTTTTGCATCATTGGATGATATATGATGACTCAGACTAACTACCTACTTGTTGCGAGGTGGATGTAGAATAGATCCTACCCTCAGAACATGATGAGGGAGAGCATAATCGGAGAAGATGGGCTAGATGAGACGAATGGATGATGATAGAGGAAAATACTAGTGACTCTACACACACACACATTAGATATAAAATATTATATACATAACATATTTTTAATACTAGTACGTAGTTAAGAAAATATGTTGTGATTATGATTGTTTGTGGATTTAGTTTTTTATTTCATTATATTTCTTTAAATTAATTATCTTGATTTTTGAGAATAAATTAAGAAAATATATATTTCAATTACTAGTTTTGAAGATACAGTTATCTTGAAATTAGAAGTAATTATGAGCTTATATATCTATTAAATAAATAAAGAATTACCTTTATTACTTTCAAAAAGCTTGAGTTATCTTAAAGTTCTAACTATAAGTAAAATAATCTAAGCTTAGTCTTGCATGAGATTGCATTGAAAGATAAATGTAGATATCTTTATTTAATATTGATCAATTTATCTATTGTTTTAGATAACTTGAGTTAGGTGGCGTAATATTTCTTATTGAACAAATCAAGAGGTTTAAATATTAATTAAGAAATTTAATTTATTAAAAGTGAAGTTAAGAAAAAGAAAGCAGCCATGCATGGATGGTAAATTAAAGGAGATTTGTCATGCAAAGGGAAGGCACAACATAATGATGAGAAATAGTTTTATAAATAAAGGAAGAAAATTAGAAAGAGACATGGGGGGATACACAGAGGCACGGGGAAAAAGGAAAAAAGAGGAATTTAAGTAGCAGAAAGAAAAAAAAGGCACTGGTTTTATCTACTTAGCATAGAAAAAGTATCAAAGGTTGGTTATATATATATATATATATATATATATATATATATTAAATCATTGAATTAACCCTATAGAAACGCTGAGTTTCCCCCTATAATGGCCAACATTTATATTGCTTAAGGCCTATGTTTCATTTCTTGTTGACCTATGTATTCACCCTTGTTAAAAGTTGCATTATATTCTTAAATCTATGCTAATATTTTAAAATTGCATTCTAGTATTTGTCTCATATGTTACAATTGATATTAAGTCTGAACAAATGATAGTATTGAAAGACTGCATCATACTTATTGATTTGCATCTTCACTATTTTAATCCAACCTTTTATATAATTTATTTAGCCTACATTTTAAATATTTTGATCTACAGGCAATGCTTGAGTCTTTGATTGCCAGTTGTAATCCTTTTTAAATTGCAACTAATTGATTGATCAGTAGCATCATAAGTGTAGCAAATAGATCGGAGCAAGGACCACATTTTTATGAAACCATGGTATTTTATTGAAATACCAAGTTTATAATGGATGCCAAGTATAGATGAGACACCTCTATATAAGTGGGAAATGTTGTATATATAATGTAAACACTGTATATATAACAAAAAAATTGTATATTTTTTCTTAGACTGTCAATGGCATGTTAAATTCCAAAGACTACATCCTGTTTCTATTTGAATGTGTTTTACTTTGTTTGACCTAAGTTTTACTCTAAAAACTATGTAATTTATATTCTTTGGATTGGGCATTATTCAATTAAAATCTGTGTTTTGATTGCTTAAACCTCCATTTAAATTTATATAAGACTACATCTTATTCTAAATAGGCATATGTTCCATGTTTTAATCAGTGCCAGTTTTAAAATGCCTAGTCAAAATTGTAATGTTGAGTATGTTTATGCAATGTCATGTTAATAAAATAAAATGCCAAGTATATGAATATAAATTAGAAACATTGGGGATAGACTTGTATCGCTATAGTTGAACCTGCACTATTTTTGAAGGTCTGCATATTATTTGATAATAATGGACTACAAATTATTTACTATACGCTGCATTTTATTTTTTAACACAAGTCACAATAATCAACGTTGAGTATGAAATTTAAAACAGAGTCAAACGCCAAGTTATCTAAAATAAAATTCTGATTAATTGATTATAATCCATTAGATATGTATTTACCTTAAGCCTGCATCTTATTTTAAATAGTGGGTATATTTATTCAAACGTTGCCTATATTTGTCAAAGCATTGAGCTTGTGAAATAAAACATAGAGCATGTGAATTGAAAGCTAAGTCTTTTGTAAAATGCCAGGTCACTTAGATGTCATGTCTTCAAATTGAAACATGTCAATAAATTGGAAACACCAAGTCAAAAATATTGAAACTACCAAGTTTAAAAATAAATGTTGAGTTATATTCGCTATGCTTTTAATTAAATCATTGTGCATGCTTTTTAAATAAACTGGGTAAATATTTTTGATGTCGCTACATGTTGAGTCTTCAACGAAATGAAATGCTACAAGTTGAGATGCCTAGCTAATAGAATGAGATGCCCAGCCATAAAACATAATGGTAAGCATTTTATAGTATCAAAATAAATTTTTGAAGTCGTTGAAGTCTATTAAAAAAGTAGCTGACGTCTTTTGTGAAAATGGCAAGTCAGTGAAAATAAAACGCTAAGTATATATTTTTTTAAGTGCGGAGTCAATTTGATGAAATTGTTGTGTTTAAATAAAGACTGGGTCACTTTAAATTTAGAAGCATTGAGTATTCACTGTAGCATTGGATAAAGTCACTATTTGGGACTATATTATTCCAGAGAGGAATTTGTCTCTTCCTAAATCCCAAATCGAATGTTCGACAAAAAATTATTTTGCCTCAAATTTTTATATTGCGGTTTGATCAAGTTACGTAAAATAGTAATGACCATGATTATCATGGGATTCGTATGAGAATATAAGAATAGATGTTTATTAGTAAATATTATTTATTAAGTATATTTTGGGGGTTTAGTATAAAAGCTTTAGTTATTAAGATAACTAATTCATAGTCATATCTATATTAGCCAATTATTTTGGACCTTATGGTAAGATATTGGTTAATATTTGAATATTAATGAATGTTCAAATAGATAATATGTCCAAATGATATATATTATGAGTCATGATAAAACATCCTTGAGAAGGTAATATGATAATATCAGATAATGAAATTCATTGATCGAAATATGAATGATAGTTAAAACCGTACAATCCATTTTAAAATTGTTAGTGAGTACTTTAGAAGCAACTAAAGAGTATAGGGGTGTTCATATAGAAATTGATGTATACATGAACTTGGATATTTATATGATTATGTAACTCCATAGGACTTTAGATAATAAGCCTACATCTAAAGTATCAGATTGATAATAAGAATTTTAGAAAATAGAGAAATTCAACCACGTGAATACTAACCCTTAAGTTCTTACAAAGTTTAACTTGATTTACAGTGATCCGATAATTAGTAACTATTGAAGATTAAAAACTTGTATGTAATTTATATTGTAAGAGTATCAATATGTGCAAATGGTTAGACTTTTATAGAGTAAAATGATGCTTCAAGATGCGTACATTTAGGTTATGTTTTCATCTGATTATTTGATGTAGTATTATCTAGGATATATCCAGATGGTATAATTATGTACTTGATTGTGCAAGATTGACTGTTCATGTTTAAGTAGAGTGCTCATGCACAATAAACTATGATATTATGGGATATCATAGGATACTTCAACTTAAAAATATATGCTTAGATGGTACATATTGTAGATGTATGTGTAGACTCTCATCTATGTTGATTGATTGAATGTATTTTTTGGATATTACTTGAACAATATGTTTATAGTATTTAATAATAAATCATGTATGTATGCATATAATTTTTAAAGTATAAATGAATGTTGCGTTAGAATTTTATGTGTTTGTATGACTTGCTTTGTTATTATGCTTGTTTAAAAAAGAGTTTGACTCCATGTATCTATCACTATTTAGTATGGTTGATTATGGAAAAATTAGTAGTTGTGTCTTAGAACACTCGACTGTGATAATATGGGTTATCATGGGGTGTAGTTATTTGAATCTTATTGTGGTAGTTAAGGAATCTATAGTTTAATATGAATGTGAAACATACTTAGATGGTATGAATTGAAAAAATTAATTCTCGTTTGAGTTAAATAATAGTGTATGATTCATTCATGTGTAGATGAGGTAAAAGTGTGCTTTGCTTACTCCTATGTTAGCATGTGAAGTGATATGATTGCTAGGAAGATGTATTTAGTAAGAATATTATGGTTAAATAATGTGTAGTGAGATATTATATTTTGATATATACGATTAACATGTCAGTGCAATAACTTGCAATAGATCGAGTTTTCTATGATACACTGCATGCTTAGTTTTATGACATCATACACACATGGGTATTAGATAGTTCTCTGAATTTCCACACCATTCTATCTATCTATCCATGAAGGGAAGGCCATTCCCAAATAAGAAATTGTGTAGGAGATCATTCGTCAGTGGTTGGTGTGGAAAAAGTTCAAAGATGATGCTCTCGTTCTCCACAATAGTACTACTTGGATACTACACTTGAGTTGATTAGAGATCCATGAGTTGGTTCGTCTTAAACTCGAGTGGGCTTGGTATCTATTTATTATGTTAAGGATGAAGGCCTAAAGGTAATGTAATGTTATTTCATTTGTATATGTTGGACAATAATTGTTGTATTAGTGGATTAGCTATGGCTGAGTCCTAATGTATTTAATTTCTTTGATATTGTGATATATTGCATTCAATATTGAAATTTTGGAATTGTTATTGTTCTAAGTTGTTTTCTATGTTTGGCTAAAGTTAATTAGTTTAATTGTGGTCGAGTGGAATGAATGCTAAGTAATAGTTTAAAAAAAAATTGCATTATTCTAAGAACAATTTGATGGGTTATAACATGTGATATCAGAGTTGTGGCTCGAACTCCAGGACCTAATGAGTCCATTAGCATTTTTGTACCTTTCTATTTAGTAGAGAGGAAAAATGAGAAAGAATGTATGGTGCATTGAGTGTGTATCTTAGAGCATTCATACCCCCTTAGCGCTGTAAAGGGCTTGGTTAATTGAGTGTCTCATTGGTGATGGTTTTTTAAAGTGTATGGATAGGACAATATATAGCTTTGGTCATGAGATGTGAACAATAGTTTTTCACCATATTTTCGATCTATAGATTGAACACCTTGATTGTGATTATGTCTTTTTTATTAATCGAATCACCTTTACCATTTATGTTTTGTGTTGAGAGTGTTTTAAAAAGCAAGGAGTATTTCCCACTTAAGTATATAAGTTTTTGTTTGTGTCTTACACAGATATTATGAGTGGGAATCCTATAAGACCATTCTAGTTTGGCACCACCTAGTGCTATGGGAATTCTCTTGTAGTTGAATGTAGATGTCTTGATTGTGAATTTTTTTATGTTAAGAGTTTGTTATGAAGATTAACATCCTTATATTTTATAGAGACTTGAGAAGAAGTGTCATCTCTCTTAGCTAGTTGAGAGGTGAGTTGTTATTTACATAATGTGGATTTAGTGGTTTCCTAAAAAGAAAACTTGTTTCTAAAATGATGTTCGAACTTATTCCCTTGAGTTAGTGCGATGGTATTTTCTACTTCTTGTTGAGAGAAGTTGTAAGATTGGATAGATTGATGCATCTTTAAGGTTAGTATTTTCTTTCTAGTTGTGGAGGTAGGTTATAATACTACACTTACAGGTTTGGTAAGTGTATAGTGTATGGTAACGTGAATTGTAGTATTTCCTTTTTATCATGTGAGGGATTTGTTTTTGAGATGTTAGCTCTCTACTTTTCACTTGTGAATTTTTAGAGTCACTATTTTATCAAACTTGAGAACTTAACCATGAGGAGTGGCTAACCTTGAATTTATGTTAAATCTAGATGATTACAATTATTATGTTATTATATACCTTTGTTTAGACTGATATTATTCTTTTTTGAAGCATGTTATTTTGAAGAGTTATATATGTACCTTTCTTTAAGAGAGAGTAAAGTATAAAATGTGCAGAACATCTTAATAGTAAAAAAGGATTGTGATAATTTTTTTAACTTGTGTGTTAGTCGTGCAAGCAATGATACATTGTGTTGCTTATAAGGTTATAAGGACGGTATGATCCTTAGCCTTTATATGTTATGTTAATTATAATATTACTTCCTCTTTACTATGAATATAATATTATAGGTTAAGTTGCAGAATATGATAGTAGTTATGTTGATTAGTAGTAACTTAATACAATGTCAAGATGATTGTATGATTTTTCTTGTATGTATATTATTACATTTAAAATTATTTATCATATATTATTGCTTTTTATGATCTATTAGTATAAATTTGTGTTTCATAGAACCGTGTACACTTATTAGAGATCATCAAGTCATTTAAACCTGATGAAAGAGTGGTGAATTAGGAACATGAGTTTTAAGTGACAGGAAGGTATCCTACTTAGCCTCACATTGATTTAGATTGTTGGTATTGAGTTGGATTGAGAGATGGACTTGTCAAATTTAAGATTTGACAAGCAAAACCTGTCAAATTCAATCGTATGATCATACGTATGTATATTGTAGACGAGTGTTCCATGTGGATGGATATTTCATGATTTTTATATACATTATATTTATCATTCCTATTCATCATCGTACTTATTTAGAGCTTTGATTGAGTAATGGAAATATTGACATATTATACTTGTCTAAAATTATGCGAAATAGTGATATTATTAACATATACACATCACTCTTGCCAGGTTTCCTAAATACTTTTCTCTTGAATGAGAAATACACTATCTATGTTAGAGAGATGTGTAGAGGGGCTAAAAAGTTTTGTGAAACTCTTCTTGGTCAATTGTCTTGTCTTTTGTGATAACCTCATATGTTTTTAGAAAGTCAGTAAGACTTTTACCAAGTTATTATGGGTTTGTCTTGCAGTTCTGGACCTCGGGGTGGTCATGATAGAACCAATCTGCATAAGTGACATTCATAAAACTTGTTTACATAATAGGAAATGTCATCAAGTAGAGTCTTGTTAGACCAATGCTCTAAGAATAGTGTTAAATGAAAGAACTATGATTATTTATTCATAAAAAAATTGCATTTATATGCATGATATGATACTTGATATTATGTTTTTACGTTGTTAAACACAGTTTGTTAATAATAACTTTTGTTTGAATAAGAGTCATCTATGCAATGTCCAGTTTTAGGAGGGAAAGATGTCATATCCCAATTTTACCTTATGATTTATAACTTTTTAATCTATAGATTAATATGATTATTATTTGATTATCATTGCCTTGATTTGAGCATTTTGACATATACTAGTATGTAATAGTGATATTGTTTATTAGTACACATGATGTGTCAGTTATATTTTATTATTCTAAATATTGTGAATGTATATTTGTTAGTTTTGCATCATTGGATGATATATATGATGACCCAGAATAAATACCTACTTGATATGAGGTGGATGCAGGATAGATCCTACCCTCAGAGCATAATGAGGAAGATAAGTTTTGAAGAGGATGGGCTAGATGGGACGAATGGACGATGACAAAGGAAAATACTAGTGACCCTTCACACACGCACATTAGATATAAAATATTATATGCATAAAATGTTTTTAATTTTAGTACATAGTTAAGGAAATATGTTGTGATTATGATTGTTTATGGATTTAGTTTTTGATTTCATTAGATTCCTTTAAATTAATTGTCTTGATTTTTTAGAATAAATCAGAAAAATAGATATTTTAATTACTAGTTTTAAAGAAATGATTATCTTAAAATTACAAGTAATTATGATCTTATATATATATATATATATATATATATATATATATATATATATAAAATAAATAATTACCTTTATTACTTTAAAGAATTATCTTAAAGCTCTAACCATAAGTAAAAACAAAGCTTAGTCTTACATGAGATTGCATTGAAAGATAAATGTAGATATCTTTATTTAATATTGGTCAACTTGTCTATGTTTTTAGATAGCTTGAGTTAAGTGGTGTAATATTTATTATTAAAAAAATTAATATGTTTAAATACTAATTAATAAATTTAATTTATTAAAAGTGAAATTAAGAAAAAGAATGCTATCATGCATGGATGGCAAATTAAAAGAGATTTTTCATGCAAAGGGAAGGCACATCATAATGATGAAAAAGAGTTTTATAAATAAAAGAATAAAATTAGAAAGAAATATGTGGGGGATACACAGAGGCATGGGAAAAAGGAAAAAGGAGGAACTTAGGTAGCAGAAAGAGAAAAAGGGCAATGATTTTATTTGCGCAGCATAAAAAGCATATCAAAAGGTTGGTTCTGCAATTATTTATATATATATGAAGTAAATGCAATACTTAATCATTGAATTAAACCTATAGAAATTTGGAGTTTCCCCTATAATGGCCAACATTTTCATTGTTTAGGGCCTACGTTTCATTTCCCATTGACCTGTGTATTCACCCTTGTTAAAAGCTACATTATATTCTTAAAACTGCATTGCATTCTTTTAAAATTGTGTTGCAGAATTTGTATCATATGTTATGGCTGATATTAAGTCTAAGTAAATGATAATATTGAAAGACTATGTCGTACTTATTGAGTTACATTTTCACT
The DNA here is from genome assembly GCA_037957365.1 of Torreya grandis. Lineage (NCBI taxonomy): Eukaryota > Viridiplantae > Streptophyta > Pinopsida > Cupressales > Taxaceae > Torreya > Torreya grandis. The sequence continues at coordinate 3,547,049 of JARHVA010000212.1, forward strand.
ATTTTGAGTTAACCTTTTGTATAATTTATTTGGCCTGCATTTTAAATATTTTGGTCTTTAGGTAGTGCTTGAGTCTTTGATTTCCAATTATAATCCTTTTAAAATGTAGCCAATTGATCAATCAATAACATCACAAGTGCAACAAATAGATCGGAGTAAGGACCAATTTTTTATTGAAACTATAGTCTTTTATTGAAATGCCAAGTTTATAGTGGAAGCCAAGTATAGATGAGACACCTCTATATATGTGGGAATCATTGTATATATAATGAAAACACTGTATATTTTTCCTTAGACCACTAATAACATGTTAAATTCCAAAGACTACATCCTATTTCTATTTGAATGCATTGTACTTTGTTTGACCTGAGTTTTACTCTAAAATTTATGTAATTTATAATCTTTGGACTGAGCATTATTCAATTAAACCCTATGTTTTGATGGCTTAAGCCTACATTTAAATTTAGATAAGACTACATCTTATTCTAACTAAGCATATGTTCCATGTTTTAGTCAGTGTAAGATTTAAAATGCCTAGTTAAAATTGTAATGATGAGTCTGATTATGCAACGCCATGTTAATAAAATAAAGCACCAAGTATATGAATATAAATTGGAAATGTTGGGGATAGACCTACATCATTATAGTTGGACCTACACTATTTTTGAAGGTCTACATATTATTTGATAATAATAGACTGCAAATTATTTATTATAGGCTGCATTTTATTTGTGTAACGCAAGTCACAATAATCAATGTTGAATATAAAATTTAAAAGGTTGAGTCAAATGCCAAGTTATCTAAAATAAAATGTTGAGTAATTGATTATAATCCATTAGATATGTATTTATCTTAAGCCTACATCTTATTTCAAATAATGGGTATATTTATTCAAATGCTGCCTATATTTATCAAAGCACTGATCTTTTGAAATAAAATGAAGACCATGCGAATTGAAAGCTAGTTCTTGTGTAAAATGCTAGGTCACTTAGACACCATGTCCTCAAATTGAAACAACATGTCAATAAATTGGAAATGCCTAGTCAAAAATGTTAAAACCACCAAGTTTAAAAAGAAATTGTTGGCCATTTTTGGCCCACATATCAAAATTTGCCTAAGTATGAAAAAGGGAGCTTTCAGGCAAGAAAATGGCAAGTCTTTGGGAGGACTTAAGGTTTTCCAGTAGTGACAACATTGGGTTTTTGGGAGCATAGTGCAAATCAGGTTTCCAGTAGTGCTTGACTTCTAAATATTTTATAAGTAGAAGTAATTCAGGTTTACAAACCCTAATTACTCATGGACAGTGTATTTCAGGTTCTCCTAGGAGCACTACTTGATTATTTCGTAAGTTGTGAGTAGTCAAAAAACTAAAATAAGTAAAAGGGCTTAACAAACTTGATTTGGTCTTGAAAAATAGTGCTTCTCAAGTTCTTCAAGGGACAAGTCTTCTCCAAAAAACTGAAGGTCCTTTCCACTTTTCTGAAGGGTCTTTCAAAAACCCTGAAGGTACACTTCAAAAATTTGAAGGGCATTTTCAAAATGTCGAAGGGACTTTTTTAGGCAAAAGGGATCTTTTCAACATTTTCGAAAGACCAGTCATCTTTTTTGAAGGGCACTTTCTTCTCAAAAGTGGACCGTTGCAAGTTTCTCGAAGGGTGTCTTTCCCTTCAAAAGGACCTTTTTCAAATATCAAAGGGCACTTTCTTCAGCAAAAAATAAGGCAATTATCAAAGGAAAGGACCATTTGAAAAAACCCAAAGGGTGTTTGGCCCTTCGGGCAAGTCCTTGACAAGAAGCCCGAGGAAATTTTTTTTGAAGGAATTCCTTCGAGAAAGAGCCAAAGCAAGTCTAAAGGAATTCCTTTGGACAAATTATCCAAAGAAATTCCTTTGAGAGATTTGCCTAAAAGAAAAGGTTGAAGAAATTTCTTCAAAGGAATTCTTTCAAAAGAAAATCCAAGCAAGAGACGTAGAGAAAAAGCTCATGACCAAGTGTCTAAAGGAAATGATGGGCCAATGAACGTCAAAATCAGGATAAGTGACTAGTCGTTCGAAGTAATCAGGTTTGAAAAGCTAGAAGTCTTAAGGCTTGGAAACAACAAAGTGAGAAGAATTCAAGATGGATGATTCTAAAGTAAGTAAGTTCAGAGAATCGAATTACTCTGCATAGAGTAAATTGGGTTTCTCCAAGTACTTTACTTAAAAGGCTTTATAAGTAAAGGATCTAGGAAAGTCCAAAGTTGGAGAGATCAAAAAACTTGAATTACTTTGCATAGAGTAAATCAAGATTATTCAAGTGTTTGACTTAAGCTTGGTCTAGCAATGCGAGAATCATGATACAATGAATGAAAGGCTACCACATGGCGTAAGCTAGAGCAGAAAGGGCTAATTAGTAAAGGATAAATGGCACAAGGATGACCAATAATCATAGGAGAGTCCAAGTGACTGGTAGCTGGAAATTATAAAGGTTCTCATCCATCATTGTTCACTCCCTAAAATCATCATCTGACGCTTAAATGCAACATGGTTGAAACATATGGAGACCTGGATCCTTTCAATAGGGCATGTAAAGAGAGAATCTACGTCAATCTTGAAGGTAACAATTAAATGCATCATGCCAAGAAGAGACATTACAGCTACTCATAACATGGCTTCTTAGGTATGACAAATAAAAACTTAAAGACGAGAGGGGCTCGAGAGGATTGTTTAGTGATCTTGAGCAATGTATTTAGGGAATACAAGAAAGTAAAATATCAAAGTTCCAACCATCAGTGACTTCTTCTTTCTTCCCCTTCTCTCTCCCCTCTTTTATATATAAATAAAGGCCTTGGAGCCAAGCAAATCATCCTCAGATTGGCGATAGAATTACTCTACATAAATCACTTTGTAAAAGACTCTTTCGAAGCAATACAAGGAAGACTTTTCTATTTTTGGTTAAAACAAGTGTGCACATTTGGTTTCATTAGAAGAATATAGGATTTTCATTCATCACCTGCAATGTTTTCTAGCACCTTGCTTTTGATCCTTTGGGTTTTGTGTAGAATTATGTGAAGAGTCTATGTGTTGATCTCTCCTTGAAGTGTTACCAGTTCATAGTGTCTCCCTTACACCTATTTTTTTAATCCTTCAAAGCACAAGGGTTCCCTTCAACCTCCATGCAAAATATCCATGCCTATGGCCTTGACATAGAACCAAAATAACATGTGTCATGTTTAGGTTCATCAGTAGTTTGCTCTTTTCCCAGACTAAGTGGATCAATTCTTTTTGGTGCATCACCTCCCTTAGCTTATATTTCCTTTTCAGTCATCCTCCTACCCCTTTTCCTTAGCTAATAGTAGATTTTAGTGTGAGATCAAGAGTTGAAGTGAAGCACCTAAGGAACTAACCTCATAAAAAAGCTTAGAGGTTCAACCTCACCATAGGATACCCGCATCCTGAGGTTGTCCCCATGCCTGTAGCTAGAAGTAAAGGAGCTTGAATAACTCTCTCACAAGGGTGCAATTCCAAGCTATAACAGTTTTGGCACACCCGGTGGGACAACTACCATTTTACTTTCATTTTTATGAAATATTGGTCAAATTTGATTCTATTTTGATCATTTTGTAGCAGTGGTAGCATTCATCCTTCAACATCTGGTGACTCCAAAGAACACCCAACTATTTGGTGGCGGAGCAGTAGCTATATTTCATGTCAAAGGTGACTATAAGATCAACTTCTACAAGTATTTATTTTGAGTTTGTTGAATTACCTTTAAAATCAAGAAGAAGGTTAAGGTTCGCCCATACTCACCCTTACATAAGAAGCTACTTTCCTAACCCAGTCATAAGGTATACCTATGTAAGAAGATCCTTGTCAGTTCCTCATGCTGCTATGATTCCCCAAAGATATTTTGTGGGCTTTAGTGGCCAAAGCCCTTTGAACTTAACACAATATGATCCTATGCCAGTAGCAGCCCTCAAAATTGTTCTTTATTACATGAGAGACCAAGTTGTAACTTTTACTGATCACATAACAGACATAGCCAACTTTTGCAACATTCACAATATCACAGTGGAGAACATGGCTATTAGGATATTGGCTATATCTTTCAAAGGAAAGGCATTAGATTGGTATAGAGGCCTAGCTCCTAATTCTATCCACTCATGGGATGAGCTGGGAATAGCTTTATGTAAATTTTTTGTAGATAAAAGTGATCATTTATCACTTGCAGAGTAGCTGACCATAATCAACAGAGCTCCTCATGAAGTCATGCAAGACTTCAATATGAGATTTTTAAAAATGTGGGATATAATTCTAGCAGCTGTTAGACCATCTCTAAACTTTGCTTTCTTGTATTACTTGAAGGCTCTCAACAATGACATAGTTGTAATGATTCATTCTATGGGAGGAGACATACTTCCAAATGCATACGAGGTAGCCATCAACGCAAAAAATTACCTAGTTCAGGTGGGCAAGCTTACTCATAGACCCCCAATGCCTCTTTTTCCAGAGATCAGACCACCTCTTGTAGTCATTCTTCCACTTGATGTTATACTTCCAACTCCCACAATTGTTGTTTTACCTTCACCTAAGCAAGAGAAGGCCTCTACTAGTGGATCTAATAACTCTCAAGAGTAGAAGAATTACTTGGAATTGAAAATCATGCTCCAATCCTTTGGGAATGATGTGGTCAATGTCAAGGACAAGCTTACAGTAAGCCTTATCAAGCTTTGTATCAGTCTCAGCAATATCCTTATCAAGCTAATAGGCCACCCTACAAAGGAAGTTTCTAAGGACAGGGGCAGCATAACTATGCTAGAAAATAAAATTATAACCCAAATGTTGCAGGCCCTTCCGATTCCTTGGTCCTAGTTTAGAACAATGTGGTTTAGGAGGCTAATGGGATAATGCCTTAGAATCATTATTTTGGACAATACATTGTCCCAACTAATGGCTCCAACTAGGCATTCAATGATCAATGGTAGTAGGTTGTTGCTTATGGGTATAGCCAAGCTCTTATGGCCGAAAGCATGGAGGTGCCCATAATGACAAAGCAAGAGAAACCTCAACAAGAACAAGGCTTGAATCAGGTGTCAAACTAGCTGGAGGCCATGATGGTCATTGATGAGTGGGATGAGTGCTATACATCCAATCAACAGGCCACCCCTAATCTAGCTCACGTCCCAATCTCAGCAAACACAAGGTTCAAGAGAAGGAATATGGGTGATAACCAAGAAGCTTTCAAAGAACCTCTTGACACTACTCCTTCATTGATAAAGCTAGCAACATTTGCTCCCAAAACCCAGGGAAAGGTTGGTGGCACTCCAATTATCATTGTGGAGAAAATGAATAAATCTAACATGAACGTACCAATATGGGACATGTTTTCTATGCCTGATCAAGTAGATATTCTTCAAGAAGGTTTGTCCAAGATGAGTGTTTCTGCAGATGCAAGTAAGAAACCAAGCAAAGAAGTTGAAGTCTTCACTAATGTATCCAAGAGTATTTTGAGAGAAATTTTAAGAAGTGTGACCAAGTCCCCCTCATTCTACATCTCATTAATCATTGATAATTCCTTGGTGCACAACTGCTTAGTAGATAGTGGGGCTAGCACTTCAGTCATGTTGAAGTCTATAGCTGACCAGCTAAACCTCAAGTATGAGTTGCACACCAAGGGAGTCCTATAGCTTGATGGTTCTTCCATAAAGACATCAAGTATCATCAAAAAATTGAGCCTAACCTTGCATGCTTGTCTAAGCGTGTTCTTGGTGCAAGACATGCTGATCCTAGATGTCACTCCTTGCTTTGTGTTGTGTCTTTCTAGAGAGTTTATAGCCAAGATTGGGGGTAACCTTACAATATATTAGTCTTACATGGTGTTTAAAATAGGGTATGGGACTAAGGTCTCAATCAAGGCTAAACCCATGGCACAATTCCACATTGAACCCCATCATCCAGATAACATAAACTTCAATTATACTATCCTTGATGAGGATGAGTTTACAATTGGACATGAGCTGAACACTCATCCTGAAGAGGTTCCAAACTTGTTCTTGGATGAGCTATGGGGAGATAACCAATTTTTCAACCCTTCAGAAGGTGTTGAGGAAAGAAACATGGGTGTCTATCTACTGCATGAAGAGAATCAACCCATGCCTTCCCTCATTAGACCTAAAGAAGATCCTAAAAGTTTATGGAAGTTGTTCTTTGATTTATCAAGGGGAAAAAATGATGCAAGTGCTAGGGCAATGTTGATTTCACCCTCAGGTATAAGCTCTTCTCTTCTTATAGGTTCCATTTCAACTGCTCTTCAAATGCAGTAGTATACGAAGGCTTGATCCATGGCCTTGAATGGGCCACCAAAAGAGGAATCAAATTGTTGTAAGCTTATGGGGACAACATGCTCATAGTTAACCAAGTCAGAGGCTTGAACATTACAAAAAACCCTTTGATGAGGTCCTACAAAAATAGAGTGTGGGACCTGATTGACGATTTTGAGGCCTTTGACATTCAAGTTGTCCCAAAAAATTAGAACTAGCATGTTGACAGGCTGGCAACCATGGGAGCTCAGTTTGACATTCCAAGTGAGCTGAAAGAAGCTAAGGTTCAGCCACATGTCAAGGTGGTGGTGAATCCATCAATGTTAGATAATGAAGCCCACTGATAGGTTTTTGAGAGTAACAAGCAAATTTATTACTTCTTACAGTAGGAAGCTGAGTTCTCCTCCTCCAACCAAGCTAAATTACAACATCAATATAAGGATCAGATTGTTTAGCTAAAGTTGAACAAAATTCCTAAGGGGATGGTTACACTTGAGGACCTTTTTAATCAAGGAGACCATATGAGGAAAGAAAAGGCAGTAATGTCTGCTAACGAAGAAAACTATGAGAGAGTCTTCATCTTCAAAGATAAACTTCTCAAGCTTGGGAAGGTAAGCAACAAGGCTGAGAGGCATGCTTTCATAGAACTTTACTAAGAGTATGTAGACATTTTTTCTTGAGAGTACAGTGACCTAAAGGGTTTTGATCCTAAGTTATCTCAGCATACCATAGATTTGGAGGCCAATGCCAAGCATGTAAGGCAAAATCAAAGGCCCGTTAACCCCAAGATTGAAGAGCTGATGAGGAAGGAGATAACTAAGTTGATCGAGTCTAGGATCATCTTTCCCATCAAACACTCATCATGGGTAGCCAACTTGGTACCTATAAGAAAAAAGAGTGGGGAGATTAGTCTTTGTGTGGACTTTAGAGATTTGAACAAAGTCTCCTTGAAAGATCACTACCCTTTTCCATCCATGGAGAAACTTCTCCAAGTAGTTGCAGGATCAGAATGCTTCTCTCTATTGGATGGATTCTTTGGATACAACCAAGTCTAGGTGAAAGATGAAGATCAGTACAATACTACCTTCACCACCAAATGGGGCACATATGCATACCCAAAGATGTCCTTTGGTCTACCAAATACTGATGCAACTTTCCAAAGATCCATGAACGTGGCTTTCTAGGGGATGCTAAACCAAATGGTGTTGGTATACTTGGATAAAATAACATTTTTCTCCAAGAATACCAGTGAGCATATGGACCACCTGAGGCTGATTTTTTAAAGGTGCAAAGAGTATGAGATTTCATTGAACCTTAAGAAGTGCATGTTTGTCGTGCATAAAGGCAAGCTATTGGGCCACATCATCTCAAAGGAAGGGTTGTACATTGATCCTGAGAGAATAAGTGTGATCTTGGCCTTATATTTACCCAAGCATAAGAAGGGACTCTAAAGTTTCCTTGGAAATATAAACTCTATGAGAAGATTTATCCTTGATTTTGCAAGTTTGGTCAAGCCCATCACTACTATGTTGAAAAAGAACCAAGTGTTCATTGGGTTAAATGAGGTAAGTTAGCATTTGAGGCTATCAAGCAAGCCATCACTCAAGCACCCACACTTATGAATCCTAATTTCTCAATGGATTTCATATTTTACACTTTTGCCAACATTGATAATATATCAGCTATGCTGATGCAAAGAAATGGTGAAGGACTTGAGCAACCATTAACATTTTTCAGTCAAGGGCTTGAAGACTATGAGGTGAGGTATACCTTTATAGAAAAGCAACTCCTTACAGCAGTAAGGAGCCTCAAGAAGTTTAGGCCAATGCTATATAACAACAAAATCCACCTTATGGTGTCTCATCATGGAGTAAGAGACTTCCTTCTTAACAAGGATTTGAGCAAAAAAAGAGCTGGTTGGATTACTAAAGTCATGGAGTATGACGTGGAGATCAAGGTCACTAAGCTAGTAAGAGGTAAAAGCTTATGTGAACATATGGTTGATGACTTTCATGAAGACAAAGATGTCATCTTGGTTACACAAGACAACCTACAAGTAGATGCACCTCCACCTCACACTAGTTGGCTCCATGATATGACACACTTTCTGCTAACAGGTGAGTGCCCTCAAAGTATGGATAAATTAAAAAGAAGGTATTTCAAACTTTATTCCATACCTTATGCTTTAGTTGATGGGGTTTTATTCAGAAGAGACCTCAATGGAGTTTTCTTGAGGTGTGTAGATGATGATCAAGTAACCAAGCTTTTGGAGCATTTCCATGATGGGCCTATAGGAGGTCATTTTGCTCCAAGGAGTACTACAACAAAGATCATGAGGATTGGTTACTACTAGCCCAACCTCTTCAAGGAAACTTATGCATGTGTGAGGAAGTGTTAGGGATGTGATCTCTTCATGGGTAAGCAAAGGTTAGCGGCTTTCCCTCTCAACCTGATTCAAGTAGAGCAACCATTCATGCATTGGGGTTTGGATTTCACTGGTGTGATCAACCCCCCATCAAGTGTAGGGCATAAGTAGGTGCTTACTACAACTAATTAATTAACCAGGTGGGTGGAATCCATTGCATTGAAGGAAGCCAATGAAAGTGCAGTTTTAGATTTCTATAAAAGCATTGTGATTAGGTTTGGTGTTCCATCCACTATATATATGATAATGCATTGGTTTTCCTTGGTTTGAAAACAAGTGAATGGGCCCTTAGGATGGGCATCTACTTAGCACTCCCTCAAATTATTATCCTCAAGGAAATGGACTGGATAAGTCCATAAATAAAAGTTTGCTAAGGATTATCAAGAGGACCATGGAGGAGGATCAGAGGATGTGATGCACCAGGTTAAAGACAACCTTATGGGCTGACCAAATAACTCCTAAAGCTGATGTTGGTAATTATCCATATGTTCTAGTATATGGAAGGGAGGAAAAGTTACCCATTTCTCTTGAGATACTCACATTAGAACTAGCTCATTAGTTGGAGTTGCTGGAAGATGAACCCATGAATGTAAAATTGGAAAAACTCATGGAGCTTGAAGAGACAAGGGACCTTGTAATCAATATGCTGGAGGCACATCAAGCTCAGGTCAAAAAATATTTTGATAAGAGAGCTACAATAAGGACTTTCAAAGAGGTAGACCTGGTTCTCAAATGGTATTCAAAAAAGGCCAAACCAGGCAACCATACCAAGTTTGATAGCTTGTGGAGTGGCCCTTATATGATCTATGAATGCAAACAACATAATGCTTTTCAGCTTACCCAAATAGATGGGGAGATATTACCCATCTTAGTCAATGGGATTCATCTAATGACTTGCTATTAAAAGAGTTTGCAGTCATTATATATATATATATATATATATATATATATATATATATATAATACTTTTTGTATAGTTTTTCATGTTTTCTTCTAAGTGTCTTGTGCACATCCATTTTAGTTGTGTGTTTTCCCTTCACTAAGTGCCTTAGGCACAGTTTGTTTCATTTCAGTTGTTCTTGTTACTTTAAGGGAAATTTTCAAATAGAGATAGCTTTGTACAAAAGTAGTGACTCCATGCCCAATGGATCGAATGAAGCAAATAAGTTGGGTTCTCAAGCATAACAAGCATGCTTCCCTGCGAGTCATCAAAAATATTTGCCATTTTTGGCCCACATATCAAATTTTGCTTAAGTATGAAAAAGGGATATTTCAAGAAATAAAATGCAAATTCTTTAGGAGGACTTTAGGTTTTCTAGTAGTGACAACTTCAAGTTTCTAGGGGCACAGTGTAAATCAGGTTTCTAGCAGTGCTTGAGTTTTAAATGTTTTATAAGTAGAAGTAATTCAGGTTTACGAACCTAAATTACTCATGGAAAGTGTATTTTTGGTTCTCCAAGGAGCACTAATTGATTAATTCATAATTTGTGAGCAGTCAGAAACCCAAAATAAGAAAAAGGGCTTGACAAACTTGATTTGGTCTCAAAAAATAGTGCTTCTTGGGTTCTTCAAGGGACAAGTCTTCTCCATAAAACTGAAGGTCCTTTCCACTTTTCCAAAGGTTCTTTCAAAAAATATGAAGGTACACTTAAAAAATATGAAGGGAATTTTAAAAATGCCAAAGGGTCTTTTTTAGCCAAAAGGGATCTTTTCAACATTTTTGAAAGACTAGTCAATTTTTTTGAAGGGCACTTTCTTCTCAAAAGTGGACCATTGCAAGTTTCCTGAAGGGTATCTTTCCCTTCGAAAGGACCTTTTTAAAATGTTGAAGGGAACTTTATTCAACAAAAAATAGGATAATTCTCAAAGGAAATGACCATTTTCAAAAACCCAAAGGGTGTCTAGCCCTTCAGGAAAGTCCTTGACAAGAAGCTCGAGGGAAAAATTATGAAGGAATTCCTTCGAGAAAGAGCCAAAGCAAGTCTGAAGGAATTCCTTTGGACAAATTTTCTGAATAAATTACTTCGAGATATTTTCCTGAAAGAAAAGGCTGAAGGAATTCCTCTAAACGAATTCCTTCAGTAGAAAAGCTGAGCAGGATTCCTTCAGTAGAAAAGCAGAGTAGGAGATGCAAAGAAAAAGCCCAAGACCAAGTGTCCAAAGGAAATGATGGGCTAATGGATGTCAAAATCAGGGTAAGTGACTAGCCATCAGAAGTAATAGAGTTTGAAAACCCTGAAGTCTTAAGGCTTATAAATAGCAAAGTGAGAAGGCTTCAAGATGGACAAGTTTGAAGTAAGCTCAGAGAACCTGAATTACTCTGCATAGAGTAAATCGGGTTTTTCCAAGTACTTTACTTAAAAGGATTTATAAATAAAGGATCTGGGAAAGTCCAAAGTTGGAGAGATGAAAGAACCCAAATTAATCTACATAGAGTAAATCAATATTCTTCAAGTGCTTGACTTAAGCTTTGTTTATCAATACGAGAATCATGATGTAATGAATGAAAGGCTACCACATGGCATAAGCTAGAGAAAAAAGGGCCAATCAATAAGGGATAAGTCGCACAAGGATGACCAATGAGCATGAGAGAATCCAAGTGGCTGGTAGCTGAAAATAATAAAGGCTCTCATCCACCATAGTTCACTCCCCATAATCATCATTCAACACTTAAATGAAGCATGGATGAAACACATGGAAACCTATGTCCTTTTAGTATGGCACGTAAAGAGAAAGAAGCCACATCAATCTTGAAGGCAAAGATTAAATGCATCATGCCAAGAAGAGACATTCCAACTGCTCATAACATATCTTCTAAGGTGTACCAAAGAAAAACTTAAAGATGACAGGGGCTTGAGAGGATTATTTAGTGATCTTGAGTGGTGCATTTAGGGACAACAAGGAAGTACAACATCAGAGTTTCAATGATCAATCAATTCTTCTTTATTCCCCTTCTCTCTCCCCCTTTTTTATATAAATAAAGGCCTTGGAGCCAAGCAAATCATCCTTGGATTGGTGATAGAATTACTCTGTATAAATCGCTTTGTAAAAGACTCTTTTGAAGCAATACAAGGAAGACTTCTCTATTTCTGGTTAAAACAAGTGTGCACATTTGCTTTCATTGGCATAATGTATGATTGTCATTCATCACCTATAGTTTTTTACAGCACCTTAATTTTGATCCTTTTAGTTTTGTGCAGGATTGCATGAAGTGTCTATGTGTTGAGCTCTCCTTGAAGTGTTACCAGTTCATAGTGTCTCTTATAGACCTATTTTTATTATCCTTCAAAGCGTAAGGCTTCCCTTCAACCTCCATTCAAAATCTCCATGCCTATGGCCTTGAGCTAGAACTAAAATAGCATGTGTATGTTTGGGTTCATCAGTCGCTGGCTCTTTTCCCAGACCAAGTAGATCACTTCTTTTTGGTGCATCACCTCCCTTAGCTTAGATTTCCTTTTTAGTCATCCTCTTACCCCTTTTCCTTAGATAATAGTAGATTTTAGTGTGAGATCAAGAGCTTAAGTGAAGCACTTGAGGAACTAGCCTCATAAAAAATCTTAGAGATTCAACCTCACCATAGGATACCCACATCCTGAGGTTGTCCCCATGCTTGTAGCTGGAAGTGAGGGAGCCTAAATAACTCTCTCACAAAGGTGAAACTCTAAGCTATAATAGAAACACTGAGCTATATTTGTTATGCTTTTAATTAAATAGTTGTGCATGTTTTTTAAATAAGTTGGGTAAATATTTTTGATGTTGCTACATGTTGAGTCTCTAATCAGTTGAGATGTTGCATGCTAAGATGCCCAACCAATAGAATGAGACGTCCACCCATAAAACATAATGGTAAGTATTTTATAGTATTAAAATAAATTTTTGACGTCATTGAAGTCTATTAAAAAAATTACTGAAGTCTTTTGTGGAAATGCCAAGTCAGTAAAAATAAAATGCCAAGTATATATTTTTTTAAGTGCTAAGTCAATTTGATGAAATTGTTGTTTTTAAATAAAGTTTGAAACACTTTGAATTTGAAAGCATTGAGTATTAACTATATCATTGGATAAAGTCACTATTTGGGACTATATATTATTTTGGAGAGGAATTTGTCTCTTCCTTAATGCCAGATCAAATGTTCGGTGGAACTTTATTTTGCCTCGAATTTTTATATTTCAGTTTGAGCAAGTTACATAAAATATAATGATCATGATTATCATGGGATTCGTATGAGAATATAAGAATAGTTGTTTGTTAGTAAATATTAATTATTAAATATACTTTGGGGGTTTAGTTTAAAATATTGAGTTATTAAGATAACTAATTCATAGTCATATCTGTATTAGCCAATTATATTGGACCTTATGGTAAGATATTGGTTAATGTTTGAATATTTATGAATGTTCAAATGGATAATATGTCTAGATGATATATATTTTGAGTCATGCTGAAACATCCTTGAGAAGGTAATATGACAATATCAGATAATTAAAGTCATTGGTCGAAATCCGAATGACAGTTGAAACCTTGCAATCCATTTTAGAATTGTTAGTAAGTACTTTAGAATCAACTAAAGAGTATAGGGGTGTTCATATAGAAATTGATGTATACATGAACTTGGGTATTCATATGATTATGTAACTTTACAAAACTTTAGATAATAAGCCTACATCTAAAGTAACAGATTGATAATAAGAATTCTAGAAAATAGAAAAATTTAACTATGTGAATACTAACCCTTAAGTTCCTACAAAGTTTAACTTGATTTACTGTTATCTGGTAATTTTAACTATTGAATATTAAAAACTTATATGGAATTTATATTGTGAGAGTATCAATATGTGTAAATAGTTATATTTTTATAGATTAAAATGATGCTTTAGGATGTGTGCCTTTAGGTTATGTTTTCATCTAATTATTCAATGTAGTATTATCTAAGATATATCCAAGTGGTATGATTTTGTACTTGATTATGCAAGATTGATTATTCATGTTTGAGTAGAGTGATCATGCACAATAAGTTATGATATTATGAGATATCATAAGATACTTTATCTTAAAAGTATATGCCTAGATGGTACATATTGTAGCTGTATGTTTAGACTCTCATCTATGTTGACTGATTGAATCCATGTGTTGGATATTACTTGAGAAGTGTGTTTGTAGCAGTTAGTAAGACAACATGTATGTATGCATACAACTTTGAGAGTATAAATGAATGTTAGGTTATAATTTTATGTGTTTATATGACTTGCTTTGTTATATATGTTTATTTGAAAAAGAGTTTATGATTCCATGTATCTATGACTACTTAGTATAATTGATTATGGGAAGAAGAGTAGTTATGTCTTAGAACACTAGACTATGATAATATGAGATATCATGAGGTGTAGTTATATGAATCTTATTGTGATGGTTAGGGAATCTACAATTTAATATGAATGTGAAACATACTCGAGTGGTATGAATTGTAGGCATTAATTCCTATTTGAGTTAAATAATAATGTATGATTCATTCATGTGTAGATGGAATAAAAGTATACTTTGCTTACACATATGTTTAGCATGTGAAGTGATATGATTTTTAGGAGGATGTACTTAGTAAGAATCTTGTGGTTAAAAAATATGTAGTGAGACATTATCTTTTGATATATATGATTTACATGTCAGTGAAATAACTTGCAATAAATCAAGTTTTTTATGATAAACTGAATGTTTAGTTTTATGACATCATACATACATGGGTACTAGTTAGTTATTTGAATTTATGCATCGTTCTATCTACTTATCCATGAAGAGAGGGCCATTTCCAGATAGAAGATTGTGTGGGGAATCATTGGTCTATGGTTGGTGTAAAAAAAATACTTGGATGATGCTCTCTCTCTCCACAAAAGTACTACTTATTTGGAAACTACACTTGAGTTGATCAGAGATCCACGAGTTAGTTCATCTCAAGTTCCGATGGCCTTGGTATTTATTTATTATGTTAAGGTTGAATGCCTAAAGGAAATGTAGTTGTATTTCATTTCTATATGTTGGACAACAGTTGTATTAATGGACTAGCTATGGGTGAGTCCTAATGTATTTACTTTCTTTGATATTGTGACATATTATATTGCATTTAGTATTAGAATTTTAGAACCATTATTATTCTAAGTTGTTTTCTATGTTTAGCTAAAGTTAATTAGTTTAACTGTGGTTGAGTGGAACGAATGTTAAGTAATAGTTTTAAAAAAAAAATTACTGCATTATTTTAAGTACAACTTGAGGGGTTGTAACATCTTGTTAGTCCAAATGAAAAAAATAAAGCATAACAATACACTAGGGAAAGCATAACATAAAAATCAAGATCCTAAAATAGAGATAAAGACTACAATTTTTTTACCTTCTTTGTCAAATTTTTGCTTTCTCTTAGGCATAAGGATGTTTGTGCTCATCTCATGATGATTTGAGTCTTCTAACAATGCTCTTTCAAAGTGTTAGCATCTCTCCAATAGTCACTTGTAGATTAATGTGAAGCTTGACATAAATTAGGCATTATAACACTACTCTCAAAGGCTTTAAGAAGGTATTCTAACAAAATAACCTTACACACAAAATTTTATTGGCATATGGTGTGGGCACTTATATTTATAGCTTAAATAACTAACTCTAACCCTAGGGAGGTTAAGTTAAATTATAACTTTAGTTGAGTCTAAAATAGCCTAGGTTGAGTCAGGCTAACATTGGGTTGGGTCAAATCACTCTTGAAATATTGGCACCTTAGTTTCAGATATTTGTGAGGCATGACAACTTACTTTAGATATTTGTGAGGTGTGACTCATATTTTTAGAATATTTAGAAAATAATAAATCAGTTTATTAGCTTATTTGACCTTTGAATTTATATTTGACTAAAGATTCCTTTTTTGGTTAATGAAATTCACTAATTTGATATTGTTCTATGAGAACAGGGTCCAAATCCATGGTGATAGATGATAAAATGGGAATGGATGATGTGGAGGTAGATTTAAAAATTGGATAAGTGTTTGGTCAAATTAATCCTAAATGATTGAGCTAGTGTGACAAGTGATGGTGAGGATGGGATGGAAAAAATGTGATTAAGATGATGTAATACTAGAATTAGATTTCATACATATAGTACAATAAGTGCTAATGATCTATTGACAATGCCTTGTTTTCAAGCCAGCAAAAGGGATTGGGAATTTG
Organism: Torreya grandis; assembly: GCA_037957365.1. NCBI lineage: Eukaryota > Viridiplantae > Streptophyta > Pinopsida > Cupressales > Taxaceae > Torreya > Torreya grandis. The sequence continues at coordinate 3,562,974 of JARHVA010000212.1, forward strand.
ATGGGTGCCTAGATTCAAACTAGCAAGATGACTATTGGATGGGTGATAGTCTTGAATAAGCAAGATGAGATGATAAAAAATGACTAGATTGATGATTAATTGGATGCTATATTGAAATTGACAAAGTGATAAGATGTTAGCAGAACATCGACTAGGTATGAGATTTGACCAAGTGATGAGCAATAATGGACTACAATGATAGGATGATATGGATGGATAGCAAGAGGACTAACTCAATATCTTAGATAGATTTATCAAGGTGAGATGAATATGTGATTAGGTGATGGGGTAATGGGATTAAGACAAGGACAAGTATATATGGGTGATGATGAAATGATAAGGGGTAAGATGAATCATATGGGGATGGTTTAAATACATGTGTGACCAAAAGGTTAACAAAGTAATATGGGATTGAGATGAAAAGGGTTTGATAAGGATGGAATAAGGATGTAAAAACTTGGAATGAGATGATGGAATGTACAATATTATACAAGATGAAGGATGTACAAGATAGAGGTAAGAATATACATGATGGTGATATGTGTAAAAAGACCTAGATAGCCATGAATAGGTTTGGGGTGAAAAGATAACTCAGATCATAAACAACACTGGATTAACATGACACACCTAAGCAAGTAAACCACAATCTTAAAATTATTAAACTAATGGGGTGTGCAACTTGATGATCACACCGTCTAATGGCTTCATGGGTGAGGCTATAAGCCGATGACCTATTACGATATCAACTGAAACCTCTCAACCCTATCTGCACATGATGGTCACTTGGGAGCTAATTCTAACTCTGATAGTAGATCACATGTTATGATTGAAAAAGGTCTTAATATAGGCTATACAAGATCTCTAAGGGCATCCCCGATATATGTTAGGTACGGTGTGGCCTAAATCCATGTCGGGTGTCATCTAATGTTTGTTTTAGAAATGAATTCTTCTCATTCATGGATGACCTATATGGGGTCAACAGTTAGGTTAATCTGTCTAGGGTGTTGTCTAATGCTTGGTTTAGAGAATGAACTCTTCCTCTTCATGGATGACCTGTATGGGGTAAAATGCTTAGCCTAACGACACATGTCCTTGATATTTATGCTCCACTGGAACATGGAGTGTGGATTAGTGCATGGTGGTGAAATCCATAGTCATTATCCTCTTGAGACTATAGAAAGTGCATGGGTGTCAATTCCATGTAACGTTTGCCCTATAAAATAAAAATGGTAGGGTTTGTGGATGGAGTTTTATCCTCCAAAAATTATTGTAAGGACACAAGGAGGAGAGCATACACCACCGTAGCCCTCAGGTGAATAATAGGCAGGCCAAAAAGAGATTAATTAATTGATCAGATATGAGATATATACAAGATGTAAAAAGATACAAAAATATTTAAACAAAGTGATCAAAATGATTAATAGTCTTAGACAAAATGATTTTCAAGATGCTAAAATGTCTTTGATAGTGGCCTACAAGAAAACGATTAGTAGTTTGATTGACACTCATGAAAGGGCAACCTGCAAGATAAGTGATTCATAGTTTTGATTGATAATATTAAGGGGTAACCTAAAAGATAATACATTAGACCCAAATATGACCTAAAAAATAAGATGCTAGTAAGTCAAAATATCCATTAGATTTAATCCTATAAAAAATACAATTTTCGTCCAATAAACCTTAATAAAAACTACTAAAAAAATCATGATTTAGCTCTATAATTTTTTTGGGTGAGAGGGACATGAAGCAGGGGTCTGGTGGTGGTAGTGCCCCTTATGGGGTCCAAGGGAAGCATCCCATGCATGCTCCATATCATGGTATAGTTCAGTGTTGAGGGGCAGCGCCCTTGATGCCAAAGGCAATTTAGGCATTGTTGGAGGCTTTGAATGAATCAAAATTCAATGAAAATGACTCCTAAGAATGCACTTAAAAAGGGTAAATTGAAGGTGAAAATAAGTGAAAAAAATGCAACTACAGAAGGTAATATTGTAGATACACGATCAGACCAAGCAATACTGCAACCAGAGACTACAATATTGTAACTTTTATGTAATATCATGACTATAAAGTCAAAATTTTAAAGAAAGGGGGTAACCGCTAGCAATTACCATGTGGTTTTTTGTAAAACTATGATATTTAAGGTAATATCACAATTTTTATTGCAAAATCATGATTTTGCAATTAGTGATTTTAAAACTTGAGAAAAGTTGATAGGATTTTGATAGTTAGACTTAAAACTGAACAAAAAGATGTGTTGACATATAAGAGTATATATAAAGACCAGACTGTATTTTATATGTACAAAATATTAGACATGTATTCGATGTGTATTTAAACTAATGCCTAGATTATTAAGATCTAATTAAGACAATATCATTAAAATTATGCAAAATCACTTAAATTAATATAAACCTACAAGTTCATAATCTGTAATATTACATTAGGAGGTAAAAAAAGGGTTTTGTTTGATCTAGTTGTTTAATAGCGATCTGGGATGCTCATGTTTATTACCTACAAGAAAAATGACACAAACACAGGAAAATCCAAGATTAATACATAATCAAATGTAAGCCCAAACACAAAATTGCAACTTAGATAACAAAATCGTGACTTTTTGGACAATACCACAACTTATGAAGTTGTGATTTTGTAAAATGTTAAAAACCTGTCAATGTCACAAAAAATTTTAGTGGTTAGGTCAAATGGTTAAATGCAAAACCATAATTCAAATGTCATAATCACCATTTTCAGTGTAAAACCATGATTGTCTAGTAGTGATTTTGCAAGATGCCTAAAACTACCAAAAAAATAAGCCATTAATGACCAAGGTTAGCATAAAATCATGATTCCTAAGACAAAACCACCACTACAATGTTGTGACTTGTAGGTAAATATCATAGTTCAATAGGGCATACAAATTTAATCAAAATCCAGAATTTCATCTTATTTAATTAGCCCTGCAAGCTGCCAAAACACATCTAAGATGCAAATGGGTTAAAATGGGAAGGAATATCCCATTGTGGTTGCCAAAATGTATGTATGATTTTGACCAAAATGGATTTGATTATGCAATTATATCAAAAACACCCAAAATATCAAACTACCTAATAGGAGAGATTATGAAAGCAAATAAAAAAAAATTGAGGTCTTACCAATTCCTTACTTCAACTAGCCTCCTTCCAAGATATTCAAACCAAATTTTTGGATTGATGATTTCAATTAGACTCATAATTTCGTCATTATGATGGCTTCATTCATGTATTATGGATTCATGGATTGTTTGATTGGCATGGATTCATGGATTCATTCATGAATTTGCTAGATTGACATGGAGATTTCATGAGATTAATACATTTATAGTTGGTTTCAATAGAGGATTGGCTTTTATAAATAAGTCAAGGAGGAAAGTTATATGGTTCACATTCAAAGTTGATCCATAAGGATCAAGGGTGTAGGTATTTCCATCGAATTAAAAATTCCTTAGAAGTATCTAGAATAAAGGCTTCTAGAGAGAAGGTCCAAGTTAGAGGAGGTTCTAGAATTGGAGAATTCTAGAATCTCCTTAGGGATTAATTAAAATTAGGAGAGGATTAGGATAGGGATTAAGTGGGTGATTAGGATTAAGGGTGTAGGAGAGCCTAGGAGTAGGTTTGGTATGTGGGTAGGTGTGTATGGGAATTTTAAATTTCTAAATAATAGATAAGTGGGATTAGGATAAGATTAAGAACTGATTAGGGGAATTAATAGATTGGTGGGATAAGGATAAGGTTAGTGAATGAAAACAACAATGAGGTAAATATTAGATAAATGTTTATAAAGGGGTGATATTATGACAGAATTAGAGGGAATAAATGAGATAAGAAAAATTAGTGTCAACTAAAAGTAATATTAGTGACGATAAAGGAAGTGAGCGGATTTAGGTGCATACACATAGGACTAGAATTCTAGGATCAAAATTTGGATCATAAATCTAGGTGGATATTACACTCTAAGCTTCACCAATATGAATGCTAAATAGTTAGCTAATTAATAATTAGATTTGTGAATATTTAAACATGCCAAAATAGAAATGCACAATTGCTGAAAGTGAAATGTATAGTCTACTGAACATAAACATGAAGCATATGAATGAGCAAAACACACCACACACAACTCAAATTTTATCCTAGAGAAACCCAATGTAGGAAAAAATCTAGCGGGTGAGGCAAATCACACTCCCCTTTCACTATTTAATGCAAGAGTATATAAGGTACTACCAAGTTGGTCTATATGGACAACAAATGCAATACCATCCTGCCCAAAACTCATATATAAACTATGCTCTACACTTTTTCAGACACTTATTTGCACTTCTACACAACTGAACCAATCATATACAACTAGGTAAAAATGAGATCACAAGAACAAAGACTCAAACTTGTTGCAGACAATGTGATTCCAACTTCCCTTCCTTCTCACTATGTTTTCTAATGTCTTCTGCCTTCCCCATACCTATATTTAAACTTTCTCATCCTTGGAATCTGCCCAAAAATTGCAAGGAAAAACTAATGTCAAAATGATTCACATTCATGTGCTCTTGGTAAAGCTTTGAAGTTCAATAGTTAAGCTTCAAAATCCAATAGTCTAAAGCTTAATAGTCACCCCTGAGAGATCCTGAAGATTGAGTCTGCTAACTTGAAATGATCATAACTTTTGCATACAACCTCAAAATCGAGTGCCATTTTTTTGAACTTATATACTTTTTTGAAAGGAATAAAAATATGAAATAATAATATACTTTTGAATTCAATAAATTTTATTTTTTCCACTTGCAATAGATACTAAGACTTTTTCCTCAAGTTTCAAGAGCTTGCAACTTCTCAGCTTATCATTATGAAGATGTTTGGATCACCCTCATAATAATTTTCCATAGAAGTCCATCTGATTTGATATTATGAGTGTATAAAATTTCTTAATAAAGTGTATTAAGAACATGAGTTACATCTAATTGGGTATAGTTAAAATATCAAATGCACATGGCTAATACATTGGGACCCTAATTTTGATCATGCCTCCCCAATTTGAGGTTTTTAACTCCCTAAAATCTTAAGAACTTCTACAATGAGTAAATTTCATTCCCCACTTCTTTTTCCTCTCTTGAACTTGGAGGTGTATATGCTAAAATAAATTATCAGCCTTGTGAACTGCTGAGTCCACCCTTTCATGCCCCTTATGTGGCTCACTTCCTTGCTAAAGAAGACCCATATATGAAATCAAACATCCTAGTAATAATTGCATCTCATTATATTTGTTAGTATACTTACTACGAGTATCCTTACATTCTTTATTATCTTTCAAAAGAAGGAAAGAAAACTTCCCACTCGCATTAAACAACTAGTTACCTTGAGTGTAACTCACCAAGGAGAGCTTAGATTTGCCTTAATAGGAGTGAATAGTGTATATTTTACCATCCTTAACCAAATGGTACTAATCAGACCTCCTTATAAAAATAATATCTTTAACATACATATAGGGGCTACCAAAAACTATTCCATAAATGTCAACAGGTGCAACATCTACAACAACTTCATCAATGAAATGTTCATTTATTACAAACTTGACTTTGCATTATTTGGAGACCCTTATCTCTACTCCTTTTTTCACCCATCCTAGTGCACAAGGATTGGGATGACCATATACTTCCAACCCAAGTGTTTCTACCAGCTCTTTGCTAATTAAATTTGATTGAGAGTAGGAATAAAAAAGAGCACCAACTTTGACCATCTTAATAACTTTGATTAGAAGCATCATTACTATCCACACATACTTTTTCTACATGGAGATACAACACAACCTATCATACACATCTTATCTACAATGAACCTCTTCACCTTGAAGTGACAACATGGCCTCTTCCTCCTCCTCCTCCTCCTTCAATGGATGCAATTCTGGATGTAACTTCCAACACTTATCCTCAGAGTGGATATCAACATCACAATGCCCATAATGTTATTTAGTATCCTTATTTGAAATCACAAAAGTAACATTGACCCCACCTTTATTCTTTGGAACATATGAAGATTTTGAAGAGGAAGAGGACCCTTATTCTCATCCATATCAAGATAGTGGGATTGAGAACAAACCTCATCTATGTCATTTGGCTTGGCAAGCAAAACATGCCTCCTTAAGTGACTATGAATACCTCCAACATAATTCATGATCATATCACGATCAATTCAAAACTCACTTGTATAGACCTATACACTTTAGATTTCTTGTCACCTCAATTATTTCCAGTCAATAAACATTTCCTCTTCATAAAAAATAAGATAAAATTACCTCCTAATAAAAGTTTTAAATTCATACCATTTATTAATTGATGGTAGCTTCTTGATAGCCAAATAATTAAGATAATTCTCAAACCAAATTAGAGCATGAATAACTAACTTCAACTTTGCAAAATAATTTTTTTGCTCTTCACTAATTTGATGTAAATTAAATTATACTTCAAATTGGGATAACCAATGATCAAGTTTATCTGCATTTACCTCACCTTCATATGGCTAAATATCAATTTCACCTCTACTTTGAATGGAGGTAGAGCTTGGTTGGATTGGGGCTTATCTTTCTCATAGCTGGATATGTTAAACTCCACACTTGCTTTAGAAGTATCTATGGAAACTCTTAGCTTTGCCATGCCAACCTTCATAATCTTCCCAAGCTCATTCATGGATTGAGATATGCTTATGACATCCTCTTCCAATTTGTGGAATCCTCCTTCATCATTTTTAGTTATCCTCTCATCTTCAAAAGCCATACTTTTCAAATATCTCTTCCACTTTATTGTAGATATCTCTTGTTGTAAAGAGACCAAATCACCTTTTCCACTAGCAATTGGTTCTCTTTTAATGGGCATATATCTATAAAATGATAACCAAACAAACCACACAATTTATGAAACACTAACCTACTCTGATACCAATCTAATTCATAATCTAGATAGATATTCCACTCTAACCTTCACTAATATAGATGTTAAATAGTTAGCTAATTAAAAATTATATTTATGATTGTTTAAACATGCCAAAATATAAATGCACAAGTGTGGAAGGTGAAATATACAACCTATTGAACATAAACATAAAGCATATGAATGAGGAAAACACACCACACACAACTCAGAATTTATCTTAGAGAAAACCAATATGGGAAAACTCTAGCAGGTGAGGCAAATCCCACTCCCATTTTCCTATGTAATATAAGAGTATGCAAGATATCACCAAGTTGGCCTATATGGATAGAATATATAATATCATCCTGCCCAAAAATCATTTACAAACTATGCTCTACACTTTATCAAACACTTCTTTGCACTTATGCACAATTAAACCAATCATATACAACTATGCAAAGATCACAAGAACAAGACTCAAACTTGTTATAAATAATATGAATCCAACATCCCTTCTCATGGTGTTTTTTTATGTCTTCTACCTTCCCTAGACCTCTATTTAAGCTTTCTCATCCTTATAATCTGCCTAGCACTTGAAATGAATAAATAAACATCAAAATGATTCACATTAATATGATCTTAGTGAAGATACGGAGTTTAAAAATCAATCTCTAAAGTCCAATAGTCTAAATCTTAATAGTCACTCCCAAGAGATCCCAAGGATTGAGTCTGCCAACTTGAAACGGTCATAATTTCTGCATATGACCTCGAAATCGAGTGTCATTTTTTTGAAATTTTTTTTTTGAGAGGAATATAAATATGAAATAAAATTATACCTTTGACTTCAATAAATTATAGTTTTTACACTTACAATAGATACTATAATTTTTCCCTCAAGTTTCAAGAGCTTGCAACTTCTCAGCTCATCATTATGAAGATGTCCAGATCACCCTCATACTAATTTTTCATAAAAACATAGACTCATACTAATTTTACATAGAAGCACACCTGATATGATATTATGAGTTTATGAAATGTCTTAATAAAGTTTCAATCTGATTGGGCATAGTGAAAATAACAAATGCACATGACTAGTACATTAGGACTCAAATTTGGATCATAGTATAATAGTCATGTGTATTAATTTTCCACTATGCCCTATTATATGTAAGTTATGTTCTTATGAAACTATTTAAAACATTTAATGATCTCAAAATATCAATATCATACATGCTTATAAAGTAAATCAATTTGAGGGTGATCCAGACATCTTCATGGTGATCAGTCCATAAGTTGCATGCTCTTGGGAAAAGATTATTTTCTATTTCAAGGGTGAAAAGATTATTTTATTTATATAAAAATTATATTTTGATTTTATATTTAGATTTTATATTTTAATTTATCTCAAAAAAATATACACTTTAAAAAAATTGGCACTCAATTTCGATGTCATATGCAAAAGCTATGACCTCTAGAAGTCAAAGTACTCTAGTTTCAAGATCTCTGAGAACCTTACTGTTCAAATCTAAATCAAGGACTATTGAACTCCAAAGCTAGTTATGACCACACAAATTTGATTTTTTTCTTGGGAGTTCATTTTAGTTTCTTGGGTGTTTTTTGTTAGGTTGTGGAGCTAAAAGCTTCACCAGGATGCAAATGGAGGAGGTTGCTAAGTTGCAGGCAACCGACGTCGGTCTGATCAACCAAAGTTGGTCATCTTCAGTGTTCATAGTAACCAATGTCGGTTATGGGTTGGCTGACATCGGTCAGACAGGAACTGACATCGGTAGCCTGTGTGTGCATGCATTTGCATGCGTCTCCGGAACTGGTCTTATTTTAGACAGACAATTTGTTTGCATGTGAAAGACTAATTTTAGTCTTGGAGCTACGGTTCTAATTATTGTAATTGGAAGTCTAATTATTGTTTGTATGGGATCTATTTAATAGACTCATGGGCTGTATTGTAACTTGTATAATCGGTTCTGTAGAATCAGGGTTCTATCCAAGGGAGAATCATAAGGACTTGGTGAGGCAAGGACAAGGGTTCTTCTGGGTGTGTAAGATCTAGGTCGGCAGGTGTGCAAGGCTAGGTTGATCTGTGGTATAGCAAGATCAGGTGAAATCTACATGGTAAGTAAGGTCGGTTGATCTGTAAGTGTGTGTGTGTGTGCGAGATCTAGGTTTGCAGGTGTGCAAAACCAGGTTGATATGCAGGTGTGCAAGATCAGGGAGATCAGCAACACAACAGGTAGCAAGATCAGGTGAGATCTACTTGGAGTATGTTGAGTACTTGGTAGACTAGAAGTAGGCAACAACGGTTGAGTTGATTGTCACTTACTGGTGGAATGGCAGTATTGTTACTGACTGGTGGAGGTGAACAACTCTGTGTTTGAGTTATTTGTTGTGACTGTAATTGAGAGAGAGAAATCTTGAGGGAGATTGTTGTATGCCCTAGAGGTGTGGGAAGAAGAGTGTGGCACTTCTTCATTGTATTTCCTTCTGGATGAGTATTAATACAAGATTGTATTGTCTCTCAAATTTTGTGTTGTTTCTGATTTCTAGTTACTTGTTACTTCTGGTTAAATTTCATGTTTAGTTGCTTATACAAGGTAATCAATTGTGCTCCTAATCCTGACAAAGTGGTATCAGAGTTGAGTTTGTTCTAGATCTTGACAAAGTGGTATCAGAGTGAGGTTGCAGGGAGTAGGTTTGTGTTTGATTACAGGTCACTCTAAGGGGTTTCTGATTGAGTGGGAGTATAGCAATGATAGAAAAAAGTAAGCTAAGAATGGAGAAATTCAATGGCAAGAATGATCAATTACAGAGTTATGGAAAGAAAGAGCAGGTAAAGAAATATTGTTGGTCTATAAAAGATCAACATGAAGGAAATGAAGAAGCAGGTGTTGCAGGTATTGTTGCATGGGTTGCTCTTGTATGTTCCTTGGATAAAGTAGAATCTTGTGTCATAGATTCTGTTGCCTCTTTCCATGTAGCCCCAAATAGAGTATTTTTCCATGTTAAGGTCCATGGAGACTTTGGAAAGATTTATTTAGGGGTTGGTGAGCCTTGTCAAATTGTTGGCAAAGGGGAAGTGCGGCTGAAATTGCAGAGGGCCAACACATGGGTGTTGAAGAATGTCATGCAAGTCCCAGTCTTGAAGAGGAGTCTAATTACTTTAAGAAAGTTGGGTGATGAGGGATGCACAGTAACTCTCACAGCGGATGCACTTGAATTAGCATGTGGTAAGAAAGTATTATTGATTCTCCTTTTATTGCAAAGATGTGGCTTTGTAGGCTTGGTCACATGAGTAAGAAGGGAATGCATGTTCTTAAGAGGAAGTCTAATTTCTTTGACAAACTTAAGAACTGGAAAGCCTTGGTGTCCATGGAGGTGATGATAGACAGAGATCAGCGAAAGGGGCTAGATATTTTTGAGCAGGGCAGTTTGGACAGGGTTTTGATCCAAAGTGAGCTTGCGGGTAAAAAGTCATCACTCACAAAAAAATACGGTTACCAATGTTGATTAGGTAAAATCAATGTCGAACAGGTAAGAAATGACATCGGTCATGTGCAGATAAGTAAAGTTGATGATGTCAGGTAGGTAGATACCAACATCAGTCAGGGAACTGACGTCGGTGACCAGGTGGACATCGACGTCGGTCAGGGAATCGGCATCGGTGATTAGGTGGGATTGACATCAGTTGGGTGCAGACCAGGATCGACCAGGAAATAGATTTTGGGTGGACAACAAGTTGTCAAGGAGTCTCAAATGCCCATGTGGAGGACTGAAAGGGTAAGTAAGTCTCAAATTTGTTATTCCCTTTCTTTATACTTGTTGCTCACTGAAGAGCAAGTAGGATCCAGGAAACAATGGGAGCATGGCATGAATGAGGAATTTGATTCCTTGGATGAGAACCAAATGGGAGATTTGGTAGAGTTACTAGCCGAAATGAAATCACTAAAAGACAAATGGATTCTTTAGTTAAAGAAGAGAGAGAATGGACACATGAGACTGAAGGCCAAGTCATATGGTCTTGAGTAAGCTACAGGACAGTGGTACAGGTTTGACAAGTGTATGACAAAGCAGGGCTTTAGTCAATGTCAGTGTAACCATTGTGTTTCCTTTACCAAGTTGGATAATATTAGCTACATTATCTTGTTATTGTATGTTGTGTGTATGCTTGTTGCAGGGTCACACATGCAGGGAGTTGTTGAACTAAAGGTAAAGTTAGTTCAGTGGTATGTCATGAAGAATTTGGGAGCAACAAAATTCTTTGGCATGAGTATTCCTAGAGACATGGAAGATCACAGGTTGATGTTGTCTCAGGTTGATTGTGTCAATAAGGTAGTGGCAAGGTTTGATATGCAGGATGCAGAACCGGTTAACACACCTATGGATGGACAGTTCACAGAATAGTGTCCCAATTCACATGATGAGGTTAAGTGCATGGTATGTACTAGACCTGATGTTGCCCAAGTAGTGGGTATTGTCAGCGGGTTTGTGGCCAATTCGAGAAAGAATCACTAGAAAGTAGTTCAGTGGATTCTCAGGTATCTGAGAGGGACCAGCAGCAGGTATACATGCGATGCAGGGTCAGGGACTTCTCTACATGGGTATGTAGATTTGGATGTGGCAGGTTACTTGGATGACAGGCAGAGCACCATAGGATGTGTGGTGGTTGGTCTTCAAGATTAAGCTTGAAGAGGGATACAAGTCAAGAAACAAATTAGATGATGTACAGGTGCAGCTGTTTATCTCCAAGTGGGAGATTGTTAGGTTGTGGAGCTAAAAGCTTCACCAGGATGCAAATGGAGGAGGTTGCTAAGTTGCAGGCAACCGACGTCGGTCTGATCAACCAACGTCGATCATCTTCAGTGTTCATAGTAACCAACATCGGTTATGGGTCGGCCGACATCGGTCAGACAAAAACTGACGTCGGCAGCCTGTGTGTGCATGCATCTCCAGAACTGGTCTTATTTTAGACGGACAATTTTTTTGCATGTGAAAGACTAATTTTAGTCTTGGAGTTGCGGTTCTAATTATTGTAATTGGAAGTCGAATTATTGTTTGTATGGGATCTATTTAATAGATTCATGGGCTGTATTGTAACTTGTAGAATCGATTCTGTAGAATCAGGGTTCTATCCAAGGGAGAATCATAAGGACTTGGTGAGGCAAGGACAAGGGTTATTTCAGGTGTGTAAGATCTAGGTCGGCAGGTGTGCAAGGCCAGGTTGATATACGGTATAACAATATTAGGTGAGATCTACATGGTAAGTAAGGTCAGTTGATTTGTAGGTGTTTGTGTGTGCGAGATCTAGGTTTACAGGTGTGCAAAACTAGGTTGATTTGCAGGTGTGCAAGATCAGGGAGATCAACAACACAATAGGTAGCAAGATCAAGTGAGATCTACTTGGAGTACGTTGAGTACTTGGTGGACTGGAAGTAGGAAATAATGGTTGAGTTGATTGTCACTTACTGGTGGACTGGCAGTATTGTTACTGACTGGTGGAGGTGAACAACAACTCTGTGTTTGAGTTGTTTGTTGTGATCGTAATTGAGAGAGAGAACTCTTGAGGGAGATTGTTGTACGCCCTAGAGGTGTGGGAGCCCTAGAGGTGTGGGAAGAAGAGTGAGGCACTTCTTCATTGTATTTCCTTCTGGATGAGTATTAATACAAGATTGTATTGTCTCTCAAATTTTGTGTTGTTTTTGATTTCTAGTTATTTGTTACTTCTGGTTAAATTCCGTGTTTAGTTGCTTATACAAGGTAATCAATTATGCTCCTAATCCTGACAAAGTGGTATCACAGTTGTGTTTGTTCTAGATCCTAACATTTTTAAGGATGGAAGAGGATAAATATAGGCCCTAGCAATCATAAAACAACAAGCAAAAAGGGAGATGAAGGGAAGTTGGATTCACATCATTTCTTTAGTGAGTTTGAGTCTTGGTTTTTACTTTCTTATTTATGTTAGTTGTAGATGATTGGCTTAGGTGTTGAAAGTGAAAATAAGTGTTTTGAAAGTGCATAGCATTTGTATATGAGTGTTGGATAGAGTGGCAGTGCATATTCTATCTATAAAGGCCATTGTTAGTGTTGACGGCTAAAATTGTGCTTGATTCTAATCAATCAACAATGAGAAGTTTCAAGTTATGGGATGATGCAGCTTGAAACAACCTCAATATTTTAGAGAATTTGGTCTCTTCTTTTGTATCAAGTGTTAGGGAAAAGGGATAGGAAATTAAACAGAAATGCAAGTGCTGGAAATGAAACCTAAATACGGTGAGGCCCCTGCATGTAATCCTAATCCTAACCTGAACACAGTGAGACTATTATAGGATTCAATTACATTTAAGAGCAGACAAGTGCATGATCAATGTAAAAGATTGAAATAATAGAAACAGAGGCTCACAATAGAGAATTCTTTTGCTGAGATACAGAGAATGTCAATAAAGGCATAATGTTCAATCTTCTTAATAGAATATTTCAATCACATAAGAGGCATAGAAATCACATATAGTTATGTATAAATTTTGATTCAAGAAAATGAGACAAAAGCAAATGACATTCCTAATCACAACTCCAGAGAATCTACAGTATATACTACTTTGCAAATGACATAGATAACATCAACCAAGGCATAGAGTTTAATCTTCTTAATTCATTCAGCCACATAAAAGGCAAAGAAACATGCACAGATACATTAACTTTACAGCTCAAGAAAATGAGACAAAAGCAAATGATATTACTAGTCAAAATTCTAACAAGTCTAAAACTATGGAAAATCCCCCCCTTTTTTTTTCCTATCTTCCCTCTTCTTTTATAGCCTCGGATGTCTCTTTCCATCATCCCCCTTCCCATGCAATTTTACTCTACCCTTAACTCATAGGGGACAAACAGACGGTGCTTTCAATGCCTTGGATGTATCCTGATCTTATCAAGAACTGCCCTGACTGCAGCATGGCGATTCATGTCTAGTACCTCCTTTTGCACCTAAATTTCTTGTTCCATCATCTACTTACCTGCATAACTGTCCATTCTGCCTCTGTTTACAGGGGACAAATAGACGGCCCTTTTAATGTTTACAAGCCCCCAAAAATCTACCCAACAAACTGTTTCATCTACCAGAAATAACTCTCATTGAGTTTCCCTCCATCTCGCTTTACGACAACAGATACATGAAACACTCTGTTCTGTTGAAATGGAAGAGGACACTTAGTCAATTTCCTAAAATTCTTCCTATTACTTAGAAGGCACTAGAGAATGACACTTGGCACTTTTTGCTCGATTTATTGAAGACACATGGCATTTTCCGCTTCTCTTTAGCTATACTATAGAATCATCTGGGGTATATATTAGACTCTTATGGATGGTGACACTCGACAGCTTGTGAAAACCTTTGAAGTGACACCTGGGACCCACCAAAATCTTTATTCGGCAATGAAACTCGAAGACGATCACTCAGAAGTTGACACGTGGTGACCTCCGCTACTTCTGGGGATGGAGTAGAAAGGGGCTCGGAGAGTGACACTTGGTAGCCTCCGCTAGACTTTGGCACTTAAAAAAAATGAAACAACGCCTTTTTGTGTTGAACCAAAGCATTGAACCTAGGCGTTGAACCAAAGTCTCTCAGATACCGACACGTGGTGACTTTTACTTTCCTTTGAAAAGGTAGTTTAGGGCCTTCCACGACTGCCACCTGGCACCTTCCACTTTTCTGCTACTTAGCTCATTGAAAGTCTTTGCCAAAAAATAGAATGAAATGTGGGTGCCGATATGAGACACAAATGTTGACACGTGGTGCGTTCTGCTTAGTTGTTACTAGATACGTGGCACATTTTGTGGCCTTCCTAAAAGTTAAAAAAAGGGGGGTGGAGGATGCTAGCTAGCCGGATCCATGTTTCAAAAAGTGACACTTGGTGGCTTCCACCTGAATTCAATACTTAGGCAAAATGAAATGAAAGAAACAAAAAGGGGAAAAAGGACCCATGCTCAGAGGGTAACACTTGGCAGCCTCCGCTGCACTTCAATACTTAGATGGAGAATGAACCCGCACTCTGCTCCAACTCCGCTGCCACGACTAAGGTATGCGAGAACCAAAACTGCAGTGCTTGACTAAAAATTTGAATGCAACATAGAGTAAAAATTTACTCTACAGTTATTGGCGACTCTTAGGACTTTTGAGCCTACTCAAAAAGAAAACTCCACCTCCTGCTAGATCAAAATTGTAAAAATTACAGCCCCACAAGAGCCGCGACATGTGTTTAAAACACTTATTTAAAAGAAAAGCGAGAAAACAACGGGAAAAACAATGCAAGAAAGGGAAATTATTTAACTATAATACATGAGAGACCCAAGTCAATTGAAATGTTTCAAATAGATTCCATTTACAGGAATCTCTTCAAGCTCTCCTTCCATTGACTCTAGCTCGAAAGAATTCTTCTGCTTACACGTGCGAATTTTATACGGGCCAGTCCATAGCGCTTCAAATTTGGTATGCTGACTCGGTTTGGTGGTCCTTGCATCCCATTTCAAAATAATCAAGCCTACTTCAAAATTATGATCTAAAGTCCTTTTATCAAAATAGTTCTTAACCCTTCCCTGATGCTTGATTAATGAATCATGGGCCATATCCCTCTTTTTCTGAACTTCCAAATTTTTTGTGAGTCTGACCTGCATGGGGCTATTCTCTTCAATTTTGATTTGTTTGATCAGCTGGAGAGCAGGGATTTCCAAACTCAAGGGAATCACAACAGACTTCCCATATACCAATTCATATGGGGACATTTTGATCACTTGCTTAGGCGTGATTCGATCAGCCCATAACGCTAGATTAAGCATTTTAGGCCACTCTTTGTGATGATCAGCCCCTACTCTTTTGATGAGTCTTATTAGGTTCTTATTGGTTGATTCTGCCAAACCATTACCTTGAGGGTAATAGTTAGATGAAGTTTTTAGATATATTCCATGTCTCAAGGCAAAGTCAGATACTTTAGACCCCAAGAATGCTTTAGCATTATTTGAAATGATGGTGCGAGGAGCCCCAAAGTGAATAGTGATACCCCCTAGAAAATCTAGGACCACATTCTCTGTTGCTTCCTTAAGTAGAACTACCTCGGTCCATCTGGTGAAATAGTCTGTGGCAGTTAATATCCATTTGTGACCTATACTGGACACTGGATTTATCATTCCAATGAAGTCAAGACCCCATTGAGCAAAAGGTTCATCCACAATTATAAGACTAAGGGGCATGGTTGCATTCCTCCTCATCCCCATATAATACTGGCAGGATTGGCATTTTCTAATCAGTTGATAACAATTTGCAAATAAAGTGGGCCAAAAATATCCTGCCTCACTTATCTTTATGGCTATGGTCTTTGCAAAAAAATGCCCCCTTGATATTCCATGATGCATTTCGTGTAGTATTTTCTTGGCTTCAGCCTGTTCTACACATCTTAACAATTTTCCATCAGAATTCCTTCTGAAAAGGACTTGTTCAATTAAAACAAAATAAACTCCCTGTATCTTATAATATCTCCTCTTGTTTCAAGGGAGTTCTCTTGGATAAATCCCATTTTTCATAAATTTAACCCTGCTTGTGACCCAGGATTCCTGATCAACCTCCTGTAATTTTAGCACCATCTCTGTCTCTCCTTTTGAATCTTCTTCCTCAAGTAACATCTTTTCAAGCTCTTGGGTTATATATTGGCACAGACCCCTACCTCTGACCAGCTTGGTGGGTCTGACCTCTACATCATATTCAAGGATCTTAGTGATCTAATTGGCTCTTTTCTCAGTAATTTCCCCCTCCATGATGTATTCCCTGACACTTGGGTGAGCTACAAGTATCAGAATTTTGTTCCTTGATATCAGATGCCTAAATTTCTTGAGGGCTTTTACCATGGCATAGGCTTGTCTTTCCACAAAATTGTACCTGGTCTCATAATATTTGAGAGTTCTTGAGAAAAAGGCTATTGGGTGTTCCCCCTCTAGCCTGTCGTTCTTTTGAGTTAAGACAACAACAATACTTGATTCTCCTCCATAGACATACATTACGAAGGGCTTGGAAAAATTTGGGTTTTTGAGCACTGGGGTTGCTAAGATAGCCTTCTTGACCTCTTCAAAGGCTTGCTTCCCTTTTGTAGTCCATTTGAAGACCAGGTCTTTCTTTAGCAAGAGTGTCACTGGTCTTACCAAGCCTGCAAAATCTGATATGAATTTACTGATGAAATTGTTCTTCCCTAAAAAGGACTAAATTGTTTTTTTATTTAATGGAAGGGGTAGGTTCATTATAGCCGTGACTCTCTCAGGATCTATAGAAACTCCTTTTTTAGATACTATGTGACCCAATAGTTTGCCCTGAGGTATGACAAAAATGCATTTCTTGGGATTCAATGATATCCCGAATCCTGACACTTCTTGAAGACAGATTCTAAATGATCAAAATGATCATCAAATTTTTTTGAAAATACGGTGAGGTTGTCCAGATAGACCAGGATGATCATATTTATAAGCTCACCAAAGGCTATATCCATAGCCCTTTGGAAGGTGGCTCCTGCATTTGATAGGTCGAAAGGCATTTTCGCATAGGCAAACATTCCCCATTTGGTAGTGAAAGCAGTTTTGTACTGATCTTCCTCAGCTAGCCAAATCTGATTGTATCCAGAGAAACCATTAGGTAAAGAAAACCTCTATGATCTAGACACAATTTGTAGAATCTGTTCCATGGAGGGCAAGGGATAGTGGTCTTTCAGAGATGCTCTATTTAGATCTCTAAAATCTACACACAGTCTTACATCTCCATTCTTTTTCCTAATTGGGACTAGATTCGATACCCAGGTTGAGTGTTTGATTGGAAATATTATTTTGGAATCTAAAAGTTTCTACAACTCATCTACCATTAGAGGCTCAATCCTTGGATTTATCGGCCTCTATTTTTGTCTGATGGGCTTAGACCCTTCAGTTAATTCTATTGTGTGCTGGATAATGTCTCTATTGTATCCATGAAGGTCTTCATAGCTCCAAGCTATGACTCTGTCATATTTCTAGCATAATTCAATTAGCCTTTCTTTCTCTTCTTGAGTTGCAGAATTCCCAAGTTTTAGCCTTTTTTTGTCACTCACCTCTACTTCAGAATAGTCTGCTTTATCTACCTGGAACCTTTTCTTTTCCAGGCTTACATCCTCTGGGTCAAACAAGTTTTCTAAGGTGATCAATCCCTTGGGGAGCTTATTAGTCCTTAATTGTATAATCTGGTCACCATATGCCTCTTCAATTTTGGTTTACGATTTATCAACAAATTCATCTAATTGTTGTAAGAAAGAGACTACCTGAGCATCATTTTCAAACACTTGCCAATTTTCATCATTGTTTGGGATGGTCGGCCTCGCTATAACTTTTACTGACTCGTTGTTAACCAATAAGCCAGTTGCTAGGTTAAACTGTGAGCCAATCTGGGCCATCCTATCAGCCTCAGAGTTTTGACTTCTAGGGATTATCTCAATATTGAAAGCTTCAAAATCTTCTATCAAATCTCAAATCCTATGCCTGTAGGATCTCATTCTCACATTTTTTGTTGTTGCCTTTTCTCTAATTTGCTTTACTACTAATTCTGAATCTCCTTTTACCTTTAGGTTCTTTATTTCCTTTTTTTGAGCTAACAAGAGCCCATGTACTAGAGATTCATACTCAGCATCATTATTAGTGCAAGCAAATTGGAACCGGATATAGCCCTTAAAATTTTATCACCATTTGGAGCAGTAAGACAAATTCCTACCCCAGCGCCATGTTTACTTCTGGCCCCATCAAAATTCAAAGCCCAGACCTTTGAATCTTGAGCATTAGGTGCCTCTTTCCTTATAACATTTGTGATTGCCTGATCCTTATCATAAATGACATATGTGCCCAAACTAGTAGAGTCATAGTTCCCATACGGGTCGCTATGCATCATAGCCAACAACT
Source organism: Torreya grandis (assembly GCA_037957365.1). Classification (NCBI taxonomy): domain Eukaryota; kingdom Viridiplantae; phylum Streptophyta; class Pinopsida; order Cupressales; family Taxaceae; genus Torreya; species Torreya grandis. The sequence continues at coordinate 3,581,866 of JARHVA010000212.1, forward strand.
GGCTGTTTTCTTCCTCTTGATCATGCTCAATCCAGTCGCCTAGCTCTTCAACAAAAATCCTTTCTTCTTTATTTAACATGGCATGATCTGCTTCTAATCTTGTTGTTGGTTTGTTGGTGATATGGTCTTTGGACAGTAGTTCAGATAGAATTTTCATTTTTGAACCGTATCTGGTTCTCAAGATGAGGTGAGACTAGTCAAGAGACATATATCCCCCTATTTTTGCTGTAAAGTCTCTGGATAAACATAAACCAAAAATAGGAGGTATATCTATGACAATTATATCTTGGTTGACAATTATGTTGGGACATGTGTATAATTGTAATGGGAGCTGTTTGATTCTCCCTATAGTTTGTACTATTTTGCCATCTAGTTGCATAACTCCTTTTGCAAGGGGTTCATATTTTATTTTCAAAGCATCGGCTATTTTCTTGGGCATCATAGTTGTACTAGCTCCTAAATCTATCAATGCATTATGTAGGAGTTTATTTCCAACTATCAGAGTCAAATAGAAAGGCTCTGGCTTGGATTTACTTACTTGTGCTGCATCGTTCACGAAGGCTGTTGTCTTTGGAAGAACCATATCTTTGAGCTTTTCCTTTTCAGTAGGTCCTTCCTTGGTAACAACACCTTTGGGAAATGCTTTCCCTTGCAGAGCTTTTTGTAGCAGTGCCTTTTTTTCAGGAATAACCAATATATCCCATATTGCCACTTGTGCTGGAGTCTTCTTCAATTGGTCTACTACATTGATTGGTCCCAAAGACTGAGTTTTTTGGTAATAAGGATCCCTTGATCTTGTACCGGCTGAGGCACTTCTTGTCTAACAATAGCATTCCTTTTCCCTTGAGATGGAGGATTATTCTTGACTTGACCACTTACCATCTCGAGCGGCTCCACCATCCTCCTCTTTGATCTAGTATAATAATCAAATTGCACTACTAGCCTTTGGGAGGTAGATGCTTCATTCAAGAAAACTGCTTCTTCATCCTCAACCCATGGGAACAAAGCATGTTTCAGGGCTATTTCTTCATCTTGTTGTAAGGACATTCCTTGCATCTGAGCCACTATAACTAAATTCTGCATACTGAGAGACTGGTAGGCTTGACTGTTACTGGTACTGGTGAACTGACCATCCATTCTTCTCTGCTCAGCCACCCTTTGTTGTAGATTACCCCTAGGACAATCTGTAGGGGTGTGAGCATCATTGCAAGGGAAACACCAAGCATTAGTATCATCCACATAATTATTCTAACCTGGAACCATCTCCCTATTTGAGTTGGGGGGAATGGTCTGTGAGGGTGTGGGAACTACAACTAATTGATTTACTGGTTGATGGTTCATTTGTCTTGGAGGACCTTGATATTGGTTTGGTTGGGATGAAAACCAGTTTCCTTGATAGCCTTGATAAGGGGGCTTAGGGAAAGTATTCTGCTACCTCTTTATATTAATCAGCTCATTGGAGAATGTCCTTAGCATACTCTTGATATCATCCATCTCAGATGACTGAGCAGGGATCGGTTGCTTCGCAGATGATGGAGGGTAAGTATACATAGACACAGGTGGGCTTATAGTTTTAGGAACTTCTTGAGGTAAGGGTAAGGAAATTTTTGGGAACATGGGCATGGAAGGCCTTGGGGGTAACTTTCCAACATCAATTAAATGATTCTCAGCTTTGACTACATAGTCATAAGTTGCTGGCAAAGTGTGTCCTCCCAGTGACTGAATCATAACAGATATATTTGAATTTAAAGCTTTGAGATAGAATACTATGGCCATACCAGGTGGCAGTTTACCTGTAGTAGGGATCTTATCCCAAGTTTTCTGGAATCTGGTGTTAAAGTCAGTCATGTCCTCCTGTGGTCCCCTTTGAATGGTGATTAACTGTTGTAACAAGGAAGACTTATCACCCTTTTCTATAAATCTTTCAAAAAATAGATCTCCAAGCTGGTCCCATGTAGATATGGTATTTGGGGCTAAAGACCGATACCATTCTAAGGCCTTCCCTTTGAATGAAGCTGCTGATAACCTTATAGCCACATTTTTCTGTGTGACAACATGTATGGCACAAACCTCTAAAACATCTTGAATATGTTCCGCAGGCATTTTTGAGTCTTGCCCACTGAATTTGAGCAGAGCTTTTAAGGCATTTACTGGGATAGGATCCCAAATGGCTGGCGGTGTTGGGAGGATTAAGGGGCTACCAGTGTTCCAGCTTGCATAATTTCTTGGGGGTATAGGGGCTCCCATATTGGTACTGGTACAAACTGGTTAGCTCTTCTTCTTGGACTTGTTACCAGAGGTGGCAAAAAAATACCTAGATTTGTAGTGGATTGCGATCTGGTGACTGGTCCATAGCTCTGACTCCTCATAGCTCTCTAGTTCATACGGTCTTGAAAGAAGCTTCAAGTTTGGTCCCATTGGGCGTGCCAAAAATTGTTGATGGCTAAAATTGCACTTGATTCTAATCAATCAACAATGGGAAGTTTCAAGCTGTGGGATGATGCGGCTTGAAACAACCTCTAGATGAGAAGCTGGTCTCTTCTTTTGTATCAAGTGTTGGGGAAAAGGGATAGGAAATTAAACAAAAATGCAAGTGCAAGAAATGAAACCTAACTATGGCGATGCACCTGAGTGTAATCCTAATCCTAACCTGAGCCCAATGAGACTATTATAGGATTCAATTACATTTAAGATCAGACAAGTGCATGATCAATGTAAAAGATTGAAATAATAGAAATAGAGGCTCACAAAAGGGAATTCTTTTGCTGAGATACAGAGAATGTCAACAAAGGCATAGTGTTCAATCTTCTTAATAGAATCTTTCAATCACATAAGAGGCACAAAAATCACGTACAGTTATGTAGAACTTTTGATTCAAGAAAACGAGACAAAAGCAAATGACATTCCTAATCACAACTCCAGAGAATCTACAGTATAGACTACTTTGCAAATGACATAGATAACATCAACCAAGGCATAGAGTTCAATCTTCTTAATTCATTCATCCACATAAAAGGCACATAAACATGCATAGTTACATTAACTTTACAACTCAAGAAAATGAGACAAAATCAAATGATATTACTGGTCAAAATTCTAACAAGTCTAAAACTATGGAAAATCCCCCCCCCTTTTTTTTTTCCTATCTTCCCTCTTCTTTTATAGCCTCAGATGTCTCTTTCCATCATCCCCCTTCCCGTGCATTTCTACTCCACCCTTAACTCACAGAGGACAAACAGACGACACTTTCAATGCCTTGGATGTATCCTGATCTTATCAAGAACTGCCTTGATTGCGGCATGGTGATTCATGTCTAGTACCTCCTTCTGCACCTAAATTTCTCATTCCATCATCTGCTTACCCGCTTAACTGTCCATTCTGCCTTCGCTTACAGGGGACAAATAGATGTCCCTTTTAATGTTTACAGGCCCCCAAAAATCTACCCAGCGAACTGTTCCATCTACCAGAAATAACTCCCATTGAGTTTCCCTCCATCTCGCTTTGCGGCAACAGATACACAGAACACTCTGTTCTATTGAAACGAAAGAGGACACTTAGTCAATTTCCTAAAATTCTTCTTATTACTTAGAAGGCATCAGAGAATGACACTTGGCACTTTTCACCTGATTTATCGAAGACACGCAGCATTTTCCTCTTCTCTTTAGCTATACTGTAGAATCATTCGGGGCACATATTAGAATCTTACAGATGGTGACACTTGACAGCTTCCGCAGACCTTTGAAGTAACACCCAGGGCCCACCACAATATTTATTTGGAAATGAAACTCGAAGACGATCGCTCAGAAGTTGACATGTGGTGACCTCTACTGCTTCTGGGGATGGAGTAGAAAGGGGCTCGGAGAGTGACACTTGGCAGCCTCTGCTGGATTTCAGCACTTAAACAAAATGAAATGATGCTTTTTTGCATTAAACCAAAGCATTGAACCCAGGCGTTGAACCAAAGTCTCTCGGATACCGACACGTGGTGACTTTTGCTTTCCTTTGAAAAGGTAGTTCAGGGCCTTCCACGACTGCCACCTGGCGCCTTCCACTTTTCTGCTGCTTAGCTTGTTGAAAGTCTTTACTGAAAAATAGAATGAAATGCAAGTGTCGATATGAGATGTGGATGTTGACACATGGTGCGTTCTGCTTAGCTGCTACTGGATACGTGGTACATTCTGTGGCCTTCCTAAACGTTACAAAAAGGGGGGCGGAGGATGCCAGCTGGCCGGATCCATGTTTTGAAAAGAGACACTTGGTGGCTTTCACCCAAATTCAATACTTAGGCAAAAATTAAATGAAAGAAACAAAAAGGGGAAAAAGGACCCGTGCTCAAAGGGTGACACTTGACAGCCTCCATTGCACTTTGATACTTAGACGGAGAATGAACCCGCGCTCTGCTCCAACTCCGTTGCCACGACCAAGGTATGCAGGAACCAAAACTGCAGTGCTCGACTGAAAATTTGAATGCAACGTAGAGTAAAAATTTACTCTAAAGTTAGTAGTAAGCTTGCATATTTATTATATAATATAGTGGAAGGGGAGTCAAAGTTGCCTCGACCATTAGAGTTTTTCCCACCTTGGGTTCTCCAAGATAAATTTATGTGTCTATTATGTGATTTTTTCATTCCTTTATTTCATGTTCATGTTTAACAAGTTCTACATTTAAATTTTTGTACTTATACATTTCCATTTTGACATGTTTAACATCATATAATAGTCATAAATCCAATTTTTAATTAACTAACTCTTTAGAATTTATGTTGGTGAAGCTTAGTGTGGAACATCCACCTAGTTTACAGATCAGAGTGGTATCAAAGTAGGCTATCCTTTTTTCCATAAAAGGGTTTGTTAACACATTTCTGCAAGTGTGATAGTTTTTTTCATGTGCTATTGAGGTGGTTGTGGTGTGACGATTATGCAGATGTTCCTTTTACCTAGATAACAAAGTGATAGAGGAGAGAGTCTTGATTCATTGGCAATAAGGTGGGTTTAAATTACCATTAATGTTGTTGTTAGGATGATGCATACCTCTTTGGACTATGTGAAGTGATGTTTTTATCAAAAAATTCTTTGATGGACTAGCCATCTAAGGGATTTGAAATTCTTCTTCTCAAGATGGGAAGAATCCAAAGGTAACAATAGGAAGTTTAAGAATAATGTTTGTATAATTGGATATGTTATTTTTATTTTTAAAATTGACATTGCTTTGAGCCTTCCATGTGGGATAAATATGATCACTTGTATCTTCAATGGTTATCCTTGCTCCTATTGGCCAAGAGGAGTAGGATACAAAATAAAATAAAAATAATGTTGTTATAGATGAAGGAAATAACATCAAGAAGGGGAGAGAAACAAAGTTGAGAATTGAGTTGAAATTTTAATTTCCAAGGATATCCAAAAGGGCATTCGAAGAAGGGGAGAATGTATTTTTCTCACCATATGATCTCCTAAGATTTTTGGGTATTAAAAGCCTCAAATTGGGGAGGTATGATCCAAATTTGGATCCTAGTATAAGAGTCATGTGTACTAAGTTTCCACTATGCCCAATTATATGTAAGTTATGTTCTTATGACATTGTCTTAATACATTTAATGCACTCAAAATATCAATATTAGACATTCTTTTGAGGCAAATCAATATGAGGGTGATCCGAATGTCTTCATGATAATGAGTTGGTAAATCGCATGCTCTTGGGAAAACATTGTTTTCTATTGTAAGGGTTAAAACAAGCTTTAATTTGTATCAAAATTATACTCTAATTCCATATTTGAATTCCTCTTGAAAAAATAGACAAGTTAAAAAAATGACACTCAATTTTGAGGTCGTATGCAAAAGTGATGACCTTCAGAATTCAAAGTGATCTAGCTTTGGGATCTCTCGGGTACTGACTATTCAACTCCAAAGCTAGGACTGTTGAACTCTAGAGCTAGCTGTGACCACATGAATTTGAATCATTTTTTGATGCTTTAAATAATTTTTGGTTAATTTCAATTTATTGGGAGTTTATAGGGATGGAATAGGATAAGTACAGGCCCTAACAATAAAAAAACAAGAAGCAAAAAGGGAGATGAAGGAAAGTTGGATTCACAGCATTTCTTTAATGAGTTTGAGTCTTGGTTTTTAATTTCTTCTTATTTTTGGATGTAGATGATTGGCTCAAGTGTTGAAGGTGCAAAGAAGTGTCTTGAAAGTGCAAAACATTTATATATGAGTGTTGATAGAGTGGTAGTGCATATTTTGTCCATAAAGGCCATTGTTGGCAGTAAGCTTGTATACTTGTTACAAAACATAGTGGAAGGGGAGTGCACGTTGCCTCATCCACTGGAGTTTTTCCCAAATTGGGTTATCCAAGATAAATTTGTGTGTCTATTGTGTGATTTGTTCTTTCCTTTATTTCATGTTCATGTTTAAAAAGTTTTACATTTAATTTTATGTACTTATTCTATTTTGACATGTTTAACATCATATAACAATCATAAATCCAATTATTAATCAACTAACTCTTTGATATCCATGGTGGTAAAACTTAGTGTGGAATATCCACATAGTTTATGGATCAATAATATAATTCTTAAGAATAATTTCCCAAGACTCCTCAACTTCCAAAGAGCGGATGTTCCATTTGGCACAAAGGATAGGATCTTGAATTTTTATATCCAAAAGAGCTAGCTGTCTACAACAAATATCCTAGGATACCATGTGAAACCCTTTAGAAGCTTCTGAATTGGTCCAAATAAAGTCCCTTAGTAATATTTCAAGTTTGGAATAAGAAGCCTTATAAGGAGCCCAACAAGAGGAGTAACCAACATGGGTAAAATTCATCACTTTAGAACAAACTTATAATTTTCTTACTAGGGAGAGTGATTTGGCAACCTGAAACCCATTTTTTTCTCCATTCTTTGTACTACATAATTCCAAAGGTTAGAAGGGATAGCTTGGAAATCAAAAGGTATGCCCATAAATTTAAATTATTAACCTGATTATATCAAATACCATTTATACTTATACAACCAACTTGGAAAAAGAGAGTTTGAATATTTATAGCATTGTGTTTTCTTCCATTGAATAGAAGATCCATAGGCTAGACAAAAAAAATCTAACCATTCCATGAATTTAGTGATGTAAGTCTCGTCTTCAACCAAGGTAAGAGAGGACTCATCGTAAAAATGACCATTAATCATATGCTTTTGGGAGCAGGGGAGGGATATACCTTTAACTAAACCTATGAATGCATAATCAACTAGAAAATGATCGAAACAATTAGCAGCAAAAACATGGAGATAGGGAGAAAGTGGACACCATTGATGAATGGATCTAACCAAACCAAATTTATCAAATTGACCGCCATTACTAGTGATAAAAACACTAACTTTTTGTAAAAACATGTTTATAATTTTAAATAAGTTGGACCCAAATGCTAAAGCCTACAACATGGCAAGGATGAAATTCCACTCAATCCTATTATAGGTTTTTTCAAAGTCTATTTTGATGAACAAAGACTTTTTTTGTGAGGAATGAGCCCATTCCATTCCTTCCCAAACAACTATAATATTTTATAGGATGTATCTATTGCAAATAAGGCTAGTTTTCTTCGGGTGGATAATGAAGGGTAATATGTACCTAACTAAAAGAGTGAGAGATTTGGAAATGATATTTTAGGATACATTAAGAAGGGTAATTTTCCTTCAAATGGTAATAAGCTTCGTGTCTCCAGGTTTGGAAATAAATTTAATATTATCTTAGTTGATAAGTTTACCAAGTGTGTTGGTTTGAACAACTTCCAAGTAGACTTTGTGTAGATCTAGACCAATAGTATCCTATAACACTTGGTTGAAATCATAGGAAAACCCAAATAGGTAATTTATCAACATCCATATGCTTAAGGGAAAGAAAGTGATCACAAGATACACATTATCCCTTAGAGAGCTTACATGGAATGAATTATGGATATCTTATAAGAGCATATTCATGTGCTGGTGTGGAAATATGAGCAATAAAAACATCATGGTAGTGAGATAAAAAGGCTCATATAATATCAGGTACATGGGTAAGACACACGTTTGTAGTTTTGATAGCTTTCACATGATCTACTGATGTTGGAATAATATATATCTAAGCTTACTTAGGGATAATATAGGTTTTTTACCTAAGGTAAGTTAAATGTTACCTAGGATAATTATTTGTTACCTAGGTTAGTTAGTTAATGTGTTTATTGAGAGATTTTCTCTCAACAATATTATGCATGTATTTTCCTAATTGTGTATTCACAACAAATAGTTTGTTTTCACATAACAATATATATATATATATATATATATATATATATATATATATATATATATATATATATATATATATATATATATATGTATATATGCTACAAATTTATTAGATAATATAACGTTAATTTGAGAGAATTAAGGAGTCTCAACTATTATTGTGGTGTGTCTGTGAATAAATATATTTTATTCATTGGAATTGATTTTGCAAGTTATTGATGTGGCTCTTTCTCCTGGATCCTGTGTATCTCCTACTAATTTATACATGGTACCAGAGCTTGGAGTTCCAGTTGGATATCCTCATCCCTGAATTTTTTGATCAATTTAAATTCTAACATAGGCCAAAATATTAGTTTATTATTGTGTTCCAAATTTTTTGGTTTCTCTCTCACAATTTGACTTTTTTCTCAAGCATTTTCATAGAAATTATGTCATTTTATGAATGTTTTAGGACATTAAAATTTCCAAAATTTAAAAATAAATATTCATTGGAAAGGGAAATTTCATGAGGAATCCACAAAATTTTGAATTTTTTGATTCTGACATGGCCGTACATCCCATTTGGGCAAAAACCTCCAGACTAGTTTTTTACAACAGAACAGGTACTCGTACAATTTTTGTATGGTTTTTTCCCTAATTTTTACTTTATGGAAAATCTGAGACCAGTTATGGAAAGATTATAATCTCATATTTCACCAAATATCAATATTTTTTCATGATTTTGAGGTTGTACATTACTTTTATCTGGTTAAATCCATACTTTTCAGTTTGTCCTACCTCTTCAGATAGCCATACAATTTTCTTCAATTTGGAGGCCATACATAGTGATTTTTATAATTATAAAACTTGGATAATAAACTAGATATCCCTAAGTTTCATTTCTGATTGGAAGTTTTTGAATTTATGTAGGCTGTACAATTCTTTGGAGAGTTTTTTGTAGGACCTAGTCAAAAGGGTTTGCAGATTTTGTGGAGAGCAAGTTTTGATATTTCCAATAAGGTTTTTTCCTAATTACCAGATCCAGTGGGAGAGAGAATTAATTTTTTGAAAAATCCAACATTTTAAGCCTCCCCTTCACACGTGTGAGGTATATTTTGACCTTTTTTTCTTACGTTTAAATGTAAGTCTTTTGTTTATGTTTTCAAATTTGACTTTGCTAAGGTGGCAAGTAAAGGTTTTATAAGGCTTTGATGTTGTTAGGGGTCTTGGGATCAAATCCCATTACTCAAATTCATGTTTTTTGGGTCTAAAAACCTTACTATTACCTTTTAAAGGATTTTAAGGGTAAAAATCTCATCGAGAGACGTTAAATTGTAATGGGAGGTATTTATTTTTTGTGAAGAAAATTGTTTAAGGAATGTCTTGGTCATTTCTATCAACATTATTTTCTTCTTCAAGAATGGAATCTTGAATATTTAAACCCCTAAATTACAAAAATTACCATGTTTGGATGCCAAAAATGATACGACTACTTCAATAAAAGGGCTTATGGAGGATTTTTAACTAGAACACGCCTGTGACATTTACTTTTGAAAAAGACAAATATGCATATGGCTGAAAATAGGATGAGGCTCTTGGATTGATTTGCCTCAATGTTTCAGATAGTCTTTAATTCCACATTGTAGATGCCAAAATTCCAAAATAGGTATGGGATAAGTTTAAAACCCTATTTGGCAAAATAAATGAGTTTAAAATGTTATAATTGGATGTCGAATTCAGTACTTTATCTCCATCAAAATTCCCTTTTATAGATGAATTCTGAGAAAAATTCAAATTTATTAGGTCACAATTAAAAGCTGGTGAGAAAGATAAAACTGATCAAGAGTGCATCTTTATGATTTTTTCTAAATTGAAAGGGACATATAGTGTATTTTCATCTGCCTTCTATACCATGATGGATACATTAGGTGACGAATTCAAATGGTCTTCATTTGAAGTTTTTTGTGAAAGGCTAACCAAATAATAGTCAAAACTAATGGCTCTTGATGCTCTTCCTAGCCCAAGCCATGCTTTAGTTGCTAATAGCTTTAAAGGAAAGTCTCCACCACCTTTCAAGGGCCCTCCTGAACAATCATCTCAATCTCCCAAGATCACGAAAAAGAAGAAAACATATAGCCCATGTAATTTTTGTAGTCATCCAAATCATGATGAGAACAAATGAATTAAGAAGATGGAAGCTTAAGAGGTAGAATTGAAGCAACATCATATCACTACTCCATCATTTTCCACTCCTTACATAGGGAAAGGCAAGGCACTTTCAGCTTGGGTCACTTCTGCATCTGATGATGAATTGGATTTTGGTTCTGGAACTCCTCTTTGAAAGTTCCACACATAGCTCCTCCTGCCTCTTTTAAATCTCTTGTGTTTAAGCTTTGTTTCTTGGAAGTGTTCTTTAGAATTGAATCTCATTTTTTTGGGTGTCTTTTATAGATTGATAGCATTCTAGTTTTATGCATCATTTAGCATGGTTTGTTGATGGTATTATTTTGTAATCGCACTTAGTTATAAAGTGCCATGGGGGTTTTGATACTTTAGCCTTGTTTACCTTCATGTGTTTGTGCTCTAATTCTTTGGGCACTATTTCACTATTTTAGTTGTTAGATTACTCCATCACCACCAAGGCCATCTACTGAGAGATTTTGTATTTGTATCTTTAGATTTTTTTTAGTGGTTGACAATCTCCTTCAACATGTTTTTTGAGCTTGCCCTCCTTCTGAAGTGTAGCTATTCTAATGAATCTCAATGTCATTTTTTCCTTGTTTGAGTAGTGGGATTAGCCCACACATATAGGTTATTTGACATCACTCCACCCATTTTAGCTTTATGGGGGGGGAGGGAGGGAGGGGCGTGTGCATATACTGCTTCAAGTGTCATGCTTATTGCTAGTTCTTGGCACACCACATCTTCTATTTGAGGCAGTTCATTTTGGTTATTTTGGATTCTAATTTGGCAGTGTTTATTTTTCTAGCATTCCCAGCACCTGTTAGCTCTTCAGTAGTAGCTTTGGACCTCACCAGATATTTTATGACTTTTGAATTATCTTATTAGCATTTTTTATAAATATTTGTATATGAGTACCTTATTAGGCTAGTAGCCAAGACTCATATTTTTGCTTTTTTATACTCCCTATTTTGCTTATGGGAGGGTGTTGGAATAATATATGTCTAAGCTTACCTAGGGATAGTATAGGGTTTTTACTTAAGGTAAGTTAGATGTTACCTAGGAATATGGTGGATTGCCAAGCACACGCTCGGTCCCAGAAGTGCAAAGACTTCCTTGAGGGATGGCAGTCCTTGTTACGTAGGTTAGTTAGTTAGTGTGTTTGTTGAAATATTTTCTCTCAACAATATTATGCACATATTTTCCTAATTGTGTATTCACAACAAATAGTTTGTTTTCACATAACAAACTATTTGTGTTATATATATGTTACAAAGCTATTAGATAATATAATGTTAATTTGAGAAAATTAAGGAGTCTCAACTATTATTGTGGTATGTGTGTGAATAAATATATTTTATTTACTGGAATTGATTTTTCAAGTTATTGATGTCGGCTCTTTCTCCTAGATTGATCCTGTGTATCTCCTACTAAATTCTAAAACTGATTCCTTGGAATGGAGGAGAGCAAAAAATTCCTTAGATGCTCAATCTCAAATTTTTAATTAGTGTTTATGAGCTCTAACATGATCTCTCCAAACTTGATAATGTTATTCTAATTTGAGTTTGTGTTTCCATAAGGGATCTTATTTATTCATATTCTCATTGAAAGGATACAACTTGAGTTCCTATTAAACCCTAAGATATTCATAATACGAGGTGCCATAAGCTTTACAATGAAATTTAGTTATTTTTTTACCATATATGTGCAAAAAATATGTAGTTAAATTAACGGTAACTTCCCACCACTCTATCCATCCAAAATATCTAGGAGGTTGAGGGAATAGGTTCTAGATTCTAGCAATGTGTTTCATATACCATGAATGATGTAGATGAGTAGTATTGAGATAAATAGGTGTGACTTAACACTCTTCACTTGGGGGATTAGCCACACAATTTCAAATTTGATGGGGAGAGAGTTTGATAATAATGTTTGTGGAATGATAATAACAAGGTGATCAAAGTTATGAGAAAAGGTAAAGATATTTTGATATACAAATAAAGCTCTATCAAGCCTTTTTATCATGAAATCATCACCTTGTTTGAAACTGAACCAAGTGAACCATAAGAATGTGGTGAGGAACCGTTGGTGGTGGTTGGATTGAAAAGTCCAATTTTATTATGCATATAAAACCATGCCTTTCTCTCATCGGTGCACCACCACATTAGGAGGAGGCTTTTTTGTCTTCCTAAGATTCAGTCATATTGAAATTTCCATGTAAGTTCTGTGGAATTGGCAAGTGTGTTATAAATTCACCACCAAAACGTCACCTTTCAACATCTTTAGAGGCATAAATGTTGCCCATACCAAGAGAGTGGCCATTAAGATCAAAGAGGGTGCACACTACACAATGTGTGGGGTTCAAGTGCCAAATTACAATATTTGATGCTAAATAAGGGGAAATAAATGTCACCACTTTCTCATGTTCGCATTAATTATTTGACATCTAGAAAATAAATCATGACCGAATCGATTTGACGGTGGAGTTGAGAGAAATCTATTTTTTAAAACTTCTTTCAAACTTAAAATCTTCATTTTATAAAACTACTAAAAATTGTCTTTTACAATGAATTTGTGAGACATCTCAATAAAACTTTACACATTCTATGAGTACAATAAAATTGGGAAATGTATAAATTCATATTGGACTCCTCATCATTGCCCAATAATGCCAAAAAGCTATTATATAAGTATGATTGATGATTGTTTTGCATAAAGTAACTTAATAAAAAACCTTGCCATTTTTATTTTACATATTCACCATTCTTAGGTGGCAAGGAGGGGTTATGAGAACAGTAAAAAATTACCTTCCTTGCGATAAAAACCCACTAGACTATCATCAGAGCCCAAATCTTTCACCTCAAGGAGAGGCAATGATGGTTGAGAAACGGTTGGTTGGCTTTGAAGACCGGAAAAATATCCCATCGCTTACACAATGCGAATAATAGGCAATGTTGCTTGAATAATGACATGAACTAATTGTTTGCTAGTTGTAGTTAAACCCCCTATGAGTTTGTACACAAAGGTTAGGGTGTTGCACATTGTGTAAGTCTGCAGATGTATTTTATAATTAGTATAGTGGTCCATCTGTTTGCGGATGTTTGAATAGATTTATTCACCTTAAGTGAGGTTTTAGACTGAGCAATTGGTCGTGAGTTGGCCATTAAAGGGATTTTACATATTTTTTTATTTGTGGCTTGGCATCATAAATGGGTATTATGCAATTTGACATATAACATTCCTTACATGAGTCATTTATCACGAATTTAAATATCAATGGACTCTTTGAGATCTTAAAATAGATCAACTTATACACATATACATTTTTACAGTCTAACTGCGGAAAACTTGGATTGCTCGTGACCAAGGAAGTGCTCTATAGGTTTGATTAAAAGGTAAAAAAAACTCCAAAGTGGGAGAGCGAGACTGAGAAATCCAATCTAGACTGGGATTTTTACTCTGGCATGATCAAAGACTAAAAAATCTCGAATCTAATGTGAAAAAACAAGTATCATGTTGCGAATGATTCAAAGGCCATGAGTAATTATGGCTCGACAATGCTCAACATTATTAAATTTAAACATAAAAAGTCCCTTAGTAATATTTTGCACACCCTCTAATTTGACACCATGGGGGATGTCTATGTATTATGCACTCATGATTTCAATGTGCTTTTTGATGGGACCCAACCAAATAAATAACAAGTGTAAAATTTCAAACCAGTGACATGCCTTACTAAATTTAAGACAATCTAATATAACATTAAGAAAAGAGTCTGGATATGTTTATTACCTTGTGAAATATCTTTAGCACAAAATTCTTGGGTTTTTTTGGCGTCATTGGTTTCCAAATCTTTATCGGTTACTCCTACATCAATTGATACAGTTGTTGAGGAGGAAAACAATATATAATTTAGCTTGCCACCCAAAAAGTGATGTTTTGATAAGTACAATGCAATAAAAATGAAACCCTTACAATGCAAGAGAGCCTTTTTTTTTTAAAGATAACTAAAATTATTATTTTTCACTAATAGTTCCAAATATATTAAATTATTTTGCTACATCAAACCTTAGGCAATTTGAACAAAGTGAGATGTTCAAATAATCTATATTATAAATTAGAAAAACTAAATATATTTTTTCCATGAACATACAATATTAATGTTAAAGAGACACCACTTCACATTCAGAAAAATAAATAAATATTTAAGAGACCAAACAATTTATAAATTGAAAAAATAGTGATTAAATAACTAAATAATCCTTTAAAATAAATTATGTTTGCCCAACATTTGTAACTAAATAACCATTTAAAATAAGTTATGTTTGCCCTAACATTTGTTTCATTTTTATATTGGATCTTTTTCATAAGACAAGAGGCTTAGAGAAAACCCAAACTCGACTGTGAACTAACAATCAATTGCTCAAAATATGCTACTTTGAGCACACTGCTCCCGGAAATGCGAAGTAACCATGCATAAAAGACATAATGGGCTCCAAGATAGATCATACAATTTTTTGAATCCGAGTCTTCCGTTTAGATTCTTGGATCTATTCGGATCTAATAAATCATGCCAGACAGTAAGAACACCTGTGTTTAAATGGGTAATAAAGAAAAAAACCAGAGATGCCCCCACCACCAATAGTCGTCTTTATCAGAATTGAAGATGTCTGCCCTTCACAAACGCTTATACCCATCCATGGCGACAACGAAAAACTCCCCAGCAACTGTCAATCACAGACAAAGGAAACAAAAATCTTACACTGAATGTTTCCAATCATACCATCCATTATTAACATTTAGGATGACACATTGATAATGGTCCATTATCAACATACATTATGAATCATACACAACATTAATTTTGAATCATACACAGTGATCAATGTAGACTCTGAAATATTCATAATGAATAATTTTTTTATTTATATTTTTCCATCACACTCAAAAATTTAATATAGAAATTTCAGATCGTATTTTGATCATGGAGTGGGATTGAAAAATTTGACAATGGATTATTATCAAAATTTCTTTCACACATTCAATAATCAATGTGTGATCCTAAATGTTAATAATAGATCGTTGAATGTGATTTAAACATTGATTGAAAAAAATTATATATATATATATATAATTGAAAAAGCTTATATTAATTTATTGAAGTACAGCCATTCATACAAAATCTAATAACTAATTAATTCTTAAAGGATTTTAAAAAATTTAGAGTAATTTTTTGTATGATCAATAATATATTATATATTATTTTATTAATGCAAATGAACTTTTCAATTAAAAACAATTGAAAAAGCTTTAACAATGTTTTAAAAAAATGTAAGAAGATGTATTAATATAAACTTAACTTACCATATATATGAATGAGCTGAATGGAGACTGAGAAAGATGAAGAGTGGCTGATAAAATAAAATCCGCAGCTAGATTCCTTTTGGGTTCATCTAAATCAGGAAGAAATGCAACGAGTCTTCATTCCCTGCGGGGGATAATTGTGCAACAAAAACTGGATTTCTATTTATACTGGAGATCCTCTCACAAACTATATGAACTGAGGCTACTTCACCAATACCCTCAGATTCTGCCTTCAGCTCAGCCTCTGTTACTTCTTCATGCAAGTTCCCTACTATTAGGGAGGTTGTATTTGTATTATCTGTATTGTCTATCTCAGGTCTCTTCTTGATCTCTTCGTCAACATCAATGGCTGCCATAACTCTGTGCCTTAATTTAAAATCCAAGCTTTCATTTAGGTTTAAGGCTTTTTTTTAGGTCTGGCCAACAAATTGAAAGCAGAAAAAGGAACTTTATATTATATATTATTTATAAATTATTTCTCTCTGAGTTTTCAAGCTTGTGAAAAACACATACCAAGCAGAAATGTACGTTGTACATTGTGTTCTTGCAGATTGTTCTTTAAAACATGTCAACTAGCCATTGTTAAACTGTTTTCACAAATAAAATTGAAAATTTATATATATATATATATATATATATATATAAAACCTTATACCAATATATACAGTTTTCAATATATAGATTGTTCAAGAAGGTCAATTATTGGTATACCAATAGAATTATTAGTCTACTTGATATCAATACATGTTAAACGATTGAAAGAATTAATATATATATATATATTTTTTAAACAATAAAATATATAACATTTAGAATTTTTTTTTGAAATTTATTATCATTTAATTAAATTAAAAAAAGAAAAATAAGAAAGTGAAAAGCCACCAAAATAAGATTGACAATTCCACAATTAAAAAGTTTATAAAAGCATAAAAAGTAAAAATCCAAACCAAAAAAATAAAGTTTCACAAGTCAACAATTAAAAGCATTTTTATTTTTCCAAGTTTGACAAATCAGCTAGATAACAATAAAATCATTTCTATTTTTCATTTTGGAAGTTCTAGTTACTTTTGTGACATTTTAAAATGATATATAAAGAAAAGGTGGAGAAGATATAAAACCTATTAATTTTTGTATGTATAAAAAAAATTAATTTTTTTAATAATAAAGATATTATTAATTATTTTTTAATTAATAATTAAATGTGTAATTATAAAATAGATTATTTGAGATATTTATATGTTTTTAAAAAAATTAAATTTGTAAAAAACATATAAAAATTATAAACTTTTGTATGTATTAAAAACTTTTAAATATAAATAAAATTATAATAATAAAAATATTAATAATTAATTTTTTAATCTATTTTTTTTTCACAATCAAATTTATACCTATACATTAATATAAGAAATATTTATATGTTTAATTTTTTTTAAATTTTATAAGGATATGTATTAATAAATCTATATATAAGCATAAATACATGTTATATATATATAAATATTTTGTTTTGGAATAAGCTTTTTAAATAGTACTTTGTCTAAAATTAAAATTAAAATTATTTCTTGTAAAATTATTTTTTCAAAAATAAAAATAAAAAATATTTTTTAAATTATTAATTTGAATGGTAATTAAAAAATTACTTAAAAAAAATAATGTAATTTCATCTAAATTAAAAAATTGGTTTCATATATGAAATCTTATTAGTTGAAGTAAGAGTTTTCTTATTCAGAATAAAAAATAATAAGAATCAAACAAAATAATAAGTAGATGTGTAAATACGACATTAGCATAAAAGAGTGTTCAAGCACAAATGAGGAAACAAATAGATATGAGAGAGAAAAAGTCAAGGTAATCATGTAGATTTAGTAGTTTGGGCAAAAGATAGAGTACTATGTCAAAGAATTCGATTTCACTTATGATCACAAACAAAAATCATGCATAACAACATAAATTAAAAGGAAGGCACAAATGTTGATAGCTTAGCTAAGGACTAGCTTACAACATCCTGGGTGCAAGACTGGTAGGTTGACAACACCTAAAGACAACTACGCAAAGGGAATATTTTTTGTTATACTTTGAGGTTAGTGAATACATAGTGGCACTACATCATGGAGTGTTTTGATTACAAGGATATCCAAATCAATTACACCAACAACTTGAAAGTTGACACCTTGACTACCTTGTTTGAAGAGGAGAGATTGTAAAAAATAACTATTTTTTAAAATCAAGATACTGTAGACACCCACATATGTTAAAAAACTATTTTTCTCATGTTTTATCCCTAATTCAACTTATTTGATAATTTTTTACATTTTAACCCATTTCTAGGATGGTCCCAAACCCAAAAAAGTTTATATTTGGTCCATAGAGCTTCAAATAATCTCAATGCTTATCCAAAAGGTATTCATTTATACATCTAGACTATATCTTCTCCTTTACAAAACCCTACCTCAAAAATAGATATTGATTTATTTCCTAAGCAAATCGTAGTTGCACAAATCTGTCCTAGAAAAACCTATACCCATATAGGTTTGTCTCTTTTAAAGTTGTGGGTCTATATCTTTATTATTGTTAGTCATGATCCTTAACACTTCTCACTTGTATTTTTAAAATTTGGATGAGATAATTTAGTCATTCTAGATCATCCTATAAATAGAAGGTTTTGTCAATCCATTTAAAATTAGAAAGATTAGAATATAAAAGATTTAAAGAATCAAGAAAAAGAGAAAAAGGAGAACATTCAACATACCAATTCACTAAGGGCCAAGCCTAGAGCCAAATTCCTCCATTCATGATGTGTTTCATTGAATCAAATCCTACACACTTGTGACATTTATCCATCTTAGTCTCTCTATACATCCCATATGCCAAATGAGGGCAACTATACGTAGTATTTGTATTGATCACTTTTAGGGAACATGAGGTTGAAATCCTTAATCAATTTATTCTTTTCATATACCACAAGAACTATGTAGAGGTTTGAATCTAAGCGTGAAGGATACATAGTTTGTAATGTTGTTTTGGTAATTTCCCAACTCTATTACTTTTTTTTTTCAAGAGTGTACAAGCTAGGTCAAATTGAATATTCATTTACATAACATATTCTACACTTCACATCTATAAATTGAAGGTACGGTCACAATCAAGAAGATGCGATGCATAGGCACTAGAAAAAACAAATTATGAAATTTGACATAGATGCACTTGATCACATAGAGATGCTCCCAACGATAAAGGAGAAATATTGAAGCAACTAGATTTGTTACATCTAGCTTGCAAAAGATTGTATGTATAACTATGGGTTCATCACAAAGTAGTGCAAAGGTCTAAAATTTAAGATTAGGTCGATTATGTCAACATAGTTAGAATACAAACTTACATTTTTAGAATAGTCAAGGTGTGATCATTTATTAACCTTTCTACCAATCCATTTTTTTAGTTTACATTTGTGACACTTGGGCTTGTTACCAGTATTTATCCTTTTAGATAGATTTGTATTCTGAATTTTGATTGTACATACCTGGATTTATCTAATTTCAACTTGTTTATACCTATTTTTTTTAAAAATTGGAATTAAAGCAAACATAAATGGTGAACCCCCAAAATATTTCCAACATTTAACTTAGGATTTTATACAACCCTTTTCTTTTGCACTTTCATGGTTGATTTAAGATCTGATTTATTTTCCTGCTTGTTTCATCCCAAACCCCAATTAGTATTGATGTACCTATATCATGAAATTTTTTACCTTGGGTTTAATTTATTGCTTACATTCTTAATGCAGAGCCTATGCCTACATAACTCCATATCCACCTTCCTGGCTCTAATATCTGACTTGAATTTCTTTGTCTAACCTCTGATCTTTCTTCATCTTGCAAGGCCTTGCTTATCATTGGAATTCTTGAAAAATATCTCACATCAGTAGACTCATAAACCTTGTTCAACACATCACCATCCCCTTTATGCACACTTTTCATAACCTTATTCTCTTTGTTGGGATCAAACTTGTTCACTCTCTCTTATGTAGGTTCATAGTTTGGAAAGCCTAAAACTTGTTTTCATAGTTATTGATACTCCAACTGAGCCTCATATGACTATTAATTTTATCATTCTAACCCCTTTCCATATCAAAACACTTACCTCAAAATCCAAACATTCATTCCTTAAACTATCCACTTTTCCTCTCTTAAAGGAATAATCCTTATAGCCTTGTTTTCACTCATTCCTAGATGGTATGGATAATATGAAAAGCCTCCATGAAAACCAATTACAATTTTAGATACCCATTAACCCCTTAAAATTCCTCATAAATTTATTTATCACAACTCCCAATGTGAAATTCTGAACTCAACCCACTTCTTTCCAATTAGGCATCTTTTAGTAGCCCTGTTTACATGTAAACCTTGTTGGTTTGACTAGTAATGAAAGAATCATAACATAATAAAGATAGTTTTTAGTACCCATTATCCTCCTACTTCACACAAATTTTATTATCACAAATCTCAAGGTAAACCATTGAACCTAACACACTCTTCTCTCTTTTAGGTCTCTTCTAGACCTATGCATATACACAGTACTAGAAACTATACTATATGATATGGTACTAGTCCAAAAAATCCATAATATTTTATCACATGTCAAAACACAATTGATTACCAAATTTCATGATTTTTGAAGGGTTACAACAAAAGTTATGGGAGATTCCACCTCAAAACCCTAGATCTAGTTTGCACAGGCCTATGTAAGGCCGAGAAGCAACAAAATAAGATAAAATGAATTATTTCCCACTTAAATCAATTATAATACCTATATGAGGTCTATCTCAACTTCTCACAACTCTCCAAAAGGTTCTTTATCCACAAACAATCACTAAATGTCCCTAAAGAATAAAATTATAGAATTTTGTTATGTATTAGGATTGTCTATGGAGATTTTCTTGTCTCTTGTATTTCAAATGGATTATGAGATTTAAACAAGGTTAAATTAAAAAATTAAAACCTATATGCAAGGGTTAGGATTCATACAATGAATATCTACTTCAATAACTATCACCAAAACAAACTTACTTAACAATCTTGACTGCATACAGGCAGAGTTACTCTTTGGATTGAACTAATAGATGGATTATTTTTAGAATGAAAATGATCATAAGTAAATAGATATTATATAACATTCTCAATACCTTAAACTCTTTGAAATATTCTCAAAACAACTCTCAGTTGTCATACTTCTTGACTGAGCAAAGCAGAGCTATCCAAGCTTGTATAATGCAACCCTAATACCTATATATGAGTGATCAGAACAACTATTATGTAATGAATAATAATCATAAGGAATTTTTACATAAAAATTATCTCAATTAAGGCTACCGTTATTATCTAAAATGTTTTTTTATTCTTTGATCTCTTTGATCAGTTACAATAAACAAAACATAGAATTTTACAATGGTAGGCAGAGTCGTTATATCTTCCTGATATTTATTGAAGCTATTCCTCTGTTATTTGAGGTTTTATTCCATATCCTCCATTAATAAACTCTCTCCAACCCTCTTACATGTAATCAATATTTATAATTTTACCAAACATGTAAACTAACTTTCTCATCTTACCAACCTCACGTTGCATGGTGGTTACAAACATACTATTCTTGTCTCGTATTGTTCTTTGCTAATATATGCATGTAATAAAACCTTAATATTATTCCAAAGACATTATAAGATCTTACATAATCATTTAAAAATATTTACATAACTCACAAGACCCAAATATCACCTTATACCTAATCACAACATTCAAATTTTCAAATTGAGCTTTTTGGCAGGAAAACCAAAAAGGCTTAGAAATGCATAACCTCAAAAACCTATAATCATTCCAATAAATTCTTGGGAACCTATTACTACCCCTCACACTGACCCAAATCCAAAAAGGGTCAAAATAAACCTCTTAAACATATTTACATTATTTTTACCTTGTGATGCTTTGCATCATACTCCCCAAGTGGGAGAAATTTGAGTTCCATCTCAAATGATGGACTTCTTTCTCATTTTTCAATTTTTTTGTACCCTTAAAAGTACTATTATTTTATCTATAGTTTGATCATCAATAACTTGTATGTTTTTTCCTTCATCTTTATCCTTTTGTTTCTCTATCTTTTCTTGTACCTTCTTCTTCGTATCTCCTTCTCAATTGCAAGACTCCAAAAGTCTACTTCACTTGCATATGACTCATGGTTGTCATACATATTCACAACCTATTCAATCTCTTCTTCAGTTTTACATGTACAATTATGATCATATGTATACTCTGAGTGTAAACTTTGAGGACAATTTGCCTCTTCATTAGCTTCATAGTGTATGAACCTAATTAGTGGTTCAAAGGCTTCATAATTCTCAAAAAATTCTTGACTTGAATATAAAACATCAAAATCAATATTAATCACAAATAATTGAGGCCATATATCCCCTTAAATATCTTCCTGTTCTTCTTCTTCTACTTTTTGGTTGGTTTCTCCAAGCATTTTGTTCTCAAGCACATCTTTGTTCAACTCTTCCTTCCCCAACTTGCTTTGTTCTTGTTTAACTGATCTTTAAGCTCATCAAAAAGCTTATCATTTTGATATGAATATATATACAACTCCTTTTAAGGAGTTAGTAGCTCTTCCAATAATTTCAATTCTTCATTTAGTGTGAGATCATTCATATCTTCATATCCTTCATCAAATTTGGGACTTGGTTATCATATCTCTCCTCCATTTTATTCCTTAAGCCTATGTTGTACCTCATCAATTATGTGGACTGATTTCACACTTATAACATCACCAAAATATTCTTCTAAATTATGTTCTAGATCAGCACACTAATTTATCACTTTCTCTCTTCTTGAGAAGTCTTCACAAGCTTCATCAAAGAGGTAAGAATCCTCTTGATCAAAGGTCTTCTCATTCTTTATCATGACCAATTCATAATCTTCATCTTGGTGTGTCTTGAATTAGATCTTTCTCCTTGATCCATATTAGTTCTTTCAAGCATACTCTCCCATGCTTCATCTTCTCTTGCAACTATCTCATTCAATAACTCACTACCATCATCATTGAAAACATCACAAATAATTTACTTGCCTTTCATTGTCCTTGTGCTCTCTTGAAGCATATATTCATCACCATGGATTGCGACACAATTTATTTCTACCTCTTTATTTCCTTTGGCTACCCATACCTTTCTTGTCTTGTATTTGGAATACTTTGGACTCCATTGATTTGCTTGTTTGTTCTTTGTATTCTTCATATCATCAATTGAATTTTAAAGCCATTTGGATATTCTATACCCATGATCTATTGTTGGTTTTGAGAGATCCACCTTGTTCTTCCTTTCACCATCTTGTGTTCTTGCATTCATCCTCTTAGTAGCACTATGTATCTCAACATTTGAAATCCCATTTGCCCTCTTAAGAACATGTTGCTTGGATGTACTCTCCTCTATGGTTTGGTTCCTTGCAATCTTCTTCTTGTATATACAATTAGAATCAAAATTTGAACTTATATTTACCTCCTCAATAATTTGTTGGATAGTCATGCTTATTTACAAAACTTTATTTTTTGCAATCACCTCTTTTTTATATGTTTTCTATCCTTCTTCTGCAACATCCTCCAAGGCATCATGGAACTCTAATTCATCTTTCTTTTCTTCACTTGTTTGCTGAATTGCTTTGATATCATATTCTTCATGAGCTCTTACAAGCCCTCTCATTCTTTCTTCATTTTTATCTATAGGTGTTTTACTTGCCTCATTTATTGCAAACTTCAAGGTATTGCTATTGAACTTCATAAGGTTATCCTTCATCCCTGCATATACAAAAATAAACACAAAGTTAGATAATAAAATAAGAGACCATAATGTCTCCATGAGTCTCTTATTTACGAACAATCTCTTCTTCCCCTTACTCTCTTCTTTAAGTTCTTCTATTAGCAATTCTTTCTCCCTTCTATCTTCTTTTATGTTCTCTACAATGAGAACTCTCTTCACCATCTCCATTTTAGGTTGCTCACTTGGTAACTCTTTTTTGTTTAAACTTATATGGGTAATTATTTTCTTTTCCTTCTCTTTTTCTCTCAATACAACTCTTCTTTTCCTCTCTATGAGTAGCCTCATAGGCCACTTGACCTTCTTTCTCACACTCCAGCCAAAGAATTGGATTTCTTCTTCCTACATGAGCTTCACCATGAGCTTTATTCTCTCCATCCTTTGTCCTAACTCATTTCTTATCTCCTCTATCTCCTTTTATTCATTCATTACTTTTCTCTTTGGGTCTCCTTTGACCTTCTTTTCCTTGTAGTATTTTATCTCAACCATGCCCTACTTTTTATTTTCATTTTCCATCTTCATCTCACTTTTTCTTTACACTTTAAGTCTCACTTAGACCTAGCTCACTTAGAAAATTATCTTACTTGTTCCTTATGATCTCAATTGGGTCTTTCCTTTTTCTATTCCTTTGCCTAGGACCTATAGGGAAACTTTTTTGATCACTATCTTCTTTCTTTGACAAGCCGGAAGAGGCTATACCTGTACTTGATTCAACTTTTCAAGAATTCTTCACAATCTTTACACGTTATTCATATAACATAAACATAATGAGAAACAAATTATCAAATCAAATGTATCTTTTTGCTTGAAAAATGTTTATATTCTTTCCTATCATAATTTTTTCTAACTCTGATACCGAATGATGGAGAGCCTATGCTTGCATAACTCCATATCCACCTTCTTGGCTCTAATATCTGACTTGGATTTCTTTGTCTAACCTTTGATCTTTCTTCATCTGATAGGACCTTACTTATCATTGGAATTCTTGAACAATATCTCACCTCACTAGAATCATAAACCTTATTGAGTGCATCACCATCCCTTTCATGCACACTTTTCATAACCTTATTCTCTTTGTTGGGTTCAAACTTGTTCACTCTCTCTTATGTAGTTCATAGTATGGAAAGCCTAAAATTTGTTCTCCTGGTTATTGATCCTCCAACTGAGCCTCATATGACTATTCATTTTCTCATTCTGCCCCCTTTTCGTATCCAAGAACTTACCTCAAACTCCAAACAATCATTCCTCAAACTATCCACTTTTCCTTTCTTAAAGGACTAATCCTTGTAGCCTTATTTTCACTCATTCTTAGATGGTATGGATAATATGAAAATCCTCCATGAAAACTAATTATAATTTCAGATACCCATTAACCCCTTCAGCTCCTCACAAAGTTATTTGGCATAACTCCCAATGTGGAATAATGAACTCAACTCACTTCTTGCTAATTAGGCATCTTTTAGTAACCTTGTTTACATGTAAACCTTGTTGGCTTGACTAGTACAAAAATAATCATAATAGAATAAAGATAGTTTTGAGTACCCCTTATCCTCCTTCTGCTTCACACAAAGTTTCTTGGCACAAATCTCAAGGTAAACCACTAAACCCAACACACTCTTCTCTCTTTTAGGTCTCTTATAGGTCTATGCATACACACAGTACTAGAACCATGGCCTAGGTAAAATCATGTTTAGTTGCATTTAGTATTGATCCATACAAGAAACATGTACTATATGATGTGGTACCTATAGATGCATGCCATTGTTTGTTCGGCAAACCATGGTAGTATGACATGAATGTCATCCATCATGGAAGGGAGAATATGAAGTGCAACATGAGGGGAAAATCCATACCGTAAAGCCCTTAAATGAACTAGGATCAGATGGATTTTATTCTTTATTTAATTGTGTGGTGAAGTGGAAATTTTTTCCAAGAGAATCAAGATTAGAATCTTGTTATCTCTTATGTCCCAAAAAGGAGAAAATGGAAAAGAGGGAAATATCTATAGAGTTTCAAGAGATGCTCAATGAATTTTTAGATTTGATGCCAACTGAACTACCAAATGGGTTGCCTCCCTTAAGGAATTATACATCAAATTGACTTGATTCCTATAATCAAACTTCCTAACCAAGTTCCTATCAGTTGAATCTATTAGAGAATGAAGAAATGAGATGACACATTACTGAACTATTAAAGAATGGAATCATAAAGGAAAGTATGAGTTTGCGTGTTATCTCACTTTACCTAAGAAAAGTGGAAAGTGGAGGTTGTGTGTGGATTCAAAGGTTATTAATAAAATTACTATAGTATAGGTATCCATTTCCTAGAATGGATGATATCTTAGATTGTTTATCATGTTGGGATTAGTTTTCACATTATGTGAATTTGGGTATTTACGGAGAGGTAAATATAGTTAGTTAGTTTAGTTAATTGAAATATTATTATATAAACAATATTACGATATTAGTTAGAATATTATAGTTGTTGATATATTGTTAATAAGTTATAACAATATATCTATATAGGAGTGTGCTTAATTTGAGAGATTTCGGGTGAGAAAATAAAGGAAACATTATAGGAATCATATTCTTATAATTATGTAATATTACAGAATGATTATTAATTAATCAGAGTGTGCAGAAATAATATATTGAGTTTTTAAATTAATCTCCGTGTTCAGCTCTCTGGTCTTTCTATGTTTATCTATTCAGAACTGAACCCGACTTATCATCTAATATCAGAGCAGTTCATTCTTGATTGGATCTATGATGAGAGTCATGAATACAGACTATGTATTCTTGTTTGGTGTCATGCTCAATACATGGTTTCAACATTAAGCTGTTACCTGGGATTAAGTGCAATTTCCTTGCATTTGATATATTTTTTCTTGGCATATATACGACTCTTGCAGTCCATTTACAACTGCAAGAACCTTCTCATCTTCTAATCAAATCTAGAGATTGATGGTGTGTCAAGGGAATCAAGACTAGAAAGTAAACACTTCAGTCTTTTTTTTGGCCCATGTCTATTTATGTTCAGCCAAATACTAATGTGGATTGGTCTAATCATTTCATGCACATTTTCCTATTGATCCATTGATTGAAATGACTCTCTCCTCATTTTTCTCAGTTTCATTCACAATTGGTGGATAATTAATTATTTGTGATTCTATCAATTGAAAATCATTTTTGTAATTCAATGTGAATAGAATCTTGTCAGACATGTTGTCCTAGTTGTCAGAGTTGATATTTTGAGCTTTTGTATATGCAATCATTTACCTCAGGTGTAGTTTAAAGACCTGTATAACTATCAAGATGCCCTGCATATTGAACTGGTCAATAGACCAATTGGTTGAAGATATTTTGAGGAGCACTGATATTAGAAGTGAATGGAGATAGCATTGTAACCCGGCATCCGTAACTCAGAACTGACTACATTATCCCTACATTTGGCAACATCAATTGTGTTTAGGTGCATTGGTTACATTTATTGCCTTAGTAATTATGGATATGTCAGTTTTTGGATATTAAGTTGATGTGTCAAAACATATATGAGTCATATGTTATTTTATGTGTGTTGAGTCTTTGTCCTCTAAAATATTTTTAGGTTTTATATGAGTTGTTTTTATGTCACAAAAGATATAGTCGAATGAATTTGAAGTCAATGTTAATATTTGTCAAATAGTCAAATTTCCAATTAGATGTGTCATATAGTTATCTTTTGGGTCAATCCCTTCATCGAAGTTGGTTTAAAAAATTAGTATTTTAAGTCTTTCATTAATGAGTGTATTTTGTATAGTGATTAGTGTGTGTCATTTAAGTTAAGAGTCCAATTTTTTAAATGTCATCTAGAGTCATTGTCAAAATATAAAAATGTCATTTATTCAAAAATACCTGTAAAATTTATTATCATCATAATGAGTCAAATGTCAGTATTTAATGGAGTGAAGTCACATTTGTTTAGGTTTAGAGTCATGGACGTATTTTTACTTGTACGCGACGTCTAAAAAATGAGGGGGTTTCAATTTCTATGGAAGCAACCAATAGAGAACCTATCGAAACCATTAGAGCATCTCAAAGATAAATGTACTAAGCAGTATAATGTACTGGAGGTTAGAGGATACATGAAAGATGGAGGTTTTTCAATGACCTCTCATCAGTCACCAAAGATGAGGCTGCACCAATGATGTGGTGACATTTATGTGGTGTGTTATTTTCAGTTGTGTGGATTTCAGTGTTTTCAGTGTGATGTGGTAGTTCTATTTATTTTTCAGCATGTGTGAAAAATAAAAACAATTGTACATGTTCACTTGTGAATGATATTCCCATGCAATCCCTTTTGTATATTTACATTAGAGAATGTTGATCTAAAGCATTGTAGCAATCATGATGAAAGGTTAGTGGTAAACCTGTGAAAACCATTTTGTAAGGTTAGTGGTGAACCTGAGAAAACTATTTTGTAAGGTTAGTGGTGAACTTGAGAAAACCATGTTGTAAGGTTATTGGTGAACCTGTGAAAACCATTTCGGAAGGTTATTGGTGAACATGGAAAACCAATTGCAGATGAGTGTGAATAAAGAGATATGCAATGGCACATGTATGCAGAGAGGATCATAAGCACATGGAGGTGGCAAGATATAATCAGAAAAAGAGATATATTGTACCATGTAAAAATTATGGGGGGGAATGTTGGGATTAGTTTTCTCATTGTGTGAATTTAGTATTTAGGGAGAGGTAAATAGTAAGTTTGAGTATTTAGGGTGATATTTATCAAGAGGTAAATATAGTTAGTTAGTTAGTTTGGTTAATGAGAGTATTGTTATATAACTAATATTACAATATTAGGTAGAATATTATAGTTGTTGAGATATATTGTTAATAAGTTATAACAATATATCTATATAGGAGTGTGGTTGATTTGAGAAATTTTGGGTGAGAAAATAAAGGAGAAATTATAGCAATCATATTCCTGTAAATATGTAATATTTATGAATGATTATTAATTAATCAGAGTGTACATAAATAATATATTGTGTTTTTAAATTAATCTTCATGTTCAGCTCTCTGAGCTTTCTGTGTTTATCTAAGCATAACTGAACCAAACTTATCATAGTAGGGACTAAGAACTTCTTCAAAATTAATCTTAGGAGTGGTCACCACCAAATTTGAAGTTAATAGGGGGATGAGTGGAAGATTACATTCAAGATAAGTGATGGGTTGTATGAATGGTTGGTTATGCCCTTTGGGTTGTTCAAAGCTCAAGCTACCTTCATATGGAGTATGAATAGAGTATTCAGACCATTTATTGGAAAAAAAATTAATTGTTTTATTATGATGATATTCTAATTTCTAATAAGATCATGGAAAAGCATGTAGAATTTTTGAGAGTAGTGTTCAATAAACTGAGAGTTGAACAAATATTCATTAATCTAGATAAGAGTGAATTTTGCAAGAACCAACTTGTCTTTCTATGAAATGTTATTTCAATTGATGGATTGAGCATGGACCCAGTAAAGGTGAAATCTATTCTTGAATGAACTACTCCCCAAAGCATAATAGAAGTAAGGAGTTTCCATAAATTTGTGAACTTTTACTAGAAATTTTAGCAGCATTAGTGTGCCATTGACATATTGCACAAGCGGATAGGTATTCATATTGACAAAGGCAACTAAAAAGACTTTTGAATAGTTGAAAAAGAAAGTAATTGAAGCTCCAATCTTGGATTTTATAGACTTTGAAAAGATACACATGATCGAATGTGATGCATCAGTTTAAGCTATTGGTAGAGTATTGATTCAAGAACGTAACCCTATTTCTTATTTTAGTGAGAAGTTAAATGATGCCAAAAAAATGTATAACATCTATGACAAGGAATTATATACCATTGTGCAAGTATTGAAATATTAGACACATTATCTCTTGCATTGAGAGTTTATATTATTGACAAATAACCAAATATTAAAATATATAAATTCACAATCCAAGTAGTCCCACAAACATGCCAAGTGGGTTTCATATACCTTTTCATCAAAGTGAAATGACCAAGATTTTAGCAAATGTTTTTAGTAGGAGGCAACATCTATTAGTCATGATAAGTTTTGTGGCAAGCCATACAACCCATACAGACTGTACGTACTTGCGTGATAGGGCTTGTGTGCCATTTATTCACCCTGCAATGTATATTTTTGCACACATGGCATCTTGTGTGACTATCCATGTTGTTTTCTAGACTATTTTGCACACATGGCATGTTGTGCATCTTGTGCGACTATCCTTGAAGAATCTCTAATGATCTTGACACTTGGTCCCATAGACTATTTGGTCTCGTGGACGTCATTAAAACTCATTTCATTACACTAACGTACTCTTCCCTGCCTAAGCAATTATTTGCATGAGCTTGTTGATGTGTATCTTCCACGTGGATCCCTATATGTTATGTTATCACTGAGATGGAAATTTTCTAGACCTATCACCACCATACACTACTCCTGTACAAACTTTTGTTACTAGCCCTTAGTCCGCTAGCCCTTGGCGCATTTGACTATCACCTAAGCTTCTGACCACCAGCAAAATCGTGCATGTGACTAGCCTGTCAGACGACTAGTGGTCAGCGTTCAACAATCTACACTAGCCCCCAAGAAGCCATGTGACCAAATGCTTAGTGG
Organism: Torreya grandis; assembly: GCA_037957365.1. NCBI lineage: Eukaryota > Viridiplantae > Streptophyta > Pinopsida > Cupressales > Taxaceae > Torreya > Torreya grandis. The sequence goes on from JARHVA010000212.1 coordinate 3,612,194, forward strand.
TTTATCCCTAAGGGGTGGTCATATTGCCCTTTTAGGGTAATTTGGACCTATCTTCACTCCAGGAGGCATATCTTGTGATCTAGAAGGCCTAAGAGGCTTTTTCCCCCTTGGATTTGTGTTTCCACCAATTATATTTTGAAGTTGGGGGATCAAACCAACAATAGATTACACTTGTGAAAGCAATAAACGCGGAAATAAATCAGATAGATAAGTAACTGAAATGATAAATAGCACAGAACAAGATATACAAGAAAACACCCTGAAAACTTGTATTGAAACTCTTTACAATAGGAATACAATTTGAAGAAACTTCGTTCTTCTACACCTCTCTCAGATGCACACAAGATCTCTCACTAGATCTCTATTCCTCAAGAGCTCTCTCTCAAGTACACTCAAATCCAACAACCTGGATTGATGCAACTCTGTACTGTCCTTCAAACATTCACAATGTTATACTCTTACAGTTCTACACACAACACTTACACTACAATTCTAAGCTAATAAGATCTTCCTACATATAGAAATAGGAAACTTGAGCATGCTCTTACAACAAACAGTTAAGCCTCTTGAACAAGGGCTCTAAAAATAATATTGCTAATAATAGAGACGCAAGCTTGAGTCCACGACTCAAACTTATCATGCAAACACTCGCTGCTGTCCACGGAAATAGCTTTCTGGACACGCAGGTAACCGACGTCGGTTCCTGCCTGTTCGCCTGTGACCGTCGCCAGCCGACCTTATTACCGACGTCGGCGCCTCTGCAACTGCTACTAACCGACGTCGGTCGCTCCTGACCGACGCCGGCGTCTGTGTAGACCCGAACCTGTTTTAAGTATGCTCCTTGGTGAAGCTTTTAGCTCCACACCCTAACAATCTCCCACTTGGAGATAAACCAGCTGCACCAACCTGTACAGCATCATCTTCTAGCTCCTCCATCTTCAACTCAATTATGAAGACCAATAGAAGTTGAATGAAGATTTAACTTCTCCTTAGTAACTGGCTTTGTTAGCATATCAGCAGGATTCTTGTCTGTATGGATTTTCTTCAGCTTCAACTCACCATCTTCCAATACCTACCGTATGAAGTGGTACCTTAGCTGTATGTGCTTGGTTCTAGAATGAAAGGCCGAGTTCTTGGCCAAATGGATTGCACTCTGACTGTCACTATACAATCTGCAACTCCCATGCTCCCTTCCAAGCTCTTCCATGAACCGTGTCATCCATATCATCTCCTTGCTAGCTTCTGTAGCTGCAATATACTCTGCTTCTGTAGTTGACAAGGCTACAACCTTCTGTAACTTAGATATCCAACTAACCGCTGTTCCACCTACAGTAAAAACATAACCTGTGGTGCTTCTCCTGCCATCCAAATCCCCTGCCATATCTGAATCTACATAACCATGTAGAGAAGTACCTGAACCTCCATAGCACAAATGCTTGCTGCTGGTTCCTCTCAGATATCTAAGGATCCATTGAACTGCCTTCCAATGTTCCTTTCCTGGATTGGCCATATACTTACTTACTACTCCCATTGCTTGGGCAATATCTGGCCTAGTACACACCATTGCATACATCAAACTCCCTACTGCGGAAGAATATGGAACCTTACTCATGTACTCTACCTCATCATGTGAATTGGGACATTGTTCTTTACTTAACTTAAAATGTCCAGCCATAGGTGTACTTACCAGTTTTGCATCCTGCATATTAAACCTCTCCAACACCTTGTTCACATAATCTTCTTGAGACAATATCAACCTGTGATTTTTCCTGTCTCTCCTAATGCTCATGCCAAGGATCTTCTTCGCTGCTCCCAAATCCTTCATAGCAAACGTTTGAGCTAACTTCTCCTTAAGCTCTGAGATATCCTGCATGTGAGACCCTGCAACCAGCATGTCATCTACATACAACAATAGAATAATATATCTACCATTATCAAATCTTTTGAAATACACACAATGGTCTGATTGACACCTACTGTAGCCATGCTCAGTCATAAACCTGTCAAATTTCAAGTACCATTGCCTTGGAGCTTGCTTGAGGCCATACAAGCTTTTCTTTAACCTGCACACTAACTTCTCCTTACCCTTGACCTCAAAACCTTCTGGCTGTTCCATGTATATTTCCTCATCCAAATCTCCATGAAGAAATGCTGTCTTAACATCTAGCTGCTCGAGATGCAAATCCTCAAAAGCAACCAAAGACAATACAACCCTTATTGAAGTCATTTTAACAACCGGAGAAAAAATTTCACCAAAGTCAATACCTGGCTTTTATGCAAATCCTTTTACCACTAATCTGGCCTTATATCGCATCTATCCATCCTCACTTTCCTTCAACCTGTAGGTCCATCTGTTCTTCAGTGTTCTCTTACCAGCTGGCAACTCAACCAAATCCCATGTTTGGTTCTCTCTTAAGGACTCCATCTCCTCAACCATGCCACGCTCCCACTTACCCCTGGACTCCACCTGTAATGCTTCTTCAAAACTCTCTGGTTCTCCACCATCAGTTAGCAATAAATAATATAAGGAAGGAGAATATCTAATTGGAGGCTTACTTACCCTTTCAGACCTCCTAGTGGGTGTCTTGGACTTGTTCTCAACAATCTGTCCACCCAAATTTTCTGACAGTGACCGACCTCGGCCACCTGTAGACCTGTCACTCGCCGTCGTCGATTCTGCCTGACCGACCTCGGTGCCTGGTCTACCGACGTCGGTCTCTGTATGATCGACATCGGTTTCTGAACTGCCGACGCCGGTTCCAACCCTGCGGACGTCGGTCTCTGTGTTTTCCTGCAAGTGATTATTTCTTTTTCCCGCGAGCTCATTTTGGACCATAACTTCGTCCAATTCACTATTGCTCTGCCCAGATTGATCCAGCTTCCTTATCTGATCACTGTACATCACTCTTTCATTGAAAACAACATCACGACTCCTGATTACCTTGTTAGTTCCTAGATTCCAAAATCTGAAACCAAAATCATCTGAGCCATAGCCTATAAACGTGCACCTCATAGACTTAGGATCAAGCTTCTTTCTATTTTCCTTATCTATATGCACAAAGGCTTCACTACCAAAAACTTTGAGATATGAGAGATCTACCTTTTTACCTGTCCATGCCTCTTCTGGAATTCCACCATCCAGAGCTGTAGAGGGTCCTCTGTTAATCAGGTACACTGTGGTGTCACCTGCTTCTGCCCAAAACTCTAAGGGCAACCTTGCATGCAATCTCATACATCTTGCACGCTCCATGATAGTTCTGTTCATCCTTTCAGCAATACCATTTTGCTGAGGTGTCCTTGGAACCGTCCTTTGCCTACGGATTCCTTGTGTATAACAATACAATTTGAACTTAAGACTGCAGAACTCACTGCCATTATCAGATCTCAGGCACTTTAACTTTCTGCCTGTTTCATTCTCAACCATAGCCTTCCAAAACTTAAAAGTCTCAAAAACATCAGATTTCTTTTTAATACAGTAGATCCATACCTTTCTTGTGGCGTCATCTATGAATGTAACATAGTACCGTGATCCGCCAATAGAGGCTACCTGAGCCGGTCCCCACACGTCTGTGTGAACAAGCTGCAACTTCTGCCTTTTCTTAGTAGACCCGGTCTTGAGAAAACTAACCCTTTTCTGTTTTCCAAATACACAATGCTCACAAAACTCTAGATCCATACTTTTCAAATCTGAAAGCATACCTTTAGACTTAAGTATTGACATCCCCTTCTCACTCATGTGGCCAAGCCTTGAGTGCCACAATTTACAATCCACACCTGAAGTAGATAAAACTGAAGGAGATTTGTTAGTAACACAATTACACAAATAGAGAGTACCTTCTCTCTTACCTCTGGCCATAACTAGTGCACCCTTGGTCACCTTCCAAGAATCTGCTGTGAGAGTTACTGTACAACCCTCATCACCTAGCTTACCTGCAGAAATCAAATTTCTCTTCAAACTAGGAACATGCATCACATCTCTCAACACCCATGTGTTGCCATTTTGCATCTTCAGCTACACTTTACCTTTGCCAGTAATCTTACAAGGCTCATCATCCCCTAAGTACACTATTCCAAAATCTCCATGGATATAGTCACTGAAATATTCTCTGTTAGGGGTAGCATGGAAAGATGCACCAGAATCTAATACCCAAGATTCTATGTTATTATGCAAAGAGAAAATTAAAGCATCCTGTGCAATACCTGCAACCTTGGCTTCTTCCTTTCCTTCGTGCTGGTTGTCCTCCTTAGGCTTTGACCAACAATCTCTGCTTATGTGCCCCATCTTTCCACGATTCCAGCATTGTGGCTTCCTGCCATTTCTGGATTTGGATCTTCCTCTCACCTTAGACTTAGATCTTGATCTCCTCTTGCTCTTTTCTTTTTGCCTTCCCCTGCTCTCAAAATTTAAAGCATTCCCAGATGTCTCTTCTGTGCTTTTCCTGCGTATTTCCTCATTCAAGATAACACTAACCACATCCTCTACTTTCAAAATGTTTGATGCAGATGCAGTATTAGAAACTGCCATTACTAAGCCATGCCAGCTTTCAGGCAAAGAACATAATATCAAAAGAGCTTTTATTTCATCTTCAAATACAATATTGACAGAACTTAACTGATTAACAATTCCATTGAAATCATTCAGATGAGTAGAAACAGATCCACCTTCATTCATATGCAAATTAAATAATTGCTTCATAAGATATACCTTATTTGAAGCTGAGGGTTTTTCATACATATTTGCTAACGTGGTCATCAACTCTACCGTTGTTTTTGCCTGTGACAAATTAGATATCACAGTGGAGGCCAGACTCAGTCTTATAGACCCAAGAGCCTTTCTGTCAAGAACTTCCCATTCTTCATCCTCCATGTCTTTGGGCTTCTTTGCTATCCCACCTAACGATAAGTAGAGATCTTTCTGATACAGATAGTCCTCTATCTGCATTCTCCAATGTTGGTAGTTCTTGCCATTAAACTTTTCCATTCTCAGCTTACTTTCTTCTGCCATTGCTTCTCCCACTCAAACTGAAATTCCTGCAGAAACCCTGTGAGCAACCTGTAATCTGTAACCTGTAACCTGTAACCAAGGCTCTGATACCACTTGTTGGGGGATCAAACCAACAATAGATTACACTTGTGAAAGCAATAAACGCGGAAATAAATCAGATAGATAAGTAACTGAAATGATAAATAGCACAGAACAAGATATACAAGAAAACACCCTGAAAACTTGTATTGAAACTCTTTACAATAGGAATACAATTTGAAGAAACTTCGTTCTTCTACACCTCTCTCAGATGCACACAAGATCTCTCACTAGATCTCTATTCCTCAAGAGCTCTCTCTCAAGTACACTCAAATCCAACAACCTGGATTGATGCAACTCTGTACTGTCCTTCAAACATTCACAATGTTCTACTCTTACAGTTCTACACACAACACTTACACTACAATTCTAAGCTAAGAAGATCTTCCTACATATAGAAATAGGAAACTTGAGCATGCTCTTACAACAAACAGTTAAGCCTCTTGAACAAGGGCTCTAAAAATAATATTGCTAATAATAGAGACGCAAGCTTGAGTCCACGACTCAAACTTATCATGCAAACACTCGCTGCTGTCCACGGAAATAGCTTTCTGGACACGGAGGTAACCGACGTCGGTTCCTGCCTGTTCGCTTGTGACCGTCGCCGGCCGACCTTATTGCCGACGTCGGCGCCTCTGCAACTGCTACTAACCGACGTTGGTCGCTCCTGACCGACGCCGGCGTCTGTGTAGACCTGAACCTGTTTTAAGTATGCTCCTTGGTGAAGCTTTTAGCTCCACACCCTAACAGCCATGTGACCAAATGCTTAGTGGTTTATCCCTAAGGGGTGGTCATATTGCCCTTTTAGGGTAATTTGGACCTATCTTCACTCCAGGAGGCATATCTTGTGATCTAGAAGGCCTAAGAGGCTTTTTCCCCCTTGGATTTGTGTTTCCACCAATTATATTTTGAATATGGTTTTGGGACATTTTGGGTACCTTTTTTCATTGGTGTAGCATTAATTACAACAAAATTTTGTTGAAGACCCCATTCAAGCACCTTCTTAAGCCTATATCTTGAGTTTCATTGGGAATTTTTGTATGTTGTTTTCTTTGAACTTGTCTTTTGTTTTTAGGCCTACACAATGGTGAGGTCATTTTTAGAATTTGAGTTACCCATTTTCACAAAATTTACATTTTTTCTAGATATGGTGTTCAATACATATTTATTGGATCTTCATGTAGCTATAACTTTTGATTCGTTCATCCAATTTACGTGTTGTCTTTTTTGAAAGTGCATGTTTTCTCATGCTTTTTGAAATTGTAACTTTAGATTTATTCCATTTTTTTTAGGACTATAATTTTCCATCGTGTTTACATGTCTTTAATTGTAAATCAATTTGTTAACAGACTGCTCATAAAGTGTTGCCTACTTCTATCTTTGGGATCACTTTTTGTAACTTTTGGTGTGTACTACAGATTATGGGGGGCTTATTTCATCTTGGATTATTGTGTAAATCATTGTATAGTGCCAACACATTGTAAAAATTGTATCATTATAAGCAGTTTGGTGGATTTTCATCTTGTTGAGTGTGTTTTGTTTGAGGTTCATTCCAGGGACTTTGTTTTGCCTTATTGTAATGGTTTTGTGCCAATATCTCGACACCCTTAGGTAGACCAATAGTAGCCTACAGTCTAAATGTGTATGCTTTTCTATGAAATATGTGGACTTTAGGAGAACATGGTTGTATTAGTTGAAGAGAATAGAGGAAAAAAACATCTTATGTATCTCACTCATTTATGAAAAAAGATGCCCTCATTCACTTGTTATAGGACACAGTTGCACATTCACAACATCAGATTGACATTATAGACACACATTCCATTGAGCCTAGTCCATCATGTGATTCACTACCTATTCTTGAATCTAGTATGCATCCAAATACTTGATGTACTTTTAAACTATGACCCATCAAATCTTGAGTTACATTTATATTTTGAAACACCTATTATTACACATGTTGCAAACCTCACTTTAGATCCACCTTCATATGTTCTTGGCTCATTTGAGAAGCACATCATATGTTTTTGCTCCCGTCTACTATGTTCCATGGGTCACCTTGGCGGAGGTATTGGTAAACACTCACAAGGCATTGTTTCCTCTATCCAACATATTGACTAGACTACTTGCCAAGTCATTGGCCATCAAGTAGGTGTATCTTCACCCTTTTTAGACATGATTTTTTCTCTCTGTGTTATGGTGAGTTCAAGTTAGAAACAACCCCAACCTTCTCATAAACAAATTTAAGTTCTCTTAGATGATCAATTTTCTTAAAAAAAAAAACACACACACATTCATATTAGATATAAATCAAAAGTACAAATTCTACTATGCCAAGCTTGAAAATAATTTGTCCAAGCTTGAGTAGTATACAATAAAGGAGTAACAGACGCACTCATTATAAATTTAGTCCATATAGGTGGCAAACCATAGTAGAGAAGACTATGGTTATCCAAAGCCTAGTTAGCTAGCCTATCTACCACTTTGTTTCATTCTCAGGGAATATCGTTGGAGTGCACCGCTTGAAACTGTTCCTTCAATCTTCTTATTTTTCAAACCTCTCTCTCCATCTGTTAGTTTGGATTGTGGCCTTATTTTGAATCAGATAACAATCTAACAATCACTTTGGAATCCGATTCCATTTGAATGTTTTGCCAATCACTTTTCAAAGCCTTCTACATGTCTTTGTACATATCCTTGATCTCCGCTAAGTTATTAGTTTTGGTACACATATTTTCAGCAAAGAAAAACACCACCGAACCATCATAGTTTCTACCAATTCCTCCCATAGCTACAAGACTTGGATTACCAATGGAGACTCCATCACTATTCAATTTCCCATACCCTAGAGTGGGAGAAATCCATTGACCATCCCTCTTGAGTTTCTTTTTTTTTTTCCAAAAATTTGACATAGTAGAATCTTTGGGTTGCAAAGACAATTGTTTACAAATATGCTCCCATTCTGGGGTAAGAATAGGAGGTAAGGAAATCTTATGTTTAATGTTTTTCGTAACATTGGTTTTGGTTTTCTCCCAGACATAAGATATATTTATACTAACTTGGTGGAAAATTCTGCGATTTCTTTCTTTCTAGATATTCCAAAGGAGAAGGGAAATGCCAGTCCAGAGGACTGAAAGTAAATTTTGGCCTTTGGGAAGATGTCCTTGCCAATCTATAATCATCTGTTCTAAAGATCCAATATTATTCCAATACATGTTAAACAATGTAGATAGATGTTTCCATAAGGGTATAACCCACATACATTGGAAGAACATATGAGAAATGGTCTAATCATCCTCCAAACATAAGGCACATCTAAAAGGACCGTGAAATCCATGCTTCATAAAATGATCACGAGTTAAGACTCTTCTTTGAAAAAGCAATCAAATAAAAAAACTAACCTTAGGCCATATAGTAGAGTGCCATATATGCCTTAAAATGTCCTTAAGAGGGTGAGGGGTGCGCTTAGTCAAAGAAGCAAAACTTGAGGAAACTGTATAAATACTAATGCAAAATTTCCTAACATGTCTGACTTATTAGAGGCTTAATTCATTGACTCTTCAATTGACGCATTGTATAGTCTCCAGTTAGAAAGAAACTAAGACGTGATTTGCTAAGATATTGGGTGATGTATAGGTTCTTCTGAATTTGGGCTTTGAATTCTTCTACTCACAACTGCAAATGATATTCTAGGTTTTAAATATGAGTCCTAAAAGTGTGAAACACTATCCAATGTCTAAACCATTCATGTGACTTGTATCCATGATTCCATACAAATGTTTTCCACGCCTCCTTGAGATTCCAAAAAATAAAACAAAATCAAAACTAACAAAGAAGTGTAGGGAAAAATCTTTCCAAACCCATGTAGAGCATTGTATATGAATGCATTTAGCTTTAGTGCCAATTTCTCCAACCCATTGAATTGAGTTCCATTCAACATCCCTTCAGCTAGTAAGAATCTGAATGTAGTGAGTTCCAAAGCTCTAAGTGTGGTATCACCAAGTTCCAAGAAACTCCACAGAAAAGTTCACATCCAACTAGACGATTTTTTCTGCTAGACAACCCCATTAAGCCCTTTTAAGAACACCCCTATCGTTTACTCCCTATGGAATTCTTATGTTCTCTTTGCTCCTCGAAGATGCATTATGAACTCCCTGATTTGGGAATCTTGTCGCGTTGAGTCCATCCATGGGAATTTCTCTTTCCACATATAAACAATTGTTACTTCATCTACTCAATACCAATTTTGTAAGCCCATGTTGTGTTTAAAAGCAATCAAGATATTTTTCTCAATCTTTGTCTTGTATGGACAATTACAGTTTAGTGAGAGTGAGCCCACTTAGACCATGCCATCACCTAAGAGCATGGGTCAATTGTACGACATTTTAAGAGTGCATTTAATTCTCTATTTTATTTATATTTTGCATGTATAATAATGTAATGTCGTGCTTTATCTCACATTCTGTTTAAGACTAGAACATTAACATTTGATGAAAGGGGAAGGGAAACGAGTGCAGTTGGAAAAGATGAAATGGATGGTAAAGGAATGTTTTCAGAACTGGAGGTAATGAAGCGAGAAGGGGAATGAGTGTGGGGGTACTGACTTTACAATGGATACAACTTCAATATTGATTATACTCACTTGTTCTTTTATATATGCAAGAATATTTGATGCAATTGAAACTAATAACCGCATGGCAAAATCACTAGTACTAGATTAATCACATTATGTGACATTGAAGCACTACTCACTAATGGCCTCTCCTCTGTTGTTTGGAGACTTCTCCAATCTTTTCTAGAACAGCTGAAGGGCCCATGAATGTTTTGTGTCCATATGAGTGTCATAACCTCTATATCTCAGTCTAAAATGTCTGTAAGTACAACACAAGAAATTATTTCTGCCACTTTCAAGTCCATAACAATAATAGCAACAAAAATAGTTTCTACTGCAATAATAGATTCCATACTGTTATAATATGGTGCTCTAAAGAATTGTAATACCTTGTACAACAGCTAAATATTTGTGATTGATGTTTCTTGACCTACGATTCATATATTGTCAGTATTGCAATGTAACCATAATCCCCTACATTGGTACTTTATGAAAGATGGAGTTGTAGCAAATAATGATTTTTTTGGTCAATTAAACTGTTAAACTTTATATATATGTGAAGGATGCCTATGAGAGATCAGAGCATCCAAAAACAGACCAACCAAAGAAAAAGGAGAAGAAATAAAGTACTAGCGCTAGGTTTGTCATAATGCATCGATTTACATCATCCAAGTTAAAAAACAGATTCATAGTAAGTAGAAATTCAGTTATCCTGTGCTATTGTAAACAGGTAGCCTTCTCCCTCGCTGTCCATGCTTTGATTGAGGAAGAGGCCAGATTCTTGGGACTTTTAGGCTCCTTGAAGGCTCCTTATGCTTATATTTAGTATGAACCTCTACACGTGACCTACCTCTTTTCTGGAGGGGCATCCAGTACAGTCTCTGAGATTGTAGCTTCAATTCTTCGTTTGGCAGATTCAGTGAGAATTATGGCATTTACAACATCCATTGTTTTTTGTGCTTGACCACAAGTTTTATCAAATTTCCAACACATGCTTAGAGGGTTTCAATTCTTACATTTTGATTCATTTTGAATTGAAGAAGGGTGGCAAGGGTTGTTTCTATGGAGGGGTTTTGGACACCTTTGTCCTCTAGGCTTTGCCCCATATGTTGTATCATGGAAGAGATATTCATCGTGGCCTGAATGAGGTTCTCATTCTTGGGTTTAAAGGTGGTCTGAGAGGAAGAAGGATAGCTCATAATTTCCATAGTTTGACTATAATGTAATGGTTTACTTTTGACATGGCTAGGAATGGGTTTGAAAGCTCCTCCTTCAAGGGAAATTTAGGGAATCTCAGCGTGAGTGGAAACTGTCAAGAAAATTGGCTTGTGATTATTGATCATGTATGGGTTGGCATGGGTTGGGGTCAAAACGTCTGAAGAAAGGGTTCAGAACTAATGATAATTTATGGGATACTAGGTGGACAAGAGGTTTCTTAAAAAAATATAAATGTGCATGGTAGGGGGTGGAGTCCATTACCTTGGTAAGGTCCATTTCTTGAGGCTAGTTATGCTAAATATGAGGATGGTAACCTTGTTGGGTGCTAGCTTTGTTTAGAAAGTCTCCCTGCATGTTGGTGCCTCGTCATAATCAGCATGGATGGAAGGCTGCTGATTGTTCTTTATTCTTTGATTCTAGTGCTATGAAATCCTATGTGGGTTTTCTGTAGAATATGTTTTTTGTTCTCTTTTTTTTCTCTTTTATATAAATTGATCTCTTTGTTGTGTGTGATGTCCCCAGTATTTGGACTATGTTTCTTCTTTTTAATAATTCTGGAGGGTCTTGTTATTCTGGTTCCTAATTTTCTGACAGCTAAAAGGTTTAGGTGAATTTGCAAGAATGATCTTGATTGGACTCCATAAGATTATATAATCCATGGTAGATCTCAGAAATCATCTTTTCTGACTTTATTGTGGCAAAGATGATGGCTCGATGGAGAAGTTGTACAGCAATAGTGCAGATGAGATTACTTGGGGAGGCATACAGTTATAGGACTGATATTTCAATGTTTCTTTGTTGTGTCTATTGTGATTTTCACCAACGCCTCTGAGAATAAACATATCATCCTTTCCTAGTTCCCATGCCTCACAATGGATCATTTCTATAATATGAAGAAAATTCAATTGGGGCTTGATGAAGGAGATCCTTGTCAGGGGGTAATCGAACAAAATACAAGAGCAAACATTCTTATAAATAGAGAAACTGTAGATCGCCATTGTGCCTTGTGAGGCATTCTTATAAGAGCACTAGGTACTGGGAGTTAGTCACGTGGAGAGAAAGGGATGTGCCATGTGTAATTTCTTCTGTTGTCTGTGGATCAAAAGCGTGGGTTTTGGCTCTAAGAAGGGTGAGGAAAATATTAGAAAAGACACAGTAATAAAAGTCCTCAGGGGATGTTGAAAGATGACAAGAATGGAGATATATGTCAGACCCATGGTGATGCCAATGGCTATGGGGATTGAAGACAAAGCTTCTATGGAAAGAGGAAATAAACAACTGCATAAAAACAAACTGGAGAATTTTAATGTTGACAATGAAAAAGCAGGATTGTGGAGAGAGGTGAGGAGTAAGGGGATAAAGACAAAAGGAATACAGGCCCCCTATCAAGAGCCCTGGAACTGGGGAAAGTCCTTGCAATATAGGACTGATCTCATTTCAAAGATATAAAGGGGACTTAAAAAGAACAAGAAAAGTGATGTATGGAGTGTGCTAGGTGTTTAAACAATTAAAAATACAAGTCAGAAGCTCCACAAGAGGACAACAAATAAAAATTGAAAAATGCTATTTACAATAATGGTTGGGCTCCACTTCCCTGTAGATTTCATTGAGAATGCTTAGAGAAAGTAGCTAGCAGTGAGGAACATTTGTGCTTTGCATTTGATTTATCACCCTTGGTCTACCAGTTGCATTATATGTTTAGGGAAAGGGTCTGAAGCAACGAAGGGTTGGTGTTTATTTTTTTTTATGTGATGCAATATCCAAGTTGGCCAGTTGGAATCCTACCCTATTGTCTCTCCTCGATCGATGTTGAAGAATTGTTTGATCAAATAGCTGAAGGTTGTCCACTATTTGGTGAGTGATACTCAACATATTCTAGTTGATGGAGGTATTGAGTGCGCCTTGTCAGCTTTGGTGAAATTTAACCGCCTTGACAATCATATTAAGTATGATTTTTGAGTCGCCTTCAATAATTAGATTTTGAACAAGAGACAATCTCGCAATTTGGATTCCATATTGGAAATTCTCATACTTGTTATTTTGAGATCCGATGTATTGAGCATAAGCTTGAAAATTGTGTCCCTACGCATCTCGGATGATTCCTCCAAATCCTTGCATGACCGGGGGTGTTTTTGGCTGCTCCATCGAAGTTAAATCTATGCCAACCTATTGGTGGAAATTCCCAATGGAGTTTAACATTTATTGTAAACCATTTCGTTTTGAAATGATATGGAATATTCTATCTTTTAGCTATCGAACAGTCTTCCATACTTGACAAATTCATACTGCCCTCTTTTTCCTTGAGATAACATAAAGAAGTGCTATGATGTTTTCCTTTAGTGTTATGAAAATGATTGTAATAGTTCTATTTCCATTAACAAAGACAGGAGAGTTTCATTCCTTCCATAACTACAAGAGAATGTGATTCAGAGCGATTTGTGTTAGTTGTCTAATCATAGGCATATATGTGGGTAGTTGTGCCCATTTGTGCTATGCATGATTGATGGTGTTGATTTACTTTCCCAGCTGACGAAACCAAAAATCCACTTGTTCCCAGATTGCTAAATCCATTTTGAAAGTAATGACCATGAATGATTTGTGTGGCCGTATAGGTTTCCCAAGTTGTCGTGCTCCTAAATCTGAGTCTATAATCATTCTAGGTAGTCCATGCGTCTGTAGCAATACTGTTAACAATAGCGGGTTGTAAGGAAATAAAAAGATGCTACATTGTTATAAGATGGTGACTTTTGAAGCATATTAACTTGCACAATAGCTATTCAATTGTGATTCATACTTCTTGACCTACGATTCTGGCATCATTAGTAATCAAATGCAACCATAATCTCATGCATTGGCTAACCATAAACTATAGAGTTGCAGCACATGATTATAGTGTTATTCAATTGATAAATTTGAAACTTCTTAGGAAGTCAATGGTATTTATGTGGTTAATGCTCCATAAGATAAGGAGAAGGAGAAAGAATGCCCTCTTAATCCTCCCCCACTGTTTGGTGGTAGCAAGCCCAAGCAAGGATCGAGGTCCATTAAGATCAAAATCCATGTGGTGAACTCTCAGGAACAGGGCAAGGTGGATGGAGACCATTATGTGGTTTCTCAGCACAAGGACACAGAGGAGAAATTGCGCAGGAGGAAGCAGACCAATTCCTTCAAAAGGAAAAAAACCCGGTTTGTAGAGTAAGTCACAAAGAGAGGAGGGCATTAGGGGAATACACATGGACATACACATCCCCCCTCCTGATGAAGCAATGGAAAGCCAAAGCACCACAACAAAGATGGTTAATACAAAGGACATCCAAAGTAGAGTGGAGTCTCTTGAGACCGAGTCTTATTTACAGTTACGTATTCTGAAGTGGTTCTTTAGTGAGAATGGTAGAATCAAAGATAAAATCGACTCCCTCCAATAGAAATTAAATGGGGAATCTCATACCACCACTAAGGACATGCAATCAGATGGGGAGCAATGGAGACTTTTCCAAAAAAATTGTCAGCTTAGGGAGGAGAATGAAAAGTTGAAGAGCAGTCTGGAAAAGATGGATGGTGAAATGTTGTCCATCAAGGACAAACTCAACACACTGGTTAATATCATTAAAGTCATAAAATAAAATTGCACCACAAGCATACAAACGCTGCAATAAGGCCTGAGAAAAAAGAAACAAAAGGTGTCAAGGGTGGTCTGAGCAAAAGAACAAGGAGCCACAGGAAGAACCAAGTGGCAGAGGAGGAAAACCCAGATGATGACTTAATCGAAGATCAGCTCCAGCTTCTGAAAGAGGAATGGGAAGCTGTAACTACCCTGAATGATCTTGCCAAGCCTTAAGTTTTATTTTGCCGCTCTTAATGTAGCTTTGTTTTTTATTCTTGCTATGCTGTAGTTTTGCTGTTAGCTGTTAGCTTTCTGTTCAGCTGGTTTGTCTTTCCAGGGTGCTGGTAGTCTTGGCTTTTATTTTGGGTTTTCATTGTCTATCTTCTACTCTGTTGTACAAGGGTTAGGGCCCTTTCAAAAACCACTATTTAACCGTAATTAAAAAAAATGATCTGTGCTTGTAGCTAATGATAATGAAGCTGATTTTTTAATTTCTAGTCACTTTGTTCTCAGCAAATTATGGTCAAGTTCTCATTTGTTCCAATTTCCTCATGTCACATCATTGGGAAGTTGTGTATCTTCACCTTGTTTAGACTATGTTTTCCTTATTGTTGTGGGTGAACTCTAATTAGTAATAACCCCAATCTTAAATTACACAAATAGAAGCTCTATTAGAGGCTCAATTCCTATACTCTTCAATTGAACCATAGCATAGTCATGAACTTTAGATAGAAAGAAACGTTGTAAGAAGTGATGTGAAAACATATATAGGATGGCATATGTAGGTTCTTCCTAATTAGGTCTTAAACTCTTCTACTCACTACTGCAATTGAGATTATAGGTTTTAAATATTAGTTATAAAAGTTAGAAGCACCATCCAATGTCCAACCCATTCATGTGCCTTCTATCCCTGCAATTGTTTTCCACACCTCCTTGAATTTCCACAAAACAAAATAGAATCAAAACTAGGGAGAAGCATCTGGAAAACACTTCCCAACCCATGTAGAGTGACATATGTGCATGCTTTCATCTTTCATCTTTAGTGCCAAATTTTCCATCTAATTGAGTTGAGCTACATTCAACATCCCTTCAACTAGTAAGACTCCACCTGTAGTGGGGTCATAAGCTCTGCAAGTGTGGAGCCACTGAATTCCAAGAAACTCGACAGAAATTTTGACATCCAACTAGTTGATTTGCGTTGTTGGACAGTCTCATTCAACCCTTTTGAGAGCACCCTATTGGTTTACTAAGTTTTTTTGGATGCTAATGGTACCTTGCTCCTATAAGATGCAAAAAGAACTCCTTGGTTTGGGATTCCTGTTAACCTGCATCCATCCATGGGAATTTCTCTTTCCAGGTATTAAAAATTGTTAGTCCATCTGCTCAATACAAATTTTGTAAGCTCGTGTAGTGTTTAAAATGAATTGAGATATTTTTCTCAATCTCTGTCTTGTATGGACGAATGCCATCACCTTAGAGCATGTGTTTATTGTAGATGGCCATTTACAAGTGCATTTTATACTTTGTATCATTTGTGTTTCGTGTCACCCTCTGGTTAATGGCCATTTAAGAGTGCATTTCTAGTTTGCATCCTCCAAGATGGATTATGTTTTGGAATCACGCTACCAAATCGGGAATGAAGATTTGGCAAAGAAAAGGACTTACTAACTTGGATCATGGAAATTTAGGCATAGGGAGTCTCCTCAAGCAGTATCATTTGCTTACTTATGTCTATATGCTTTGTCCATATGATTCAGTATTGTTTGCTTCTAGAAACTATGAACATCACCAACTAGATCCATTTGACTCAATAAGAGAAGGATTTAACCCTATTCTCCTGTCTCTTTCCTTACTTCAATTTGACACTCCACATTAGGTGAAGTTGAAGCATTAATTCCTGATGATGTATTCTTGATTTTTTTGTGACTGCTCTAAGTTTTTCTAGCACAGCTAAAGCGAGCATGAATGTTTTGTGCAACCATATAGGTTTCCCAAGTTCTTGTCTCTCTAAATCTGAGTCTACAATTCCTATAGTTACTCCATGAGAAATCAGCTCTGAAACTTTCAAACTCGTAACAATACTAGTGACAATTGTGGGCTGTACAGAATAATAGGATGCCGCACTCTTATGAGACAGTGAACTTTGAAGTATATTACCTTGTAGAACTTTGAAAAAAGTTGATTGATACTTCTTGACCAACAATGTTTGCATCATCAAGAGTGGAATGCAATCATAATCTCCTACATTGGAACACTATGAAAGATAAGAGTTGTAGCACATGATAATAGTGGATTTATTCAAATGGTAAATTTGGAATTCCTTAAGTAGTTAATTGACATAGTTACATGCTTGTAGGCAATGATGATGAAACTGATTCTTTATTTCTAGTTACTTTTCTTTAAGTAAATTATGAGTAAGCTTGCACTTCTTTCAATTTTCTCAATGTCATGGCTATAGTGAGATGTATATCTTTACTTTGTTTAAATCTTACAGTTTCCCTTATCACTCTGGGTGGACTCATATCAACTTAACAACCACAATTCTCTTCTTGAAATGTTATCTCCAATTCAATCTATTAAGGCACTAGTCACAAATGGAAATTCTATCAAGGGCTCAATTCCACTGCTCTTCAATTGAATCATGGTGTAGTTCTGATCCAGAAAGAGAACAAGTTTTTATGAAGTGTTTTACAAACATGTTGGGTGGCATGTGCCTTATATGTGCATGTGTTCAGTGGAACCATGGTGCAACTGCTCTTCAGTTGAACCATGGTGTAGTTCTGATCCAAAAAGAAAACAAGTTTTTATGAAGTGCTTTACAAACATGTTGGGTGGCCTGTGCCTTATATGTGCATGTGTTCATATTTAGTGCCAAATGCTTCAACCAATTGAGTTGAGTTCTATTGACCATGTGCCTTCAACTAGCAACTGTCCACCAATAGTGAGTTTTGAAGCTTGGTCTCAAGTATGTAGATACAATGAGAATATCAATCTACTATGTATTCTTTCAAGATGTCTTTGAGAGCTACACTTGCATCAACCTTCTCAGATGGTAATTTTTTCCAGCTGTTAAAAAAACAAACATCAATTCTAATTTGCAGAAAACATTCTTTTTAAACGTAAATACATCTTCACAATATATGCTTCCAGCATATAACTTTCTTATACTCATGAAATCAACACATAATAGTAAAATGTAACATCTACACGTTACAAAAATGTAAAACATTGAAGAAAGCCTTGTGTGTATCAGACAAGCATATTCACAAATTTTTAATGTACATTATCCTTAAAATACCAATTCAGAGGATAGAGGTATTGTATATATGGGCTTGAATAAGTTTAATTTTGGAAAACAAAATAAAAAAGTCTAAGCAAAATGAAGGAATCTCTTTCATAGATTACAGTTAAATTCGTTCCAGTATTTGAACATTGCATGCAAATCTATATTAGGGGCTTATTTATTGCATTGCAAATTCTCTCTACAAGTATATCTTAGATAATAAAAATGTATTTAAATATATGATAAATCATATGCATAGAAAAATAGTATACTTAGGCACTAAGTAGTAATGAATGTCACCTTAAATTATTTTTTTCTCATAGGAAAATGATTATGCATTGTCTCATTAGGCAAGACAAATAAGCCTTGTGAAACCAATGATTTAATAGAGCTCTTGCTAGGAGGAAAATTTAGTGATAAAAAATTTAATGGAAAATCTTAGATCAAATCCCAAATATTATCATAAAATTTATACATGAATTCGTTAGAACACATTTGTGGGCAAAGGCGGAAGGAGTCTAATAGTTCCTTATGGAAAGGATTTGATTACAAAAATCTTATCAGCTTAAAAAACAAACCATCCAAATAATGCATAAATTAATTTGAATAAATAAAGAAAAAAGTTGCAACCCATCTAAATACTGCAAAATTGAAGTGAAGAAATAAAGAAAAAATTGGAATCAAGATGTAACAATCATGTACACTGGTCTTTTGAATTAGTAAATTTCTCCACAGAATGAGTAATCTCATCTTCTAAATAATTTAAGAGATGCAAAATAAATAATTTAATTTAATTATTATTATTATTATTATTTTTGTTGGGGCTGGGCGGCTATGGAGGGGAATGGATAACACATCCTTCATCACCTATCCCAGATGTGATAAAGGTCTCTATAAACCCTTCCCATTCTTGAAAACTAGAGGTTGACAACAGGTCGTGAAGGGAATGGAATCAAGGCCTCCAACTGGAAAACACACCCCTGCTACCAATAGGCCTATCCCAGGGCTAAATAAGCACGTTTAATTATGACTGGGCATAGTACTTTCAATATAGACATACAATTTTTTTTTTCTGACCGAATCAAAACTACAGACCTAGCCAATAATATAGCAGAACACTGATAAAGCTTACAACCACGGCAAATGTTGATACCAAAACTGACGATTTCTCCTCCTTAAATAGCTGCGGACTCCATATCAAATAGAGAGCCCAAAAAGCTGAAATTCCCAACAACAACTGCAACTCCAGAAAAATATTATCAGTGAAAAATTATCTTCAGCGTATCAAGTACATTAGGAAAAAAACCAAAAACTCAAAAAAAGATAGACATAATGGTTACCATATATATCAAAAACTTTAAGAGAATAACCATGGCAGATAAGTTAAAAGCTCTGAATACATTCCCTGTCTCTCCATCCAATCCAGGAATATAAGCAACACACTCACGTTCACCCCGTGGAATAAATTGGCTAACAGAAATCTTTTTTCCCTTTATTTCTCTCTCGTGGAAAAATTGTATGGCCATCTCAGCATCCTGTGTAGACACAAATCTGACATAACCGTACCCTATGGAGGTTCCATCTTGTAAGGTGGCCACCTTAGCTGATATCAATGGTCCACACTTAGAAAATATCTGGTGAAGTTCTTCTGTAGTGATGGAAGGCTCCAAGTGATTTATGAACAAATTTCCTTCAATTGCATTGACCTTTGGCCCGCTGGATTGTACGGCAACACGAAGAGGTTGGCCCTTCATGGTACAGCCATCCAGAGCTTGCAGAGCCAAGGCAGCATGCCATGCTTTTGTGAAGTTCACATAAGCATACCTTAAAGAACATCCAGACATTTTGTCACGGACCACATGACAAGAGGCTACAGGACCATATATCTGGAACCTTTTTTGCAGCTCAACCTCTGTTACAGTCTGGTGTAAGTTCCCTACAATCAGGGAGGTAGCATTTGAATCCACTTCCACAAGTCTGACCTGCTCTTCAGTTACTTCCATGCCTAAAGGCTTGTCAGTAAATGAAATTTAAAAGAAAAATATAATTTATAATTTTTTTTTTTTTTTTTCAAAATGAAATAGAACTATATTATTTTTTTTAAAAGCACATAAAAAGTCTTAGATCTAATAAAATATTTTTTAAAATATAAATTATGTTTGAATAAATTGTGTAAGTTTTTTGATTTTTGATCGAAGTTTAGAATCACTACCTACGATTTATCTTCAAGGAGTTATTTTTGACGACGGATCAAATACAATAATTTAAAATATTAATCAAATATCTTTGTACAATTTATTTAAAAACTAGTTTCTATTTTAAAAATTGTAAAAAAAAAAAAAGGAAAAAAAGAAAAAAGAGATTTATTTAAAAATAAATAAAAAAATCAAATAATATTATTTTAAAAGTAAAAATAAAAAAAGACATGTTAAAATGTAATATTTATAACTAAATGAAAAATATAGAAAGTTTTTTATTTTTACTTAAAAATACAGTGGATTTTGTAAATACTTCAAATAAATATAGAAGGTTGGATTTTGTAAATGCCAAAAATAAATGAAAAATATAGAAGATTTTTGATTTTTACTTACTTAGTAATGCAGATCTTATGTGGATGGATTTTGTAAATGTTTTAACTAACTTTAAGTGACATAACATGAGATGTAGAATTCTGATAGAAAGTTCAAAATTGAATTTTGTATTGAATGTAAAACTTATTGCAAAATTGAATTTTGTGTTTCAATGGAAGTCAATTAACTTGTAAATATAAATCCAAACTTGGTAGAAATAAAAATTGAAATAAGAAGATTGAGAATGTTGTTATAGACTGATATATATATATAACTTTATATATTTATTATAGCTCCAATACCTACTCAATATAGGATCTTACCCACTAACATGTTCACGGCCATCATCATCATATTTAATAGGCAATAAAAAATGAATACAATAATAATGTATGGAAAATTATATTATAAAAGTTTTTTATATTAATTTATAACTCATAAATATAAGGAATGAGTTAATATTGTAATAAAAATCTGCTGACAAAGATAAATACGTGGGAGGAGGTAGACTATATTTATTATTGGAAACACATTTATTAATAATAAAATAAAAGTTTACATAGTAAAGGCCATCAAGTGGAGGAGGTAGACTATATTTACTATTGGAAACATATCTATTAATAAAATAACGGTTTATATAATAAAGACCATCAGAGGGTATCCATGACATCCGTTAGATTTATAATAAAATATGTCAAGTGATTGAGGTAGATTATATTTACAACTGGAAACACATCTATTAATAAAATAACCGTTTATTGAGAAGATACCCCATTTCTCGTAAGTATAAATTAAATATTGTTCAGTACAACTTAAATGTATTTGAGGTAGACTATATTTACTATTGAAAACACATTTATTAATAAAAAAATAATTTATTGGGAAAGTACACAATCTTTGGTAAGTATTAACTTAAATATTATTGAATACAATTTAAATGTGTCATATATTAAAAAATAGAATTTTTTCAAAAATTAAAAATTAAAAAACTTACATGTGTCTTATATTATGTGTCTTACATCTTATTAATTAATAAGTTAAATATTAGATGAATAGTGATTTATTAATTAGTAAATTAAATTTTAGATGAATAATAATTTATTAGTAAACATATAAAATTAATGTAGAAAAAATAAAATTTAATACATATAAATATATTTTTTATATTATTAATTAATAAATCAAATATTAAATGAATAGAGGTTATTTAATGTATAGCCATCTACTAATCATAATTAAATAACGTTCTCATATAAAATTAGCAAGAGTTAATAGGGTGTTTTTCATAGGTTTAACATATAATCATTTATCAATCATAATTAAATTTTTTTTTATATAAAAATAGTTTATAGCAAGTGTTTTAAAAATAATATTGAATATAAATTAAATATGTATTCAATTATAACAATAAAATATAATTTTAATGTTATTGACAATTTCTTTGTTCTTAACGATGGTCAATAATAAATATAAAATATTTATTTTTCATTATTATAAAAATGTAACCAAAAACTTATTATATAATATATAATTACACATCTAAATGGTTAAAAATATTATAAATAAATGTGTTTTTAATATTTTGAAATAATTTATTAAATATAACTTTATATAATAAAATAATAAAAAATAAAATTAAATCTATAAAAAGTCAAAATTGATTCATAAAATTAAAAATTAAAAATTCATTAAAGAGCTCTATTTTTTATTTCAATGTGCATTCTTCCTTATTTCATTTTTAAATGTTATTTTTTAATTCATTATAATAATATTTTTATATTATTTTAAATTTTTTTAATATTTATTTATTATAAATATTATAATCTATAAATTTAATTTCTATAGATTTATATTATTTAATGATTATATTTTTTTAGATTCTTCCTTTTTAAAAAATTATTATGTGTAACATTTGATCTCCATATTAATGAAGTATTTAAATACACCCAAAAAAAAATTTAATTATTATTTCTTCTTTAATAATTTTAACCTTCCTACTATTCATAAAATTCAACATAAAAAATTCATAATGTGAAGAATCTTAAAATTGAAAATTTTAAACATAACTAAAAAAATCTTAACAGTCCATATCACATATATGTTTAAATATATAGTGACCTATGGCTTTCCATCTTCCTTAACCTCCCATATCATTCATTCCATCTACATGAATGTAAACAAGAATGATCTCAATAATTACCTCACTATCATGATTGAACACAACTTTGCTTAAGATCTTTGCCAAAACTCTAAAATTCCATATCAAAGAGGAGATTCTAAAATATAATAATATTATTATTATATGTATTTAACCAAAAACTTATTAAATTTAAATTAAAAGATGTGTAATTAAACACTTAAATATATAAATGTATTTTTTTATATTTTAAATAATTTATTAAATATAATTAAATATAAACTTTCAAAATAAAATAATGATATTAATGTTCATAAAAAATTAAAATTAATTCATAAAATTAAAAAATATATAATTTAAAATAATAATTTTTTAAAAAGTTATATTTTTATTTTTTAATTTAAATATATCTTAATTTTTAATAAATAATTTTGCACTCTTTTTTATTTAATTCTTAATTTTTTAAAACTCATTATAATAATATTTAATATTTTTTTAACATTTTTTATTATAAATAAATATTATAATTTATAAGTTAAAACTTCTATAAGTTTTGTTATTTATATAAAAAAAAAATTAGTCTTTCTTCTTAAAAAATTATTATATGGAATATCTAATCTATTTACCTCGTTTGATTATGATTTTAGCCTATACAATGCTTCAAACCAACAAAGCATTTGAGTTAACCTAAAACCTTTTCATTGTCATCTCTTTTCTAATTGCCTTATCCTCATGCCATCCTTAAAGCTCCAATCCAAAATGGCTCGCGATGTGGAGAAATGTAGAATGCTCAAAATTGAAAGTTAAAAAAGGCTAAAATAATATACAATCTCAAGCCTTAATCAAATTATATTTTTTTAATAATACTTTTAAGATACAAGCATTGTTAAGGAAATTTTTTGTAAAATAAAGTATGACTTGGGAACACGAACAATTGTGCATTCAAAATGCTAAAGGCATGTTATACACCATATTGATGGACTTATCATGACTATTGAGGCTAATAATACTAATACAAAGCAAGTTGATGAAGTTAATGATAAATAATTCACTTGATATCTTCATGCCAACCCACATAAGATAGATGCAATCCTATACATTGCAAGAGATGAAAAAAAAAAATCAGCTCAATCTTATAATTCAAATTTTCAAAATTTCTAGTTACTACTATTGCTTCTATGCCTATATCAACACCTCTAGTTACATATGTGCCATCATCCCTTGGTATGGAGGTATCACATGGTTTACAATAGATTAATATTTATATTTATATACAAGCATCAAACACACCTCCTTTGATTACTATGCATGGTCCACCACCAACCTCGCCTAATGCATACTCTTTAGATAAAATTGTTATAGCCTTACATGCTAAAGTGTTTCAATTAGAGTAAGGTTTCTTTAGAGCAAGTCATTTAATGGACTCCCATACTTTTCTTTATAATACTTTGGCACCTGAGATAGCATCTTACCCATTACCAAAAGGCTTTGTACCTCCTAAGCTACCTCTCTATAGAAGTAAAGGTGATCCAAAGCAACATCTTTGATCATTCCATGCATCATATTTGGATTATGTTTACAAATGACAAATTATTAACCAAGAACTTTCCAAAAACCCTCAAATACTATGCCTTATGATGGTTTTATGATCTTCCACTTCAATCAATTAGAGCATTTAAGTCTATAGCAGATCAGTTTCTAGCACACTTCTCTATCAACATTGGTAAAAAAAATATCTCACACAAATTGATAAACTCAAGCAAGCATCAAATGAGCCAATCAGTGAATATGTTCTTTAATATGAAACTATGCTATAAAATAACAAATTATATGGTAGATAATGAATCACAATATATATTTACATAGAGTTTGCTAGCACCACACAATGAGTCTATCACATTTGATAAATTCAAAAAAATTGATGAGTTATGCCATATAGTCAAAGAAAGAGAAGTCAAGCTTATAGGTTTGAACAAGTTAAAATGCACCAAATACTTCATCTAATTCAAATATCAAGTTTCTGAGCAAACCAAATTACTAGGTAAAATCTAATGAAAGCAAGAATGAAGCAAAAGTAACAGTCAATGTAGTATCACAACCAAAAAATAAGCTTCAATTGATAGCTCCACCAAGGAAGCAATTTGAAATGCTACCACAACCTCCTCAAGTCTTATTATAAAAATTACTTGACTGCAATCTCATATCTCTCCCTTCACTATTAGAGGTTGATATGACCAAGCTCGAAAATAAGGACTTCAATAGTAATACATATTATAATTACCACATATGTATTGGGCATTCTATGAACAAATGTTTCAGGCTATGACATAAGATACAAGATTATCAATGATAATATTATTAGGCTTAACACACCCACATAGGAAGTTAGACCACACAAAAATGACAATGTAAAGTTGAAAATATCCAGTATTCCATTCCCAAACCATGGTACTACAGAGAATATACATAATTATAAGGTACACCATGTATACAATGTGAATATTTCATGCATACAATGTGAATCATCCTCCTAAGATATATGGACATCCAATAGACAATATTATTGGTACATTTATAGGCACATCAATGCCATATCATGGGATCACATTTGATGATAGTGAAATTGATGATGATGATTTAGATAAACATGCACTCTTTATTTGAGATTATGTCAACATAAAACTCATTCACAATGTCATGATTGATAATGGGTCATGTAAAAAAGCATGTGCAATGACACTTCTTCACACCCTTGGATATAAAAAACAAGATTTACAAGCTACATCAAGAATATTCAAAGCATTCAATGGACATACACAAAATACTCTTGGGCATATTTTGCTACCTCTCCAAGTTGGTTCAGCAAAAGTGACTATTCCGTTTCTAGTCTTACCAAACACAAGGGTATTTAATATCTTATTAGAACACCTTTGGATACATAATCTCCACACAATACCATCAATAGTACATCAATGCCTCAAATATATACATTATAAGTAGGTGGACAAAGTTTAAGGCATTTGATATGAGTACCCTTTACAATTAGTGGTAACTCTTCCTCGCTCCCCAATCCCCCTCGCCCCCCACACCAACTCTCCCCTACCCCCCCTATCGCCACCACCATAGTTGGTTGTGGCACCTATTCAAAATCATAGTGTAAAATCAATTATTGCACCTACTCATAATATTTCCATACAATTAGTATAGAGGAAAGTGGTACATCCTCCTCAACATCAATATTCATATCAAAGATTTACTCAAGGTTCAACAAAATCTAAAACTTATACAATGCATCCTAAGGCAGTACCTTAGACAATTTAGTGTATTCCACAATGAACACATACAATGAGACATTATCCTACTATACAACACACTCCACCAACTCCAACACCTTCTCAAGTTACACATCCTACAAAAGATTTTATGAACAATCATCAAGACAGTTACACTACAACACCTAATCCCTTGTAATTTTGATTCATTTACATGCATCACTCTCTATCAATGGAAAGTCACCATCCCACTTATTATCAAAGTTGAGAGTCAAAGGACAATTTTATTATTATATGTACGTAACTAAAAACTTATTATATTTAAATTAAATGATGTGTAATTCGACACTTAAATATATAAATGTATTTTTTATATATTTTTAAGTAATTTATTAAATATAATTAAATATAAACTTTCAAGATAAGATAAGATAAAATAATGATATTAACATTCATAAAGGATTAAAATTAATTCATAGAATTAAAAAAGTATAATTTAAAATAGTAATTCATTAAAGAATTTTATTTTTTATTTTTTAACTTAAATATATCTAAAATTTAATAAATAATTATGCACTCTTTCTTATTTAATTCTTATTTTTTAACTCGTTATAATAATATTTAATATTTTTTAAAAAAATTTATTATAAATAAATATTATAAGTTATAAGCTAAACTTATATAAGTTTTGTTGTTTATATGATTTTTTTTAGTCTTCCTTCTTAAGAAATTATTTTATGCAATATATGATCTATTTACTTGGTCTGATTATGCTTTGAACAAGTTAAAATATGCACCAAATGCTTCATCTAATTCAAATATCAAGTTTCAAATCAAATCAAATTACTAGGTAAAATCTAATGAAAGCAAGAATGAAGCAAAAGTAACAGTGAATGTAGTAATCAGAACAAAAAATATATATATTCAATTGATAGTTCCACCAAGGAGGCAATTTGAAATGCTACCACAACCTCCTCAAGTCTTGTTATAAAAATTAATTGATTGCAATCTCATATCTCTCCCTTCACTATTGGAGGTTGATATGACCAAGCTTGAACATAAAGAATTCAATAGTAATACATATTATAATTACCACATCTGTATTGGGAATTCTAAGATCAAGTGTTTTAGGTTATGACATAAGATACAAGATCTTATCGATGATAATATTATTAGGTTTAACACACCCACATAGGAAGCTAGACCACAAAAAATGATAATGTAAAGTTGAAAATATCCAATATTCTATTCCCAAACCATGGTAATATCTATATAATATATATAATTACAAATTACATCATGTGTACAACGTGAATCTATCATGCGTACAATGTGAATCTTCCTCCTAAGATATATAGACATCCAATAGACAATATTACCAGTACATTTATATGCACATCAACACAATGTCATGTGATCACATTTGATCATAGTAAAATTGATGATGATGATTTAGATAGACACACACTCTTTATTTGAGATTATGTCAACATAAAACCCATTCAAAATGTCATGATCGACAATGGGTCATGTGAAAAATCATGTACAATGACACTTCTTCACACCCTTGGATATACAAAACATGATTTACAAGTTACATCAAGAATATTCAAAGCATTCAATAGACAAACACAATATACTCTTGGGCATATATTATTACCTCTCTAAGTTGGTTCAACAAAAGTGACTACTCCATTTCTAGTCTTTCCAAATACAAGGGTATTTAATATATTATTAGGACACCTTTTGATAAATAAGCTCCACACAATACCATCAATAGTACATCGATGCCTCATATATATATATATATATATATATATATATATATATATATATATATATATATATATATATATATATATATCAAGTGGTCAAAGTTCAAGGCATTTGATATGAGTACCCTTTATAATCAGTGGTACACCCTCCTCAACATCAATCTTTACGTCAAAGATTTACTCAAGGTTCGACAAAATCTAAAACTTCTACAGTGCATCCTAAGGCAGTAATTTATACAGATCAGTGTGTTCTACAACAAACACAGATAATGAGAACTTCTCTTACTATACAACATACTCTACCAAGTCCAACACCTTCTCAAGTTACACATCTTGTAAAAGATTTTATGAATAGTGATCAAGACAGTTACACTACAACACCTAATCCTTTTTAAATTATGATTCATTTACATGTAACACTCTCTATCAATGGAAATTCACCATCCCACTCTATGATACAGGGTCACACCATGGTCCTCCCATTGATGGAATCATAAGCTAGTTTCCTTTCAAAAATATTTAAAAATACATAAAATAATCAAATATGTGTAGAACTAAAATATCATTATATATAGCATATCAGTCTTGTACACTTGAAAAATATCAATTATCTCTACCCTTCAGTCTTAGACCTTCCTACTGTCAAAAATATCACATTCTCCATCTCACTATGCCTAACTTCTTATCTTATGGACTAACCCTATCATTTTGATGATCCAAATCACCTGTACACTAGTCTTAAAATATGATTTATATCCTTCATTGTTAGTTACATACCTTTAATAATTTTTTTATCCTTTTAGATACTACCATTCACATAGGGACACTAGTGTCCAGATTCCTTATCTAGTAATAGATTTAATGCTTTCATAGTCCATTTCATTGATAATATTTTCTTATGGAAATAACTATGTAAAATATTTTAGCCTTGACATTTTGGTTCACCTACCATGATCCTTCTTCAGGAGAAGATATGAAACATCAAGACTAAAATCTTTCTTTCTCCTGAAGAAGCATCAGGGGAGGTGATCTGAAACATCGAGGCTAAAATCTTTTACACAGTTATTCCCATAAGCAAAGCTTATCCCTATCTAGTGTCTGTACCTCAAAATTCATCCAAATTGAAAATCTTTTAAAACATATGGGTTGACCTATTTGTCCTATATAAACGTTATGTGAGATATTTTAAAAAAGTGTGGTATACATACAAATCAAAGCCTACTCATTATTCATCTAGAAAATACTAAGCAAAAACCTATTTAATCTAATTTAATCAATTACACAACTGAGTTCTACTTCCCTATTCTTCCCTATTTATATATTAGTCATAAGATCAGTCACATTATAAGTCTGAATGATTCAAAGAACAACTTATGAGAAGTATTTGATAGGTTACAAGTTATATTATTGCTTGCCATTACATACAGCATATTACACTCTTGTACACACACAAGCCCACACATAGGGGAGAGCTACATATGTATAAGGTCATCCTTCAATTATTATATATGTAGGTGGTTCTCATTGATAGATGGGTCCTTGAGGTCAGCTAAAATTCGTGAGACCACTAACCCATTTTCGGCAAGGTGGTATACCTAAGGTGAAGAACTAGGGTTTGAGCTATATATAGATATACATAGCATGTGTGTGTGATATAGATGCATCAACAGAAAGGCAAAAAAATAGCCTAACAAGTTCAAGTAGTTACTTTTAAATATAATGAATATTTCATACAAGTCAGAAGCATCAAGCACCAAACAAAAGTGTAGTGCTAGTGTCCACAGGTTGATGGTAATGTCTAGGTATCTAAAAATAATATTTTGAGAATCTAACTATGAGATCCTAAGCATCAGTCACCTATTCCTACACATGTCCATCTTAGATCCACTTGCACATCTAAAAAATAGCTAAGTAATATCTCTTCTTTGTGTTGTAATTATCATAATATCAATAGGCATTGTACTTTTTATATTCAATAATTTAATATATTTAGTATATTGTATTATCTAAATTAATTTAATTGGTATATTTTAGAATAGTTTTATTCATCCATTTGATTAGGCTATTCTAACCCTTTAACCCTTATCTATCCAAATACCAACCTAAAAAGGGTTAAACCTTTTTTGAACCCGATCTCTATGTCTTCTTATGAAAATCTTAGCTTGTTCTAGGGTTTTTAGACTTATAAGGTGTTTTATTGTTGTATTTATTCATATTTTTTCTATCATTTATATGCAACATATGCATAGTCCTAGATTAGGTGGTGTTCCTATTAAACTCTTGAGCTACCCCTTGGGCCACCTAAAATGTCTCAAGCTAATACCATGTAAAATTATAATAATAATGAGGGTGCCAATAATGAAAATGAGAAACACAATTAAAACATTATTATAGAATATTAATTTGATCACGAGGATAATGAAACACATGAAAAAAATGAGCATGAACAAGTAGATCAATAGTAAGTTAAATCTATTTCATTATTTCGATAGTGCATTCATGAAAATCCTAAAAACATCCGTAGGATCCTAAATACTATATTGGAAACTAAAAAATCAAAAGGTGTTAGCTAACAACCATTGCTCTATATTGATACAAATATTGGGTCTATTGTATATGCCTATCACACATCAATTCAAATCTCGCCCCTCGCCGCCCCCTGCCCCGCCCCCCGCCTTGACCATAACATTGCCAAATACATCTAATAAGGGCATGAGATATGTTTTCAAACCATTATTCCTTGAATATCAAAAAAATATTTCACATCCTCCATGAGAACAATTAATACTTCAACTCAATTACAATTTCAATCCTTACATCAACACAAGTGGTGTTTTCATCCCATTTGGTGGCTAATCAAACCTCAAATATTTGAAATCTTAAAGGGTCTATGGTACAAAATCTTCTCCAAGTTATTCAATATTTGGAAGCTAAGGTTACCAACATTAAACAAAATTCTTTGAAATCAACTCATGTTATTGATTTACAAGACATATTACATAATCCTCTAGCACCTTAGATAGATTTACATGCTTTTCCAACTATTTCTTTCACCCAATTTCACATTTTATGATGGAAAGGATGATATTGACAACATATTCAATATTTCTATGCAAAATTTCTTTATTATGATTCAAATGATAAAATTTTGACCAAATTATTTATAAGGAACCTAAAATAATATGCTTTAAGATAGTTATGTGATTTACCAATCCAATCAGTGAAACCATCGAACCTATAGTGGATGAGTTTTTAGTACATTTCTCTATCAACGTCACAAAAAATACATCATATGCACATATTTATAAGATCAATCAAGGAACCAATGAACCTATTGACAAATATGTTTTGAGGTACAAAACAATGTTGGCCAAAATGGTAAATCCAATGGCAGATAAAGAGCTTTAGGACATATTTAAGCAAAGTTTGATTATACTATTACATGAGTCTATTATCTTTAATAAGTTCAAATATTTTGATCACTTATGTCATACTGTCTGAAATCATGAAATCAAACTGATTTCATTGAACACACTTAAGTATGTAGCTATCACACCAACTACATTTATTACCAAGTTTCATATCAAACCAAGCTACAAGGTAACCTACAAAAGCTAAAAAATAAACAACCAAAATGATTAATATAATGTCACAACAAATTAATCATCTTATCTTACACACTGCACTTAAGAGATGATTTACATTATTACCTAAGTCTCCAGCTTCATTACTTAGGAAGCTTGTGGAGTTTCATCTCATATCTCCCCATCCTCCTATAGAGGTTAATACAAGTCAACTTCTACCAAAAAAATATGATGTTAATGCATATTTTAACCATAACCAAAGCATTAGGGATTATAAAAATATATGTTATACCTTGAAACACAAGATATAATACCTTATTAACAATCAAAATCTTACCTTTGATGATCCTCCAAAGGATTTAGGGTCACAAATTGATGACCATCAAAACCAAAATATGTTTAATGATCCACTACAAGATAATTCTAAGAAAAAATTGGAAGTGAAAATGGTATATAATGAACATCGTCCTCCACCACATTATTTACACCAATTAGATGGTATTATTAGCACACTTACATATAATATACCTATTATAATTCAAAGACATTTTATTACATCAATGATAGTGAAATTATGGATAATGATTTAGATCTTCACTCATTTTTTATTAGTGCATACTTTGACCATCAATGCATACATAATTATGGTCAATAATGGTTCTATTAAGAACGTATATACCATGAAATTAATCACACATTTTGGACATACACATGATGATTTATACCCTTCAACCAAACCAGTTAGAGTATTTAAAGGGACATCACATTAGGTTATTGGCGAGATTGATTTACCTTTACAAGTTAGTCCAACACATGTGATCACTAAATTTTATATTATACCATACACAAGAGTCTTTGATATATTATTGGGATGGACTTGGGTACATAAAATTTATGCATCACCTTCAATAGTGCATGGTGTATTAAATACATTCATACCAATAGGGTAATTATAGTTTCTAGAATTCCATTTGAACAAAATAAGTTTAATCCAAAGTAGCTAATTATAAAACCTACTAAAGTTAATCATGTATGAAAGGGTAAGCAATAGGAAATCCCATTTACTAGATGACTAATACTTGAGAGACCATTGCACTAGAGATACATACTGGACTCCATAGAGTCCCCATTTACACCTACATGGTCAACCCAGTTGCTAAGAGTAAATAAGCATGTTCTAATTAAAACTACACTGATGAAACCATAGAGTACTAAATAATGGGTTACAATAACCACTACTCATTATATTACCTCTTCATGACCATAAAGTTCTATTTGACATACACAAAATACCAAAAATTCTACAGTTTTAGATATGACACCTATACATGTACTTTGGCAGTATCACCAATTTGATGTACCATATTTTGAGTTCGAAGATTATTATGAGTATCCATTAGATGGGATCATAAGTTAGACTTTGTCTTCCAAAAAATACAAAAAAAAATAAAATATTTTAATAAAATACAAAAACATTCAAATAAATAAAAAACACAATAAAATCTTCAGTATACACATGTTTACTAGCTCATTGGCATCTATGTTGTTTAATTTATGTTAGTAGATAACATATCATCTATTTTATATACACATATATGATTCTTAAGTAATTGAGTGTGATACATGCACATGCAGATGTTAGATCTTTCCTCTTCTTGCATGACACTACATTGGGGGCATATTGATTCTATTTGATCATGATCGGCACATGTTATATTATTTTATGATCACTTTTACATTAACATATTAAACTTATATATAACCCTTAAACATGTCTATACTCATGCTTACATCTTATATAGTGTGCTTGATATGCTATGTTACATGGCATTTTTTTCTAACACATATTGCATGTACCAATATGATATGCTTATGTTGGTTGCTTGACTTCATTTGTTCACATTGTCACTTCCTTGAGTATACTTATTTTTTGTTATTGTCTTATTTGTAGAAAATTTGAATATGTTCCTTGCTTATGTGCTCCTATGCCATTGCATGTTATTTATTTTTGGGTGGACATTTGAATATGTCCTCTCTTTGAGTGTGTGGCATTTGAACATGTCCCTTGTTTGTAGTCTTCTTAGACCCCTTTGTATGGCATTGAGTGGTCTTGTGTGTGTGCTTGATTGTTTTTTGATCTTGTATTATTATTTTATAAATGTTTATATGATCCATATCATACATCTTAGGACTTATTGTGATCATATAATGTGATATTCATTGATATATCTACTTATAAATGTCACTCTTATATGTTACATGATTCATACACATATAATATAGCTATTTTAGTATTTTAAGGTAACGTAGATTCCACTCCCCTCACCTAAAAATGGAGGGAATATCAGTGGATCATGTCATATAGACATGAATCCATACATAATTGATCAAATTTGAAATAATTTAAATGATTTAGTATACACTTGGGTTAAAACCTTATACATTTGACACTAATGTTTTATAGATTTGTGTTAGAGTTCTTCAAAATTGTGATAGATATTATACATAATATATATTAGAGATTACATTTTATAAGATAATTTAACTTGAGACACATTATAGGTGCATATTCCATGCAAGTGCACCAAAATTTGTAAGTACATATTCAAAACATTTTACCAAGAAACATCATTTTTACCAAGAAGCACTATTTTGGTTCTTTCTTGTCTATAACAATTGGCTCCTTTGAGTACTAAGGTTAATTTTAAATGTCATTGATGGCCTTATCACTAATTATATTTTTTATATTGAGTTGTTTATACCAATTAACTTAGATTTATTATAGATTCACTTGAGTTGTGCGATTGATATTCAATGATCTCAATGGTTGTGTCATAACCCACCCTTACACTAGATTGGGGGCATAATTAGCCTCCAAATTTCCTCGTAAAATATCCAAAGTTTATTTCTAAACCTCTTTCAACTCCAATTCTTCATAAGGAAGTGTCTTTCCCAAAGCAAAGTACCAAGGGGAAACATGGTTGCATTGACACATAGGTTAAATCCTTCCTTGCTCTCTTTACTTTTGAAGCATTTAAATTATTCAATTTTAGATTACATGCATCAATTTATATGGTAAAATTTTATTGGATATATGTCATACACCAAAAATAAATTCTTCAAGGTTCAATTAAATTTAAGGTGTTTTGTACACACCCATGCATTTCTTTCTTTCTTTTAACCTAGTAATTTCATCATATGCATTACTAAATTAAAGGGAGAGAAAATATAGATACTAAAATCTAATTATATATAACATCTTAGTATTATTCACTTTAAAAATACCAATCATGGCTCTACACTTCAATTCCATACCTTCTTGTTGTTGAAAGGCTCGCATTCGCCATCTCATTGTGCCTAACTACATATATTATGAACTAACCCTATCATTTGATGACCCATATCAGTTATGCACTGAAATAGGCTCAAAATATGATTTAAATCCTTTAATATTAGTTATGGACCTTTGATTTTTTTCATATTCTTTTGGACACTACCGATTGCATATGGACACTAGCATCGATACTAGTGTCCAAATTTTTTATCTAGTGTTTGTACCTCAAAATCATCCAAAATGCAAATATTTAAAAACATATGAGTTAGCATATTTGTATTTTCTAACCCTTTCATGAGATATTTTCAAAGGTGTGGTATAAATAAAAATTAAATCCTGCTTATTATTCATATAAAAAATACCAAGCAAGCACCTATTCAAGCTCATTCAATCAATTACATAACTGTGTTCTACTATCTATTCTTCCCTATTTTTATATCAATCATAGGAATAGTCATATTACAAGTCTAAATCATTCAAATAATATCTCATGAGTAGTATTTGTTAAGCTACAAGCTAGATCATTGCATGCCCTTGTATATAACATATTGCACACTTGTGCACACTCAAGCCCACACTTAGGGGAAAACTACATATGTCTAAGGCCATCCTTAGAGTATTAGCTATGTAGGTAGTGCTCATTGATAGAGAGGTCCTTGAGGTCAGCTTGACTTCATGATCCCACTAACCTATTTTTGGTAAGGTGACATAACATAAGGTGAATAACTAGGGTTTGATCTATATACAGTCATACAAAGTCTATGCACGCAACTTAAACAAATCAACAAAAAGGAGATATAAAAACCTGATAGTTCCATGTGGTCACTTATGAATATAATAAAAATTATGTATAAGACAAAAGTGTTGAAACCTGAATAAAAGCATCGACACTAGTGTCCACAAGTCAATAGTAGTGGTCAAGCCTCTAGAAATATTTTTCTAGAATCTGATGATAGGATCTTGAGTATCAATCTTCCTATTCCTGAACCTGTACATCTTGGATCCATCTACACTTTTGAAAAATATCTAAGTATTATCTCTTATTTTTGTTAAGATTATCTAAATATTAATTGACATTGTAATTTTTATATTTAGTAATTTTATAGATTCAGTATATTGTGTTACCTAAATTAAATTTAATTGGCCTTATTTAGAATAGTTTTATTCATCTATTTGAATAGGCTATTATAACCCTTTAACCCTTATCTATCCAAACACAAATATGAAAAGTGTTAAAAAAAATATATCAAAAATACAAAAACATTCAAAATATTTTCAAAAATAAAAAAACAAAACCTGAGCATGTCATGAATTTCTAGTTTACTTCTTCAAATATATTATTTATCACATACTTTGGTAGATAACATATTATTTTTTATATGCACATGAATTTCATGAGGCATATGAATTTTATGCAAGGCATACATCTTTACATAGATTCATAGATGATGGACTCCCTTCTACCCAATGGCCATGTCAATGTTGGGGGCATATAATTCTACATGTTACATTATAACAAGTTATATATATCTATGACTTCAAATACCATGTTAAGATGCATACCTTATAAATGTCTTGTTAATTACTCATATATTATAGTGTTATACATATGCTACTTTAATAAAATATGAAATTGATAAATATAGATAGTGTGAACTAGGTTTCACTTGTTCTATGATATTTCAACGTTGTTTACTTTCTTTCATGATAGGATAGACATTGTTTGCTTATTGTGTATAGCTTGTGTGAAATTTTAAAATTTTCATTTATTGTGCCCCTTGGTCTTATGTGTGTGATGTTTACTTGTATATGTGACATTTGAATGTGTCCATTGCTTATGGCTCTTGGTTTTGTTGCTTTGTGTGACATTGTTAATGTCCTTTACGTATTACCCTTGACCTTATTTTTTTCAACATATTCATGTCCATTATATGTGGCCCTTGGCCCTATTGTGTGAGATTGTGTGTTGTGCTTATTAATATTGATTATTGGTTGTATGATACATATCATGAACGGTTACTACTTAGTCTACTTTAGAAATGGTTACTCTACTACATGCCTCATTTCTATATTTATCTAGATATGACACGTGTATGCCTCACATTCAATATTTCATATACATGCTTCAATGACAATTACATTTCTATGATGACATACTCTAAAAATGATTACATGACTATAAATGATTACATATTTATCACATGATATGGTTAACTCTTCTTTTGAGATGAGTGACTTACAAGCTACAACCCTCATCTCAAAAGGGGTACATCATAGTGGGCTTGTCTTAGAGATCCAAGCCTCTATGAACAAACAAAAAATATTTGGGATAGAGTAAATGTTTCAAAAATTTAAAATATAAAATCTATAAAAGAGTACATGTTTTCAAAGATTCAAAGTAATTCAAAAATAAAAAACACGACATATTTTAGCACATTAATATAGATTATGAGGGAATATGGCATGCTTATGCACTTACTCTTCAAAGACTAAAAGTATAGAATCATACACACTTAAATGCATATGAAAAATAGTTACTAGATCAAAATTACAAGTTGAGCACATAGGTGCATGATATTCTATATCATTGGCACAAATTTAGGGGGCATGATGCTTGTTCATGCACATTTTCAAAGATCAAAGTTATAGTTTCAAAGGCATCATACTTGTTTATACACATTTTCAAAGTTTAAAGTTATAATTTCAAAGGCAAAAATTCATTTCAATTTAAATGTGTTGGAATTGAGGTTAGGATGGGGGCATGGATATTTTTCATTCTCTTTTGATCATGCAATAAAAATTTAGATTTGTCTATAGTGATATGATTCAATCTATCATGATTAATGTACATTCAAGTCTAGAGTCACTTGATGACCTTGAAATTACATATATCAAACCCATTGTGTGGTTCTATATTCTTTTATGGGTGGCATACATTTGAGTCTAGTGACACTCAATATCCTTGGCATCACTTCTAGCAAATCCATCATGGTTACACCTTTTGCATTAGTACATTGGGTTCTATTCCCCTTTCATGAGAGTTGGAATATGCATCTTTCCAACTCAAGGGCTTGATTAATTATTCAAAATTAGAACCTAATCACCCTAAATTCACCATTGATTTAAATTATCCAACTACTTTAAAAATGGGGCATGAGTTATCCATCATTAGTTACATGTTAAAAGGAAATTTGGTTTCAAATCCATACAAGTGGATCCATTCCTTGCTCTCTTTTTGATTTTTTAATTTCAAAGTTTTAAATTTTTAAATATGGATAAATGACTAATTCATGTGTTATTGTAGGGTTCACAAAATTTGAGTGCCCTACACAATTAGAGCATCCTCTCAAAGACAATGTTTGTTTTACACATTTAGGGTTAAATTATTTATCCTTTAATCTACCAATTTTATTACTAAAATAAAGTGGGGGCAAATGTAAACACATAAATTTACTCACTACTTAACAATGTTAATTCTTGACACATCTTACACCATATAATTTGTGTTGAAATATATGACTCTTTTTCTCCATTACTTTAAACCTTATATATATGTATGTATGTATTGACCCTTTATTTGATGTCATTGCTACATAGAACTTTCCAATTCAAATGCTCAAACTGCTTCATACAACTCTTAGACTGTCTCCAATTCAAGAAAATTATTCCTAACTGTTAGAGTAGGGGTTATTTATTTTCCCATATTTATTTATTAATGTATTTTTCCCATCAGTCAAAGTTTCTCTACTTTCATGGAGAAGTTTTCTTAGGTGTAAAATTTTACCATATAACTAGGAAGTAACTCCCTTGACCAATTATTCTAGGTATGGGAGTTAATCCTTTATTCTTGGCTCTGTTGACCACCTTTTGTGGAATAGTCACTATTATATCTGAGGGTTTGTTAACCACCTTTTTTAAAGGAGTTACTCAATACTATGTACATCTCATTTGATGATATTTTTCAATTAATTGAAGATTGGTTTTGCTCCTATTTTGTCTTGTGCAATATTCTTGCATATTGGTTTCATTTTCTTTCAGCTACATTGTGGTGTGCACCTACTTGGTTTGTGTGATCACTCTAATCGGGCATTTGACTTATCCAAACCTTACAATTGACCCTGATATGGTGTTAGAGAAACCTTGATAATCATGTCTTTGGTTTTTTATTGGTGTAAGCTTTATTTTCAAATCTTGAGATTATTTTTAGTGTATTGTGAGACATTTTTTAGAGGGTTTACAAAGAAAATTCAAATGTTTTTTGAAATTTCAAAAACCTCAAGTTTTGTTACAACTAAAAAAAATTCTAGGGGCCTTTTTTATTTAAAATAGTGAGTTTCATTGTTTGAAAATAACTAGTTTTCTCATTCCATTTGTGGGAAGTTTTGGTCTTGTTATAGCATGGAATTGCACCCCTATGGGAGAGTTTTTTAGGCTCTCCCACTTTTGGCTATAAGCATGGGAACAACCTCAGAATGTGGGTGTCCTATGGTGAAGTTGAGCCTCTAGGATTTTTTTAAAGAGGCTAGTTCCTCTTAGTGGATCACATAAAACTAATACTAAAATGAAACCTCACTGGGAAAAGGGTTAGAAGGGAGATAAGGGCTCCTAAGAGGGATAACCAGGTGATGCACCAAAGCTAAATGGGAAAATCTCACCAGCTTGAACCCACACTAACTCTGTAGAGGACAATACCGACTTGCACAATCTCAAGATCGAGCTTGTTGCATTAGTATTTCATAGAGGAGGTTCTAGAAGTAAGGAATGCAAATAGAGAGGAGTTATAAGACTCACTGAAATCTCACATTAATGGTAGAAAGAAAACTAAACTAGAATTTGAAATAGTGTTGAAAAACTCCCTAAACAAGGTCAAAAACGAGGACCATGGACAACGAAGACTCTCCTTCACACATTGCAATAGTGCACAACTCAACAGACATGAATCCAAGACAAGATATAGGCAAATAAAATCCTTTTATTGCATCAAGAGGTAGTTCTTATAAGTGCTTGACAAGGTTGAGCTTAATCAAGTTAAGCATATTTTTGCAATATCTCAAAGAGTGTGTCATCTCCCAAAAAGATAAAAAAGTCTAAAACTTGGGAACCCTTTAAAAAATAGAAGACGTGAGATATATAGAAAGGGGGAGAAATAAGAGGAAGAGATTTATATGGAGAGAAGGGAGAGAGGAAGTCATTGATGATTGACACTAGTGCTTATTTTACTCGAGCTCTTTGCATTCAAAGCATGCAACTACTTTGACCATCGAATGAACCATCCAGAATAGCCATCTATCTCCTCAAGCTCCTCATGCATTAAATTCCCCTATTTGGAATTGAGTGAGCCATACTAGAAGTAGATATATGTTCTTTCCAAGTGTGAGTGATTTGTCCTTGCATTTAAAACTTGGTGTGTTATTTACTACAATCTAGACTATCTTAGTTGGTCTTTGCATGTTCAATGCTCCAAAGTACTATTCAAATTTAAGAGAATTTGGATCTAACATCATTAGAACAAACACATAGAGATTCAAATGTACTTCACCAAATATCTCATTCATGAGGACATCATTAATCTGATGTATTTCTAGACATCAGAGTAGACAACAAACACCTTCACCAAACCTTTCATGGAGAGCAAGTATCTTCACTTAATATCTTCTTGAGGTTTAGGATACTATAATATCATCTTCTAGGGGACCTTCTATCCTCTTCTTATTCACGTATCTCTTTTGGTGGGATTTTTTCCTATGAGTTTTCTCCTTTTCCTACTTTATGAGAGATTTCTTTGTGCATGGATACCTCATCAGGCCTAGTTGTTAGGACCTATTTTTTTACATTGCCCACCTAAGTTGTGATTATGGGTGGTGTTAGAGTATGGGTTATTTAATTTCCTATATTTTTTTATTATGAGATTTTTTTCCTCACTTGGAGTTTTCTTACTTTCATGGAGAAGCTTTCTTAGGTGTACATTTTGACTAGCTTACTAGGAAGTAACTCCCTTGAACAACTATTCTGAGTATGAGAGTTATTCCTCTATTTTTGCCTCTATTTACCACATTTTTTGGAGTTAATATTCTATTTTGAGGGTCTATTGACAATATTTTGTGGAGGAGTTACTTGGCACTCTCCTCTATGGACATCTCATTTGTTGATATTTTTCAATTAATGGAAGATTGATTTTGCTCATATTTTATCTCATGCGATATTCTTGGTTTAATTTTATTTTAGCTACATTGTGGTGTGCACCTACTTGGTTCATGTGATCACTCTACTCATGCATTCAAATTTTTAAGATCTTGGACTCAACCTGATACTAACTATATATGATAGATCCGCACTAGGTGGACAAGAACATTGTTGTAGGCTTGTACACCTCGATCAACTACGTGCCATGCCAAATAATGACTAGTTTATAAAATTTGAATTATTTTATTGGGTATTCTTGTGTGTTTTATAAGCTTGACTTAAGTAAATTATCAAAATGTTTTCTTATAAGTACACATTAAAGGTTATTCATTATCCCCACTTGGTAGACACTTGGTTTCTTTCTTATACACTATTACACATTGAGAAAATCTACCCAATTCTTCTCAAATTTAAGATCATTTACAAGGATAAACCATAAGCTAAGTCTAAATCATCTCAAAAAAATTCAAAAGCCACCATTATTAATTATCAAAGTCATTTTTATAGATGCATATATACATAGTTAAGGAGCACAATTTCACAATCACTTTAAGTAGAACTATGGGGCTTGACTTCCCTCTTTGAATTATTAGATACAAGGGTAGTGGTCAATCATCAATGGGTGATTGGGGTCAGCTCAACCCTTTAAACACCCATTTTTTTAATATATATTTCAAGATCTCAATCTACCATTAAGTATTAAAATAATGGCATTCATGTGGCATAATCTAAATCACAATATCTCAACTTACTCAAAAGACATAGGCACAAAAGGCACAATAGCTAATTTTTTGTCAGAATCAATGCAAACAAGTTCATGATCAACATACTCAAACAACCTATAATATTGTCCACCTAGAGTGGTCTTGTCCAAGAATAATTTTGTTAGGATATTTATTTATAATAAAAAAAGAAACACTCAAATATAATTCACTTCGAGGGAAAACCTCAAATAATCAAAATAAATAAGGAAATGAATTTAATAATGAAACTTATTGTGATTATGGAGAGCATGCTCAACCATATATATGACTATAATTGGGAAGTGCCATACCCATAATTAGAATTAATATAGAGGGGAATGGATAACACATCCATCATCACCTATTCTGAATGTAATAGTTGTCCCTATAAACCCTTCCCATTCTTGAAAACTGGAGGTTGACAACAAGCCATGAAGGGAATGGAATCAAGGGCCCCAAATGGAAAACACACCCTTGCTACCAATGTGCCTATCCAAGGATAAAATAAGCACATTTAATTATGCCTGGGCATAGTACTTTCAATATATACATACAATTTTTT
Source organism: Torreya grandis (assembly GCA_037957365.1). Classification (NCBI taxonomy): domain Eukaryota; kingdom Viridiplantae; phylum Streptophyta; class Pinopsida; order Cupressales; family Taxaceae; genus Torreya; species Torreya grandis. Next base: position 3,654,154 of record JARHVA010000212.1, read on the forward strand.
TCTCAATACTTGACTAGGTTGACTGAATCAAAACTACAGACCTAGTTAAATCATGTCAAGTGGTTACCCTTTAAGCCAATAATATAGCATAACACTGATAAAGATTACAACCCCAACAAATATTGGTATTATAACTAATGATATCTCCTCCTTAGAGAGCTTCAAACTCCATATCAAATAGAAATCCCAAAAAACTAAAATTCCCAACAACTGCAACTCCAAAAAAATATTATCAATGAAAAAATATCTTCAACATATCAAGTACATTAGCCAAAAAAAAACAAAAAAAAAAGAAGATAGAAATAATACTTACCATATATATCAAAAAATTGAAGAGAATAACCATAGCAGATAAGTTAAAATCTCTAAATACATTCCTTATGTCTCCATCCAATCCAAGAATATAAGCAACACACTCACATTCATCACATGAAATAAATTGGCTAACATAAATTTCCTTTACCTTTATTTTTATCTTGTGGAAAAATTATATGGCCATTTCAGCATCTTGTGTAGACACAAATTTGACATAACCATAACCTTTAAAGTTTCCATATTATAAGGTGGCCACCTTAATTGATATTAATGGTCCACATAAAGAAAATATCTGGTGAAGCTCTTCAGTAGTGATGGAAGACTCCAAGTAATTTATAAACAAATTTCCTTAAATTGCATTGACCTTTGGCCTGTTATATTGTAGGGACACACAAAGAGGTTGGCCCTTCATGGTACAGCCATTCAGGGCTTGTAGGGCGAAGGCAACATACCATGCTTTTGTGAAGTTCACATAATCATACCTTAAAGAACATCCAGACATTTTGTCATAGACCACATGGCAAGAGGCTATAAGACCATATACCTGGAACCTTATTTTTAGCTCAATCTCTATTACAATCTGGTGTAAGTTCCCTATAATTAGGGAGGTAGGATTTGAATCCACTCCCAGAAGTCTGGTTTGCTCTTAGGTTAATTCCATGCCTAAAGGCTTGTCAATAAATGAAATTTAAAAGAAAAATATAATTTACAAAAAATATATATATATTTTTAAAAATGAAATAGAATTATATTATTTTAAAATATAGTAAAGAAAAGGTCTCAGACCCAATAAAACATTTAGGTTTCAATAAACTGTGTAATTTTTTTATCAATATTTAGAATCACTACCTATAATCTATTTTCAAGGAGTTATACTTGAGGATGGATGAGAGATAATGATTCAAAACATCAATCAAATATCTTTGCACAATTTATCTAAAACCTAATTTCTATCTTATAAATTGTGAAAATAAATAAAAAGAGACATTAAAAAAAATCTAATAATATTATTTTAAAAATCAAAAAAGACATGTTAAGATGCAATATTCTTAAATAAATAAAAAATATATAAAGTTTTTTATTTTTACTTACTTTGAAATACAATTTTATATAAGTGGATTTTATAAATACTTAAAATAAATATAGAAGGTTAGATTTTATAAATGCCAAAAATAAATGAAAAATATAGAAAGTTTTTTATTTTTACTTACTTAAAAATGTATATTTTATGTTGATGGATTTTGTGAATGCCTTAAATAACTTTAAGTGATACAACATGAGAGGTAGAATTTTGATAAAAAGTTTAAAATTGAATCTTGTATTGGACTTTGTAAATGCCTCAAATAATGTCAAGTGACATTGCAAGATATGTAAAACTCAATGCAAACTTAAATCTTGTATTGGACTTTATAAATTCCTGAAATAATAAAATTGATAATGTTGTTGTGTATATATATATGTATGTATGTATTATAAATTCAACACCTACTCAATATACGATCTTACTCACTAATATATTAACAGTCATCATCATCATCATATTTAATAGACAATAAAAAATGAATACAATAATAATGTATAGAAATTTATATTAAAAAAGTTTTTTATATTAATTTACGACTCATAAATATAAAGAATGAGTTAATATTGTAATAAAAATATGTAAAAAAAGATAAATATGTGAGAAGAGGTAGACTATAATTATTATTAGAAACATATCTATTAATAAAATAATGGTTTACATAATAAATGATAGTGATTAGAAAAAATTTACAAGAAAAATAATTAAATGAAACCAAATAGCACACAAAATTACCCTAATTATATATATTGGGAAGGTACACCATCTCTTGTAAATATAAATTAAATGTTGTTGAATATAACATAAGTATGTCTTACATGTTAAAGATAGAGTTCTTTTAATAAAAGAAACCACATAATCAAATCATAAAATAAATAGAAAATAAAGAAAGTCCTATTTATTAAAAGTATAATTTAAATATTTTTTTAGTACAATTTAATTGTCAGATAGTCAATATTCAAATCATAAGGTAAATAGAAAAATATAAGTTGCATATACTAATTAATATCTTATTTGACTTAAAAATTATTTATTTTAGTATAATTTATTATAGAACAATTTTATTTATTTTAAATAAATTATTTTAATTAAAAATATTATTTTATTAAAAATATAAATAATATTATTTTGACATTTTTGTTATAATTTATAAATTAAATTTCAAATTTCTAAAATTTATATTAATATAAATAACTATATTTATAATAAATTTAGATTTAATATATAAAAATATATTTATATTATTAATTACAAGTTTATTACTAAATTAATTAGATCTATTTTACCATATAAAATTAATGTAAAAGAAATAAAATTTAATATATTTTATATATTATTAATTAATAAGTCAAATGTTATATGAATGATAATTCATTGGTGAAAGTACTTAACATATAGCCATCTACCAATCACAATTATGTACTCTCTTAATATAAAATTAGGTATTGAGTGTGGAGCCCTTTGGGGCTATCACATGACCATAGGAATAAATTTTTGGGGCCTAGAGAGCTCCAAGGTGTGGAGAGCACAGTTTTCCCTACTTCACCTTTCATGGAATCTTGCTCCACATGTGAGTGGAATATTCCTAGTATATTTCTAATTTCTATGTTTCCATGTTTTATGGAGTTGGTTGTTAGATGTTTTTTCCTATGTTGACTTCCTTGATCTTAGGGAACTAGTTATTTTTTGGAAAAGGGGATGCCTTTCTTATTGCAAGGAGTTGGTTGTGATCACATGGTGTTGTTAAATGTACCCTTGAAAGGTGGAGACCCAATATTGGCATGTTCCTTCATGGATGAGCTTTTGGATGAGCTTGCTTAGGTGGAGGAGGGTTGTCACATGTTGGATAATTTTTATTTTGGATAAGCATTGCACATTTCTCCTCTTTTTGTGGATTTTTCTTCATTTATTATATATACAGAGTGTGGTGTGGCCTTTAGAGGTTGATAGTTTATTTATAGGGTGTGGCTTTGAGGATCAGAGTCAAAATGCAGGGGTTTTGTAAAGTTCAAGTGTTCATTACAGGGTATGGTTTAACAACTTGTGAGATACAATATTGTACAGGTGTAGGTGAAAGTACAACTATTTGTGCATCATTTTCTATAGGAGACTTTTATATCTCTATGAGATTTCATTGTAGTCTTGGTATTTATAATACTATTTTTTATTTGAGAACTTTCATTGGTGGATGTAGCCCACATTGGGTGAACCATGTTAGATCTGTGGTATCTGTGTTAATATCTTGTTCTCTCATTTATGCTTTCATAATAATGGTGAATTAAGGAATATTTTTGTGATGTATGTTATTGTATAGCTTTAGATCTAGTTTATGGTAATAATAAATTTGGTTTAGAAGTGTTTTATTTCTATCAACTGGTATCAGAGCCATTGGTTGTGTGTTTTACTGAAGTGGTAAATCATAAGAAAGGATATTAGCTTGAGTGGGAGCTATGGGAGAAGAGATTAGATTCAGGGTTGAGAAGTTTGATGGTAATAATTTTGGTTTGTGAAAAATGTAGATAGAGGATTACCTATATCAGAAGGAGCTACATCTCGCCTTGGAGGGGAAAGTAGAACAACCTATAAGTATGAGTGATGCAAGTGGTCATTGCTTTATAAAAAGGCATTGGGAGCCATACGGTTATGCCTTGCATCTTCTGTTTCATTTAATATTTTTGATGAGAAAACCACAAAATATCTCATAGATAAACTTGGAAAGTTATATGAGAAACCTTCAGCTTTTAATAAAAAAATTCTTATGAAAAGATTGTTTAACATGAAAATGTCTAAGAATGGTTCAATAGCTAATCATCTAAATGATTTTAATACGGTTGTAAGTATGCTCACTTCTATTGGAATTAAGTTTGAGAATGAAGTTAGAGCTTTTCTAATCTTATGTTCTTTGCCTGATAGTTGGGATAGTTTGGTTATGGTTGTGAGTAATGCAGTCCCTTCCAAGGGAAGCTTAAATTTTGAGGATGTTGTAGGTGTGGTTCTTAGTGAGGATATGCGAAGGAAAATCACTGATGAATCATCTTCAGGTAATGCTTTATCCATTGAAACTAGACGGAGGCAAAATGACAAGAGCAAAGGCAACCATGGAAAGTCAAAAGGCAGATCTAAATCCAAGATGATATGCTGACATTGTGGTAAGAGTGGACACTCAAAGAAGGATTGTTGGTCACTTCAGGATAAGAATGACAATAAGGAGGAAATGAATGAGGTAAATGTGACATCAGTAAATCATGTCAGGATGCCTTAGTTCTTTCTATGGATATTTTTTTTGAGTCTTGGGTTTTAGATTCATGGGCTTCTTTTCATGCCACCCCACATAGGCATTATTTTACTGATTATATTCAAGATAATATAGGACATGTTTATCTTGGTGATGATGAACCATGTGAGATAGTAGGGAAAGTTTGTGTTCAAGTTAAGATGTAGAATGAGAACACATGGATCCTTAAGGATGTTAGACACATGCCTATGTTGACATGGAATTTGGTTTCAGTGGGGCAATTAGGTAGTGAGGGATGTTCAATAATGTTTACTGTAGATTCTTATAAAGTTACGAAAGGTGCTCTTGTGATCTTGAGAGGTAAGAAAGTTAGTACTTTATATTTGACTAGTAGTGTTGATTCTATTGATTTAGTTGTTGCAGATGGAGATGCAACTATGTAGCACTACAAACTCAATCATATGATCCATAAGGGCATGCAAATCTTAAAAGATAACTTGCTTGGATTGAAATATCTAGATCTAGACTTCTGTGAGAATTATGTGTATGGGAAACAGAAGTGAGTTAAGTTCCTGAAGGTTGGATCCACAAAGAAAGATCACAAGTTAGAGTTAGTACACTTAGATGTATGGGGACCAACTTAGGTATCTTCTATTGGTGGATCCAATTATTATGTTACTTTTATAGATGATGCAACTAGGAAAGTTTGGGTTTATTTTATTAAAAATAAATATAATGTATTTGACACTTTTAAGAAGTGGAAAGCCTTAGTTGAGAATGAAATAGGTCTCAAATTGAAATTTCTCAGATTAGATAATGGAGGTGAGTATGGTAGTAATGCTTTCTTTGATTATTGTTCTAAAAATGGAATCCATAGGCAAAGGATGGTTCTAGGAACTTCATATCAGAATGGTGTATCTAAAAGGATGAACCAAATAATAATGAAATGTGTTAGGAGCATGAGGTTACATACAGGTTTGCCTTTACAATTTTAGGCAGAAGCAGTTAACATGGTAGTATATTTGCTTAACAGAGGACCTTCTATGCCTTTGGATGGAGGCATTCCTAAATAAACTTGGTTTGGTAAGAATGTTGATTATTCTTTTCTTAGAGTCTTTGGATGTTAGGCTTTTGCTCTCATTAAGAAAGAGGATAAGATCAAGTTAGAGGCTAAATTAGAGAAATGCACCTTTGTTGGATATGGTGAGGATGAATTTGGTTTCTGTTTATGGAGCATTAAAGATAGGAAAAAAATTTGGTCTAAAGATGTAGTCTTTAATAAAAATTTCATGTATAAGGATCAATTGTAGGAACAGGATCAAGAATAGAAAGAGTACATAGTATTGGATGACATTACAGAGGAAAAGTATCCAATGATTCAGTTCAAGAACCTTCTACACAAGGACCCCAAACTCCTATGGTAAGAAGGTCTTCTAGGGTAAAAAATGCACCTAAACATTTTTCTCTTTCTTTGAATTATTTTTTACTCACTGACAATGGAGAACTAGAATGTTATGAAGAAGTAATGCAAGTAGATGCCAAGTTGAAGTGGGAGCAAGCCATGGATGAGGAACATAGATCTCTCATGGAAAACCAAACATGGGATTTGATAAAGCTACTATTATAGACTAGATTTTCACCCTTGTGAGAGATTTCTATAGGCTCTCTCACTTCTAGTTATAAGCATGGAAACAACCTCAAGATGTGGGTGTCTTATGGTGAGGTTGAACCTCTAGAATTTTTTATGAGGCTAGTCCTCAGGTGCTTCACTTCATCTCTTTGATTTTCTATGCTAAACTCTACTAATGGTCGAAGAAAAGGGGAGAGAGATTACTTGAAAAGAAAACTAATCTAAGGGAGGTGATGCATCAAAAGTAAGTGATCCACCTACCCTGGGAAAGACACTAATTCAACATAAGATAAGTTGACTTACACAACCTCCTAACTAGCTAACTTACATAGTATTTCTTAAGCTAGGCTTATTGAACCACACATGAGGCAAAGAGGAATTTCAAAATTCACAACAAACATCCATTAATGGCTAAAAAGCATGAGTTTAGACCTATAATTAACTAGAAATTACTTGAAAACAAGCAAGAAAGAAGGGCAACAAGGTTGGAAGGATGATTCTTCATAAGTCTATTAGTGCACAAGATAAATCGACATAATTTTTAGACAAAGAGATAGGTAAAAATAATCTTTATTGCTTTAAAGGTCCATTACATAGTGATTTTCGTAGAGTGATTTTATCACCAGTCTGGGGATACATTTATAGGTTCTAAGGCCTCTATTTATAAATAAAAGGGGGAAGAGAGAAAGGGAGGAAAAAAGAAGTCATAGATGGTTGGAACCTCTTGTTATCCTTCCTTGATGTTCATAAATGTGTCATTCCAGATCACCACCTAATAGTCTCAAGCCCCTCCCATCTTTAAGACTTTCATTGGGGCGTCTGAAAAGTGATGTTGTGAGCATTTGGAATGTTTCTTCTTGGCATGATGCATTTAAGCGTTAAATGATGATTGCAGGTAATGAACCATGGTGAATGAGATCTATCATAACTTCCAGCGACCAATCACTCAAACTCTCCATGTTTATTGAACATCCTTATGCCACTTGTCCTTTACTGATTGGCCTCTTCTGCTTAGTTATGCCATGTGGCAGCCTTCCATTTTTTGCATCATGATTCTATCATTGTCAGACCAAGCTTAAGTCCAGCCCTTATAGAATCCATATTTACTCTATGTAGAGTAATTTGAGTTCTTTGGCCTCTCCAACTTTAGACTTTCCTAGATCCTCTGCTTATAAAGCCTTTTAAGTAGAGTACTTGGAGAAACCTGATTTACTCTATACAGAGTAATTTGGGTTCTTCAAGTCTACTTACTTCAAGCTTGTTCATCCTAAAGTCTTCTCACTTTGTTGTTTCTCAAGCCTTAAGACTTCAAGCTTTTCAAACCTAATTACTTCTAATGACTAGTCACTTACCCTGATTTTGACATCCATTGGCCTATCATTTCCTTTAGACACTTGGTCTCAGGTTTATCTTTTGGCTTATTTATTTTGGGAAAATTTCCCAAAGGAATTTCTTCAGATAATTGTCTGAAGGAATTCCTTCAGACTTTTTGTCTGTGTTTGTCTTTGAAATTATGCTTTAGGCTTTTCACAATGGACTTTCTCAAAGGGTAAGAGACCCTTCTAAAAAATTGAAGTGTACCTTCAAAATCTTGTGAATGATGCTCTCAAAGGGAAAGATACCCTTTGATAATTTTGAAATGGTCCCTTCCAAGGGTAACATACCCTTTGGAAAAATTGCAGCTGTCCACTTGGAGAAGAAAAAACCCTTCAAAAAAATTGAAGTGTCCCTTCGAAAAAGTTGACTGGTCCCTTTTGCCCGAAAAGCCCCTTCAAAATTTTTGATAAAAGACTTGTCCCTTGAAGAACTCGAGAAGCACCATTTTTCAAGACCAAATCAAGTTTGTCAAGCCCCTTTACTTATTTCAGGTTTTTGACTACTCATAACTTATGAAGTAACCAAGTAGTGCCCCTTGGAGAACCCAAAATACATTGTTTATGGGTAATTTAGGTTTGTAAACCCAAATTAATTATAATTATAAACATTTAGAAGCTAAGCACTGTTAAAAACTTAGTTTTCACTATGCCTTAAAAAAACCCAAAGATGTCACTGCTGGAAAACCCAAAGTCCTCCCAAAGACTACCATTTTCTTGCCTGAAATCTCCCTTTTTCATACTTAGGTAAAATTTGATATGTCGGCCAAAAAATGGCCAACATTTATAGTGATTAACAGGGAAACATGTCTACTATGCTTGAGAACCCAGCTCATTTGCTTTGTTCGATCCATTGGGTGTGGAGTCACTGCTTTTGTATGAAGCTAGATATTTCTAAAAATCTCCTTTGAAGCAACAAGGATAACCAAAATGAAACAAACTGTTCCCATGGAACTTTGGGAAGGGAAAACATAAAATTGAAATAGATGTGCACAAATCACTTAGAAAAAACATGAAACCTATACAAAATGTATAATAACATACAATAGCTATAAACTCTTCTAATAACATGGATTTAGATGAATCCCATTGACTGGGATGGCTAATATCTTGATGTGCCTCCAATGTTTCCATTGCAAGGTCCTTTGTCTTGTCAAGCTCTGTGAGTTCTACTAATATCACATTCATATGTTCATCTTCCAGTAGCTCCAGTTGATGGGATAGCTCTAATGCAGGCAACTCAAGGGAAATGGGTAACTTGGCCTCCCTTCCATAGACTAGAACATATGCAGAATTTCCAACAATAGCTTTAAGAGCTACCCAATCAGCCCACAAGGTTGTCTTCAACTTGGTGTGCCACATCCTCTGATTCTCCTCCATGGTCCTCTTGATAATCCTTATCAAATTTTATTTGTATCTTAGCTAGTCCATTTCCTTGAAGATAATAATTTGAGGAAGTGTTGAGGTAGATGCTGATTTTGACATCCCATTCACTTATTTTCAAACCAAGGAAAGCCAATGCATTATTAGATATGATAGTGGATGGAACACCAAACCTGGTCACAATATTGTCATAGAAGTCTAAGACTGCACTTTCATTGGCTTCCTTCAATGCAATGGATTCCACCCACCCAATGAATTAATCAGTTACAGTAAGCACCCACTTATGCCCTACACTTGATGGGGGGTTGATCATACTAATGAAATCCAAACCCCACTACATGAATGGTTGATCCACTTGAATCGGGTTGAGAGGGAAAGTTGCTAACCTTTGCTTTCCTATGAAAAGAGAACATTCCTAACACCTCCTCCCCCATGCATAAGCATCTTTGAAGAGGTTGGGCTAGTAGTAACCAGCTCTCATGATCTTTGTTGCAATAGTCCTTGGATCAAAATGACCTCCTATAGGCTCATTATGGAAATGCTCCAAAAGCTTGGCTACTTGATCATCATCTACGCACCTTAGGAGAACTCCATTGAGGTATATTTTAAATAAAACCCTGTCAACTAAAACATAATGTATGGATTGACATCTGAAATACCTTTTTTTTAGCTTTGTCCATACCTTGAGGGCACTCACCTGTTAGCAAAAAGTGTGTCATATCATGGAGCCAATTAGTGTGAGATGGAGGGGCATCTACTTGTAGGTTATCTTGTGTTACCAAGATGACCTCTTTATCTTCATGAAGGTCATCAACCATATGTTCACATAAACCTTTACCTCTTACTAACTTAGTGACCTTGATCTCCATGTCATACTCCATGACTTTAGTAATCCAACTAGCTCTTTTTTCACTCAAATCCTTGTTAAGAAGGAAGTCTCTTACCCCAAGATGAGACACCATAAGGTGGATTTTGTTATTAGATAACATTGGCTTGAACTTCTTAAGGCTCCTTATTTCTGCAAGGACTTGCTTTTCTACAAAGGTATACCTCACCTCATAATCTTCAAGCCCCTAACTGAAAAATGCTAATGGTTTCTCAAGTCCTTCACCATTTCTTTGCATCAACATAGCTGATATATTATCAATGTTGGAAAAAACATATAATATGAAATCCCTTGAGAAATTAGGATTCATAAGTGTGGGTGCTTGAGCGATGGCTTACTTGATAGCCTCAAATGTTGACTTGCCTTCATTTGACAAGGTGAGCACTTGGTTATTTTTTAGCATAACAGTGATGGGTCTAACCAAATTTGAAAAACTAGGGATAAATCTTCTCACAAATTTTATCTTTTTCTTTTTTAGCATAGCAGTGATGGGTCTAACCAAATTTGCAAAACCAAGGATAAATCTTCTCATAAAGTTTATCTTTCCAAGGAAACTTTAGAGTCCCTTCTTATGCTTGGGTAGGGATAAGGCCAAGATGGCACTTATTCTCTTAGGATCTATTGACGTTGTGTATTACACCCTTGATAGAAGGCTCAACTTCTATCTTCCACGTGGCATAATGGAGACTCCCCTCTTGCTGTGGGTCTAGAAAAGTTGAGGGGGGAATCTATAGATAAGGGCTAGCTCCCTTTGAAGCATCTCTGATTTATTTCACTACTAATGCTAATATATAAAAAGGGGGGTGTGAAAAGAGAGAAGGATATTGAAAATAAAAACTAACCTAAGACAATGATGCACCAAACAAATTGATATACTCAGTTACTCACACTTCAAACCAGAAGAGGGTGGACATACACTTAATCTGATGAAAAGACCAAATTGTAGGGAGCTTTAATAGGGAGGCTTAGACACATAGAAAATGAACTTACCATAGGCATTGTAGAAAACACACTATCTGATAACCCTTTTCTGTCTCTGTGCTCTAGATGCAACACTTGTTGTTAACTTGTAGAACTAGTACTCTAGCTACACTAGGTGTGTTGGTGTCAACTTGTGAAAGCATCAAGCTAAAACGATTAAACACAAGGTTAATACACAGACACACTCAGAGATATAACCATTCAAATAGAGTTAAAATGCATTCTATTGATTCAAATTGAAATTTTGGTAGGGCTTTGCCTTACAAAATGAGAGAGATAGATCCCTTTCTCAAGTGAGATTTTACAATATATAGAGCAAAAGAAAACAATGGCACCTTTTTCCACAAGTGACCCACTACGTTCAATTCATTAGGAAGAGGAAGACCAATGAAGGAAGCCATGCTGCGATAGTCCAAGTCTTGACTTTGGCATTTAAATTATATTAAACGTCATTGTGAAAGCATGGGTCACACCTTTTTGTTTGAAAACAAGACTGCTTCTTAAATAGGTTCATGTGATTATCTGCTCATTAATACTTAAATGGCTCATTAATGCTTAAATGAATAAAAATAGGTTGTGCCATTCACTGTTTATGCTCCTTGATGACCATTTCATAATAACTATTCCAACCAATGGCATAACTCCTCTATCAATGTCTCTTTTGCTACCTGGGCTATTCTATCCGTGTTTGTTCTTGGCTCTTCAGGCTCCTTTCTTAGTGGGTCACTGAGTTTCCACCTAGCTTTTGTCTTTTCCTAGCTTTTGTCTTTTCTTGGCTCTTTCTGCCCTCAGGGCTATCTTATCAGTGGGTCACTGAGTTTCCACGCGTAGACCCGTCTTTAAACTTTTGAGAATCAATGGCTATCTTATCATCATAAAGTTTATGTTCGCACACCTATCACCATTTGAAAGCCAACAGCTATTCCATTATCCCAAATTTGATGTCTGTGGGGATGTCACTGGATGTTTGAATTCCAACAACTAGTTTGTGATGTTGAATTTGACATCTTCAAGCCCGTCACCCCTTTGGCAATTTATTCAGCTTTCCACAATCCCATCAGCCTTTTTTATTAATTTGGCTCTTTGAAATTAAACCCTCTTGAGGGAAGGTGTCCCTTCAGGGCTTTGAAAAGGTCCCCTTCTTGGCAGTCGAGAGTCCCCCGGAAGGGCACTTCCCCTTCGAGCTGCCTTGGCTTCTCAATTCCTTCGGACATTTTGACCAAAGGAAACCTTTCTTCATGCCTTGGCCCTTTCTTTATTTCAGGAAATTCCTTCGACAAATGCCTTCAGACAAAAGTCCGAAGGAATTCGTCGAAGTCTTTCGCTTGTGGATTTCTTCGGACAAAATGTCCGAAGGAATTCCTTTGGGCATTTTGTCCGAAGGAATTCATCCTTTGGATTTCCTTGTCTTTTCCTTCGAACATTTTGTCCGAAGGACCTTTGACCTTTGTCTTTTGCCGTGGATTTTCTTTGGAAAAAATGTCTGAAGGAATTCTTTGCCTTGTTCATTTTTTCGAAGGAAAACTCTGCCCTCCGCAAAGGTACTTTGGGCTCATAATTGCCCTCCACGGCCTGCTGGGACGGTCCAATTTGCACTTGACTGCCCTCCGCAAGGGTACTTTGCCCTTGGAGCTTTGTAAAAGACTTTCATTCTTGCTGGCCCATTCCCTTGTCAAAAGGCTTGTCTAAGGCATTTGTTTAAAGCGAAATAAGCTCCATATTGAATCAAAACCTACAGGTCTTAGATCTATCAATTCTTTATAAGAGCAAGACTTATTTCAAAGGGAAATTGAGCATTTACAGAAGGTGGATACATCCAAGACTGATGGTTCAAAATAGTAGAGAAAGAAAGAGACTGACTTTTGGCCTACATGACCAAAATGATCAACAAATTTGGTGATTCCCATGGGAAGCATCCCTGTCATGTTTAAGAAACCAGTGACTTGCAAGTTTGTTGGGTACAGAGTCAAAACACAACGCAAAAGGTTGAAAATAACCTTGAGAGATCCAAGAATCAATCATGAAGCCTACAAAAACAAAACAAAACACACACAAAACACAACACAAGGCTACAAAAAACTATGAACATGTGCAAGATCACTTAGGCAAAAACAGAAAAAAAACAAGGAAATATATACATGATGAGAGAAGACTCAGTGACAGTGTTTAAGGGATATCCCATTAACTGGGATATGCAATTCTTCACCATCCAACCTGGAGACTTGGAATGCATTGTGTTGCTTGCACTGAGTGATGACATATGGACCACTCCATAGGGCGTCGAACTTTGTGTGTTTTCCAGGCTTAGCTCAGTTCACATCCCATTTTAAGACGATGTCGCCTTCAGAGAAACTTTTTGACGAGGATTTTTTGTCAAAGTGCTTCTTCGTTTGCTACTGACGGCTAGTCATAGAAACCATGGCTTGGTCCCTTGTCTCCTGAAGTTCCATCAATTCACACAGCATAACCTCCATGTTGTTGCCTTCTTCTAATTGCAGCTAGTGAGCAAGATCCAAAGCTAGCAATTCAAGTGAAATAGGAAGTCTAGCTTCCCTTCCATACACAAGCGTGTATGGTGAATTGCCAACTGCCCTCTTTAGAGTAACCCTGTCTATCCATAGGGCTATTTTCAACTTGGCATGTCAAGTTCTCTGATTCTCCTCCATTGTCCTGATAATTTTGATCAGATTCTTGTTGCTGGACTCAGCCAGCCCATTCCCTTGTGGATAATAGTTGGAAGAAGTGTTGAGGTAGATGCCGTATCCCAATGCCCATTCACTCATTCTAGTTCCCAAGAAAGACAATGCATTGTCTGAGATGATGGCAGTTGGGACTCCAAACCTTGTCATCAGGCCTTCATAGAAATCTAGGACTGCACTTTTGTTGGCCTCCTTCAAAGCAATAGCTTTTACCCATCTCGTGAAGTAGTCTGTAGTAGTCAAGACCCATTTGTGGCCAGCACTGGAATGAGGGTTTATCATCCCTATGAAGTCAAGGCCCCATTGCATGAATCATTGTTCTACTTGAATAAGCTGTAGAGGCATTGCAGCCAACCGTTGTTTTCCATCAAAGAGAGCACACTTTTGGCACTTTTGTACCCAAGCATGGGTGTCTTTGAATAGAGTGGGCCAAAAATAACCAGCTCTCATAATTCTTGCAACTGTAGGCTTAGGAGCAAAGTGACCACTAGCTGGACCATCATAGAACTCAAATAGCACCTTATCGACCTGTCCTGGGTCTATGCACCTCAAGAGTACTCCCAAAAAATCTCTTCTAAATAACACCCCGTCAATCAGGACATAAGGGAGAGATTGGAGTCTGAAATATCTCCTCTTGGTCCTATCAAGGCCTTGTGGGCACTCACCAATGAGAAGGAAACGTTTCATGTCCGATGCCCAATCCTTCATGACTACTAGTTCTTCTGATGTAGCTTCATTATGGATTAGCAAAATGCCCTTTTTCTGCTGCTTAAGGTCTGCAGCTAGGTGTTCACACAGGCCTTTTCCCCTTACTAGCTTGGTGGTTTTTATGTCCACATCATATTCCATTACTTTAGTGATCCATCCCACTCTCTTTTCATTTAGATCATAGTTGATCAAGAAATCTTTGGCACTGGGATGTGGCACCATGAGATGAACCCTACTGTTGGACAGCATATGTTTGAATTTCTTTAGTGTCCGTATGACCGCAAGGACTTGCTTCTCCACATATGTAACCTTGATCTCAAAACCCTCTAGACCCTGGTTAAAAAATGCAAGCGGTTGTTCAAGGTTCTCGCCATTTGATTGGGTAAGCATAATGGAGATTACCTCTTCATTTTTGAAGGTGTAGAGGTCAAAATCCTTGGTGAAATCAAGACTGATCAAGGTAGGAGCCTGGGCGATAGCCTACTTGATCCCTGCAAAACTATCATTCTTTTGTGCTGTTCATGCGAATTTCTCATCTTTCTTTAGCATGGAGGTCAATGGCTTGACTACCTCGACAAAATTTGAGATAAATATCTTAATGAAATTTATTTTGCTAAAGAAGCTTTGCAGACCTTTCTTATGCTTAGACAAGGACAGCTCTAGGATGGAGCGAACTCTTTCTGGATCAATGGTCAAACCCTCTTTCGAAATAACATGGCCAAGGAGTTTACCTTCATGGACAGCGAACACGCATTTCTTTGGGTTGAGAGAGACACCGAACTCTCTACACCTCTCAAAAATTTGCCTAAGGTGTCCTATATGTTGGTCTGCTTCTTTAGAGAATATTGTCACATCATCAAGATATACTAATACAATATTATTTATCAGGCCTTAAAAAGCTGTCCATGGCTTGTTGAAAAGTGGCACTAGCATTGGACAGTCCAAATGGCATTTTTTGATAAGTCCCCCACTTGGTAGTGAACGCCGTGTTGTATTGATCACAGTTTTGCACTAAAATTTGATTGTACTCTAAATACCCATCCAAGAGGGAGAAACGTTCGCTGCCTGTCACCATTTGGAGGATCTACTCCATACTTGGGAGAGGATAGTGATCCTTCAATGAGACTCTATTGAGGTCTCTGAAATCTACACATAATCTGATCTCCCCATTCTTTTTTTGGACAGGAACAAGATTGGCCAGCCAAAAAGAGTGATTGAAAATATGATTCTGGACTCAATCAGCTTGGTGAGTTCTTCCGCATGAGAGGCTCAATTTTCGGGTTGACAGGCCTTTGTTTTTGTTTGATGGGCTTGGCGCCTTCCTCCAGCTCAATAGTGTGTTGGGCCAAACTTGGGTCAAAACCCTTCAAGTCGCTATACTCCCAAGCGAAGACATCAACAAATTCCTGACACAACAAGACGAAAGCCTACCTTTCATGATTTGTACATACCTTCCCAAGTGCAAGCACCCTGTTCTTGAATATCTCAACTTTTTCATAGTTCTCCTTCTTTGTTGTGATGCTTGTCTTTGCCATTTTTCAATTGGTCATCCTTGTTGAAGATACTTTCGAGAGTGACCAAGCCTTTTGGAAGTTTATTGTTCTTCAAATGAACAATATGGCTGCCATATGACTATTGTAGCTTGACTTGGTTTCTAGAGGCAAACTCAACTTCTTCTTGCAAGAAGAGTGATATCTGTTGATCGTTGTCAAACACCTGTCAATTGGTGATGTTGTCAGGAACGGAAGGTCTAATTACCACTTTTAAATGGTGCATGGACTGCTGTCTCGACCTATCTCTTTGAGGACATCAAACTGGGCACCAACTGCTACTAGTCTGTTTGCTTGCTTATTCTGCTCTCTTGGGATGAAAGTAACATTGAAAACAAGGAAACTCTCTACTAAGTCCCACACCCTGTGCTTGTAAGACTTAAGTAATGAATTCTTTGTCAGATTTCGGCCTCTCACTTGATTTATGATCAACTCGCTGTCCCCAAAAACCTGCGGCTCTTTAATCTCTCTTTTTCTTGCCCACTCCAAACCATGGATGACAGATTCATACTCTGCAACATTGCACGTGCAAAAAAATTGGAAACTGAAAGTTGAGAAGTATTTCTCCCTTGAGGGGGAAACTAGCACCACTCCACCCCTAGCACCCATTTTGCTTCTTGAGCCATCAAACAAAAACTACCATAAACTTGAGCTCTCTTGGCTTGCTTTCATCAAATTTGGTACAAAAATCTCTTCTTCATGCATGCAATAAATCCTGAGGCCTGTCTCTTCTATGAACTTGTAAGGGTCATGTTCAAAGTTTTCACTCCCCCATTCATCTAAGAGTCGGTCAGTAACTCCTTCAAGGGTAGAGGGTGGAGATAGATCCACTTGGAATTCTTCTTGATCAATAATGGTGTAGCTAACATTTACCACCTTGAGTGAATATGACTCCAGATGATCTCTATGGATTGAATCCAACTCAATCTTAACCTTAGTCCCATATTTGGTTCTAAAAACTAGGTAGGATCAGTTTGTTACTAGGTACCCACCTATTTTGGATGTGAAATCCCTGGACAAGCAAATGGCAAAGTAGGGAGGAACATCCACAACTACCACATCATGGGGAATTGAAAAATTTGGATAGGCATGGAGCATCAAGTTCAAGCCTCTCACCACTCTTACTATCTTTGTTGGTGATCCATCTAGCTGCAGGACTCCCTTAGTCATTTCTTCATATTTGAGCCCCAATTTATCCGCTATATATTTTGGCATTACTGAGGTGCTTGCCCCACTATCAATAATGCAATTTTCACCAGGAAATCTCCTATGACTAAGGACAAATAGAAAGGGGGAACCTTTTCTTCTTTCTTTACTTGGCCTGCTATGGAAGGGTGCCCATTCATGATCAGAACATTATCAATTTTTTTGGGACAGCGTGTTCATTTAGCCCGTGTAATTCCTTTTGCAGCATGTCCTTTTATCTTGGTATTGATAATGAATCCCACAAGGAGATATTCATGCATCGATTTTTCATCTGATCCACCACATTAATCTGAGGGTTTCCCCCTTTAAAACTTTATTTGGGGTTACTTGTAGCCTAAGGCGCAGGCCGAAGAGCTGAGGGTGTAACCGGTGACCTGAAATTTGGAAATTTTTGGTTTTCATGTGATGAAGAAGATGTGGCAGGCATTTGGGCAGCAGCCTGAGATTCCTCTATAACTCTTCTTTTAGACCTTGTGTTGGCTACAACATAATCACCTTGGTTGTCTGCACTGCTCATGTAGTTGACTGCACATAATTCACCTTCCAAGTGATTCATGAGAGTGGAATCAGACTGGGTTGGCCTACTGTCCATGCCAGGTTGCACTGACACCTCAAATCTTGAAAATTGGGTGGCTACCTGATTGTCTTGTGCATTCATGCATTGACTCAGCATCTCATTTGTATAAATAGCCTAATCTTGACCATATCCCATGGGTAAAAAATTTCATTGTTCTTGTACCAGATTATTTTGAGTGGGCACCAGAGCCTTGGATGATGAAGGAGCACCTGGATTATAGCCTTGATAAGGTCTAGCTTATGCAAATTGATCCTATCCTTGATTTTAATTTTGGAAAGGGGGTCTATTTGCTTGATCAAACTGCTGATATCCCTAATTTGGTTGATAGCTTTGAGCTTGCTGCCTTTTGAGAGCCACCAGTTCATTGTTCATGCTTTGCAATAAGCTTTTAACTTCATGAAGGTCATTGGGTGAAGTAGTAGCCACATTTTCTATGCTAGGCAGAAGAGCTAAGGTGGGTGCAGAAGTCTGGACTAGATGTGGCAATTTAGGGAAGAGAAAAATATGAGGTCTAGGGGCTATCTTTCCCACTTGCACTAGGAAATCCTTAGTGGTTATGGCTATTTCATAGGCAGTGGGCAGCACTTGTCCTCCCATGGACTGTATCATGACAACAATGTCACTATTCAACACTATCAAATAATAGAGGAAAGCATAGCTTGGGGTCGGCCTTACCAAAATGGGGATTCTATCCCAGGTCTTTTGAAATTGAGTATTGAAATCCCACATAAATTCATGTGGATCTCTTTGCATGGTGGTTAGTTGCTCAACAAGTGAGAGGTGGTCATTCTTCTCCCCAAATCTATTTTTTAAGAGGGTACCCAATTCATTCCATGTGCCAACTGAATTCATAGGTAGAGTCCCATACCAATCCAGAACCTTGCCCTTAAAAGATAATGCCAATAATCTAATAGCAATGTTTTCTTTAGTGACATTGTGAATATTACAGAGGTTGGCAATATTTTTGATGTGCTCAATAGTAGTAATAGGCCATTTTCCATTAAAAGGAGGTAACTCTTAAGGGTTGTCCTTCGGATTGGGTCATAATGTAGAAGATTCAAAGGAATCTGACCATGAAAGGCCACAAAAGGTAAAGCCATAGCTATGACAGGATTCAACTGGGGCCTTCTTGCATAAGTGTATCTTATAATAGGTCTAAGAAAATGACTTGTTGAATAAGGACGAGTCCTTACAAACCTTAGTTACCTTGTTGAGTTTAATGTTAGTTTAACGAATTCAAAATGGACACCCTTAGTAGTAGATCATGTGGTGACTTTAGGCATAGGATGTCAGACTGATCTTTGACCAGAGACTGATGCTCTTGATAATGGAGTCGATAGATGCTAGATTAATGATTGATTTGTTATTGTAATAGGACTAGCATCAATCTTGGAACTTTTCTGAGTGTTAAAATATTTGGTCCCACTGGGTGTGCCAAAAAACTATTAACACTATGGATTGCACTCTTGATAGAAGGCTCAGCTTCTATCTTCCACGTGGCACAATGGAGACTCCCCTCTTGTTGTGGGTCTGACAAAGTTGAGGGGAGAATCTTTAGATAAGGGCTATCTCCCTATGATGCATCTCTGAGTTATTTCACTACTACTACTAATATATAAAAATGGGGGTGAAAAGAGAGAATACTAAAAATTGAAACTAACCTAAGACGGTGATGCACCAAACAAGTTGATCTACTCAATTACTCACACTTCAGACCAAAAAAGGGTAGACATACACTTTATCTGATGAAAAGACCAGATTGTAGGGAGCTTTAACAAGGAGGCTTAATGAAGACACATAGAAAATTAACTTACCATAGGCACTATAGAAAATACACTGCCTAATAACCCTTTTCTATCTCTGTGCTCTAGATGCAACACTTCTTGTTACCTGAAAAACTAGTACTCTAGCTACACTAGGTGTGTTGGTGTCAACTTGTGAAAGCATCAAGCTAAAATGACTAAACACAAGGTTAATATGTAGACACACTCAGAGATATAACCAGTCAAATAGAGGTAAAATGCATTTTATTGATTCAAGGTGAAATTTTGGTAGAGCTTCACCTTACAAAATGAGAGAGATAGATCCCTTTCTACAATGAGAGTTTACAATATATAGAGAAAACGAAAAAAATGGTACCTTTCTCCACAAGTGGCCCATGTTACGTTCAATTCATTGGGAAGAGGAAGTCCAGTGAAGGAAGCCATGTTGCGGCAGTCTAAGTCTTGACTTTGGCATTTAAATTATATTAAACATCATTGCAAAAGTATGGGTCACACCTTTCTATTTGAAAACAAGACTACTTCTTAAAGAGGTTCATGTGGTTGTCTACTCATTAATGATTAAATGAAGAGAAATAGGCCGTGCCATTCACTATTTGCACTCCTTGATGACCATTTTGTAAGGACTATTCCAACCACTGACATAACTCCTCTGTCGATGTCTCTTTTGCCACCTGGGTTGTTCTATCTGTGTTTGTACTTGGCTCTTCAGGCTCCTTTCTTGACAGGTCACTAAGTTTCCACCTGGACTTTGTCTTTTCCTAGATTTTGTCTTTTCTTGGCTCTTTCTACCCTCAGGGCTATCTTATCGGTGGGTCATTGAGTTTCCACGCGTGGACCCATCTTTAAACATTTGAGAATTAATGACTATCTTATCACTGTAAAGTTGACATTCACATGCCCGTCACCATTTGAAAGCCAATAGCTATTCCATTGTCTTGAATTTGATGTCTACGAGGACATCACTAGACATTTGAATTCCAACAGCTAGTTTACGATGTTAAATTTGACATCTTCAGGCCCATCACCCCTTTGGCAATTTCTTTGGCTTTATGCAATCCCATCGGCCTTTTATATTCATTCAACTCTTTACAATTGAACCCTCCCAAAGGGAAAGTGTCCCTTTGGGGCTTTGAAAAGGTCCCCTTCTTGGCAGTCGAGAGTCCCCCACAAGGGCACTTGCCCTTTGAGCTCCTTTAGGCTGTCTTGGCTTCTCAATTCCTTCGAACAAAATGTCTGAAGGAATTCCTTCAGACATTTTACCCTAAGGAAACCTTTCTTCATGCTTTGGCCCTTTATTTATTTTGAGAAATTCCTTTGACAAATGCCTTCAGACAAAAGTCTGAAGGAATTCCTTCGGGCCTTTGTCCAAAGGAATTCATCAGATTCTTTCGCTTGTGGATTTCTTTGGACAAAATATCCGAAGGAATTCCTTTGGGTATTTTGTCTGAAGGAATTCATCCTTTGGATTTCCTTGTCTTTTCCTTCGAACATTTTGTCTGAAGGACCTTTGACCTTTGCCTTTTTCCATGGATTTCCTTTAGACAAAATGTCTAAAGGAATCCTTTGCCTTGTTCATTTATTTGAAGGAAAACTCTGCCCTCCGTAAAGGTACCTTAGGCTCATAATTGCCCTCCATGGCCTGATGGGATGGTCCAGTTACACTTGACTACCCTCGACAAGGGTACTTTGCCCTCGAAGCTTTGTAAGAGAATTTCATTCTTGCTGGCCCATTCCCTTGACAAAAGGCTTGTCTAAGGCATTTGTTCAAAGTGAAATAAGCTCCATATTGAACCAAACCTATAGGTCTTAGATCTATCAATTCTTTATAAGAGCAGGACTTATTTCAAAGGAAAATTGAGCATTTGCAGAAGGTGGATACATCCAAGACTAACGGTTCAAAATAGTAGGGAAAGAAGGAAACCAATTTTTGGCTTGCAGGACCAAAATGGTCAACAAGATTAATGGATAGCCCCACCTTTGAGATGATGTGGCCCAATAGCTTGCCTTCATACATGAGAAACATGCACTTCTTAGGATTCAATGAAATCCCATACTCTCTGAACCTTTCAAAAACTGGCTTCAGGTGGTCTATGTGTTCATTGGCATTCTTAGAGAAAATCATGATGTCATCCAAGTATACCAACACCATTTAGTTTATCAGCGTTTGGAAAGCCATGTCCATGGCTCTTTATAAACTTGTGCCAGCATTTGATAGACCAAAGGGCATCTTTTAGTACACATATATGCCGCATTTAGTGGTGAAGGTAGTCTTCTACCGATCTTTATTTTTCACCCAAACTTGGTTGTAACCAGAAAACCCATCCAATAAAAAGAAATATTTTGATCCTAAAACTACTTGGAGAAGTTGTTCCATGGATGGCAGGGGGTAGTGATCCTTCAAGGAGACTTTGTTCAAATCTCTGAAATATATGCAAAACCTAATCTCCCCACTCTTTTTTCTTATAGGCACCAAGTTGGCTACCCATGATGAGTTATTGATGGTAAAGATGATCCTAGACTCGATCAACTTGGTTAGTTCATTCCTCATCAACTCTTTAATCTTGGGGTTAACCAACCTTTACTTTTGCCTTACGTGCTTGGCATTGGCCTCCAACTCTATGGTGTGTTTGGCTAGTTTAGGATCAAAACCTTTTAGGTCACTGTACTCCCAAGCAAAAATATTTGCATACTCTTGCAAAGTGTTATCAAAACATGCCTCTCAACTTGTTGCTTACCTTCCCCAACTTGAGAAGTTTGTCCTTGAAGATGAGGAATCTCTCATAGTTTTCCTCGTTAGTAGACATTACTTCCTTCTCTTTCCTCATATGGTATCCTTCATGAAAAAGGCCCTCAAGTGTAACCAGACCCTTAGGAAGTTTTTTTGACTTCAGTTGAAAAATATGATCCTCATACTGATGATATAATTTAGCTTGGTTAGAAGAGGAGAATTCAACTTCCTGCTGCAAGAAACAAACAATTTGCATTTCACTCTCAAAAACTTGCTAATGGGATTCATTATCTAGCACTGATGGTCTCACCACCACCTTGACATGTGGTTGTACCTTGGTTTCCTTTAGCTCACTTGGAATGTCAAACTAAGCTCCTATGGCTACCAACTTGTTAGCATGCTAGTTTTGATCTCTTGGTACAACTTGAGTGTTATAGGCTTTAAAATCTTCAATCAGGTCCCACACTCTATTTTTTTAGGACCTCATCAAATAATTCTTTGTGATGTTCAAGCCTCTGACTTGGTTAACTATGAGCTCACTATCTCCATAAGCTTACAACAATTTGATTCCTCTTTTGGTGGCCCATTGAAGGCCATGGGTCAAGCCTTCATATTTTTCTACATTTGAAGAGTAGCTGAAATGGAACCTATAAGAAGAAAAAAGCTTGTTACCTGAGGGTGAAACCAACATTGCCCCAGCACCTATGTCATTCTTGCTCCTTGAGCCATCAAAGAACAACTTCCATAAACCATTGGGGCCTTATTTAGGTCTAATGAGTGAAGGCATGGGTTGATTCTCTTCATGCAGTAGGTAGACACTCATGTCTCTTTCCTCAAAACCTTCCAAAGGGTTGAAAAATTGGTTATCTCCCCATAAATCATCCAAGAACAAGTCTAGAACTTCTTTAGGATGAGTGTTCAGCTCTTGTCTAATTGTAAACTCATCCTCATCAAGGATGGCATAATTGAGGCTTATTTATTTGGATAATGGGGTTCAATATGGAATTATGCCATGGGTTCAACCTTGATTGAGTCCTTAGTCCCATACCTTGTTCTAAATGTCATGTAAGACCAATCTTCTATAAGGTAGTCCCTAATCTTGGTTGTGAACTCTCTAGAAAGACACAAGGCAAAGCGAGGAATGATATCTAGAATCAACACATCTTGCACCATAGACATGTTAGGACAAGCATGAAAAGTTAGGCTCAAATTCTTGATGATGACTAATGGATTTATAGAAGAACCATCAATGTACAAGATTCCTTTAGTGTGAGGCTCATACTTGATATTCAGTTGGTCAACAATAGAATTTGGCATGACTGAGGTGTTGACCCCATTATCCACCAAGCAGTTGTGCACCAAAGAATCACCAATGATCAAACAAATGTAGAAAGGGGTGGGCTTGGTCACATTACTTGACCCTTCTACTACATGAATCTTGAATACATTAGTAAAGAATTTAGCTGCCTTGCTTGGCTATTTACTTGTAGTTGTAGTAACACCCATCTTGGGAAATCCTTCCTGTAGAATGTCTACTTGGCCAGGCAGGGAAAACATGTCCCACATCGGCACACTCACATTGGATTTATTCATTTACTCCATAATGTTGATTGGCATACCACCAAATTTTACCTAAACTTTGGGAGCTACTACTTTTGGATATTTCAATGAAGGAATAATGACAATAGGATCTTTGAAATCTTCCTACTTGTCACCCATATTCCTTATCTTGAACCTTGTATTTATTGAGATGGGGATGTGAGCTAGACTGGGAGTGGCTTGATGATTAGATGCATATCACTCCTCTTTCTCACTAATGATCATTGAGGCCTTTGGTTGGTTTAATCCTTGATTCGACTCTTGCTCTTGTGGAGGTTACTCTTGTCTTGTCATTGTGGGTACCTCCATGTTTTAGGCCATAAGAGCCTGGTTATATCCATAAGCAACAACCTGCTACCATTGATCATTAAATGCTTGATTGGAATCCATTAGTTGAGATAATGGATTTCCTAAAAGAATTATTCCATGGAATTATCCCCTCAGCTTCTTGAGCCACATTATTCTAAATTGGGATAAAGGAGTTGGAAGGGCATACAACATTTATATTATAATTATGTTGTTGAGCATAGTTAGGCTGCCCCTATCCTTGGAAACCTCCTTTTTATGGTGGCCTATTTGCTTGATAAGGTTGCTGATGAGGCTGATATGGAGCATGATAAGGCTTGTTGTAAGCTTGCCTCTTGACATTGGACACATTATTTCCCAAGGATTGGAGCATGCTCTTCAACTCCAAGTAATTATTCTACTCTTAGTAGTTGTTGGATCCACTAGTAGAGGCATTCTCTTGCTTAGGTGAAGGTATAATATAAATTATTGGAATTAGAAGTATAACATCAAGTGGAGGAATGTCTACAAGAGGTGATCTAATCTCTAGAAAAAGAGGCAGTAGAGGTTTGGGAGTAAGCTTGCTAGCTTGAACTAGGTAATTTTCTAGCTTGATAGCCACTTCATATGCATCTGATAGTATGTCTCCTCCCATAGAATGAATCATTAAAACTATGTTTTTTTTAGAGATTTCAATTAATAAAAGAAAACAAAATTTTGAGATGGTCTAATAGCTACTGGAATCCTATCCCATGCCTTCTAAAATCTCATATTGAATTTTTGCATGACCTCATGACGAGCTCTCTTGATTGTGGTCAGCTGCTCTACAAGTGACAGATGATCACTCTTATCTGCAAACCTTTTATATAGGGCTATTCCCAACTCATCATATGAATGGATAGAATTAGGAGCTAGGCCCCTATACCAGTCCAATGCCTTTCCTTTTAAGGATACATCCAACATCCTAACAACCATGTTCTCCACTATGATATTGTGAATGTTGCAGAAGTTGATTATGTTTGTTAAGTGATCAGTAGGAGTTATAGCTTGGTTTCTCATGTAATAAGGGACACTTTTAAGGGCTACTACTGGCATAAGATTGTACTATGGTAATTTCAAAGGGCTTTGGCCATTGAAAGACACAAAAACTCTTTGGGGAATCATGGCAGTGAGAAGAGATAAAAAAGATCTTCTTGCGTAGGTATACTTTATTATTGGTTTAGGAGGATAGCTTCTTACGTAAGGGTGAGTATGGGTGAACCTTAACCTTCTTTCTAAGTTTAAAGGTAACTCAACAAATTCAAAAGGAATATGTATATAAGTTGATCTTATAGTCACCTTTGGCATGAAAGGCAACTACTACTCTGCCACCAGATAGTTGGGTGTTCTTTGGAGTCGTCAAATGCTGAAGGATAAAAGCTACCATTGCTAAAAAATAATCAAAATAGGATCAAATTTGACCAAATTTTACATAAAAATGGATGTGAAATGGTATTTGTCCCATTAGGCATGCCAACACTGTTATAGACTGGATTTGCACCCTTGTGAGAGAGTTCTTCCAGATCTCTCACTTCCAGCTATAAGTATAGGAACAACATCAAGATGTGGGTGTCCTATGGTGAGGTTTAACCTCTAGAATTTTTTATGAGGCTAGTTCCTTAGGTTCTTTACTTTAGCTCTTTAGGTTTCTACGTTAAACTCTACTAATGGCTTAGGAAAAGGGGAGAGCGATTACTTGAAAAGAAATCTAAGCTAAGGGAGGTGATGCATCAAAAGTAAGTGATCCACTTGAACTGGGAAAGACACTAATTCAATATAAGACAAGTTGGATTACACAACCTCCTAACTAGCTAACTTGCATAAGTATTTATTAAGCTAGGCTTACTAAACCACACATGAGGCAAAGAGGAATTTCAAAATTCACACCAAACATCCATTAATGGCCAAAAAGTAGGAGTTTAGACCTATAATTATCTATAAAGTACCTAAAAAAATCAATAAAGTAGGGCAACAAGGTTGGAAGGATGCTTCTTCACAACTCTATTAGTGCACAAGCTAACTCAATGTAATTTTCAAATAAAGAGATTGGTAAAAACAATATTTATTGCTTCAAAGGTCCATTACACATCAATTTTTGTAGATTAATTTTATCACTAGTCTGGGGATACATTTATAATCTCCAAGGCCTATATTTATAAATAAAAGGGGGAAGAGAGAAAGGGAGGAAAAAAGAAGTTGTAGATGGCTAGAACCTCCTGTTGTCCTTCCTTGATGTTCATAAATGCACCATTCCAGATCACCACCCAATACTCTTGAGCCCCTCCTATCTTTAAGACTTTATTTAGCACATCTAAAAAGTCATCTTGTGAGTTGTTGGAATGTTTCTTCTTGGCATGATGCATTTAAACATCAAATGGAGATTACGGGCAATGAACCATGGCAAATGAGATCTTTCATAACTTCTAGCCACCAACCACTCAGACTCTCTCATGTTTATTGAACATCCTTGTGCCACTTGTCCTTAATTGATTGACCCTTTTTTCTCCAATTATGACATATGGAAACCTTCCATTCATTGCATCATGAATCTAGCATTGCCAAACCAAGCTTAAGTTCTGCCCTTGAAGAATCCTGATTTACTCTATGCAGAGTAATTCAGGTTCTTTGGCCTCTCCAACTTAAAACTTTCCTAGGTCCTTCACTTATAAATCCTTTTAAGTAGAGTACTTATAGAAACCTAATTTATTATATATAGATTAATTTGGTTTCTTTAAGTCTACTTACTTCAGGCTTGTCCATCCTGAAGTCTTCTCACTTTGTTGTTTCTCAAGCCTTAAAACTTTAGGCTTTTCAAACCTAATTACTTCTAATGGCTAGTCACTTACCCTAATTTTGATGTCCATTGGCCCATCATTTCATTTAAACACTGGGTCTTGGGTTTCTCTTTCAATTTATTTCTTTCGAGTATATATCTCGAAGGAATTTCTTTAGACAATTTATTTGAAGGAATTCCTTCAGACTTTTTGTTCATGTTTGTCTTTGTAATTATGCTCCATGTTTTCACAATGGACTTTCTCGAAGGGTAAGAGGCCCTTCAAAAAAACTAAAGTGTACCTTTATAATCTCATAAATGATCCTCTCGAAGGGAAATATACCCTTCAAGAATTTTGAAATGGTCCTTTCAAAGGGTGACATACCCTTCGAGAAAATTGCAACTGTCCACTTGGAGAAGAAAAAGCCCTTTGAAAAAACTGAAGTGTCCCTTCAAAAAAGTTGACTAGTCCCTTTTGCCCTAAAATCCCCTTCATATTTTTTGAAAAAGACTCGTCCCTTGAAGAACTTGAGAAGTACCATTTTTCAAGACCAAATCAGGTTTGTCAAGCCCCCTTACTTATTTCAGGTTTCTGACTACTCATAACTTATGAAGTAACCAAGTAGTGCCCCTTGGAGAACCCAAAATACACTGTTTATGAGTAATTCAGGTTTGTAAACCTAAATTACTTCTACTTATGAAACATTTATAAGTTAAGCACTGCTGGAAACCCAATTTCCATTGTGCCTTAAAAAAACTTGAAGTTGTCGTTGCTAAAAAATCCAAATTCCTCCCAAAGATCTACCATTTTTTTGCCTAAAAGCTCCCTTTTCCGTACTTAGGTAAGCTTTGATATGTGGACCAAAAAATGGCCAAAAGCTACCCAAGGTCGAGAGTGCATTTCCAAACAAATAGATCTTTAGAATAAAAGAAGAGAATGAAGGGAGAAAAAGGTATAAGGCCAGGATGGTGGTCAAGGGGTTTGCACAAAAATTAGGTATTGATTTTGATGAGATTTTTCTCTCTTATTATAAAAATGACTTCTATTAGGATTATTCTTGGTTTAGTTACAGTTGAGGATATGCATTTAGAATAGTTAGATGTGAAAATTGCTTTTCTTCATGGTGATTTGGATGAAGAGTTGTGTATGAAGTAGCCACAGGAATATGAGGTCAAAGGGAAGGAGAACTATGTGTGCAGACTAAAGAAGAGCTTGTATTGCCTAAAACAAGCTCCATAGTAATGGTACAAGAAATTTGATTGTTTTATGTTGGAACAAGAATATCAAAGGTATCATTCTGACCATTATGAGTACATCAAACATTTTGATGATGTTTTCTTTATTATATTATGCTTGTATGTCGATGACATGTTATTTTCAAGAAAGAACATACAACATGTTCATATGTTTTTGGGTGCTACAAAGTAAATATTTGGTATTAGGATTTCTCATGACAAGAAGGAGAGGAAGCTGCTTTTATCCCAATCATAGCATGTGAAGAAAGTCTTGGAAAGGTTTAGCATGTTGGATGCTAAATCTATTGGTGTTCCTTTGGTAGGCCACTTTAGATTATCAAAGGAGTAGTGTTCCAAGATGGAATCTGAAAAATTAAGATGTCTACGGTACCTTACTCATTAGTACTTGGTAGCTTGATGTATGCCATGGTTTGTACTAGTCCAGATATTACCCAACTAGTGGGAGTTGTGAGCAAGTATATGAGTGATCTAAGTTATGAGCATTGGCAGGCAGTGAAATGGATTATTTGGTATTTGAGAGGAACAATTGATGTTGCATTATGTTATGGTAGATTATATACCACTTTACGTGGTTATGTCGAATCAGATATGGCAGGGGATATTGATAGTAGAAGTATGATAGGTTATATATTTAATGTTGGAGATATAGCGGTTAGTTAGGTTTTTAGGATACAAAAGGTTGTGGCTTGTCAACCACAGAGGTAGAGTATGTTGCTACCACAAAAGCTATTAAGGAGATGATTTGTTTACAAGATTTTTTTGAGAGTTGGGGCATGAGCAGGAAGTTGGGAGACTACATAGTGATAGTCAAAGTGTTATTCATTTGGCAAAGAAGTCTGCTTTCCACTTGAGGATGAAACACATTCAGTTACATTGTCACTTCATCAGTAGAGCTTTGGATGATAACTTGGTAACGCTAGAGAAGATTCATACTAGTCAGAGTCTTGTGGATATAATGACCAAGGTGGTCACATTAGACAAGATGAGACTATGTTTATATTTGGTTGGCCTTAGTGGTCATGGACCAGTGATAGATTATGTTTAAGCGAAACGGTCTCCAAGTGGGAGATTATTGAGTGGGGCCTAAATAACTCCAAGGATGTGGGGACCACATTTTTCTGTACTCCACCTTTTGTGGAATCTTGCTCCACATCTGAGTGGAATATTCCTAGTATATTTTTAATTTCTATATTTCCATGTTTTATGGAGTTGATTGTTAGATGCCTTTTCCCATGTTGACTTCCTTGATCTTATGGAGCTAGTTGTTTTTTGGAAAAGGGGATGCATTCCTTGTTGCAAGGAATTGGTTGTGATCACATGGTGTTGGTAAATGTGCCCTTGAAAGGTGGAGACCCAATCTTGGAGTGTTCCTTCATGGATGATATTTTAGATGAGCTTGCTTAGGTGGAGGAGGGTTGTCACATGTTGGATAATGCTTATCTTGGATAAGAATTTCACATTTCTCCTCCTTTTATGTATTTTAATTCATTTGATATACATACAGGGTGTGGTGTGGCCTTTAGAGGTTGATGGTTTATTTGTAGGGTGTGGCTTTGATGATCAAAGTTAAAGTGCAGGTGTTTTTCAAAGTGCAGGTGTTCATTACAGAGTGTGGTTTAGCAACTTGTGAGATACAACATTGTGCAAGTGCAGGTGAAAGTGCAACTTTTTATGAAACATTTTCTATAAATTTTTTTATATATCTCTATGAGAGTTCATTGTAGTCTTGGTATTTAGATTACTATTTTTTATTTGAGAACTTTCATTGGTGGATGTAGCCCATATTGGGTGAACCACATTAGATATGTGTTATCTATGTTATTATCTTGTTCTCTCATTTATGCTTTCATAATAATGGTGAATTAAGGAAAGTTTCTATGATGCATGTTATTGCATAGCTTTATATTTGTTTTATGGTAAGAGTAAATCTAGTTTAGAAGTGTTTATTCCTAACATTAGGAAGGGTTCATGTTTTTCATAGATTAATGTAGAGCCATCCACTAAGTACTCTCCTCATATAAAATTAGCAAGGGTTTTAAAAATAATGTGTTTCTGGTAGATTAAAGATAAATTAAATTTGTATCTAATTACAATCAATAAAATGTAATTTTAATGGTATGGTAATTTTTTGTTCTTAATGATGGATCAATATTAGGTATAAAATATTAAAAAGATTTATTTTTCATTATTACAAAAATGTAACTAAAAATTGAAAATTTGTAGTGTTCAAAGTTTTTTTTAGTGGGCTCACCCCATTATTCTTAATATATATATATATATATATATATATATATATATATTAAAAATATAGATAAATAATTTTATAAAAAGTGATGGAAACAATGATAGGAAGGCATTCTGAAGTAACAGTGGCGACGAGTGCAGCAAGGAGAACAACAGTGAAGGTGATGGCATTGGGTAGGTGTCAAGAAAGAGGCAATGAGGATGAGGAAGGAAAATGATTTAGCTTGGGTTTGAGGGTATGTGGGTTAGTCGGTAGGTGAAGAGATGACAAGGGTAAAAATCCAAAAACCCAAGTCTTTGATGCTGCTACACAGAAGGGTCTAGCTAGATTCTCCCAAGAGTAGTCTTTTGGGCTGGAGCAGCTAGATGGGGACAAGGTCTTATCTTGTGGGGGCTCCTCTCTAGGTAAGTGAATTTTTGAAGTAGAAATAGGGGAGGATAGGGTTTATTCCAAATTATTAGTGTTTTCTAGTTGCATTAATATTTCAAATCCTTTTCATTCCTGTGGGGTTCTGCAAAGAATATATTCTTAGGGCTCAGCCTTGAAGTCAGATTCCTTTGGCAAAACCTATTGAGGAGGAAGTAAAAGTAGTGGTAGGTTCAAGGAGGAAAGAAGAAGCAAATATACCTTAGAAATCAACCTTAGAAATGGCTTGCTTTAGAGATATCCCTTTGATTTTTTTAGACTCTTCGTATTCTATAAATTTTAGATGCAAATCTTTCAGTGATTGGAATGGATATAGGGAACAAGTATTTGATTGGTAGATGTGTCGAGAAGCTACCTTATTGGGAAGATATTTTGAAATGGTTGAAATGATCCTAACCTTCATTAAAATATCCTTCTCTCTCGATGTTGTCTAATGGTTTCTTTATGCTCTTGTTTCAATTTTTTTCAAACATATTTTCTGTGGTCTAATAGGCCATGGTTTGTAGGCAAACAAGGGGTGTTTTTGTGTCCATAGGCCCCTTTTTTTGATCCAGTTTCCTCAGTTATCTTGCAAGTCCTAGTTTGGGTAAGATTTTATAATCTTCCCTTAGCCTTGCATGATCTTGGTCTCCTTAAGTAGTTGGTTAGAAATTTGGGTGTCTTTGTTAAAATCAATGAAACCATTGAGATTAATCAGAGTTTTGTTAGGGTGCATGTAATGATTGATTTCTCCAAACCTCTGCATCATTCCATTCATTTTTTTTCCTCTCATGGAGTGTGTATTCAATTTATTAATTTTGAAGGACTACCCTTTAGATGCTTCAAATCTAATCAAGCTACTCATAAAATTGCTTCATTTGTTGATAAGGGTTTTAAAGGATCTCATGCAACGATCCTGAAGAAATGGGTTAGAAAGATTAGATGCCTGAATAAAGATTTTGTTCATAGTATGATTTTCCCTTCAAAATCCATTACTATTGAGGCCCCATCTTTGACAGTCCCTCAGGAAGTTTAGGACAGTCCTCAGAAGGTTCTAGATTCGGCGATAGCTCAAGGTTTGACCTAAAATTGATTTATAAAACTAAAAAAGGTACAATTTAAAATAATAACTCATTAAAGAGTCATCTTTTTTATTTAAATATTCACTCTCCATTATTTCATTTTAAAATATATATTTTTTAATTCATTATAATATTTAACATTATTTTAAATTTTTATATATTTATTTATTATAAATATATATTATAATCTATAAGTTAGATTTCTATAGATTTGTACTATTTATATGATTATATTTTTTTGAGTCATCCTTTCTAATAAATTATTATGTGCAATATTTGATCTAGGTGATTATCCTTTTAGCTTATACAATGCTTCAAAGCGAAGTATTTGAGTCAACCCACAACCTTTTTATTATCATTTTTTCTTTGATTACCTTAACCTTCTACCATCCTTAAGCTCCAATATAAAAAGGATTATAATGTGAATAATCTTAAAGCCAATTTTTTTAAACATAGCCCAATTATTAGCAGTGCATATTACATATCTATTTAACTATATGGTGACCCATGGATTTCCATATTCCTCGACCTCCCATATCATTCATTCCATCTACATGAGTGGAGACAAGAATGATCTCATTAATTACCTCACTATCATGGTTGCACACACCTTTGCTAAGATCTTTTCCAAAGCTCTAGAAATCCATATCTCTTGATGGGCAGAGACAAAGAGGCTGAGAGTCAAAGGACAAATGAGTTCAAGAGGAACCATCATACCCTTGATCATATCTTTACTTTGATTTTTATCATTAAGAAAGCCAAGACAAAGAAGCATGGAGTATATTTTTGTTTTGTGGACTTTTATAAGTCATTTAATACAATTCATATTATTGCAAGAGAGTTATTTTTTAGGATTGTAGGGCCATGAAGAGGTTGGCCCTTCATGGTACAACCATCCACTTGTAGAGCCAAGGTAGCATGCCTGGCTTTAGTGAAGTTCACATAAGCATACCTTAAATAAAATCTAGACATTTTGTCATAGACCACATGACAAGAGGCTATAGGACCATATATTTGAAACCTTTCTTGCAGCTCAACCTCTGCTACAGTCTCATGTAAGTTCTCTATAATTAAGGAGGTAGCATTTGAATCCACTCCCAAAAGTTTGACTTGCTCTTCAGTTGCTTCCATGCCTAAAGGCTTGTCAATAAATAAAATTTAAAAGGAAAATAGTATATATATATATATATATATATATATATATATATATATATATATATATATATATATATATATATATATATATATATTCAAAATGAAATAAAACCATATTATTTTAAAAAATAGTACATAAAAGGTCTCAGACCTAACAAAACATGTTTTAAAATATAAACTAGGTGATAAATTGTACAAGTTTTTTTATCGACGTTTAGAATCACTATCTCTTATCTATCTTTAGAAAGTTATTTTTGAGAATAGATTAAAGACAATAATTCAAAACATCAATCAAATATCTTAGCATAATTTATCTAAAAATTAATTATTTTTTAATCGATGTTTAGAATCACTACCTATGATATATCTTCAGGGAGTTATTCTTGAGAATGGATTAGAGACAATGATTCAAAATATTCATCAAATATATTTGCACAATTTATGTAAAAACTAAAATGTGAAAATAAAGAAAAAGAGAAAAAAAGAGTTTTAATAATATAATTTTAAAATTTTCTTATATAAATGAAAAATATAGAAAGTTTTTTATTTGTACTTAGAATGGAGATCTTGTGTAGGTGGATTTTATAAATGCATCAAATAAATAAAAAATATAGAAGGTTGGATTTTGTAAATGTTTTAAATAAATGAAAAATATAGAAGATCTTTTATTTTTACTTATTTAAAAATAAATATCTTGTGTAGGTGGATTTTGTAAATGTCTTAACTAGTTTTAAGTGACATAACATAAGATGTAAAATTCTAATAGAAAGTTCAAAATTGAATCTTTTATTGGAATTTGTAAATTCCTCAAATAGTCCTAAGTGACATTGTAATAGATGTAAAACTCTACACAAAATTGAATCTTGTATTCTAATGGACTTTATAAATAACTAAGGTTTTAAAATTGAATCTTTTATTGAAATTTGTAAATTATTTAAATAATGCCAAGTGACATTACAATAGATGTAAAACTCAACACAAAATATAATCTTGTGTTTTACTGAACTTTATAAATATCTAAAGTGACAATTCAAAGAGATGTTAAATATGATTGACCATCGTCAATTAACTTGTAAATATAAATTTAAACTTGATAGAAATAAAAATTTAAATAAAAAAATTGAGATTGTTGTTACACACATCTATTATAACTTCAACACATACTCAATATAGGATCTTATCCATTAACATGTTAACATCCATCATCATCATATTTAATAAACAGTAAAAAATTAATACAATAATAAAATATAAATTCTATATTATAAAAGTTTTTAATATTAATTTATAACTCATAAATATAAAAAATGAATTAATATTGTAATCAAAATAAGTTGACAAAAATAAATTTGTGGGAGGACATAGACTATATTTATTATTGGAAACATATCTTTAAATGTGTGGGAGGACATAGACTATATTTACGCTTGGAAATTAATAAAATAATGTGTACATACCTTGGTTAAATATTCATTGGGAAGATAGGGATATAGATCATAATACTATTGGAAACATATCTAATTATAAAATAATGGTATGCATAGTAAAAAATACCGGTTAAAAAAAACTTACTAGCAAAAATAATTAAATGAAACCAAATAATCCACAAAATTATAAATATAAATTAAATATGTATTGGGAAGGTAAACCATCTCTTATAAGTATAAATTAAATGTTGTTAAGTACAATTTAAAGATAGAGTTTTTTATATAGAAGAAATCACATATTTGAATCATAAGGTAAATAGAAAATAAAGGAAGTCCCATACATTAAAAGTATAACTTCAATATTTTTGAGTATAATTTAATTGTCACATAATCAAAATTCAAATCATAAGGTAAATAGAAAAATAAAGGTCAATATAATTTTTTATAAACAAATTTATTTTTCTATAAACAAATTATTTTAATTAAAAATATTATTCTATTTAAAATGTATATAATATTATTTTGACATTTTTTATTATAATTTATTTTTTTTAATTTTTCTATTAATTTAAATAACTACATTTATAATAAATTAGATTTAATATATAAAAATATATTTATATTATTAATTATAAGTTGATAACATTAAATAAATAATAATAATTATTAAAATTATTACATTTATTTTAACTATATAAAATTAAAATAAAATAAATAAAATTTAATATATATTAATTATATATATATAAGTTAAAGGTTAGATGAATAATAGATCATCAATAAATATATAAAATTAATATTAAAAAATAAAATTAACATATTTTTTAATATTATTAATTAATAAGTCAAAATGTTAGATGAATAATGATTTATTGATAAAAGCATTTATTTAACATATAACCATCTATCAATCACAATTAAGTACTCTCCTCATATAAAATTAGCAAGGAGGTTCATGTTTTTCTAGACTCTTCGTATAAATTAACAAGGGTTTTAAAAATAATATATTTCTTACAAGTTAAAGATAAATTAAATATATATTTAATTATAATCAATAAAATCTAATTTTAATAATAAGATTATTTATTTATTTTTGATGATGAGTTAATATTAGATATAAAATATTATAAAAAATTGTTTTTTTATTATAAAAATATAATTAAAAACTTATTATATAATGTATAATTACACATTCAAATGTGATATAAATATATATGTTTTATATTTTAAAATCATTTATTAAATATAAATTTATATAATAAAATAAGAAATAATAATAATATTAAATTTATGAAAAACTAAAATTGATTTATGGAATTAAAAATAATAATTCATTAAAGAGTTCTATTTTTTATTTTAATATGCACTCCCCTCTATTTCATTTTTAATTTTTTCAACTCATTATAATATTTAACATTATTTTAACTTTTTTATATATTTATTATAAATAAATATTATAATATATAGATTATACTTTTATAAATTTGTATTATTTATATAATTATATATTTTTTGAGTCTTTCTTTTTAATAAATTATTATATGCAATATTTAATCTGGATTGTTATTCTCTTTTAACAAAGCGGTTGAGTTACCTCAAAACTTTTTCATTATCATTTCTTTTCTGATTACCTTAACCTTTGTACTATCCTTAAGATCGAATCTAAAAAGGCTTATAATGTGAAGAATCTTAAAGTTAAATTTTTTAAACTT
The DNA here is from genome assembly GCA_037957365.1 of Torreya grandis. NCBI lineage: Eukaryota > Viridiplantae > Streptophyta > Pinopsida > Cupressales > Taxaceae > Torreya > Torreya grandis. The sequence continues at coordinate 3,690,269 of JARHVA010000212.1, forward strand.
AACTCAGAAGTCTTAGTAGCCCATATTATATATTTGCTTTATATGGTGACCCATGGATTTCCATCTTCTTCAAACTCCCATATCATTCATTCCATTTACATGAGTGGAGACAAGAACGATCTCAATAATTAACTCACTATCATGGTTGGACACACCTTTACTAAGATCTTTACCAAAGCTCTAGAAATCCATATCTCTGGATGGGTAGAGATAGATAGGTTGAGTGTCAAAGGACAAATGAATTCAAGAATGACCATCATACCGTTGATCATATCTTCACTTTGATATTTATCATTAAGAAAGCTAAGGCAAAGAAGCATGGAGTATATTATTGTTTTGTGGACTTCTATAAGTCATTTAATGCAATTCTTCAACACTTGCTAGTTAATAGGATTATGGCTTTGGGTCTTTCACTCTTGGTGGTTTCACTAGCGATGATACTTTATGAGATCATTGTTAGCAAGGTACAAATGAAGGATGGTGAGATAAAGGATGTTTAGAGTATCATAGGTGTTAATTAAGGTTGCTCACTCTCTCCTACACTTTTTGGACCCTATATTGACACATAGAGAAAATAATTTTTGGTACATTGGTTGTAAAATATGCTTGCTTACTCTTCAAAATCTTTATTGCAATTATTCTATTTGTAGATGAATTTATTTTAATGTCTCACTCGATTAGAGGTATCAATAAATTTTTTGATATCTTAGCCTCATTTTATGATACTTATGGGCTTTAGGTGAATTTGGGTAAACAACAATCAATCTAGGTGATTCTTACTTACAAATGTGAGATGGTTAAGGCAGTCTATTCATATGTATATTTAGGGGTCCTTTTCTCTGGACCACACTTTGGCTTGACTTTAGGTGTAGACTCCAAACTAAATAAGTGATATGAAACTCTCGCCACCCTTGAAAATCATCATTTCTGGCTTCAATTTCTAGACAAAGTTTCACTTTTTTCATTTGTTGTTCACATCTACTCTCTTGTATGGATATGAGTAATAGGGACCATACCTTCAATTTGAGGACTGGAAGTGAATCAAGAGAGTGATCATCATATTGTTATCTAAACATATTCATACCAAGATATCAATGCATCACATCATCATCTTTGTAAAATTTGACACAGTGTTGCTTATTACTTATGTGATCTTTCATGTGGTAACAATGATTCAAAACTTAGATAACTAGATAACTCCCAATTTATTTGTCTTATGTATCCATACTTTATTCTCAAATCCTCTATGGAGCAAGAAAACCATGTGGTTGATTCATGTTGGTATGCAAAAGCCTCCTCGTTGATCTTAATTTTGATAGGTCACCCCTATATAACTTCCTAGTGGATGCTTCTAATCTTTACAAGAGAGAGAAATAATGACATTTGTACTGATATTTATGGATCCCACCTCCAATCCACATGGTCTCATCCTAAAGAGTCACTCACTTCAAAACTTCAATACTAGAGTTATATCTTTACTTCAATGATGGACTCATCTAACACTCAAGGTACATAAAACTATAAATATTTTGCACCCCAAGGGTTCTCTTTGCCCAACTCATAGTTTTCTCCCATCATATTCACATAGAGATAGATAACCATATCCCTTAGAAGTGTCATATTTTTTAAATTTACTTTTTGGAGTTTGAGATTGAGAACCATTTTGTTCTCTTTATTAAGATATAAAAGGGACAATTCTTTTTTTATGGAGTTAGTCACCTCATAACTTTATATATTTATTATAAATTCAACATCCACTCAGTGTAGAATCTTACCCACCAACATGTTAACTGCCAAATAATCATTATATTTAATAAACAATAAAAATGAATATATATATATATATATATATATATATATATATATATATATATATATATATATATATATATAAAATAAATTAATATTGTAATAAAATTATGAAGTATAATTTAAATGTTGTTAAATACAATTTAAGTGTGTCTTACATTAAAAGTAGTTATTTTTTAATAGAGAACACTAAACATTCAAATAATAAGATAAATAGAAAATTAAAAGAAAGTCTCATACATTAAAAATATACTTTAAATGATTTTTATTACAATTTAAATGTATCACATTAAGATCGCTGTTTTTTATAAAAATGATCACATGTTTTAATTATAAAGTAAATAGAAAAATAAAAGAAATCCCATATATTAAATAAATATTTTATTTAACTTAAAATATGATTTATTATAAAATAGTTTTATTTTTCTAACAATTTAAAATATAATTTTAAAAAATTATTATAATAATATTTAATATTATTTATATACTATAAACTTTAAATTTCAACAATGCATATTAATACAAATGATTGTATTTATAATAAATCAAACTTAATATATCTAAATATTTTTATATTATTTAAATTTGATAACAAGCGCCGTATAGGTTGAAGATAAATAAAATGTGTATCTAATCATAATCGATAAAAAGTAATCTTAATGGTATGGATGATGGGTCAAAGTTAGGTATAAAATATTAAAAATATTTATTTCATTATTATATGTATATAACGAAAAACCTATAATATATAAATTAAATGATGTGTAATTACACATTTAAATATATAAATGTATTTTTGTAATATTTTTAAATAATTTATTAAATATAATTAGATATAAATTTTCAAGATAAAATAAGATAATATTAATATATATGAAAGATTAAAATTGATTCATAGAGTTAAAAGAAGTATAATTTAAAATAATAATTTATTAAAGAGTTATATTTTTATTTTTGACTGAAAAATGTATTTTTATTAATAAAAAAATTAAAGTAGAATGTTTATCATACAAAAAAGATAGGTGGAGAAGTCATACCCCAAAAGTCAAGTCATATTAGGTGAAACAAGTCAAAAGATTAGCAAGAGAAAGAATAAGAGAAAAAATTAAGAACAACCAAAGCCTATATCCATGATATGACCTTTTTTACCCTTTTTCTTTGGAACCTCAATCTAATACATTGGATGATTAACCTCCATCAGACTAGCAATGATTAAAAAAAGCACAAGACTATGCTAAGATTCAAATAGAGACTAGACCTTTCAGATTCAGAAGATTCAAATTCATGTGATCTCTTGATACCACTACCTAAAGCATCATCTCTATAAGTCATTTGACAAGAAGAATCTGCTATAATTAGATCTGAATCCTCTTTCTTCCCTATGCCATCTAAATATTTTTCCATGACTTTGATTGAAAAAGTGTGCTCATATGTATGCCAACCTTTAGGATGAGAACACTGGTCCTTTTGTTTTTTTGGCTTCTCTACATGAAGACAATGCCCCTAGAGATGGTTGATTTGATGGTAAAAATACAATCTAAAGACAGTATTTTCATAATCCAAGGTTTGGAGCCAATGATATTTATCATGTTTTCGTTGGATTCAATTTGAAAAGCCTTTGCTAAGGTCAACCTCCACACAAATACGGGCATAGGTAAACAACCCTTGCTTATACTTAACTTAAATACATCTAAATTCAATAAATAATTATGCACTCTTCCTTATTTAATTCTTAAATATAATTTTTTTAACTAATTATAATAATATTTAATATTTTTTTGACGTTTTTTATTATAACTAAATATTGTAATTTATAAGTTAGACTTTTATTAAAAAAAATTGATGAAATATATCTATAAATTAACAAAATATATAATATACAAATAATTCAGAAAAAAATAGGCGGTATGGAAGCACATCTCAAAGTCAGACTAGACCAAACCTAGGAATAGAAAACAATAGAAATAAAAAACAACACTAGGCTTCACCTAGAAATGAGTCATCACAACATCATAAAAGATAATATTAAGCTACCAGAGCAAAGTCAAAAGGCTAAGGATCCATATCATCTGGACTCCAACCCAAGCTAAGCAAGTCATTACCATCTAGAATTGGCTCCCAACCAGAAGCCTGAGTAGTGTCCTTGTCAGATTCTTATATTTGAGTAGGATAAATGGCCAGAGAGACTCTGGGGAACTTATCTATCATGACTATCGGACCTCCAAGTGGTGCTCCCCAAGCATCTAGATGCAGAGGAGGAGGAGGAGCACCCCAACCATCCTACATAGCAGGAGAAAGATGTGGGGGTTGCCACCCTCACTATTGTCCAGAAGGGGACATGTGCTGATACAGATTACCACTATGAGAGCGGCATCAAGATTAACTACATTAGTGTTTACCTCAAGGCAGACTAGCAATTCTTCCATCAATCCTGTTATCCCTAAATAGAGGAGGAATATGTTCCATAGCACAAGGAGCATATCCCTAATGAGTGAGAAGGTCCTAAATATGGCCAAGCTCTATGGCAAATTTATTTGCCTATACTTGAATCTACAAAAGAACATTGGAAATAATAGAGGATTTGCTGAGAGCAAAAAAACTACAATCTCAAGAAACATTGCTAAATGTTGCATTATTTCTCTCTTTCCATAACCAAAATAAAATATCCACTCTGAAAGTATACCAAACTTGGGTGTATTTAAAAGGCAAGGCAGGTTTATCTCTAAGATGGATATGTTGTCATTGAAAAACTTAGGCTGAAAAGGCTTGAAAAGGTCATGAATTCATGTCCAGACCCTCTAAGCTTTGGAGCATTGCTAGAAAAGATGAGGGAGCATTTCCAGATAGCCACATAAAGGGCATTTGGGAAGGGAAATTCCTAAATACACAATCCATCTGCCTATATGTAGGCCCTAATACAAAACACACCAAGCAAAATGAGCTAACTTAGGATCTAAACAAGCCCCCTAAATACTATGAAAATGGAAGCACCAAGTGTGAATTGAAGAATGCAGACCCCAACAAGAGTTAAGCTTGTTCACCATAGGCATGTGGGGAGTAAGCCACCCATAGCCAAGTTGGGGGGTGTAATTACAAAAGGGGGTTTTAACATACCACTTCAAGTCCTTCTACCAAGGATGAGTGGAATTAACAAAGATTTTGTGAAGCATTGAAGGTGGAACAACGTTAAGGAATTCTTTGTAAGATTCTCTATCAGCATTGGCTAACCAAAATTTGGATTTTAGTTCCTCCTAGGATATCCAAGAGTGAGACTGCTTACAAAATATGTCTTGGACAATATGAATGCCTCTACAAAATAGCTTGAGAGCATTGATCCAAGGAACCTCAGCGAGAGGGACTTCATTGAAATTGATAATAGGTGACCACCATAGTGAGTGTGAGTTAATATACAACCCATCTCAGAACCCTGAGCCATTTCAGAGAAGCCATGGTTTGATCTTTTCCCATGCTTTCCAGATATTTTTATCCACAAAGGACCCTATAATTTAAATAGGGGTTTTGATGATGAGCAGATTGGAGAAGCCAACCCTTTCCAAGATTTTTGGTCTTTAAGAAGGCCTAAAGATATGCAGTGTCAAAATAACACCTTCCAAGTTTCCTTCAATCTCCCGCACAATCCATTTGGAACATAAGGCAACTCTTTAACAAGCCACATCAATGAGCCCTATACCTCTAGTGTCCTGCTTGAGACAACAATATTCCTAAATAACCTTGTGGAAGCCATGGCCATGTGAAGAATTGGCCCAAAGAAAGTCCCTCAGAAGTTTTTCAAGTTTTTGATAAGAATTCTTGGAAGGCACCCAACATAAAGAGTAGTAAACATGGATGGTTACAAGCACTTTCAAGCAAATTTTAACTTTTCTTGCTAATGATAAGGAATTACTCACCCAATATTCTAATTTATTTGTTACTCTATCAACAACATATTGCCACAACATGGGCAAAGAGGCATCAAAAGTAAAAGGGATGTTAAGAAACTTGAATATTTCATCATGTTGGATCTAGGCCCACCCATACTTGGAAGCCCACATTGTCAAGGGGAGGGGTATGATTGCCTATAGCAATGATTTTTTTCCATTATATGCTTGATCTAGAGGCAAGGCAAAAGGTGTTGAGACACTACAAGGTGTTGTCTACATTGTCGTCTTCTTCAATAATAGTAAGGAAATAATCATCAGCAAAGTGGTCATTCATTAATTACATATCTTACTAAGGGTTTTCTTTATTTGGAGGGAGATAAATGCATATAATAAGGCCCCTATCTTGGGCATTTCTAAAAGATATACAAAACCCTTAGCTACAAGCACATACAAGGCAAGTGCCAATGGGCATCCTTGGCAAATAGACTGAAACAAACCAAATTATTCAAAGGTGACTCCATTAACAAAGAGGACGATCGAGGTGACTAAAAAAAGCATCTAGATAGTTTGAATGAAATTTGGCCAAAATACCAGGGCTTTAAGAAAGGCCACTCAATACGATCATAAACTTTTTTAAATTCAATTTTTATAAATGTATCTTTTTTCTTAGATCTCCTAGCCCAATCCATTCCTTCCCAAACTGCAATGATACTGTCTAATATATATCTACTTCTAATGAATCCTATTTATTTAGGGTGAATGATGTGCGATAATAGATTACGTAACTAGAACACCAAAACTTTAGTAGTGATTTTGTAGGAAAAATTCAGGAGGGTGATTGGCCACCAATTACAGATCAACTCAAGATCTCCTTGTTTAGGTAAGAATTTAATGTTTCCTTTATTTATATTCTTCCCTATCAAATGTGTGTGAAAGGCCTCTTGATAAACATGATACAATTTGACACCCACAAGATCCCAAAGGGTTTTATATAATTCGCAGGGGAACCATAAATTCTTAGAGCTTTGGCATTCACCATATGAGCTATTGCCTCATGCAAATCATCCACAGTGAGGAGCCTACCGTAAGCCACCTATTGGGCAGGAGTGAGTTTGCAAGGCACCACTACGAGACACTACTGAAGGGCTATGTCATGCTCTACAAAGGATGCTTGAGCTCTGAACACCTATTGATAATGGTGGATAAAGGTTTGAACAATTTGCATTATCTCTGATAGTCTCCTACTAGCATTAGAGATAGCTTGAATTTGTTGCTTCAAGTTTTTAGCTCAAAGCATTTGAAAGAATTCTTTGGAGGCTTTGTCCCCTATTTTGAGCCAGTGAAATATGGCTTTGATTTGAGCTCCCTAAGCATTGTAATTGTCTATAATTTGGATGCAATGTCATAAAGAAGAAACTTTGACCTGCAAGATCTCATTGAAGGGATGTTTTTTTAGGGCTAAAGATACATGACTAAGCTCTAAGGAAGTAGAAAAGTAAAAGTGTCATTGAATTTTAGCATATTGGAAACCATTAATTCTTATAAAGTGAGAAGTCCTTCTGATGGCATCATTCCACCAAAGAATCCAACCAGAATCTTGGGATGGATGGGTATCCATATTCCAAACTCTATGAATGTGCAACATAGTGGGCCCATGCTTGAGAAAAAGAGGTATTAATAAATAATTGTGTTTTATGAATGTTGGGTTTCATGAACTACCATGTCACTCAAAATTGAATGGGGGAGTGATCAGAAAGCCCAAAATCTAGTAGTGTTTACATCGAAGGAGAAAAACCATTATCAAAGGAAAAATATGGCTGGGTAGACATCATTGTTCTATCTAGGCACTTCAAAATCCAAGCGGGGACATCCCTAAGATTGATCCAGGTGTACCACACTCCATCTACATGTAGGTGTATTAAATTAGGTTATAAAATCCCCATTTAGTACACATATAATACCATACCTCCCTTTCACCAACTACCCAACACATTGGTAGGTGGCCCACTTTGTTTTCAGGAGATGCCACCATATTAAAGTGAACACATATGACCCAATGAGCATCAGGGAGATCATCCACAATCCATCACCATAAATGAGTATTTTCAATGGCATCATTTGAGATGTAAATATTAATAAATCCAAAGGAATGGCTTTCAATGCTAAAAAGGGCCCAAACTAATCGGTTGATGGGGTCCATGCTAGATTGCACTAAGTGCAGCTACCACCTTGGAGAAATAAATGTGATCAAATCACCACGTCTTACCTCATGATTATTATGTAGAATAATATTATAATTATAGATAGAGTTACTGACCACCATCAATAAAAAATCTTTCACCTTCTCTTCTTGTAGACAAAGAATGTCCATCTTAGGAAACTTCCTTCTAAAATCACACACAACAAACTTGTGTTTTGGGTTTGTAAGACCCTGAAATTTTCATGAAAATCCATTCATAAATGATGGGTGTCTAGAGACATATCCTTAGAGTTTAGGCCTTCTAAGGCATCGTAATGATTCTATAAAAAATCCCACAGTTGGCATTTTAAAAACAACTAGTTTTATTGGTTTCCTCACAGCGTATTCAAACTGATACTCTCCATTCTCCAACTCTTTGCACCTCTTAAGAGGGTTGTGAGAGTGTTTAGGTGCATCCTATCAAGCAAGAAGTGGTATGGAGGCTGGTTTCGCATCTAAATATTGGAAGAACTAAGCAAAGAAAATTTGGAACCCTGAGATAGAACACTAGATGCAAGAGGGGTGTTGTAAACCCTAGGTTTTTCTATCACTTTCAGAGCTTCAGCCTGAGTAGGCTCTTTCTCAGTAGGAGCCTAGTCTTGTGGGCCATTAATTATTTATGGCTTGAATCCTTTAGTATTTCTTATGTTTGAGCTCATGATTTTAGTGCAGTTGTTCTTTCCTACCATAGTCGAACTATCATCAACTAGTTTTTTTAGTTTCTGAAGAGGGCTTAGGATGAGAGTATGAATGATTGGGTGCATTGTTACGGGCTAAGTGAAGAGGATAGTCCCAAATTTTATGGTCAGTTCCTTGACATAAAAAATAGGTGTTAGTCAAGTTTATATATAAGAATCATTGGGAGTGTCTCACATCCCCTACTTGAATTTCCACAAACTCTTTAAGGTCCTAGGAGAGGTTTACTTCTACATAAGCCAACTTTTGCAATCTAGCATAGTAGAACCTACTTTACTCATGGAAAATGACTCGAACTACAAAGGAAGTGATCTGGTGAATAAAATTCCATCAAGGGAGCATGAGACCTGGAAATTCTAACCAAACTAGGACCTTGAGAGTAGTGTGCTCAGAGATTACAAAGCCCTGTGTCTAGGGGGAGAGAAACATGAGCAATTTTCTAACATACCATATGGCTGAATTATGGAGGATATATCCTACATGGGAAGGGTCACCAAAATAGAATATTCTAGATGCTCTCAAGATTTATGCCATGAGTAGCCCAGTGAGCTTGAACCCAAGATCTAAGCATACTTTCAGAGGGAATTCAACCAAAAAAATATTCTATCAAATAGAACTATTATAACCATTGATAAGTAGAGTTAAATTATGGAATGGCTAAAATAACATTAGGTTTCGAAGAGTTACCTTATGGTATACCTTCGGTACAAAATTCCTCAGACACTTGCAGCGGGCTATTGCTTGACGCTTCATCATTCTTCTCCATAGCTAAATCAGTCAGGAGAGAATGAGGAGAAGTTATCAAATAGGCCAGCCTCACTTGAAGGCAAAAAAACCTAAAAGGAAATAAATATTAGTCATATAGGCACTTAACAAGGGCCACAGTATGTAGACAAGATGGAAAGATAGAAAATCAAGGGCCAACTCTATGACGTACATGGAGGAAACCCTAGCAAAGATTTTTCCTTCCTAATTTTCCCAAGTTTTCACTTCTAAACTAACTTTTATAATTTTTTCTATTTATGTGATTTTTTTTAGAGTCTTCCTAAGAAATTATTATATGCAATATATGATCTCTTTACCTAGTTGATTATTTTTTTAGCCTATACAATGCTTCAAACCAATGAAGCATTTGAGTTAACTTGAAAACTTTTAGTTGTCATTTCTTATCTAATTGCCTTGTCCTTTATTCCATCCTTAAATATCCAATCAAAAAGGCTTGTGATGTGGATAAATATAGAATGCTCAAAATTGAAACCTAAAAAAGGCTAAAATAATGTACAATATCAAGCCTTAATCAACTTTATTTTTTGCAATAATGCTCTTAAGATACAAGTATTATTAGGGAAAATCTTTGTATAATCAAGTATAACTTGGGAACAAGAATAATTGTACATTTAAAATATTATAAAACATACTACACACCATAGTGATGGACTTATCATGACTATTGAGGCTAATAATAATTGTTATAGACTTACATGCTAAAGTGTTTCAATTAGAGCAAGGTTTCTCTAGAGTTAGTCATTTAATGGACTCTCATATTTTTCTTCATAATCCTTTGGAACTTGAAATAACATCTTACCCATTACCAATAGGCTTTGTAGCTCCTAAACTACCACTCTATGGAGGTAAAGGTGATCTAGAGTAACATCTTTGATCATTCCATGCAACATTATTGTATTATGTTTATAATGACAAATTATTAACGAAGATATTTCAAATAACCCTTAAATACTATGCCTTACAATGGTTTGATGATCTTCCACTTCAATCAGTTAGAGCATTCAATTCTTTTGTAAATTAGTTTTTATCACACTTCTCTATCAACATCAATAAAATATTTTCTTACACAAATTAATAAACTCAAGCAAGGGTCAAATGAGCCAATAAGTGAATATGTTCTTTGGTATAAAACTATGCTATAAAATTAAAAATTCTATGGCATATAATGAATCACAATATATATTTATACAAATTTTTATAGCACCACCCCATGAGTCTATCACATTTAACAAATTCAAAAAAACTAATGAGTTATGCCATATAGTCAAAGAAAGAGAAGTCAATCTCATAGCTTTGAACAAGTAAAAATATGCAGAAAATGTTTCATCTAATTCAAATATGAAGTTTTAAAGCAAACCAAATTACTAGGTAAAATCTAATGAAATCAAGAATGAAGCAAAAGTAATAGTCAATGTAGTATCTCAACCAAAAAATAAGCTTCAATTGATAGCTCCACCAAGGAGGCAATTTGAAAAGCTACCACAACCTCCTTAATTATTTTTATAAAAATTACTCGATTGCAATCTCATATCTCTCCCTTCATTGTTATAGGTTGAAATGACTAAGCCTGAACATAAGTAGCACTAATACATGTTATAATTATCACATATGTATTGGGGATTCTATGAACAAGTGTTTCAAGGTATAACATAAGATACAAGATCTTATCAATGATAATATTATTGGGTTTACCACACCCACATAGGAAGATAGATCACAAAAAATGACAATGAAAAATTGAAAATATTCAATAATCAATTCCCAAACCATGGTATTATAGAGAATACATATAATTATAAGTTACATCATGCGTACAATGTGCATCCTCCTCCTAAGACATATGAATATCCAATAGACAATACTGTTCATACATTTATAGGCACATAAACACCATGTCATGTGATCACATTTAATGACATTGAAATTAATGATGATGATTTAGATAGACATGCACTCTTTATTAGAGATTATGTCAACATAAAACCCATTCACAATGTCATGATTGATAATGAGTCATGTCAAAATACATGTACAATGAAAATTTTTCACACCCTTCGATATACAAAACAAGATTTACAAGCTATATCAAGAATATTCTAAGCATTCAATGAACATATACAAAATACTCTTGGGCATATATTACTACCTCTCTAAGTTAGTTCAGCCATAATGGCTACTCCATTTATAGTCTTGTATCATTAAGGATCTACAAAGTCAAAATTCCTTAGTTTCTTGTTAGTGAAATCAAAAGATAATTCAAATAAAACAATATAATAGAAACTAAACTAATCTTGTCTATGTACTTGGATGAGCTTAATGTAATGATTAAAATTACAAATAGAAGATAAAACACAAGACTATATTACCCCCTTGTCAAACTAATTCTCATTCATTAGTATAGAGGATGTTCATTCTTAGCTTGTGGGAAATAGAGACCTTTGTCGATGCAATTTTCATTTGGGTAACACTTCCCTAAGACCACCTGAGGCTTAGCTTGATGAAGCTTTTCCTTAATCAATCTGATATTATAACTTTGGCTTGAGAGTTTGTTTAGATAAGGGCAATGGTACTTGTATTTATAGGTTATAAAACTAACTCTAACTCAAGTGCGGTTAGGTTTAGTTTTAACCTTAGTTGTGTCTAGATTAACCTTGGTCAATTTTAGATTATCCCTAGATTAGGTCAAAGCAATTATGAAGGCTTGACAATTCATAGAAAATATTTATAAGGATTGACAACTCATAAAAGATATTTATGAGGTGTGACTCACCTTTTCTTTAAATTTTAGGCATTTATAAAAGATATTATTAACTCATTTGACTATGACCTCATATTTATTGAAAAATTCATTTTTTAGAAAATGTAATTCTCTAATTGAACTTGGAATTTTTTACTTAAGCAACTAATTGAATTAATTTTTTTAATTAGTCTTGATTAGGGTTTTTGGTATTTATGAATTATTTGTGTTTTGTATTAATTGGTCGAAAGGCTAATTTATCAATTTGCTAGGCCATAATTTTAATGGGGTTGATCCAAAATAGGTTATCATTGCATGTGGTGCGTTACCCCAAATAAGGAAGCCTCGATGTGATTTTGGGAACTGACATCCAATGTGTAAATAAAATTGGGAGATTTAGTGATTCTTAGGCTTAATTTTCACCATTTGGTAAAAATCAATATGAAGTCTAGTTTAGACACAGATGCATCCGAAATAAGGTGTCTATATTTTGCCCCTATTTGATAAGGCATTGCAAGACACAAGAACAATAACAACTTATTAAAAAATGAAAAAGCTTTTAAAAATAAAAAGAAGATAATGATTGAGGAATGATGCTCCAAACAAATTTTGGGAAGCCTATGATGCCCCCTTGAGGGAGTGGCCAAAACATGCAATTGATGGATGTTCCCTCAAAATAAGTAAGAATAAGAATGAAATTAACCCATGGACGAGATTAATCAAATTGAGTTAATGCTTGCATGTGTTGATTAAATTACTAATTTACCCAAAGAGAGTTATCATTAGTGGCACAATGATTGCCCTAACAAGGTGGATGGATTGAACTACTTATTTACCCAAAGATAGTTATAATCAATGGCATAATGATGTATCCCAATAAGGCAGATTGGTCATGGATAAAATGGATTTTACCCCAGTAGGGTAGATTGAGAAGAATATCTAAAGGATATAACCTATCACACAGATTAAAGATGAGTGTTGGCAAATGTAGGTGCGATGGTCTAATGACTTTTTAAAGACTAAAGAAGACAAAAATAACCAAACACATAAGGATGTGCAAAGTGATGAAAGAGATGATTGGAAGACAATAATGGGGATGGAAGAATAATGGTGGTTGAGTTAATTCAAGATACATCATGACTATCTACATAGTCTAAATAGACCTTAGGCCATTGTAGTTTAACTAAAATGGAATGAGGAATGGAATAGAATAATAAGAATTGATCAATATGGATTATTTGGTTTTACCTACTAATGTAAAGATGCTAGTCCTTATTAGCATTGATACAACCAAAATGGTCAATGAGCTGATTTGATCAAGGAAAAGGAGATAACTATCGATTTGACATAATGGGGTAAAGGAAGCTCATGTAATGAACTCATAATCATAGATTGACAGTGAAATGGTACAGAGGATAGGTATAAATTTTGAAAAATTACTTGTATGGATATGCACATCCTAACTAGTAGAGCTTATAATTCATTTATGATTTAATTACTATGTGTTTGGGTGATGTTTGGGATATGCCAACTGTGAATAAGGAGAAGTACTGACCATTGTATTTATTATAAGATCCATTGGCCTAATTTTTGTTATAGCATGTGATGGTATGCATTATGATATAAAATACCATGATGGTTTAGCTGTAATGTGTATAAGGATTAACTCTCGATCTTATAGATAATTACAAACAACACACTCATGATAAAAACCATGATGACAATGTTCACATATGAATATGGATGGAATCAAGTACAATGCATAAGGAATCACCCAATGAATTCATACGCACTGAGTTAAGGCACAATAATGAAAGCAAATAAATAGGAAAATAAACAAACAAAAAACTAAGTAAACACACACAAAGCTTGAAAATAAAAGTAATAGAAAACATCTTGTCATTAACCAAGTCAATATCTACATGTGAAGGATCAATGGAATATTAAACATATGGTTTCACCAAGCAAGGTTATATGCAAGGGAATGATATGTAGGGATAAGTTATCCTAGTAGAAGTTGTACACTTTGGTTTAACCCCAATAGGGTGTAAGTTGTGAGCTTGGCCTAAAAATGTGAATTGGAAACATCCATGAATTTTCCCTTGCAAAGTGGATTTTAGAAGGACACATCCAAATGAATTCTAAAATGATTGGCTCAAAGACTAAGGTGCCCCAAAGTGGGTGTGTTATGGATTGGTGACTATGTTCAAGACAAGACTAATGTTTTTGGGTTTTGGGGATTATATCTATCTAGGAGATTGTAAGGCATTTTCAAATGTTTAGTTTTTTCAAAAAATTAAAATGTTTTTAGAATTTTTGGGGTATCTTAACTCACTAGAAATTGACAAGATATTTCTCATAAAATGATGATATCATGGGAAAAAATAAGGGTGCAGTAGTGCATCAATTTTAAATGCACAATACACATAAAAGTGACTCGTAAAATGGTGAGATCATTGGCTTAATTTGATCAAGCTGACCTCAATGTAAATTGAGTGTTACCTACATAGTCCCAAATGACCTCAAGTCAATGTACCTCCACCGTATAATGGAGGAATATTTGAAAATATTTCCAATATTTTGCATTTTTTTATTATCTCAACTCAATGGAGGACTACAAGATACAAAATGGCCTAACTCATAAAATAGTGAGAGAATGGAAAAATGGGAAACTAAGTTGACCTCAATGTAATTTGAGTGCTTCCTACATAGTCTCTAAGGACCTCAAGTCAATGTAGTTCTTCCTTACAATAGAGAATGTTTGGAAATGTTTCCAATATTTTGGGGTTTTTGGTATTTCAACTCAATAGAGGATTATGAGATACAAAATGGTCTAACTCATAAAATAGATAGAGTGTGGTAAGAGGGGTGACCAAGATGACCTCAATGTAAATTGAGCACTACCTACATAGTCCCAAAAGACCTCAAGTCAATGTAGTTCAAATGGCACATGAAGGCAAGATATGAAAGGATGGTAAGGCAGGGCAAAGGTAAATGCATGAAATAATGGTAGGGATGTGGAAAAGGGAATGCATGAAATAATTATATGGTGAGGCATGAAATAAGAGTAAGGAAAGGTAAAGGTTAAGGTAAGGTAAATGGCAAGGCAAGGTAAATGGCAAGGCAAATGGGAAAGCAAGACAAATGGAAAGGTAAGGCAAGGCAAATGAAAAGGTATGATATAATATCAAGGGCAAGGGAAATGGAAAGGTAAGGTAAATGGTTCTATTTTTATTTCTAATATGGAGATGCTTATCTTGATTAACATATGATACAACCAGAATAGTCAATTATTTAAATTGCTAGCCTGCACCCCTTCTGAATAGATGCTTTGTCAAGAATTTCTTGTTGATTTGGACTCCAATAGTATTGTTATGATCTTTGTTGGTCACTGATTTTTTTCCTCCAAACTTCTAAACAAAATGTCTTCATATCCTTCTTAAAGGAAAGTATGGCTATGGATGGTAAATAGGGATATGCATTGGATAAAAGGTCTGATTTGGCAATGCAATATAGGCCTAGAATAGAGGAATGGATCATAATGGAATGTATAATGGTTGGGTAACAAATTAATATTAGGATTTTTAGTCACACACAATGTTTTTGATTCTATATTTGACATAATTTTGGTTGTGTTGGGGTCAAAGACTTTTAAATATGTTCTCGATAGGACTAACAAATTCTTTTATTATTTGGGCTTGAGAGATGTTGCCATCTGATTATGCTATAGATTGGAAGTTATATTGATGTTATCTTCAATAATGCCTTTGTCAAGAAATGAATAACTATTGTGCTAAACTATTAGAGCCTCAAAGAGGTTTTCACCAATAAAGTTGTCTTGATTGGTCCATAGCACCTCTTAGAAGGTTTCACTAAAGAACATTGACTTCTGAATTTGATTGTCTTCTAACGACTCAAATAATGTTTCACTAGAAGATTATGAGTTTTGACTTTGATTTCCCCTAGTGACTTTAAAAAGGTTTCACTTAGAGATTGTTCTTCTTTTGCAAGAATTTGATCTCGATCTCACTGATATTATGCAATTGATATATTACCATGGATGTAGTTTAACAATGTGTCATTTTGTCAGTCTTAGTTGACACTTGTGGGAGGTTTAATGTCAATATAATGGCTAGGTTGATTGATGGTATCAATGTAAAGTGGAATGGTAAGAGAAAACACAATCTTGTAGAAGATACTAGGAGAACTTGTGTTGATGCTGAAGTAATCATCCTCAAAAATTGTGGAAGGATCAAAAATATATTTAAACTAATCTACAAGGTGTATGTAACCAATATCATAACATCCACTAATATATTGATTATAAAATTGAGTTTAACTCAAGGGAATATAAATCTGATGTTAGGACTGAAGTTGATTTTGATTTTGATGTTAAATCTAATATTGGTTCAAAAATAGAACCTAACTTTAATGTTGATTCTTATTCTGGTGTGGCAGTAAAGATGTTATATTGAATGTTTGGTACTGGATGAGTAATGGCCTATGGTTGAATAATGGGATCTTTATAAATAGGCTCCTCTAAGAAGGACTCAACCAAGATTGGCTTGTGAGAGTGAGGCTTCTCAACAAAACGTAAATGGTCAATAGGCAAATCCACAGAGACCAATTTGTCAAAGTGAGGCTCCTCAAAGATAGGTCAGTGGTCAAATGGTGACTCAAAAAATATTGGCTTATCAAAGTGAGACTCTTCAAAGATAGGGCAATGGTTGAAGGGTGACTCAACAAAACTTATCTTGTCAAAGTGAGACTCCTCAAAGATAAGGAAATGGTCTAAGGGTGACTTAACATAGGTTAACTTGTCATAAATTTATGCTTCAACAAAAAAATCATTAATTGGTTGGTTGTCTTGGCCTTGGCTTACACTTGGTTTTAAAATATTAGTTTTAGATACATTTTTGTATTTAAATGATGGATCTTGGAGATGTAATAACTGGCTCTGTTATGGATCAAAGACCAGCTTGGATTTTCTAAAGTGGGGGAAGTTTTCCAATGGATGAGTAATGACCTATGATTCAATAATGGGATATTTGTAAATAATCCCATCAAATATGGGCTCAAAAAAAATTGGTTGTGGCTTTAGGATGGCAACCGTAATACATCTAGTTGTAATAGTGCAAATTTATTAAGATAATGACCTACCAAAATTGGAATAAAATGGGGAAGTGCCTGGAATGGTAATTCTTGGGCACTATGGATCTTTGTTTCTAATGCAAGCCAAAAGAAGATGGCATGGAATGGTGATTCTTAGGCACTATGGATCTTGGTTGCTAATACAGGACAAAGGAAGAGGGATTGGAATGGTGATCTTTGGGTGTTGTGGAGCTTGGTTGCTAATGCAGGACAAAGGAAGAAGGCCTGAAATGGTAATATTTGGGTGTTAAGGAGTTTGGTTGTGAATGTAGACCAAAGGAGGAGGGCCTAGAATGGTAATCCTTTGGCATTGTGGAGCTTGGTTGCTAACGTAGACCAAAGGTGGAGGGCTTGGAATGGTAATAATTGGGAGTTACATATCTTGGTTTATAATGATGGCCAAATGAGGAGCACTTAGAATGGTAATCAATAGGTGCTGTGGATTTTGGTTGCTAATACAATCCAAATGAGGATTACTGGCATAAGCAGGGGATCAGGTACCATTATGAGAGAAACTATCCTTGAAAGGGTGAATTGTTGTAGAAAATGAATAGGTATGATTGAAGAAAGTTATAAACCCCCACCAATCTCCCTTATCAACTCAATATAATTTGATAATGGTTGCTTGAATCCTGATAAGGATGTAACAAGATAAACATAGTCTTGAAAAGGGGAATTAGAGGATTGATTGGAATACTTAGGAGGCTAATCTTGGTCATATGAAGGGGTGGAAGGGAGTCAAAGGCCATGATAGGGTTGATAGGTTGTTTGAGGGCCACCTCTTTCTCTGAGAAGTGCCCTTTAGAAAAAATGAAATGGATCTTTCAAAAAATATGAAAGAGTCCTTTTCCATTTGAAAAATACCTTTAGAAAAGTTGTAATGGTCCACTTTGAAAAGAAAGTGAAACTTCAGATTTTTTTTGTATAGGACCATTTGGAGAATGAAGTACCCAAGTTATTTGAGATAAAAATTCTGAAACAATTCCTTCAAAAATATATCTTTCAAGAAATTTTTTTGAGTGAATTCTTTCGGGGAAATTATCTAAGTGAATTCTTTCAAAATAATTGTTTGCAAGAAATGGTCCATTATAAATTTTTTGAAGGGTCATTCTCTTCTTTGAATGGAACATTTCAAGAAAGCCAAAGGGCACTTTTCTCGATAAAGTGGTCCACTTCAAAATTTATGAAAGGCACTTTCTTTGGAGAAGTGGACCAAAACAAGAATTATAAAGGGTATCTTTCTTTTGAATAAATGGTCCATTTAAAATTTATTGAAGGGTCACTTTATTTTCAAAGTGGACCATTACAAATTTTTAGAAGGTATTTTTCAAAGGGGAATGGACCATTGAAATTTTTCTAAAGGATCATTTCAAAGCTTCAAAGGAATATTTCAAAATTCTTGAAGGGTATTTTTCCTTTCAGGAAGTCACTTTTCAAAAGTCTGAAGGGTATCTTTCCCTTTAGAAAGTCCTTTTCAACAAATACAGAGGGTCATGTATTTAAATTCCTTCAAAAAAATTGTCTACAAGAATTATCCATTGCAAAAAACCCAAAGACCTAATTCCTTTGGACAAAATATATGAAGGAATTATTCAAAGCAAAAAGTCCAAAAAAATAGCCATTTGAATATAAAATCCTGAGATGTTCCCACAGACGTCAAAGATGGGTCTCATCAAGTAGTTATGTACATTCGAAAGAGGTTAAAAGGAGTCAGTGAATCTCAAGGGTGAAAGTGTACATGATAAGTGTCAAAGATGTATTCAACTGGCAGGAGATCGATGACTCACAAGCATTCATGTCAGGCAGATTAATGATGCAAATCAAGGATCTGAGTTAGTTTCTAATGACCAATCAAAATAAAAGAAAGCCCAAGTGACTGGTAGGTGCAAAATAATGGAAAAACCTTTGTCCTTCGATATGACTCTCACCTCTTACAAGTAGCCACTCGATCAGAGGCAACATGGCTAGGTCTTGATTCAAAGAATGGGGATTTCATCCTTGTTTAGGCAGGATATGCAGAGGTAAAAAGTGCATGATAAGTTTTAAATGCAAGGATCAACTCATTCATGTCAAGTAGAGACATGTAGCTACCATTGGCATGGCACTGTTAGTTTAAAAGGAAGGGACTTAAATGCATGAGGGGCTAAAAGAGATTCACTGAGAAAATTTGGTAGATTAGAGAGATAGTTGGAACATTTAATAATGATAAAAACCATCAAAGATATTTTATCCTTGAAAGGATCATGAATCACCATATAAAACAAACTCTTGTCCTCTAGTGCACTTTTCTAGGTGAATGAGAAGGACTTGAGAACTAACTGGAGCTATTGAATAAAAAATGTCGATGATGAACTTGTCTTGATTGGACAAAGGGATGGTGGGGCGTCCCTTGAAAGGTTGAGCTCATTAAATGATCATGGACAACGTGCCCCTCTCCTTTATCTCTCTTTTTCTCTTCCTTATTCTATATATCCCATTTTTTTCATTTGGTAAGGATTCCCAATTTTTAGAATGCTTTTTTATTTCTCTAGGAGATGGGACACTCTTTGAGATATTACAAAATATGCTCAACTTGATTAGGCTTGACCCTGTCAAGAATTTTTAAGAACTAACTCTTGATGCAATAAAGGAATTTCTTGGCCTATATATTGCCTTGGATTTGTGTCTATTGTTGTGCACTATGGCATTGTGTGAAAGAGAATCTTCCTCATCCATGGAGTTCCTTTCTGACCTTGTTTAGAGAGTTCTTCAACATTGTTTTCAGGTCAGGCTGAGTGCTCTTTCTGCCATTGATGTGAAGTTTTAGTGAGTCTTAGGACTCCTCTTTTTTTGCATTCATTGCTTCCTGAACCTCTTCCATGAAACATTAATACAACCATCTTGATCTTGAGGTTTTGTAAGTCAATATTTTCCTCTGTAGAATTAGTGTGGGTTCAAGCTTATGGGAGTTTCCCATTTTATTTTGGTGCATTACCTAGTTAATCTTTATTAGGAGCCCTTATCCCCTTTCTAACACTTTTCTCCATGGATCATTATTTTAACTTTAGTTTTAGGTGATCTACCAAGAGGAATCTGGCCTTTTCCATAGGTTCAACCTCACTACATGATACCCACAGCCTGCAGTTATCCCAATGCTTTTAGCTAAGAGTGATAGAGCCTAAGAAACTCTCTGATAAAGGGTACAATTTTGTGCTACAACATGAACTTTTTACTTTAATTAGATCAAATAAGGGTGGTCTTGACGTATGATAATTGGCATGGTGTCATTTGAAAATTATCCCAAAAAGGGTGGTCTTGGTCTATAAAAAATGGTGTTGAACTTTGCCTTGGTTATGAAATAAAATTGGTCTAGGTCTAGGTCAGATTTCACTTGATTAGCATGGTCTAAAAGGGGTAAAAATGACCTTGATTGGATTGAAATTTGAACATGGAACATGGAACTTGGGATTGGCCTAGGCCTAAGTGTGAAATTGGAATTGAAAATAAACTTAAACTAGGTATTTATAAATAAATTTAATCTAGGAACATGAAATAGGTCATGACACAAAAAAAATTAGGCGAGGGATTTGAAAACAAACTTTATCTAGGCACATAAGATAGGTCTTGGCATATAACTTAGGATAAGCATGCAAATTTGAAACATTCTTAAGTATAAGGACCTTGATTTCAAAAAAATGGCACACTTGGTCTATAAATAAAAACTTGGAATCAAGGCAAGATATGGTAAAAGGAAACTTTGTCTCTAAGTAAAGGTATTTAAAAATCAGACTAAAAATCCATCCCAGTTGCATAATCTAAAGACATAAAAGTGAACCACTCAAGCCCAAGTTGTAAATAAGACTCAAACGTAAACCAATTCTTTTAGATCTAAACTTCAAAAGATAGATTTTGTATGAGATTTTGAAAGACTTATTTTTTAAAAGAATAATGGCCTAGACTCAAATGGGTAACATAATGACACTATTTAGAACAAAGATACACAAATGGTTTAGGACTCATTTTTTCATAAAGGTAAGTGTCTTGGAATAAATTCAGTAGTGTAACAATGCTCCTTTGAATAAGTGGTATAAAAGTGGTTTTAAAAATCTCTAAGGTAAATGTTTGGAACAAATTCGACAATGTAACACTTCTTGATTCAAAGTAATGTGTGCAACATGTGTTTTACCGATAAATTTAACTCATTTTGACTTTGGTACACAAACACTTTTAGACCCAAAAATACATGCTAGTAAAATAAATAGAAAAATCACCTAAGTGCACATCTTACCCTAAAAATGACAAGGTTGCATAGTATACACCAAAGTTTCAACCAATATACCAATGCTAAAAAAGAATTAATTATTAATAAAAAAAAGTAAATAGTGCATGTAGTTAGATTTTTAATCCCCCCTCTATCTCTCAAGCATTGGTACATGGAACGAACTTAAAGTGATGAATCAAATTGAAATTTGGCTAGATATTCTATGGCAAAGTAGGGTTTACTAAAATCTAATTTTTTTAAAACAATCTAAATGGTCCCAAGTATGGCTAACACAAGGATGCATCACATCAATTAAGTTCAAACTTGCTAGCTTGTAATGCAAAGGTCTAGTCCTTTGCATAATGACTTCAACTATGTACTGTTTAGTGAATTTCAATGTCTATCATGAACTAATCTAGTTTTTCATTAAAATTATCAAGCTAACAACTCAGCCACTATTCAATTCTAGTATCACATACCCAATTTATATACCTTACCATGGAGTGGGGTTAGAATGATGTTGGGAGATTAAACCCTAGGTCAACATTCCCCTAAAGAACCTGTGAGGAGAATATGAAATCCTGCCTATAAGCCAATGCAAAAAAATAAATAAATGAAAAATTGAAAGAACTTTAGGGTCATTTCTAGGTCGCCCAAGTCACTCAAAGCTTGGGGATAACATACGTGACTTTTCTTCCTTTAGAGACCCAACCCAAAAAATTAAGAAACAAGGTGATTTTCATCACCCAAGTTCCCTAAAGGGGATAGGGGTAGAGCATACACATGAAGTTTGTTTTACCAAAAAGTAAATTAATCTAAGAAATGAAAACTAATTAATTTTGTAAAATGAACAAACAAAAAGTAAAATCTCTTAAGATAAATAATCTAAGGTTGTTTTTCTTTTTAGATCACCTATAAGAGCTCGAATAATAATATATTCATCTAATGAAGAATTATTACATAGGGATATTAAATAGTCATATTACAAGCATAAACAACTTCCTATAAAATAAGAAGGAATACAAATAAATAGATCTGGGATAGACTTTGGGTGTAACAATGTAACAAACTAACAATAAAATACTATGGGGAATTAATCACCTTAAAATAATATCTAAAATTCTCCCCCTTTATTCAGCATAGCTTGAAGTAAACAGGAGAGAAATTATCTAAAATGCCTCAAATTTGTCATGTGCAAGTGACTTGGTAAAGACATCTGCACATTGTTTTTCTATCAAAAAATATTGGAGCTAGATGTTATGTTATTGTACATGTTCATGAATGAAATGAACTTGCACCTCAATGTATTTTTTTCATTCATGAAAGATTGAATTGTGAACAAGTTTGAGAACACCCTCATTGTCATAGTATAGGATGGTAGGTTTCTTCTGTGGTACTCCCAATCCTTCTAGTATGTAACATAATCATATCACTTCACAAATAAATCCTCCTACAATAGGATATCTACTTTAGTGGAAGATTGAGAAATAAAGTTATGTTTCTTACTCCCCTATGATATAGGACCAGATCCTAAAAAGAACACATATACAAAAGTGGATTTTCTATCATCAATATTTCCTACATGATCTGATTCATAATATCCTATCAAGAAGGAATTATCATTCTTCTTATATTATAGGCCAAAGTCAATTGTACCCTTGATATATCTTAGTATTCACTTTGATACTTTTCAATGAGACATATTTGGCTCTTGCATCAACCTCGAAAGATATCTAACTACATAGATGATGTCTAGCCTAGTCTATGTTAAGTAAATAATATTCCCAAACAACTATTGATAGAGAGTTGTATTAACTTGTAATGATAGATCTGTATGAAACAACTGAAGCCTTATCTCCATAGGTGTATCAATTGTATTACTATCCATCATCTTGAATTTCTCAAGCATTGTCTTGGTATTTTTCATCTGAGACACAAAGATGTGTTGTTCCTTTTGCCATACTTTTAATCCAAGACAATAGTGTAGAAACTCGAGATCTATCATGTCAAATGATTGGTTAAGATCTTTCTTGGTTGCATCTATCATCTTCAATAAATTGCTAGTGATGACTAGATCATTGACATATACTACAACAATCACAATCTCTCCCCCTTGCTATTTTAGGTAGAGATTTGGATCATAGGGACACCTCTGAAATCCATGTTGGATGAGATATTCATCAATCTTTATGTATCAGGATTGGGGACCCTGTTTGAGACCATACAAATATTTTATTAGTTTACATACTTTTCCTTCATTACCAAGTGAGACAAAACATTTTTGTTGTATCATGTAAACTTCTTCTTATCGATCTCCATTGAGAAAGGCACTTTTTCATCCATTTGGTGGATCCTCCATCCAAATTGTGTAGCCAAATCAAATATCATTCTATTTTTTTTGATATTGGTCATAGGAAAAAATGTCTCCTCATAGTATATGCCTTCCTTCTATGTAAAACTTTTAGCCATGAGTCAAGCCTTGTGCCTGCCTATACTACCATCTTCTTTGTATTCATTTTGAAGACCCATTTAGAGCCGATTGGCTTCTTCCCTGGTGGAAGATATTCAAGCTACCATGTTTTTTGTTTCATCAGTGATTGATATTATACATCCATGGAATCCTTCCAAGGTTTAGACTCCAGGGCTTCTTGAACTGTTAAGGGCTCTACTGATTCTAAAAATGTGCTCATTAAGGCCAAATTGACCTCATATTGAGTCATGCTTCGAGTCCTTGGTCAAGTAGTCAATTTGTCTAGAGCTCTATCTAGTTTAGAATCTATTAATGTACTTGTATACCATTTAGGCATATGTTACACTATTTTTGTCAATTGATCTACATTAACTGACTAATCATCTACATCAACATTTTCACCTTCAATGTGGTTATGACCTTCTAAATTGTCTAAGGGTCCAATTACTGAATCATGTGAGTTTGTGGAAGGCAAACTAGTTTTATTTTTCTCATCAAACTCTACATCCCTATTGATGGAAATCTTTATTTTAGGGTCCATCAGTCTATAGGATAATGACTCTTAATTGTTACTAAGAAGATATAAGTCATAGATCTGTTATCCAATTTCTTTCTCTTCTTTTTAGGAACATGCATATAATCCTTACATCCAAAAACTCAAAGATGAGAAATAGAATGTTTATGCCCTGTCCAGGCTTTATGTGGAGTCATATTATGAAGAGCTACAATGGGTGAACTATTTAACAAATAAACTAATATTTTCATTGCTTTTGCCCAATATATGCGTGCCAAAATTGAATCTTCAATCATGCTATGTACCATTTCCATGATAGTGTGGTTTCATCATTTTGTTACACCATTCTATTATGGAGTATATGGTGGAGTCATTTTTTGATGAATGCCATGTTATTTCAAATGAGTATAAAAAGCTTTATTAGTGAAGTATCCCCCTTGATCTGAGTGGAGAGCCTTGATTTTACAACCAATTTTAGTTTCAACTTTAAAAGTATTGTAGGCTTGGTCTTTGGTCTTTAGACGGTAGACCCACATCTTTCTTGAGTAATCGTCAATAAAAATCATCAAATAATGAAACCCATAGTTACTAGATCTCATGGGTCTGCATAGATCAATATGCACTAGATCAAGCTTACTAGAGGCTCTTGAGGAACTTTGACCAAAAGATACCTAATGTTGTTTCCCTGCTAGACAACTAGTGTAGAGATATATATTTTTCTTCAATTGAAGAAGTCCACATACCATGTTTCAATTTTTGAGTGCTTTTAGGTATCCAAAACTAACATGACCATATCTATGATGCCACAAATTGGTTGAGTCTAAATCCTGAGCTACAAGTGCTTTATTATTTGACTGAACAAAGTCAAGTTGGAACATTTTCCCAACCCCTAAGGCTCGTGCAATAATTCTTGAGTGTTTTGACTTATCTTTTATCAAACATATATTTTTGCCACTTTTTAAATCAAAGTCAGCATTGAGGATGTGGTCAAATAGATGACTGATAGATAGAAGATTCTTTATGAGTCCTGGGACATATAGGACATATGAGATTTTACAATCATTGCATTCAAGTGGTAAGGAAATATTACCAATGCCTTGAACTTGGTAGTATGAATCATCACACAAAGAGAAATGATTTATTAGGGAAGTCTCATTCATGTTGTAGAACCAATCTTGTCTTCCGGTCATATGTTGAATTGCCCCTGAGTTGACATACCAGATAGAACTTTGTGATGTTGATTTGTCATGAGACTGTGTAGCATATAGGAAGTCCTCATCAGAGTGGGTGTCTTCCTATTCAACAATGTTGGCTTGCTAATTAGATTTCTTTTTCCAATGCCCTTTCTTTTGTCCTTGTCCTTTATGTGGATGAGATTATTATTGGTGACTGGGTTTCTTGTTACTTGAAGAGACCTATACAAAGGAGTTATACCAACAATTCTTTATCTCGTGGCTTATTTTTCCACATATAGGACAAAATTTTATTATTTATCCCCCTATGAATGATGATGTTGACCTTGATTTTGTTTAGAATACTTGATTTGCTTCTTACCTTTCTGTTGATTAGAGGCAAGAGCATGTTATTTTGATTCTTATTCTTCTATATTCATAGACTCTTCCTATTGAAACATGTTTACCAACTTGTCAAAACATGGTTTCTATTCTATGAATGTCAAAGTAGTCATGAATATCCTATAGGAGGGTGGTAGTGCTCTCAGGACAATAGGTTCAAGAGATGTATCTGACACTATTTCACCCAATGCTTAGAGTGATGCCCTCAGGGTTACAACATGATGTAGAAAAGCTTCCACTTTTTTACTAGAATTCAATTTGAGAGAATGAAGTTGGCTCTATAAATTAAGATTGGTTCCTTCATTTTTGACCTCATAAACTATCCAGAGCTTATCCCAAGCATCTTTTGCTATTATGGCCTCACAAATATGAGGTTATACCTCATCCGATACTCCAAACATGATAATCAACTTTACCTTCTAATTAAATTTTTCAAACTTAAGTTGTTGATCAACATCACTAACATGTCAGGTAAGATTGCCATTTATAACAAGCCAAATGTATTAAAATTCCAAATATGTCCTGATTTTAGTTTTCCAAGCAGCATAGTTATCGCCACAAAGAAGTTATGAGTCTATAGAAAGAATTTTGACCCATCTCTAGCCATTATGAAGAATCTAACCAAAGGTGATGGATTGGTTCCTTATCACTCCAAGTATCAAGGACTTCGTTTAGTTATACCATCAGTCTAAGATACCAATCCTTTCTTTATATGTGCCCTTTCGGTATACCCTTTGGTACGTGGAAGAAGCTCACCCTTTCTATATACTTGGTGGTACATGAAAGAATCATAAATGTACATGAAAGAGATTGATACATGGTACTTAAATAGTAATGGAAGAGGTTCAACCAGTCATTAGCCCCTAATTAGATAGAATTCCTCATACGTGTGCATAACTTCACTATATACTTAGAATTTTCTCCTTCAATATTTATGTCTTTCGACTGAAGCGAATGTGTAAAATGGAGGGATGGCTAAGTGAATATTTGACCTTATTTCTTCTTGATGACTTATAGGGTCGGTACCTAGACATCATTGTTATAGCTATGTTAGGATATGTATGTAGTAACTCAAGTATGACAAAATTATCCATAAACATGAGTCAAAGACATAGCTGTGATCGAACACTGTGAATGTGTAAAAATACACTATTTTGTGTTTTTTCTTGAATTTACTTGCTAAAATAAAATATTACAATGAGTTTTGAAAAATATTACAATATACAAAAAATCACTCATTTCATTGTTCAAAATGATATCCCCCTTTTTTGGAAAAAAAAAAAAGGCTCTTTGGCCTCTTATGAAAAAAAAATGGTTTTTTAAAATATGACTTTTATCTCTAAATTAGTTAGCTATAGCTAACTTTAGCAGGTTTTATAAATTTAGAGGGTCTACTAAATATAGGTTTTTGAACTCACAACCTCTCCTTTACTAAAAATAATACCCACCAACTCACCTATGTGTCATGACATATCTTTAAGAGATAAAACTTATATTCAAAGGAATAATAAGTGGGGTGGTTTTGGCACCTTAGAGAAAATGGAAAGTTTTATAAACTTAAAAAATATTAATGTAACCAACCTGATTTGTTCATTTAGGAAGCTTATGCTAAAAAATGCTCCTTTGATCACTAGCCTCTCGTGACGCTCCTCTTGCAATGTCGATGCATATAATTCCTTTGAGATTGATAAATATTATAGACTGTATTTTGTTTACTACATGCCACAATGTTCAAAGATATAGAAGACCATTTAGATGCTCATTGTATGTAGTAGATTGCCTCAATTTATAATTCACCTTAATGAGAGAAAACCAAGATCTAATGCTTGACTAGATTTGATCAGAATGATTACTAGAAATCCACACATAACACTCACTTTGGAGCATGCTTGGGGAGGCTCAATGCAAATCCAATAGGTGGAAATTCATTGGTAAAAATCAGTTGATGGATTTACAACTCAAGTCATATCAAACCTAAGATAGGTATAACATCCTAAAGCCTACGTTGGAGAGAGGACTACTCCATATTCTAAGACTCAATGTTAGAATTGGCACAAGTATTTTGGAATGCAAATGCTATACAACTTAGAATATAAGTGCTAATACATTGATCCAAGTCAGAATGCTCAATGTTAGAATACTCACTATTATAGAAAGTAGATCAAGAGATAGAGGGTGCCTCAGGGCTCCTCATGATTTCTCTACTTGTATCTTTATCTATTTTATTTTCTCCTCAATCGGGTTAAGAGATATGTCTATTCTGGTCAAGGACATGAGAGCACATGCTTCTCTTTTTTTCCTTCAAGGTTCCAAGATTTTAGAAGCTCTAGTACCAAATATAAGAGCTCAAATAATGATATATTCGTTTAACTAAGAATTATTACATAAGGCTATTAAATATCCATATTACAAGCATAAACAACTTCCTAGAAAATAGGAAGGAATACAAAAAAATAGACCCAAGATAGACTTTGGGTCTAACAATGCAACAAACTAAAAATAAAATAATATGGTGAATTAATCACCTTATAATAATATCTAACAACACTAAAAAATATGTGAAGTGAAATTTGGTCCGTTGGCTCTATTATTATCACTTGTAACCTTGAAAGATAAAAAGCAAAGTTATAGTGAAAGTACAATCTCCCCATTGGAGCTCTGAACATATCCATTGAAACTACAAATAACTATGTTGGTAGGAGAAATGTTCTTCTCAAAATAACCCAAATGATATAGAAGTGTGATAATGCACATTTTAATACTTGACCCATTGTCAACCATAACATTTTGAATAGGTTGATGATCAATGTAGGCTCATACAAAGAGTGCTAAAAATTTTTAATCATCATCAATAGTATTATACTCTAATAAAGTGATGAGTGGTATAGTTGGTACTATAGTATGATACACACCAATGATATTATGTATGGGTGTGCATCATCTATAGTAGTGTGATATGATGTCAGTGGTGGATGTGCCTACTATGTATAGTGACTACCTAAAATGTCCCCTACCTCATTAGTATATCAATTTTAAATGGATCCAAAAATATTTTCAATGCCTTATCTTCCATTTGTTGAATTTTGGGTGCCTCCGTGGGTGTGCCCACATCAATGATGGTGTCCTTTATCAAATCCTATATCTTATGTTTCAAGCTAATGCATTGGTTTTTAGTATGGCCTGGTGCCCTATGATATCCAAGAGCTACTGTAGAACACATTTTGGTGATTCTAGAAGGGTGGTGAAAATATCTATAGAGCTATTGAAACCAAGTGAAGAGATGGCTCTGAATCTACATTAATTATAGCCTTTGGATCACTCTTATTTTTAGTGGCCCTTAATTTATATGGATACTTATTAGAACTCTTAATATTTAACTTTGATCCACTTATATATTTTAATTTTCCCATAGAGATAAGGTTTACTTCCCTTTCTTTCATTGTGTGGCATAAATATGTGAATATTGGAAACTTATTGAACAATATAGCTTCATGCAATGCTGGTAGTAAAGTATGTTTGAATATGTTTTGGAGATTTATATCTGCCATGGGTCTAGTCATCTTTGCTAATATAGTTTTATATCACAAGACATTATAAAATAGGCTCATTGGATTTTTGATTTAGTTATGCCACTTGAGCATATGAGATATTATCACTGATGTTAATTGAAAAGTATGCTAAAAAAATATCTACCAATGGATTAAATGTGGTGATAGGCTGATTTGGAAGATCATAGAACCATTATAAATCATAGTCTTTTAGATTGCATGGGAATAACTTAGTAAGGATCCAATCATTGAACACAATCCAAACATGTTGCATGTAAATCTTGTAGATGGTGCTCTGGGTCACCATTACCATCATACAAAGTAAGCTTAGGTGCCATGAATATGGATGGTAAAGGATTTGCCTATATGTGATGTGCCAAAGGTGATATAAATTAACATGAGAATCCAAGGCATGTGATGGCCCAATGTCACACTATTAAATATGTAACACCCTAACCTACAGAGAATGAATCTCATGCAAAAGGGATTGTACATCTAGAGAGGAGGAACTAGTTATAGGAGGTGTAGCTGTTATTGAAGGTTGTTGAGTTAAACTAAGTTGTTGTACTAGCTGAGTTACGCCTAAAGTAGGTGTAACAATATTATTATCTAGGGGTGTAGAATATTTACCATTAATTGATTTGTTATTTATTTCCATTATGGATTGTATAATTTGTGCATGACCATGGGGATATTCTTGAAGTCTATCTTTGAAACTCTATAAAATATCATCCTTATTGACTATGAGATTTTCATTGTTAAGTAGGTAGAGAGTGTACCGATTCCCATATTGTGTATCATCTTGGTCCTAATTATATCACTCATCTTCATCCTAATTGTATCGCTCATCTTCAGATGCATTATCATTGAATTCCACATAATCAAGGTGTGAAGAATAAATTATGGGAGTTATAATTAGTCTTTTTTCTATGGTATAAGCTCAATAAGATTACCGCTAAGCCTAACACTTCTTCTTAAGGGAAGTGAGATAACTTTTCTAGATGGCATATAGTAAAAAAAGTTAAAGAGGGATTCTAAAACAAAATGTATGAAATCACAAAATCTTAACACAACCAATGAAAATAGGAAAAATAATGATACAAACCCTAGTAACATCTAGGGTTAGGGTTTTAGTAGTATTCAAAGAAAGTCAGGTTCAACAAATGATTGATCTTTTTAGGGTTATGGATTGTAATCACTAGATTTTTAAAGGGTCTAAGTATAGTAAATTAGGGTAAAAATATTTAATAAATACAACCACTAATTTGTAATAGAATTGACCTATTTTAACCTTTCTAAAAATAACAATAAATAATGTAAATAATTACTTAGCTAGAAATTGATTGAAACAGGGGATCTGAAGGCTACAAACTGGGATAGGGGCTGATTTCAGTGTCATAGATAGGATATAGGTGTCAAAACCCTTCCTATATAGTAGTGCCCTAATTAGATAATTATTTCAAGCTTCTATGTGTATTTGTGTCTAAGTCCGCCAAGCATGTTCCCATGCACATAAATTTTGATTCCCTGTAGGTGACCTATTTTTAATGATTTTTTATATAAACCTTAAACCTCCTTATTATTAAGGTATTTAGTTGACACAAGTATCTAAGTATGTTGTTAGTGGGGGAGGTTGGACATCCTCAACACCCCATTGTGATGAGAGTTTTCTGCATACCAATAATCTGAGGAGGGATCAAGCACAATGCAGTTATCCCCACCTAAGTGTTGGTGAAAGTGAAATTGAAGCTAGTATAAATTTTGGCTTGAGTATGCTTGAGACTAGAAGTATGAGTAATCTGAGCCTAGGAGTGTTGTAGATGGATATATACAAAAGTATGGTAGAATAGGGATTGATAACCTTGATTGTGCACAACTTGTTCTGAGTTTGTTCGTGTAATTTACATCTAATTTCTATCTAGTGGATAAAGGGATAAAATACATGTATATATATTGTTCTAGTTCTTGTACGATTCTTAAAAGAGGTCTAGGCCAACCCTATGTGGTTTTTTATTTGAAAATACATTTGTTGGTAACAAAAAGAGGGAAAAGGAAAATAACACTAAAACTAGGATACTAGCATCATAAGGCTCTACTGTCCAAATTATGGTGCTAGTGTCCAGGTGGTATAACCTAAGGTACTAGTGGACAAGATGTTAAAGTGAAGGTCAAAGATTGATTTAGGTATGTTTAGATATGTATGTGGCCCGCAAAAAGGTTGGATAAATGTCTAAATATGCCCTAAGCTAGGTATATGTGGTCACACATAGCACTCTTGGCACTCAAATGTCATTTTTAGATGATTATAATATCCTTCACTATTAGTTATATACCTATTGACGCTATGGATTGAACCCTTGAAATAAGGCTTGACTTCTCTCTTCCACACAGCACAATGGAGAGTTCCCTCTTGTTGTGGGCTTGGCAAAATTGAGGGAAGAATCTCTAGATAAGGGCTAGCTCCTTTTGATGCATCTTTGAGGTCTTTGACTACTACTGTTAATAATGGAGGGGGAGGTGAAAATGGACAAGGATATAACCAAAATAGAACATATCTAAATGATGATGCACCAAATGATTTTTTTTATCTACTCAACTATATCAACACTTTAGACCAAGAGGGTGAACAGACACTTCATCTGAATAAAAGACCAGACTGTAGGGTGCTTCAATAGGGGGGCTTAATGAAGACACAAAGAAAAAGGACTTACCACAGGTTCTACAGAAGCACACTGTCAGATAACTGCTCATTTGTCTTTATGCTCCAACTTGGACACTTCTTGTTAACCTATAGAAAATGGTCTTGGATATACTAGATACGTTGGTGTCAGCCTATGAAAGCATCAAGCTGAAATGATTGAGCACAAAGTTGATACATAGACATATTCAGAAGTATAACCATCTAGAAGGAGGTAAAATGCATTCTTATTGATTTAAAGGTAAAATTTGGCAGGGCTTCACCTTACACAAGTGAGAGATACCTTTCTCAACTGAGATGTTACAATATATATCATGAAGAGAAAGACTTTTGGTGCCTTCTAGAATAAGCAGCCCATGTTACATTAAACACCTAGGAAAGAGGAATATGCTCATTTTGGTGTCATCCTTGTAGAAATGACCTAAAAGAACTATGTTATCGCTTGTCATAGGTATTGACTTTATAGCCTAAATCATCTTAAATGTTCTTGTAAAAGCATGGGTTGCTTTGTCTATTTAGATGACAAGGCTGCTTCTCAGTGAAGTTTACATGACTGTCTGTTCATTAATGTAAAATGAAGAAAAACGGGCCATTCTATTGAATGCCCACACTCCCCTTGATGACCACTTGGTGGAGACTATTTCATATGCAAAAATAACTCCTTGTGTCGATGCTTTATGTGCCACCTAGATTGTTCTATTCGCTTATGTGCTTGGCTTTTGTCTTTTCCTGGCTCTTCGGCCCTCAAGGCTATCTTTCCTGGCAGGTCACTGAGTTTCCTTGTGGCCTTGTGCCCTTTGAATTCCTTCAAGCTCATTCTCTTAAATGCTTTCAGCCACTTCTTATGAGTTTTTTTGAGAAAAATACCTGAAAGAATTGGTTCTTGGCTTCTCTTCCACGGTCGACGCATCCCATTGACATTGACATTTGTGTGCTTGTCACTATTCAAAAATTAATGGCTATTTCATCACCATAAAATTGACGTCCACAATCCTGTCACCATTTTAAAACCAACAACTATTTTACTGCCTTGAATTTGACATTCATGCAGACATCACCGGATGTTTGAAACTCCAATGGCTAGTTCACTATGTTAAAGTTGATATGCTCGGGCCCATCAGCCCTTTGGTAATTCCTTTGGCCTTTTGAAAAATGAACCCTCCTGAAGGGAAAGTGATCTTTCAAAAAAGAGGAGAGGGTCCCTTTTTAGTAGCCGAGAGTCCCCCGCAAGGACACTTTCCCTTCGGGCTCTTTCGGGCTCCTTTATATTCTAAATTCCTTTAGATATTTTATCTGAAGAAAATCTTTCCTTCAAAGTCTCGCCCCTTTCTTTTGATAAATTCCTTCAAACAAAATGTCTGAAGGAATTCCTTTGAACATTTTGTCTGAAGGAATTTGCCTTGGTTTCTTCTTTTGTGAATTTATTTGGATAAAATGTCTGAAGGAATTCCATCGAGCACTTTTTTTGAAGGAATTCACCCTTTAGTTCCACATGGATTATCTTTGGACAAAAGTTCAAAGAAATCCTTTATCCCTTTTGCCTTGTCATTTTTTCAAAGGTGCTCTCTACCCTCTGCAAGGGCACTTGTCCTTTGGAGCCTTGTGAAAGACTTGTATTCCTTTGAAACTGGCCCATTCCTTTACTGAAAGGCTTGTGCAAAATAATTGCTCAAAGCAAAATAAGCCTTCGAATTAACCTAAAACAACTACAAGGTTCAAGTCACTTGGCTCTTTATAGAAATAGGTCTATTATAAATGGAAAAAACATAATTACAGTATGGTGAATACATCAAAGACTGACTGCTTAGGATAGTAGGGAAGGAAGGGAGACTGATTTTTGGCCTATAAAACCAAAAATGGTCAAAAAATTTAGCGATTCTCAGGGGAAGCATGCCTATTATGCTTAGGAAAACTAGTGGCTTACAATTCCATTGGGCATGGAGTTAAAATGCAACCCAAAATGTTGATAATAACCTTGAGAGACTAAAGAATCAACTTGAAGCTTTTAACCCCAAACGGTAAACAAAACACATGCAAGGCTAAAAAACTATGAACATGCATAAAAGTACTTAGGGAAAATAGGGAAAATATGTACATAATGAGAAGAGGCTCAGTGAAAATACTTAAAATATATCCCATTAATTGGGATATGCAGTTCCTCACCATCCAACCTGGAGAGTTAGAAAGCATTATGCTACTTGCACTGAGTGACAATATATGGACCACTCCATAAGGTGTCAAAATTCATATGTTTTTCAGGCTTAGCTCGGTCCTCATCCCATTTTATGATAATGTTTCCTTCTAAAAATCTCTTTGATGAGGATTTTTTATCAAAATGCTTCTTCGTTTGTTGCTAATGACTAGTCATAGAAACCATGGCGTGGTCTCTTGCCTCTTGAAGCTCTATTAATTCACAAAGCCTAACCTCCATGTTATTGCTTTCTTCCAATTGTAGCTCGTGAACAAGATCCAAGGCTGGAAATTCAAGTGAAATAGGAAGTCTAGCTTCCCTTCCATACACAAGTGTGTATGGTGAATTTCCAACTACCCTTTTTGGAGTAACCCTATCTACCCATAGGGCTATTTTCATCTTGGCATGCTAAGTTTTTTTATTTTCCTTCATTGTCCTTCTGATGATTCCAATCAGATTCTTGTTGGTGGACTCAACCAGCCCATTTCCTTATGAGTAGTAGTTGTAAGAAGTGTTAAGGTAGATGTTGTATCCCAATGCCCACTCACTTAGTTTGGTTTCCAAGAAAGCCAATGCATTATCTGAGATGATGGTAGCGGGGACTCCAAACCTTATCACTAGGCCTTCATAAAAGTCTAAGACTACACTTTTGTTGGCTTCTTTCAAAGTAA
Organism: Torreya grandis; assembly: GCA_037957365.1. Classification (NCBI taxonomy): domain Eukaryota; kingdom Viridiplantae; phylum Streptophyta; class Pinopsida; order Cupressales; family Taxaceae; genus Torreya; species Torreya grandis. Next base: position 3,725,474 of record JARHVA010000212.1, read on the forward strand.
AAGCTTCTACCCATATTGTGAAGTAGTCTATAGTAGTCAAGACCCATTTGTGGCTAGTACTGGAAGGAGGGTTGATCATTCCTATGAAGTATAGGCCCCATTGCATGAATGGTTTCTCTACTTAAATAAATTATAGAGGCATTGCAGCCAGCCGTTGCTTTCCACCAAAGAGGGCATATTTATGGTACCTCTGTATCTAGGCATGAGTGTCTCTAAATAAGGTGAGCTAAAAGTAACTAGCCCTCATAATCCTTACAGCTATAGGCTTAAGAGCAAAGTGACCACCAGCTGGCCCGTCATGAAACTTGGATAGTACCCTATCAACTTGACTTGAGTCTATGCATCTCAACAGTACTCCTAAAAAATCTCTTCTAAATATCACCCCATCAATTAGGATATAAGGAAGAGATTGGAGTCTAAAATACCTCCTCCTAGTCTTATCAAGGCCCTGTGGATACTCACTAGTGAGAAGGAAATGTGTCATGTCTTGTGTCCAATCCTTCATGATTGATGGTTCCTCTGCTATAGCTTCATCATGGAGTAGGAAAATTCCCTCCTTCTATTTAAGGCCTGTAGCAAGGTGTTCACATAGCCCTTTTCCCCTTACCAGCTTGGTGGTTTTGATATCCACATCATATTCCATTACCTTGGTGATCCATCCTACTCTCTTTTCATTTAGATCACGACTAATCAAGAAATCTTTGACACTGGGATGTGGCACGATGAGATGAACCTTTTTGTTTGACAGCATATGTCTAAAATTTTTTAGGCTTCATATGATTGCAATCACTTGATTTTCAACATATGTGTACCTGATTTTAAATCCTTCCAAACCTTGGCTAAAGAATGCAAGAGGTTGTTCAATGTTTTCATCATTTTCTTGAGTAAGCATGGCAGAAATTACCTCTTCATTTTTGAAGGTGTAAAGGTTGAAATCCTTGGAGAAATCAGGATTGATCAAGGTAGGAACATGGGTGATATCCTGCTTGATCCCTTCAAAACTATCCTTCCTTTATGCTATCCACACAAACTTCTCATCTTTCTTCAGCATGGAGGTAAGTGGCTTGACTATCTCAACAAAATTTGGGATAAATCTCCTTATAAAATTTATTCTATCGAAGAAGATTTGTATCCCTTTCTTATGATTAGGTAAGGACAACGCTCAAATGGCATGGACTCTTTTTGGATCAATGGTCAAGCCCCCCTTTTTAAATAATATGACCAAGGAGTTTACCTTCATGGATGACGAACACACATTTTTTTGGGTTGAGAGATATACCAAACTCTCTAAACCTCTCAAAGATTTGCCTCAGGTGTTTCAGATGTTAGCCTACATCCTTGGAGAATATTGTCACATCATCAAGATAGACAAATACAATATTGTTTATTAGACCCTGGAAGCCATGTCCATGGCTTGCTGAAAGGTGGCTCCAGCATTGGACAGTCCAAATGACATTTTCCTATAAGCAAAAGTTCTCCACTTGGTAGTGAAGGCTATCTTGTACTAATCACAATTTTACACTAGAATTTGATTATACCCTGAATACCCATCTAAGAGGGAGAAATGTTTACTACTTATCACTATTTAGAGGATCTGATCCATAATTAGGAGAGGATAGTGATCTTTCAATGAGACTCTATTGAGGTCTCTAAAATCCATACATAGTCTAATCTCCCCATTCTTTTTCCTAATAGGGACTAGATTGGCCAACCAAGAAGAGTGTTTGATAGGAAATATAATTCTGGACTAAATCAGCTTGGTGAGTTCCTTCCACATGAGAGGCTCAATCTTCAGATTCATAGGCCTGTACCTTTGTTTGATGGGTTTGGTGCCTTCCTCCAGTGTAATGGTGTGTTGGGCCAAGCTTGGGTTAAAACCCTTTAAGTCGATATACTCCCAAGTAAAAACATCAATGAACTCTTGACATAGCAAAATGAATAAATGCCTCTCATCCTTCGTACATACCTTCCTAAGTGCAAACAGCCTATCCTTGCATATTTCAAATTTTTCATAGTTTTCTTTCTTGGTTGTGATGCTTGATTTGTCATTTTTTAGTTGGTCATCCTCATTGAAGATGCTTTCAAGAGTGACCAAGCCTTTGGAAAGTTTGTGTAATCTTTAACTGAACAATTTGGCCATTGTACTACTATTGTATCTTGGCTTGATTCTTGGAAGCAAACTTATCCCCCTCATATAAGAAGAGAATTATCTACTAATCATTATCAAACACTTACCAATTGGTGATGTTATCAGGCATGGATGGTTTGATTACCACCTTTAAATGGCACAGACTGCTATCTCAACCTATCTCCTTAGGGATTTCAAACTGGGCACCAACTACTGCTAGTCTATCTGCCTGCTTATTTTTCTCTCTTGAAATAGAATTAATGTTGAAAGAAAGGAAAATCTCCACTAAGTCCCACACCCTATGCTTGTAAGACTTAAGTAAGGAATTCTTGGTCAAATTTTGGCCTCTCACCTGATTTATGATTAAATCATTGTCTCTAAAAACTTATAGTTCTTTAATTCCTCTTTTCCTTTCCTAATCCAAACCATGAATGAGAGACTCATATTCTACAACATTGCAAGTGCAAAAAAATTGGAATTTGAAAGTTGAGAAGTATCTCTCCTTTGAGGGTAAAATTAACACTACTCCAACACCAGCTCCCAATTTGCTTCTTGAGCCATCAAAGAAGATTTGCCATAGCTTTCTTGGTTTTCCTTCATCAAATTTGACACAAGAGTACCCTCTTCATGCATGCAATAAATTTCAAGACCTGCCTTTCTTATGAACTTATATGGATCATGTTCAAAGTTGTCACTTCTTCATTCGTCTAAGAGTAGGTCAACAACTCCTTCAAGGGTAGAGGGTAGAGATTAGTCCATTTAGAATTCTAATTCATCAATGATGGCGTAGCTAACATTCACCACTTTGAGTATGGCTCTAGATGATCTCTATGGATTGGCTCTAACTCAATCTTGACCTTAGTCCAATATTTGGTTCTAAAAACCATGTAAGACCAATTTGCTACTAGGTACCCACCTATTTTAGATGTGAAATCCCTAGACAAGAAGATAGAAAAGTAGGGAGGAACATCCACCACTACCATATCATGGGGAACTAAAAAAGTTTAACAAGTGTGCAACATTAGATTCAATCCTTGTACCACTCCTAGTGTCTTAGTTGATGATCCATCTAGCTATAGAACTCCCTTGGTCATCTCCTCATATTTGAGTCTCAACTTATCTGCTATACATTTGGGCATTATTGAGGTGTTTGCCCCACTGTCAATAATGCAATTGTGAACCAAGAAATATCCGATGACTAAGGATAGGTAAAAAGGAAGAACCTTTTCATCCTTCTTTGCTTGGCCTACCATGGAAGGGTGCCCATTCATGATCAAAACATTAGCAACCTTTACTGGGATAGCTTGTTCATTTAGCCCGTGCAATTCCTTCTGGAGTATTTCCTTTTGTCCCAGTATAGCTAAAGAATCTTACAAAGAGATATTTATGTGTAGCTTCTTCATCTGGTCTACCATGTTAATCTAAGGGTTGCTTCCTTTTAAATTTTCTTTGGGGGCACTTGCAGCCTGAGGCACAAGTCAAGGAGCTAAGGGTGCAACCAATGGCCTATAATTTATAAATTTTTGGTTCACATGTGATGAATAAGGTGCTTCAGACATTTGGGCAGTTGCCTGAGCTTCTTCTATTACCCTTTTTTTGGACCTAGTATTGGATGCAACACAATCACCTTGGTTGTTCATGATGCCCACATAATTTACTACATAGAATTCACCTTCTAGGTGATTCATGAGAGTGGAATCAAGATAAACCTACCTATTATCCATTACAGGTTGTATTGATGCCTCAAAACTTGGGAGCTAGGCTACTTGGTTGTCTTGTGTGTTCACATATTGATTTGGCAACTCATTTATATAAGCAACTTATTCTTGACCATATCCCAGGGGTGGGCAATTAGGTTGTTCCTATACCATATTATTTTGAGTGTAAACAAGAGCTTTAGATGATGGAGTGCCTGGATTATAACCTTGATATAGTTTGGCTTGTGCAAACTGACCCTATCCTTGATTATAATTCTAAAAAGGGGGTCTATTTACTTGTTTGAACTACTGGTAGCCCTGATTCAATCAATAGTTTTGAGCCTGTTGCCTCTTGAGAGCCACCAATTCATTGGTTACACTTTGTAACAACCTCTTAACTTCATGGAGGTCATTGAGCGAGGTAGCAATCAGATTTTCTATGCCATGTAGAAGAGCTAAAGTGGGTGCAATAGCCTAAATTGGGGGTGGTAATTCAGGAAAGAGTGTCTTATGAGGTATAGGGGCTATCTTTCCTACTTGTACCAAACAATTTTTAAAAGCTATGGCTATTTCATAAGTAGTTGGTAACACTTGTCCTCCCATGGATTGTATCATGATAAAAATGTCACTATTCAAAGCTTTCAAATAATAGAGGAAATCAAAGCTTGGGGTCAGCCTCACCAAAATGGGGATTCTATCCCAGGTCTTTTGAAACCTAGTATTAAAATATTGCATAAACTCATGCGGATCTCTCTTCATGGTGGTCAATTGCTCAGGAAGAGAGAGGTGATCACTCTTCTCCCCAACTTTGTTTGTCAAGAGAGTGCCTAATTCATTCTATGTGCTAACTGAATTCATAGGCAAAGTCCCATACCAATCTAGAACCTTACCCTTAAAAGACAACGCTAGAAACATGATGGCTATGTTCTCTTCAATGACATTATGAATGCTACAGAGGTTGACAATATTTTTGATACGCTCAATAGCGGCAATAGGCCCCTCTCCTTTAAAGGGAGTAACACTCTTAAGGGTTGTCTTTGGGATTGGGTCATAATACAAGAGGTTTAAAGGGCTCTGACCATGAAAGGAAACAAAAGGTAAATCCATGGAGATGACAGGGTTCAACTGGGGCCTTCTTGTGTAAGTATATTTTATAGTAGGTCTGGAAAATTGGTTTGCTCTAAAGGGATGAGTCCTTGCAAACCTTAGCTACCTTGTTGAGTTTAAGGGAAGCTCAATGAATTCGAAAGGGACACCCTTGGAAGAAGATCTTGTGGTGACCTTAGGCATGGGATGTCAGGTTGATCTCTAACAAGAGACTGGTGTTATTGAAAATGGAGTCACCATATGTTGGGTTAGTGGTTCATTCTTGTAGTAACATGACCAACACCAATCTTGGAACTTCTTTGAGCATTAAAATTGGTCCCACTGTGCGTGCCAAAAACTATTGATGATGTGGATTGTACCATTGAAAGATGGCTCGGCTTCTCTCTTCCATGTAGCATAATAGAGACTTCCCTCTTACTATGGGCTTGTCAAAATTGAGGGAAGAATCCCTAGATAAGGGCTAGCTCCCTTTGATGCATCTTTGAGGTCTTTGACTACTACTGTTAATAATTGGGGGGGAGGTGAAAAGGGAGAAGGATATAACCAAAGCATAACCTATCTAAATAGTGATGCACCAAATGATTTTTTTTCATCTACTCAGCTATATCAACACTTCAGACCAAGAGGGCAAACAGACACTTCATCTAAATAAAAGACCAGACTATAGGGCACTTCAACAAGGGGGCTTAAAGAAGACACAAAGAAAAAGGACTTACCATAAGCACTGCAGAAGCACACTATCAGATAATTACTCTTCTGTCTCTATGCTACAACTTGGACACTTCCTGTTAACCTATAGAAAATGGTCTTGACTATACTAGATACGTTGGTGTCAACCTATGAAAGCATCAAGCTAAAATGATTGAACAAAGAGTTGATACACAAACATATTCAAAAGTATAACCAACCAAAAGGAGATAAAACACATTCTTATTGATTCAAAGGTAAAATTTGGCATGGCTTCACCTTACACAAGTGAGAGATACCTTTCTCAATTGAGAGGTTACAATATATATCATGAAGAGAAAGACTTTTGGTGCCTTCTAGAACAAGCGGCCCATGTTGCATTAAACACCTAGGAAAGAGGAATCTGCTCATGTTGGTTTCATCCTTCTATAAATGACCTGAAATAACCATGTTTTTGCTTGTCATGAGTATTGACTTTGTATCCTAAACAATCTTAAATGTTCTTGTAAAAGCATGGGTTGTTTTGTCTATTTGAATGACATGGCCGCTTCTTAATGAAGTTTACGTGACTGTCTACTCATTAATGTAAAATGAAGAAAAATGAGCCACTCTATTGAATTCCTGCACTCCCCTTGATGACCAATTGGTGGAGACTATTTCATATGCAACAATAACTCCTTGTGTCGATGCTTCTTATGCCACCTAGATTGCTCTATCCACTCCCGCGCTTTACTTTTATCTTTTCCTATCTCTTCATCCCTTGAGGATATCTTTCCTAGCGGGTTTCTGAGTTTCCTTACATTCTTGTGCCCTTTGAATTCCTTTAGGACCACACTCATAAATGCTTTCATCCACTTCTCATGAGTTCTTTCAGGAGAAATACCTAAAAGAATTAGTTTTTAGCTTATCTTCCATGACCGATGCATCCCATCAACATTGACATCTGCATGCCTATCACTATTCAAAAACCAACAACTATTTCATCACCATAAAATTGACATCCATAGACCTGTCACCATTTGAAAACCAATGGCTATTTTATTGCCTTGAATTTTATGTTCACACGCACATCACCAAATGTTTGAAACTCCAACAGCTAGTTCACTATGTTAAAGTTGATGTGCTCGGGCCCATCATCCCTTTGGTAATTCCTTCAGCCTTTTGCAAAATGAACCCTCCTAAAGGGAAGGTGATCTTTCAAAAAAGAGGAGAGGGTCCCTTTTTTGTAACCAAAAATCCCTTGTAAGGGCACTTGCCCTTCAGGCTCCTTTATCTTCACAATTCCTTCAGACATTTTGTCTGAAGGAAATCTTTCCTTCAAAGTCTCACCCCTTTCTTTTGATAAATTCCTTCAGACAAAATGTCTGAAGGAATTCCTTTAGACATTTTGTCTGAAGGAATTCCTTCGAACATTTTGTTCAAATGAATTTGCCTTGGTTTCTTCCTTTATGAATTTCTTCGGACAAAATGTCTGAAGGAATTTCTTCAGGTACTTTTTCCAAAGGAATTCACCCTTTGGTTCCACATGGATTTTCTTCAGACAAAAGTTCAAAGAAATCCTTTGTCCCTTTTGCCTTGTAATTTTTTTGAAGGTGCTCTCTGCCCTCTGCAAAGGTACTTTGGGTCTAAAGTTGCCCTTCGGAGCCTGCTTAAATGGTCCAATTTATCACCTACCTGCCCTCCATAAGGGCACTTGTCCTTCAGAGCCTTGTGAAAAACTTTTATTCCTTTTAAAATGGCCCATTCCTTTGTCGAAAGGCTTGTGCGAACTAACTTCTCAAAGAAAAATAAGCCTCTGAATCAACCCAAAACATCTACAAGGGTCACGTCACTTAGCTCTTTATAGAAATAGGTCTATTACAAAGGGAAAAAACACAATTGCATTAAGGTTAATACATCAAAGACTGACTGCTCAAGACAACAGGGAAGGAAGGGAGACTGATTTTGGGTTTGTAGAACCAAAAATGGTCAACAATACCTTTAGTAAATTTCCATCCTTTTTAAAATTACCATGTGCATAGGGACACTAGCATTGATGTTAGTGTCTAGATTATTTATCTAGTGTTTGTACCTTAAAGTCATTCAAATTAAAAATATTTCAAAACATATGGGTCAACCTATTTGTCTTGTCTAAACCTTCTATGAGATATTTTTGAAAGGTGTTGTATAAATATAAATCAAATCCTACACATTATTCATCTAAAAAATACCAAATAAGCACCTATTCAAACTCATTCAATCAATTGCACAATTGATTTCTACTTCCATGTTCTTCCCATTTTCTATATCAATCATAAGAGCAGTCATGTTATAGGTCTAAAGCATTCAAAGAAAAACCCATGAGAATTATTTGACAAGTTATAAATTATATCATTGCATGCCATTTCATATAGCATATTTCACCCTTGTACACATGCAATCCCACACTTATGGGAAAACTACATGCCTTAGGCCATCCTTGAATTATTATATATGTAGTAAGTTCTCATTGATAGAGAGGTCCTTGAGGTCAGCTCAAATTCATGAGCCCACTAACCCATTTTTAGTAAAGTTACATAACCTAAGTTGAAGAACTAGGGTTTGAGTTATATATAAACATATAGAACTCAAGCGCATGATCCAAACACATCAATAAAAAGGAAAAAATATCACAAAAAGTCTAATCAATTAATTATAAATATAATGAATATTTCATATAGGATAAAAGCATCAATCCCCAGACAGAAGTATTGATGTCAGTGTCCATAGGTCGATGGTAGCATCCAAGCGTCTAGAAATAATATTTTTAGAATCTAACAATGGGATCCTGAGCATCAATTGCCTATTCCTACACATATACATCTTATATCCATCTACACATATGAAAACTAGCTAAGTATGATATCTTCTTTGTCTTGAAATTATTAGAATATCAATTGGCATTGTATTTTCTATATTCGATAATATTCTAGATTTAGTATATTATGTTATTTGAATTAATTTAATCTTACTAATTTAGAATAGTTTTATTCATCCATTTGATTAGTCTATTATAACCCTTTAACTCTTATCTATCCAAATACCAACCTAAAAAGGGTTAAACATTTTTATAACCCAAACTCAATGTCTTAATATGCAAATCTTAGCTTACTCTAGGGTTTTCAATATTCTAAGGTGTTTGCTTATTGTATGTATTCAGATTAGTTCTATCATTTGTATTCAACCTTGTAATAGTACTAGATTAGGTGGTGTTCCTATTGAACATATTTAGATACCCATTGGGCTACCTAAAATGTCTTAAGCTAATACCATGTCAAATTGTGATAATAATGAGAGTGCCAATAATGACAATGAAAAAAATATTCTATAACATGAATCTGATCATGAGGATAATGAAACACATGAAAAAAAATGAGCGTGGACAAGTAAATCAATAGAAAGTTAAATCTATTGCATTATTTTGATAGTGCATTCATGAAAGTCCTGAAGATCTCCACAAGACCTAAATGGAAACTAAAAAAATCAAAAGGTATTAGCAAACAATCATTGCTCTCTATTTATATAAATGTTAGGGCTATTAGATATTCCTATCACAAATCCATTCCAATCTCCCTTCCCTTGAGCAAAAAATTTCCTAATACATTTTGTGGGGGCAAGAGATATGTTTTAAACCATTGTTCTTTAAATATTAAACAACTATTTCCACATCCTCCATGAGAATAATTAATACTTTAACTCAATTACTAGTTTTAATTCCTACATTAACCCAAGTGGTTTTTTCATCCCCTTTGGTGTCTTATCAAATATTAAATATAAATCTCAAAGGGTCTATGGTACAAACTATTCTCTAAGTTATTCAAGCTTTGGAAGCTAAGGTTACCAACATTGAAAAAAATACTTTGAAATCAACTCATGCCATTGATTCATAAGATGTATTACATAATCCTCTAGCACTTGAGATATATTTTCACCCTTTGCCAACTAGTTTTTTCACCTAAGTTCACATTTTATGATGGAAAGGATGATCTTGAACAACATCTTCAATATTTTTATGCAACATGTCTTGATTATGCTTCAAATGATAAACTTTTGACTAAATTATTTCCAAGGTGCCTAAAAGACTATGCTTTAAGATGGTTCCGTGATTTACCAATTTTATCAGTGAAAACATCAAACCTCTAGGGAATGATTTTTAGCACATTTCTCGATCAACATCATTATAAATACATCATATGCACATATTTATAAATCAGGAAACAAACCAATGAGCCTATTAACAAATATGTTTTTAGTTTCAAAATAATGTTAGCCAAAATGACAAATCTAATGGCAGATAAAGAACTTCAAGACATCTTTAATCAAAGTTTTATTGCACTGTTACATGAGTTTATTATCTTTAAAAAGTTTAAATATTTTGATGACTTATGTTATATTATCTAAAATCATGAAATGAAAACTTATTTCATTAAACAAGTTTAAGTATGTAGCTAAAACACCGACTACATCTACCACCAATTTTCATACCAAACCAAGCTACAAGGTAACCTACAAAACCTAAAAAAGAAACAACCACAATAGTTAATACAATTTCACAACAACCTAATCAGCTTATCTTATCTAATGTAGCTAAGAGACAATTTACATTATTACACGAGTCTCCAACTTCATTACTTAGGAAGCTTATGGAGTTTCATCTCATATCTCTCCCTCTTCCTATAAAGGTTAATATGAATCAACCTCTACCAAAAAGATATGATGTTAATGCATGTTTTAACTATCACCAAGGCATTAGGCATTCTAAAAATAGATGTTATACTTTGAAACACAAGATATAACACCTTATTAACTTACCTTTTATTATCCTTTAAACGATTTAGGGTCATAACTTGGTGACCATCAAAACCAAAAGATATTTAATGATCCACTACAAGATAATTATAAGAAAAATTTGGAAGTGAAAATGACATATAATGAACATCCTCCTCCACCACATTATGGTCACACATTAGATGGGATTATTGGAACACTTACACATAATATGCCTCCTATGGTTCAAAGACATTTTATTACATTCGATGAAAGTGAAATTATGGACAATGATTCAGATTTTCACTCATTGTTTATTAGTGCATACCTTGATCATCAACATATACACAATTATGGTTGATAATGGTTCTAGTGAGAAGCTATGTACCATGAAATTATTTACACATTTGGGATATACACATGATTATTTATACCTTTAAACCAAAATAGTCAGAGTATTTGATGGGACATCACATTAGGTTATTGATGACATTGATTTACCATTACAAGTTGGTCTAACACATGTGATCACTATATTTTTTATTATACCATACACAAGATTCTTAGACATTTTATTTTTATGGCCTTGGGTATTTAAATTCTGCACAGTACTTTCCATAGTGTATGGGTGTATTAAATGCATTCATACCAATAGGATAATTATAGTTTCTAGAATTCCATATGAATATCCACTTGAACAAGAAAAGTTTAATCCAAGGTAGCTAATTATAAAACCTACTAAGCTTAACCATGCATGAAAAGGTAATGAATAGGAAATCCCCTTTCCTAGGTGACTAATAATTGAGAGATCGTTGCACCAAAGATACATAGTGGACTCCACAGAGTCCTCATCTACACCTACATAATCCACCTAGTTGCTAAGAGTAAATAAACATGCTCTAATTACAACTACACTAACAAAACCATAGAGAAAAAAATAATGGGTTCCAAGAATCATTACTCATTATATTACCTCTTCATGACCACAAAGTTCTATTTGACATACACATAGTACCGCAAACTATACAGGGCTAGTTATGACACCTATGCATGCACTTTGGCAATATCACCAATTTGATGTACCTTATTTCGAGTTATTTAAAAAAATAGGAGCTATATATAAATACTTTATGTGTATGTTGTACAATATACATATTCTCATGTGAATAAAATTTCAGCAAATAATTCTTCTCATATTATGATATATTGAATTAACTTGACCTTAGGTCATTATGGAAAAATATTTCATTAAGTTCTATGTTGTAACTTAATAAAAAAATGAAAAAATATATATGTATAAAATATATAAATTTATAAAATAAATTATGAGCTTTCCTAAATTTCAATGAAATTATCTAAATTCTTATAAAAAATATAAATAATAAGGCACTACCTCTCCTCTACTACATAGGCCATGCATAACTACTCTAATGATACCCATAAAAAAATAACAAGTTTCTAAAAATTTATTCTTATATGTTCGGTGTTTATTGCATATTATTTATTAAATCTAAATTTTTTAAGATTAATAATATATAGATATCCATAGGCCATGATTGGACAAAAAATTTAACTATTTATTGTGGCTTTAAGCAAAATGCCTCTCCCTGAGTGATACAATTTTTATTTTATTTATTACTGTTGTAGATGATCACATATCCATAGAAACACTTTTTAGCTTCACACTCATCTTATTTCCATGTCCACATTCTTCTATTCTCTTTAATAATTTTTTTATATGCTTCTTAAATCTACTTTCATCAATCGTATTTACCTTTGTACTAGCAATACAGTCCTTACATAGGAAACTCTTAAAAAAATTGTAAACTCTTAGTCAATAAAATAATGATTGGTAATCTAAAATACATACAAATTATATTATAAGGCCTTCATTAATTGATACAATAACACATTGGCATTGTCCATGTGCAATTATTAAAAACCCATTCTTGGATCTCACCTATTTTGATACCAAATATTATTTTGGTCACAGTTTAAATAAATAAATACATATGAAATGAAAACAATAATGTTAACAACACTTTATTTTATTCAACTAAAGGGATTTATATAGAATTTACATCTCCTATTTTCTATTTTTAAGGATATATTCTTATCAACTCTGCTCTTTCCTCTTTCTTTCTTTCTTTCTTTCTATATATAAGATTGTATATAACAACCACCAAATTAAATCAATCAATGATAATAGATTAATTAATTAATTATATGTGACAATATAATATAAAATATGAACAACACTAAAGATTTCCATAACTAAAGTGCATGTTTATGTGAGGACTTGACAAATAAATATAAGGTGTTGAAGTACATCACCAAACACACACCTTATATTCATGAAAAGATGGAGTTCTTGAATTCTAACACATTGGTAAAATCTTAACACAACACCAAAAATATCAAATCCAAGGAAATTATGAAGAAAAAATTATCCTCTTCATCTAGTGCCATGTGCAAGAACCAACTAGTGCACAATGCACCATATAACCATTCTATGCTAAATCATAACATGGTTAAGAAGGGAGAGCATCCTAAGAAACCTACATATCACAAAAAAAATAAAACATATTTTGGACCAAAAAATGACAAAAATAACAAAGGTGATATTGGTGCCATTGACACCAGACAAACACAATGGTTATGAATCTCTTGTGTAGAAATATTTGATTGTGCAATCTATATCAGATCCTACATAAATAGAATACACTGATCCAAATGATATTGATTTGATCACCAACACCATTCCATAAACACCTCTAAGGAACAAGAATGTCTCTTACACATAAAGTGTATGGTCAATGGAAAACCACTTCATTTCAACATTGACATTGAAAGCATCATTACATGATGCAGTTTAACACCTAAAGCTCACCACTTACACAAAACCTTGACTATACTCTTTGAGATGGCTTCAACAAGGGAAGAATATCCAATTTTGGTGGTAATGCACTTTAAAGTATGAATTCAATCCCATGGAGGATATAATCATGTATGGCGTTGCTCCACTAGAATTTTGTGACATACTTGAAAGACCATACTTATATGACCAAGATGCTACATATCAAACATGTAACAATGTGGACTAACTAGTTTATTGAGATGATTTAAAAGGCAAAACATGTCTAACAAGATTCTCTACAAGCTTGTATATCTTTATGTACCTAATGGCGAACCTAACTAAAGATTCATATTAAAGGTACACTATGTTAGACAATATTACATTTCAATTTTACCAAAACATTGATTTCATTACAACAACACTTTTGTTGGCCTCACATTGCACACACTTTAATCACCACATCAATTATTACATTATTTGTTGTATGTTAATGACAATGAACAAGAGGCTATGACTTTACCCACATTTTTTGATTCCATCCAAGCCTTAGAATCCACCAATATGGATTTCATGACTATATTACATGTGACGAAGCACCATAATGACTTTACATTTTTTTTTAAGGGATAGGTTCTCCAAGATTGACATCATGGTTTCTTATAAGAAAAACATCAATGCAAAAGAAACCATGTGCTCATTATTCAACCATGTTTGGGTTCATTTTATCTTACCAACATCCATTATGTCTCATTGTGACTTACAATTTGTAATTCTATGCACTCATAGTTAGGGGTCTCAACAAAGAGATGCCTTATATAGTGCAACTTGTAGATAAATAATGAAATAAAATAAAAATAACAAAACGATTACTCTTTATTAATAAAAAATGAGAGATTTCACACTTAGCCAAATATGGCTTACAGTACACACACACGTACACACATCCTACAGGATTACAAACACCACAGTGTTACTCCGAGTTCTCATAGGGATGTGATTCCCTGCAAATCCCCTCCCCAAGATATGCACCTAGATCTCTACTAACTATTATCACTCTATAATTTCACCTCATGGGTTCTAAATACCCTTCACAGGTGAAGGATTTTTTTCCATATAGGCACAATATCCAACTACTTACATTAATATCTCATAATAACCCACTAGTGCCTTAAATATTAAATGTTTCTAATGCATCACAATGCACCACAATCATTAAATACTCCATATAGTTCCAATTCATCATAACAAATCACATTCATAAGATATCATGCTCATAACACATTAAAAAAATTAGTGTGATCCATGATTATAATGCACATAAACATTTTTCCTGTAAATTTAACACTTTAAAGTTAGGTTGCAACAATTCATAATTAAAATTTTCACAAAATAGCCTAGGTGCAAGGTTTACATAAGATTATCCAAAACATACTACTATGCAAATCCTCTAAAATGAACTTGCACAAAGGTTAAAAATTTCCATCAAGCTTAATTTATCAACACCTTCACATTCTAAACTACATGGAAGTAACAAAACACATGCACAATTTTTTTGAAAACAAAACCAATTCTTACGTGCAAAAAAAGATGTGCAACTAATACAAGCTACTTATTTCTTCTCCAGTTTTTTACAGTTGATGCAATATTAAAAGTGAACCTAGATGCTCTTGCATCAAATTAAATTCTTAAAATATTTATGGGCTATGATGGATACACAATTGAATTGGTGTACACATTTCATCCTCATAAAGATGGAAAATAAAAATAAAAAATAAAAGCACACTTTTCCATATGTTGTACATGTATAATAATATGTATTTATGCACTTGGGATGATATTTTTATCAACATCCAAGACTATTATAATATATATTTACATATTTCTATGGGGCATAATCCATTCTAGATATGTGTTGGGTTCTAACTAGAAACACCCTGAGAGATATCCTACCAAACACTATCTAGCACAAAATTGTGTGCAATATAAATATAATTGGAGAAGGCATAAAAGTATCTAAAATAAATCCAAAATGTTCTCCATCAAGTTCAATAGATATTCTCATTCCAACAATTAAATTAAAAAGAGAAGCATTACACACATAGTATACCTCATGTGTTTAAAGCTAGAGATAAAGTTT
Source organism: Torreya grandis (assembly GCA_037957365.1). Lineage (NCBI taxonomy): Eukaryota > Viridiplantae > Streptophyta > Pinopsida > Cupressales > Taxaceae > Torreya > Torreya grandis. The sequence continues at coordinate 3,740,872 of JARHVA010000212.1, forward strand.
AGTTGTATCTTCAGAAGGAATGCTTCAAGGGAAAACACAATAGTATCAAGGCCTTGTGATATGGTCCATACACCATGACTATGTGTGGCTATAAAGAACACTTTTGTTCTTAACCTACCATAATACTTGGGTTTACATCTTGTCTTCAATATGAAACTTCTTAAGCCATATTTTTTAACATTTTATTGATACAATGGTGATGTAGTCATGATTATGGGTCTCAATAAACAAATACCTTAGACCATGCAACCCACAAATAAGATGCAATATAATACAACAACAAAAAACTTTATTTCATAAAATATAGATTTACACAAACACTTTAAACTTAATCTGGTATACAAACACTCACGTGCACACATATCCTATAGGATTATAAAACACATCACTATTACCCTAAGTCCTCACAAGGACATGATTCAATCATTTATCCCCTCACCAAATATTTATATAGATATATACTTGGTATCACTCTCTAATGGCCATAATTGGATTATTTCTCATGAAATATTTTAATATCCTTTCTTTAGTGTAGAGGTATGTTTATATAGGCATAACACCCACCTACTTAAATTAATTATATCACTTACCCAATGCATCATAATTCATCACACCCCTAACACATCAAAAAACTAGCATCCTCAATAAAGATAATGTGCAAAAACATCATGAATTGTAAAGATTCTAAAAATATATTGTGAAAAAAGTCCATGTGCAGGTTGAGCAAGGTCCCCTCAAACATATTGTTCCACACCACTACCTCTCAATAATATATCATTATATTTGCAATACCCCAGTTCTCCTTCTCTAATTAGAAGTGTAGTAATGTAAAAAACAACACAAAAGGCTTTCATGCAAACCAACTAGAATCTACTTATTTATAAACTTAGTCTTTTTGGTTGATCAAATATTACAAGTGAATTTAATTTCTCCTACATCATACACCCAAGGTAAGAAAAAAATGTGTGAGCACGGTGTTCATATACTTAAGCTAGGTGATGGAACCACCCTTTTGAACCTTTGCAAAGGCCATGGCATGCTTTTGTGCCATGTGACCTAATTATCTATTTTTTGTGTGTTTGGTCTAAAAATTGGTTTATAAACCATCATCCTTCACTAAAATCATTTCTCATCATTGTTGCGTTAGATCTCACTCCCCTTGGGTTGACTTCCTCTATCTGTGCTAGGAAATCCATTCTTAATATTCACTACAACACTAACCACTAATATTACTCTATATCTCTTATGGTTCACACCCATACTTTTTTTCTTTTATGCAACATCACTCTTCATCTTCACATACACTATCTCCTCCTTCTCATATAAGTGTTCATTTACTATGCATGTAACCAATTGAATTTGGTATGAAACATATATGTCCTTATCCCTTAATATATTTGAAAATATAATTATGGCTGTCCTTATTTATATGCCTAGTAATCACTCTCCCATCATACAACATCTCGCAATCATACTACAATGTCATCCCTAGTAGAACATGACATAATTTGATTATCATGACATAACATAAAAACTTATCTGTGCATCTACCAATCCTCATATCCACCTTACACTACTCCACACAATTCTAACTTAACCCTCCACCAACTAGAATATCCTGTACGGATTTGGATGTGACTTGTGTGCCAAACCCAACGTCTTCACCATCTTTATGGGCACTAAATTTTTCATGCTTCTACTATCCACCACAACTTTACACTCTTTACCTCTTGTCTTGCACTTGGTCTAAAAAGGATGTATCCTCTTATTTACTTCCGCACTTTCTTGTGTGACCTTAAACACTCTTTTCACTACAAGTAAACTATCTCTTTTCCTTAGTTCCTCTCCATGCATAGATGGCTCCTTAGACCCTATGTCTAGTTTTAGGACGTGCATGTTACTGTATGCACCTAAATCTGCTCACCCTAATAATTATATTAATGCCTCTAATGTAACTCATAATCATATTCCATAGCCAATCAATTAATATCCTAATTCTTACATAAAATCCCCTACATCCCATAAACCTTACTACATCCTCACAACCAATTAATCACCCTCATTAACTCATTAACTAAGCCTACTTAGCTAATAACCTACTCATTAGCCCACTTACCAATTTAAAATTACTTTTATTCACCTACCCATCTACCACCCTACTAACTTGGCCCTTCATACACCTCTACTCCCTAATGGAGAGTCTAGAATTGGAGAATTATAGAATCTCCTCTAATTTAACCCTTCTCCTCTAAAATCCTATATTCTAGAGGTTTCCAAAGAATTGAAAATTCCTTGAAAATTCTCCAATCATTGATCTCAATAGCTCAAGATTAAATATGAGCCATTGATTTTCCCTCTCATGGCTTATATAAATAAGCCATACCTCCATGACCAATTAACTTGAAACTTGGAAGCCTTGAGAACTTTGAGAGCTATATGAATCAATTATACTTGTATTCATCATTGAAGCACTCTCATAGCCTTTTCAAAGCCATCAATAAGCCAAAAAGCCATTGAAACCATTATCAAGCTCAATCAAATAATCCAACAATTCACTCATTTTACATTCATAATCAATTTGGCAATCTTGGAGAGGAGATCTAAGGGACAAAATGATGGTAAGTGATTCCATTGTAAGTATTTAATGGTCTCTTTGTCCCTTTGATGTTGTTTGCATTTTTGGGTTTTTATAGCTAAAAATAGTAATATAAGAAATAATCCAAAATACAATCAAACATTGGCAACCACAGTGGGAGTACTCCTTGATTCTAACCTATTTTGCTTGTTAGAGGTGATTTAGTGACTTACAGGTGCAACTAGATGAGAAACAAAATTTAAAATCAATAAAATCATCACGTATTAGTAAATTATGACATTGCACTGGTATTAGCGATATTACCATCATGGTATTATAGTTGTTTATGTGGTATTATGCTAATTATGATTTTAACCACTAATGGTCTCAATTTTTGATAAGTTGTTATTTTGTACAATACCACTACTTCACAAGTAGTGACATTACATTGTTATTAGCGATATTGTCATGATAAGAGTAGTTTTGTAGGATTTATGGGTTAACATAAAATATTTGTTATCTTGTTATTTCTAATCTCTGTGCAGTCACATTTTCTTATTTTTTGTTGCTATGGAGTTTTACATCTTTTGTGTGTAATAAAAAAATTTGGTCAGGAATCTGGGTTTTTATTACCAAGGTGTTATATCACTACTTTGAGACCTATGATATTGACCTACAAATCATGAAATCACTATCGAGAGTTAAAATATTGTCATCTCAGTCAAATTAGATAAAGCTCATCCATTGACCTTATAACCTGTAGCTTTATCTTTTTATTCTATATTTTTGTAGGAAGGTCAATGAATATACAAACCCCTTTTGATAGATTACTTAACTATTTTAGGTCTTAGACTCTTTTTTGTTAAACACACTTTTTTGTAAAGAGGTTTTTATGTATAAGCTTGTTGTGTATTAATTGATAGGAAGGGAAGGTATAAAGAAGATCATCTACAAGTTAGACATTACATCATTAACCTTTTGTTATATGTTACAATACCACCATTTGTGAATTTGTGGTTTTGATTTATAAGTCACGATATTATTCTACTACTAGACATATTGTAATTTAATAATTTTTGTCTAGTTTACTATTTTATATCCTCAATTGATAAGATATACTAAGGACAACTTTGATAAAATATACCTTTCTGATTCGATGATTGTGAATTATGTGATCCATTTTGCTAGAAAATATCCTTGTGTTAAATTTGGATACATTGTTAGAAAATTAAGTATGTCATAGTTATCTGTGAATAGTTCTTAGGCATTTATAAGCATATGGGTAATTTGTCATAACCATCTAGGCATTTGCACTAGTTAAAAAACCAAAAAATTGAAGTTTTGTATCTTTCTACAATATCATTAATCTTATAGTAGAAATATCACTATGATAGTTACAGTTTTGATCTAACTATCATGGTTTATAGGAATTACTCACTTGACCATCACGATTAGCTATCTAGCGCAATATCATAACTCGTGATCAACAGTTTTGCTTGATACTTGTGACATTGTAGTTTGTATTTGTAATTTTGATTTAAACTATGTATTTATGGTTTTTCAGGGTAGTAGTAGTTTTGCCTTAGATCAGACTGCTAACCATTTTTGTGTAGGACCTCTCAAGACAAAGGCACCCAATTTGTTTTCCTAACCCTTATGTTTGTAGGAGGGGCGCCAAAATCTTATAATTTTATATTATTACTTAATTGTTAGTTTTTCATTTTCCTCACATAGGTAAATTAATCAAGAAAAATAATCGTGCTTGCTTGTTTATTAACCCATTGAGTCTAGGATATCACATGATGTTGAATTCATCCCCATACATGGGCATAGTCACTAGGCATTGGTGTTGTGGATTTCATCACTACACATTTGACTAAACTCTGTGTTCGAGTGGAATATATATATTAGGGAAAATTGTCACTAGGCCAAGTGGTTGGCCCCATACATGTCATCTGTGAAGGGGAAGAGTTAATTCTCTAAACCAAGCATTAGACAACACCTTATATAGACTTGGGCCTTAATATACCTAGCATATATTGCAGACTCCCTTATATATTATTTATATAAACCTATCTTAGGACCTATCAATCATAATAGGTGTTTCACTGCTAGAGTCAGAATTAGATCTAAAGAAGTCATTAAGTATAGATAGGGTCGAGAGGGTTCAATTGGTTTTGCAATGGGTTACCTGCCTACAACCTCACCCACAAAACTATTAGATAGTAGGAATTTTGGGTTACACACACATTCAGTTGACTAAATTAGGATTTTTAGCTGAGTGTGTCATTTGTGTGTCATGCTTAAACCCATGTTGTTTGTGAACCAAATCGGCCAATCTCATTTTTATTCTAAAATACCTAGACACCCCTAGGATAAATCCCACACAAAATTCATTCAATACCTTCCATTCACCTCTTTAGATACAACATTAGTATTGAAATTGAATCTTAATGGTCACCCATCCCTCCAATCTTCATTACCATCCTTTGATTAGGTATTATCAACATACATAACCTTGACAAGTTTTAGTCTAACACCCATCACTTCCTTATCATTACCTCTTCATACCTAGCACCCATCCAAATCATCATCTTTCTAGTGTAAAAGGTACTTGATCACTTCATTTCCTTAGTCTCCTTGCTAGATTGAAGCCTTGCAAGGTTTTGGTTTTTGATAATCCTTGGTCATATTAGTCTTACATCCCTCTAAATCTAAGATCAACACATCATATTCTCTGACCACTTTTAAAAACACACCTAATCACTTTCCTTGTATCACCCTCATCACCCATAATGCTAATGAAAACTCATACCCAAATCCTTAGAATGGGACAAGGATCCAACAAAGAGAATGACTTCTTGGGGAACCTAGGAGACTGAAACTAAGATCATGATGATAGGCGCAATGACACGCACACTCCTTAAAGAGAAGAAGACTGATTTGCAAATGTAAATTTGCATAGCGATGAAGTCAGAGCATAATTTGATTAGTATATATATGAAAACTATGATCAAATATTAGCTTAAGTCATTGTAATGGGGGGCACACTACCCCTTAGTTTTGATCAAAACATTTTACAACACTTAGTTTACCCATCCACTCAGCCTAATACTCCCTGCCAGTATGTCTATACAAATCAAGAACCCAAAAAATAGGACCTTGTGGACCACGAACAAGAACGTGAAGAGCAAGAGCAATAAGTGCCTCTCCAAAATAACTACATCGAGGCTAATAGGAGACAAACCCTAGAAGATCAGTTGGATCATCTCACATAACAAATCAATTCCTTAGCCTTCTAATTTTATACACAAAATCAATGACCATCCTCTCCAAAACAAAATGTCCCTAACTCTAATAGAACATACACAAGTCATTCCCAAACCTCTAATCCCCTTTTGGATCCATCATTTTTACAAGAATGGAAAATGATAAAATAAACTCTCCAACAAATTGACCCTCACATGAAAATGATGAAATATAAATATTAAGATTTTTGCTCTTCTCCCCTTAGTTATGAGCATTCTAAAATTCTTTTCCCACCTCATTTTGAGGTACCCAAATTTTAAAAATATAGAGGGAAATGAGATCCCCATGATCATGTTCAAGAGTTTAATGTGGCATGTTATGAGGTTTCATATGACAATGCCTACCTCCTAAGACTTTTTCCAATGAGTCTCACAGGACCAACATTAGAATGGTTCATGCATTTACCAAAGGCGTCTGTATCTAGTTTTGGAGAACTGTCTGAACAATTTGTGAGACATTTCTCATTAAATATAGAACATGATATATCCATTATAGACCTCTACAATACTAAGCAAAGGAATGGGGAAAGTTTGGTCTCCTTATAACACTGTCAAAGTTTAGCAAGCCACTTCCAATGCATAGTTCTAGAAAATAATTGGCCAAAAATGTTCATCGGTAACCTCAACATAGAACTAAAATATAAGTTAAATTTGTAATGTGCTAAATCTTTTGATGAGATTATTAAAAATAGGATCCAAATTGAGAAAGCACTCATTGAAAAGGGAGAAACCAAATTATACACCTGAAATGAAAAAAATCAAGACAACTCCTTTTCAAGTAAATCAAAAATATTTAATAATAATAAGATTATTGTGGGAGATGGAATTATAGATTCAAAACAACATGTTCAAATAGTGCAAAAGAGGACTCCCATAGATCATCTAATTGTCTCCTCCATAAGAGTGCCATGAATTAAACCAAAGCCTTGAATAGGAAAAATACCTGTTACCGACCTTGGAGTGCTTATTAAAGTGGTCCTTCAATAATTAAACACTATAAACATGATTAATCTCCCTGAGATTTAACCTTTGGATGATAGCAAACCTTTACCTAATTGGTATCATGAGGACAAATTTTTTCAATATCATAGATTAAAAGGTCTTTATACAAAAAAATGTATGCAATTAAAAAATTATATTCAGGATCTCATTGAAAAAGGAGATATTAAAGTGGAGGGGGAGAGCACCCCTAACCAATCAAAAAACCAACAATTTGGTATTTATCAGGATCCTTTACCCAAACATGGTTAGAAACAAGGGAAACCACCTAGAGACTAGGGTCAGGAATCCACTTCCAATCATATAGACTATCATGGCATCCCATACCACTATTTCAATACCATCAAAATTTGTAGCCCCCAAGATCCCACTCCACCATCATATACCATACTAAATATTAACTAGGCCACAACTGACTATGTAGTTACTACATGATGCAACAAAATTGTAGTTCTTAGGGCACCACCAAAGGACCCATCTAAAACCACATATCAAAAGGTCAATATCTCCAAGAAAGTCTATGTTTCTTTTGACAAGCCATATGATATAATCCAACAACTCGAAAAGACCCCTACCCAAATCTCACTCATAGATCTTCTCAAATCAGGTCCTGAATGATCTAAAAGTCCCCCAAGATATTGACACTAGCTAGTTATAAACATTAGTGGGTTACATGTCTCCTTCACAAAAAATAACATTTAGTGCCTAGGATATGCCTCCCATTAGCGCACATCATAATTACCTATTGTTTATAGAAATATTTGTTCTCAATCAGACCTGCACCCTTTTGAAGATAATTTTAGGCCTTCATAGTCTGTTAAAACATGGAAACAATCCTAGGTTATGGGTGACCTAATTAGTGGATTGAGTCTCTAGATTCTAAGCTAGCTCCTTGTTATATACTAGATTTTCACCCTTTTGAGAGAGTTCTTCAGGATCTCTCACTTCCACCTATAAGCATGGGAATAACTTTAGGATGTGGGTGTCCTATGATGAGGTTGAACCTCTAGACTTTTTATGAGGTTAGTTCCTTAGGTGCTTCACTTCAAATCTTTGATTTATAAATTAAACTATACTAATGGCCAAGGAAAAGGGATAGGAGGATTACTTGAAAAGAAACCTAAGCTAATGGGAGGTGATGCACCAAAAGAGAGTGATCTACTTGTTCTAAAAAACAGCAAACTATTGATGAAGCTAAATAGGATGCAGGCTTATTCCAGTTCTATCTTAAGGCTGTAGGTAGGGAGCTTTTACATGGAGGTCGAAGGAGAGATTTACGCTTTGAAGAATAAAAAAATAGGTCTTTGAGAAACACTGAGTTAGTAAACTTCAAAAGGAACTAGACACATAGACACTTCACGTAATCCTCCATAAAACTGAAAGAGTCAAAAATAAGGTGCTTAGAGAAAATGTAGATGATGAACAAAAATCATACATTCGACAAATAAAACAAAAAATGCACACTTCTCTTTAACCAAAAATAGAAAAAATTTCCTTATATTTCTTCAAAAGAGTCTTTTACAAAGTAGTTTCTACAGAGTGATTTTAACACTAATCTAGGGATACATTTCTAGGCTCCAAGGCCTCTATTTATAAAGAAAAGGGGGAAAATATAAAGGGAGGAAAGAAGAAGTCATAGATGGCTAGAACATCATGTTGTCCTTCCTTGATGTTCATAAATGCAGTTTTCTAGATTGCCACCCAATACTCTTGAGCCCCTCCCATCTTTAAGACTTTTTTTGGTGCATCTAAAAAGTCACGTTGTTAGTAGTTAGAATGTTTCTTCTTGGCATGATTCATTTAAGCATCAAATGGTGATTGTGGGCAATGAACCATGGCAGATGGGAGCCTTCATAAATTCTAGCTACCAACCACTCAAACTCTCCCATGTTTATTAAACATCTTTGTGCCACTTGTCCTTTACTGATTGGCCTTTTTACTCTAGTTATGCCACATGTCAACCTTTCATTCATTACATCATGATTATAACGTTACCAAACCAAGTTAAGTTGAGCCCTTGGAGAGTCCCAATTTAATCTATGTAGAGTAATTCAGGTTCTTTAGCCTCTCTAACTTTGCACTTTCCCAGATCTTTCATTTATAAAGCCTTTTAAGTAGAGTATTTTGAGAAACCTGATTTACTCGGTAGGGTAATTCAGGTTCTCTAAGCCTACTTACTTTAGGCTTATCCATCTTGAAGTCTTCTCACTTTATTGCTTCCTAAGACTTAAGACTTCAGGGTTTTCAAACCTAGTTACTTCCAATGGCTAGTTGCTTATCCTGATTTTGACATCCATTGGACCATCATTTCCTTCGAACACTTGGTCTCGAGCTTCTCTCTTGGCTTATTTCTTTTGGGCAAATCTCCTGAAGGAATTTCTTTGGAAACTACCCTTCAAGATTTTCATAATGGACTTTCCTGAAGGGTAAGAGACCCTTTGGGCTTTTTGCATGTCCCCTTAGATTTTTTCAAATGATCCTCCCAAAGGGAAAGATACCCTTCAAGAGTTTTTAAATGGTCCTCTTGAAGGGTAACATACCCTTCAATAAAATTGCAACTATCCACTTGGAGAAGAAAAAGCCCTTTGAAAAATTTGAAGTGTACATTCGAGAAAGTTGATTGTTCTCTTTTGCCCTAAAAATACCCTTTGGAATTTTAAAAATTCCCTTCAAATTTAAAAAAAAGACTCATCTCTTGAATAACCTAAGAAGTATTACTTTTCAAGACCAACTTGGGTTTGTTGAGCACCTTTACTCATTTCGAGCTTCTGACTGCTCACAACTTATGAAGTAATCAAGTAGTGCTCCCTAGAGAACCCAAAATACACTATCTATGAGTAATTCAATTTTTTAAACCCAAATTAATTCTACTTATAAAATATTTAGAAGCCAAGCATTGTTGGAAACCCAAAGTTCACTATGCCTTAAAAAAAACTAAAGTTGTCACTGCTAGAAAACCTGAAGTTTTCCCAAAGGCTTACCATTTTCTTGCCTGAAATATCCCTTTCCATACTTAGGTAAACTTTGATATGTGGGCCAAAAAATGGCCAACATTTCTGGTGATTCATAGGGAAGCATGCTTGTTATGCTTGAGAACTCAACCCATTTACTTTGTTTGATCCATTGGGTATGGAGTCACTACTTTTACACGAAGCTGACTCTTTCTAAAAATCTCCCTTGAAGTAATAAGGACAATCGAAATGAGACAAATTGTGCCCATGTCACTTAGGGAAGGGAAAACATATGACTAAAAAATATGTGCACCAGACACTTAGAGGAAAACACAAAATAAAACTAAAAGAAGCATACATAAATATATACAATGGTTGCAAACTCTCAATAGCAAGGCTTTAGATGAATCTCATTAACTATGATTGGTAATACCTCTCCATATAATTGAGAAATTTGGAAGGCATTATGTTGTTTGCATCTATGGATCAAGTAAGGACCACTCCATAAGTTGTCAAACTTAGTATGGTTTCCTAGTTTGGCCTTGTTTGAGTCTCATTTGAGAGCCAGGTCTCCTTCCTTGAAAGTCCTTACTTTAGCTCTCTTGTCGAAAGCCTTCTTGACTTGAGCTTGATGTGCCTTCGATATTTTCATTACAAGGTCCCTTGTCCCCTCAAACTTTATGAGTTCTACCAATCTCACATTCATAGGTTCATCTTCCAGTAGCTCTAGTTGATGGGCTAGTTCTAATGCAGGTAGATCAAGAGAAATGGGTAATCTAGCCTCCCTTTTATATACTAGAACATATGGAGAATTGCCAATAACAACTTTAGGAGTTACCCGATCAACCCACAAGGATGTCTTTAACTTGGTGTGACACATCCTCTATTTCTCCTCCATAGTCCTCCTGATGATCATCAACAAATTCTTATTTGTGGACTCAACTAACTCATTGACTTGAGAATAATAGTTTGAGGAAGTGCTGAGGTAGATACCCATCTTGAGAGCCCATTCACTTATTTTCAAACCAAGGAAATCCAAAGCATTATCAGATATGATAGTGGTTGGAACACCAAACTTGGTCACAATGCTATCATAAAAATCTAAAATTGCACTTTCATTGGCTTCCTTCAATGTAATGGCTTCCACCCATCTAGTGAAGTAATCAGTTGAGTAAGCACCCACTTATGCCCTACACTTGATGGAGGGTTAATTACTCCAATGAAGTCCAAACCCCACTACATTAATTATTTCTCCACTTGAATCAATTTGAGAGGAAGAACTACTAACCTTTGCTTTCCCATGAAGAGAGCACATTCCTAACACTTCCTCACCCATACATAATCATCCTTGAATAGGTTGGGCTAGTAGTCACCATAACTCATGATCTTTGGTGCAGTAGTCTTTGGGGTAAAATGACCTCCTGTAGGCCCATCATGGAAATTCTCCAAAAAATTGGCAACTTGATTATTATCTACGTACCTCAAGAGCACTCCATTGAGTCTCTTTTAAAAAAAAACCCCATCAACTAAAACATAAGGTATGGAATGAAGTCTAAAATACCTTCTTTTTGCTTTGTCCATACCTTGAAGGCACTTATTTTTTATTAGAAAGTGAGTCATATCATAGACCTAACTAGTGTGAGGTGGAGGTACATCTTCTTGTAGGTTATCTTGTGTCACCAAGATGACCTCTTTGTCTTCATGAAGATCCTCAACCATATGCTCACATAAGCCTCTACCTCTTAATAACCTAGTGACCTTGATATCCACATCATACTCCATGACTTTAGTAATCTAACCAACTCTTTTTTCACTCAAAACCTTGTTAAGAAGGAAGTCTCTTACTCCAGGATGAGACACCATAATGTGGATTCTACTATTGGATAGCATTGGCTTGAACTTCTTGAGGCTCCTTACTACTGCAAGGACTTGTTTTTCTATAAAAGTGTATCTCACCTCATACCCTATAAGACCTTGGATAAAAAAAGCTAATGGTTTTTTGAGTCCTTCACTATTTCTTTGCATCAACATAGCTGATATATTATCAATATTGGAAAAAGCATACAAAATGAAATCACTTGAGAAATCAAGATTCATAAGTGTGGGTGCTTGAGCAATAACTTGCTTGATAGATTTGAATGCTAACTTGCATTCATTTGAAAAAGTGAACACTTGGATCTTCTTCAGTATAACAGTGATGGGCTTGACTAAACTTACAAAACTAGGGATAAATCTTCTCATGAAGTTTATCTTTCCAAGGAAATTCTAGAGTCCCTTCTTATGCTTGGGCAAGGCTAAGGCCAAGATGGCACTTATTCTCTCAAGATCAATGGACAACCCTTATTTTGAGATGATGTGGCCCAACAACTTGCCTTCATACATACAAAACATGTACTTCTTGGGATTCAATGAAATCCCATACTCTCTGCACCTTTCAAAAATCAGCCTCAGGTGGTCCATGTGTTCACTAGCATTCTTGGAGAAAACCATGATGTCATCCAAGTATACTAGTACCATTTGGCTCAAAAAACCCTAAAAATCCATGTCCATGGCTATTTAAAAGGTAACACCAGCATTTATCATACCAAAAGGCATTTTTTGGTACACATACATACCCCATTTGGTGATGAAGGTAGTCTTGTATCAATCCTCATCCTTCACCCAAACTTAGTTGTAGCTAGAAAAACCATCCAACAAGGAAAAGAATTTTGAACTGGTAACTACTTGAAGGAGTTGCTCCATGGATGGTAAGGGATAGTGATCTTTCAAGGAGACTTTGTTCAAATCTCTAAAATACACACAAAGCCTAATCTCCCCACTTTTTTTTATTATAGGCACCAAGTTGGCTACCCATGATGAGTGATTAATGGGAAAGATGATCCTAGACTTGATCAACTTGGTTAGTTCTTTCCTCATCAGCTCTACAATCTTGGGGTTAACCAACCTTTACTTTTGCCTTACATGTTTGGCATTGGTCTCCAACTCTATGGTGTGTTGGGCTAGTTTAGGATGAATTTTTTTTAGTTCATTATACTCCCAAACAAAAACATTTGCATACTCTTGGCAAAGTTCTATGAAAGCATGCCTCTCAGCCTTGTTGCTTACCTTCCCTAATTTGAGAATTGTATCCTTGAAGATGAGGACTCTCTCATAGTTTTCCTCATTAGTAGACATTACTGTCTTCTCTTTCCTCATATGGTCTCCTTCATGAAAAAAGCCCTCAAGTGTAACTAGCCCCTTAGGAAGTTTTTTTGACTTTATCTGAACAATCTGATCCTCATATTGATGATATAATTTATCTTGGTTGGAGGAGGATAATTTGGATTCCTACTGCAAAAAACAAACAATTTGTTTGTCACTCTCAAAAACTTGCCAATGGGCTTCATTATCTAGCACTGATGGTCTCTCCACCACCTTGACATGTGGTTTAACCTTAGTTTCTTTCAGCTCACTTGGAATGTCAAATTGAGCTCCTATGGTTGCAAACTTGTTAATATGTTGGTTTTGATCTCTTGGGACAACTTGAATGTTAAAGACTTCAAAATCTTCAATCAGGTCCCACACTCTATTTTTGTAGGACCTCATCAAAGCATTCTTTATGACGTTCAAGCCTCTAACTTGGTTAACTATGATCTCACTATCTCCATAAGCTTGTAGTAGTTTGATTCCTCTCTTGGTGGCCCATCAAAGGCCATAGATCAAGCCTTCATATTCTACTGCATTTGAAGAGTAGCTGAAATGAAACTTGTAAGAAGAGAAAAGCTTGTTACCTGAGGGTAAAACCAACATTGCCCCAGCACCTATGCTATTCTTGCTCCTTTCCATCAAAGAACAAATTCCATAAACCATTGGGGTCTTCTTTAGGTCTAATGAGTGATGGCATGGGTTGATACTCTTCATGCAGCAGGTAGACACCCATGTCTTTTTCTTCAACACTTTCCAAAGGGTTGAAAATTGGTTATCTCCCCATAACTCATCCAAGAACAAGTTTGAAACTTCTTCAGGATGAGTGTTCAACTCTTGGCCAATTGTAAACTCATCCTCATCAAGGATGGTACAATTGAGGCTTATATTATCTAGTTGATGGGATTCAATATGGAATTGTGTCATGGGTTTAGCCTTGATTTAGACCTTAGTCCCATACCTTATTTTGAATGCCATGTAAGACCAAGATGTTGCAAGGTAGCCCCAAATCTTGGTTGTGAACTCTCTAGAGAGACACAAAGTAAAGTAAGGAGTGATATCTAGAATCATCACGTCTTGCACCACAGATATGCTAGGACAAGCATGCAAAGTTAGGATCAAATTTTTTATGATGCTTGATGGATTTGTGGAAGAACCATCAAGTTGTAGGACTCCTTTAGTGTGAGGCTCATACTTGAGTTTCAGTTGGTCAGCAATAGACTTTGGCATTACTAAGGTGGTGGCCCCACTATCCACCAAGTAGATGTGCACCAAGGAATCACTAGTGATCAAAGAGGCATAGAAATGGGGGGCTTGGTCACATTACTTGACCCTTCTCCCACATGACTCTTGACTACATTAGTGAGGACTTAGTTGTCTTGCTTGGTTGCTTACTTGTAGCTATAGTAATACCCATCTTGGATAATCCTTCCTGTAGGATGTCTACTTAGCAAGGTATGGAAAGCATGTCCCACATTAGCACACTCATGCTAGATTTCTTTATTTGCTCCCTAATGTTGATTGGTGTACCACCAAATTTTACCTAAAATTTAGGAGTTACTGCTATTGACTTTGTTAATAGAGTGGTGACAATAGATTATTTGAAATCTTTTTGATTCTCACCCATATTCCTTCTCTTGAACCTTGTATTTATTGATATGAGGATGTGAGTTAGACTGGGTGTGGCCTGTTGATTGGATGCATAACACTCCTCTTGCTCATTAATGACCATTGAGGATTTTGTTTCATTTGATCCTTGATCCAAGCCTTACTCTTGTGGAGGTTGTTCTTGTTTCATCGTTGTAGGTACCTCTGTGTTTTGGGCCATTAGAGCCTGGTTGTATTCATAAGCAACAACCTACTATCATTGATCATTAAACGCCTGACTGGAGCCATTAGTTGAGACAATGGACTACCCAAAAGAATGATTCCCTTGCATTTTCCCTTCAGCTTCTTGAGCCACATTATTTTGAACTAGGACCAAGGAGTTGGAAGGGCTTGTAGCATTCAGATTGTAATTATGTTGTCTAGCATAGTTAGGCTGCCCTTGTCCTTGGAAACCTCCTTTGTAAGGTGGCCTATTTTCTTGATAAGGTTGCTACTAAGGTTGATATGGAGCTTGATAAGGCTTGTTGTAAGCTTGCCTCTTTACATTGACCACATCATTTCCCAAGGATTGGAGCATGCTGTTTAACTCCAAGTAATTCTTCTGCTCTTAGGAGTCATTGGATCCCCTAGTAGAGGCCTTCTCTTGTTTAGGTAAAGTTACAATAGTAATTGTTGGCATTAGAAGTATAGCATCAAGTGAAATAATGACTACAAGAGGTGGTCTGATCTCTAGAAAAAAAGGCATTAGAGGTTTGGGAGTAAGCTTACCAGCCTGAACCAGGTAATTCTCTTCCTTGATGGCCACCTCATATGCATTCGATAGTATGTTTCCTCCCATAGATTGGATCATTATAGCTATGTCACTGTTGAGAGCCTTCAAGTAATAAAAGAAATCAAAGTTTGGAGATGGTCTAACAGCTGCTAAAATTTTATCCCATGCCTTCTAAAATCTTGTATTGAAGTCTTGCATGACTTCATGAGATATCTTAATGGTGGTCAGCTGCTCTACAAGTGACAGGTGGTGAATCTTATCTACCAATCTTTTACACAGGGCTACTCCCAGCTCATCCCATGAGTGGATAAAATTAGGATCAAGGCCCCTATACCATTCTAATGCCTTTACTTTGAAGGACATAATGAATATCCTAATAGCCATGTTCTCCACCATGATATTATGAATGTTGCAAAAGTTGGCTATATCCATTATATGCTCAATAGGAGTTACATCTTGGTCTTCTGAGTAGTAAGGAACACTTTTGAGATATGTTACTAGTATAGGATCATACTATGGTAAGTTTAAATGGTTTTGGCTACTGAAGCCCATAAAATCTCTCTAAGGAATGATAACAGTAAGAGGGGTTGATAAAGATCTTGCATAGGTATACCTTATGACTGGTTTAGAAGGATAACTTCTTACGTAAGGGTGAGTATGGGTGAACCTTAACCTTCTTATTGATTTTAAAGGTAATTCAACAAATTCAAAAGGAATACCTTTAGAAGTTGATCTTATAATCACCTTTGGCATGAAAGATAGCTACTGCTCTGCCACTAGATAGTTGGGTATTCTTTGGAGTCACCAAATACTAAAGGATGAAAGCTACCACTACTGAAAACTGATCAAAACAACATCAAATTTGACCAATCTTTCATAAAAATGGAAGTGAAATGGTAGTTGTCCCATCAGGCATACCATAATTATTATAGAATGGATTTTCACCCCTGTGATAGAGTTCTTTAGGATCTCTCACTTATAGCTATAAGCATGGGAACAACCTCAGGATGTGGGTGTCCTATGATGAGGTTGAACCTCTAGACTTTTATGAGGCTAGTTCCTCAAGTGCTTCACTTCAACTCATTGATTTCTACACTAAAATATACTAATGACTAAAGAAAAGGGGTAGGAAGATTACTTGAAAATAAACCTAAGCTAATGGGAGGTGATACACCAAAAGAGAGTGATCCACTTAGTCTGGAAAAGAACAAAATACTAATGAAGCTAAATAGGACACAAGCTTATTTTAGTTTTATCTCAAGGTTGTAGGTAGGGAGATTTTATGTGGAGGTCAAAGGAGTGTTTTACGCTTTAAAGAGTAAAAAAATAATTCTACAAGAAACAATGAGTTAGTAAACTTCAAAGGGAACTAGACACACAAACACTTTATGCAATATTGCATAAAACTGAAAGAGTCAAAAGTAAGGTGCTTAAAGAAAATGTAGGTGATGAACAAAAATCATACATTCTAAAAATAAAACCAAAAATGCACACTTCTCTTTGACCAAAAATAAAAAAGTTTTCCTTATATTACTTTAAAAGAGTCTTTTACAAAGCAATTTCTACAGAGTGATTTTATCACCAGTTTGGGGATACATTTGCAAGCTCAAGGCCTCTATTTATAAAGAAAAGGGGGAAAAGAGAAAGGGATAAAATAATAAGTCACAGATGGCTGGAATCTCATGTTGTCCTTCCTTGATGCTTATAAATGCGTCATTCTAGATTGTCACCCTATACTCTTGAGCCCCTCTCATCTTTAAGACTTTCTTTGGCACATCTAAAAAGTCATGTTATGAATAGTTGGAATGTTTCTTCTTGGTGTGATGGATTTAACCATCAAATAATGATTGTGGGAAATGAATCATGGCAGATGGGAGCCTTCATAACTTCTAACTACCAACCACTTGGACTCTCCCATGTTTATTGAATATCCTTGTGCCACTTGTCCTTTACTGATTGACCCTTTTTGCTCTAGTTATGCCATGTGGCATCCTTCCATTCATTGCATCATGATTCTAGTGTTTTCGGACCGAGCTTAAGATGAGCCCTTGGAGAATCTCTATTTACTCTATGTAGAGTAATTTGGGTTCTTTGGCCTCTCCAACTTTGGACTTTCCTAGATCCTTCAGCTTATTTATTTCAAGAAAATATCCTAAAGGAATTTATTTAGATAATTTGTCTGAAGGAATTCCATCAGACTTTTTATCCACATCTGTCTTTGGAAACTACCCTTCGGGCTTTTCATAATGGACTTTCCAAAAGGGTAAGAGACCCTTCAGGATTTTTGCATGTCCCTTAAATTTTTTGCAAATGATACTCCTGAAGGGAAAGATACCCTTCAAGAATTTTGAAATTATCCTCCTGAAGGGTAACATACCCTTCGAGAAAATTACAACTATCCACTTGGAGAAGAAAAAGCCCTTCAAAAAGGTTGAAGTGTACCTTCGAGAAAGTTGACTGGTCCTTTTTGCCCTAAAAAGACCCTTCGACATTTTGAAAATGCCCTTCAATTTTTTTAAAAAGACTCCTCTCTTGAAGAACCCAAAAAGTATTACTTTTCAAGACCAAATCAAGTTTGTTGAGCACCTTTACTCATTTTGAGCTTCTGACTACTCACAACTTTTGAAGTAATCATGTAAGCTCCATGGAGAACCCAAAATACACTATCTATGAGTAATTCAAGTTATTCAACCCAAATTTATTCTACTTATAAAACATTTAGAAGCTAAGCACTGCTAGAAACCCAAAGTGCACTGTGCCTTCAAAAAAATTGAAGTTATCACTGCTAGAAAACCCAAAGGCTTACCATTTTCTTGCATGAAAGCTCCCTTTCCATAATTAGGTAAAATTTGATATGTGGCACCCATGACTCTACTCCAAATCCAACAACTGCCAAATATGTCCACCCTGATGATCTAGTGCCTGCTTCTAATCCATTACTAGATGTCACTCACCTTAAAATCACATCCATAGGCTATGAGGAATATCAATATAAAACCTTTTGTGTAGGAGATTTACCTTTTTCCCCATGTAGATACGACTCCCCAGCTATGAGGAAGGACAATCCTATCAGCTATCAGTTTGGACCAACATCCTTCTCTAATGTGGGACTTTTATCATAAGAATGTATTGATGAGCTTGATGAGTCATAGTTTATTCCAAAAAATGAGGCCCTTACATTTTATAGATAGAAATATCCCCAAATCCAAAAAATGTTATAGAATATGCATTATTAGAGAATAGGACTAGGGAAACATGAGCAAGGTAGGCTTGAGCCAATAGCAGGTCAATAACATCTATAATATCTTGGTCTGGGGTAAAAACTTCTTCACACTAACCCAAAAAACATCATTTTAGATATTACTTTGGTCCCTGAGGATTCTTTTTCTGATGAAGAAGTCGAGATAGGATCCATTATAGTCTTTATAAAGAGCTTGCTACCACTAACCTTTTCCATGATACCACTATCACCACTATTGATATATCCCTCTGTTACCTTTCATTAATAGACTAGAATCAATGGCATGAGCCATCTTTGGATGTGTTCCAAAGTGATGAGGCCATCCTAGAATATCTAGGAGCATGGGATTTTATGCCTTTTAGAGATCATAAGAAGGGCTTCTCTATTAATCTAAATTAGTCAGCCTATTTTAGGTAACACAAACATCACTTAATCAAATTAAAGAAAAAGAATAGGAAGATGAGGAGCCCCCTCAAAATTTGGAAGATTTTTCACATATTTTAGATGAATTAGAATTTTATACCGAAATAGACATAGAGTTCCTAGTATATTTTGCTTTAGATATCCAGGACCTACCATTGCCTCTAACCTATCTTCAGGATTAGTCACCCTCCCTCATTGAGGAGGTGATTGAAGTCAAAATTGGAATATAAAAACATCATAAACTAATTAAATTGGGGCCAACTCTTATGTCTGAGGAATGTCAAATCATTATTGAGCTACTCAAGGAGTTTATGAATATCTTTGCATGGTTTTATTTAGGCATTTCAAGGTTTGACCACTCCTTGGTTGTGCATCATTTAGTTATTTATCCTAATACCAAAGTAATCAAGCAAAAATTGCATAAGATGCACCCTAGGGTGGTGTTATTAGTTAAGGAAGAATTATAGAAATTCTTAAAATCAAGATTTATCTAACCTATTGATTACTCTGATTGGATGTCCAACATCGTTCATGTGTCCAAGCCACAAGTTGGGATTTAGATTTGTACTACCTTTCAGGACATCAATAAGGCATGTCCTAAAGATGAATTCCCCCTACCAAATATAGATATGATCATGGATTCTAATATAGGTTATGAAATGTCATCCCTTATGAATGGATTTTTGGTCTATAACCAAATTAAAATCATGCCCAAGGATCAACATAAGATAGCCTTTATTACTCCATGGGGGACCTTTTATCATTAAGTGATGCCCTTTGTCTCAAGAATGCAGGTGTTATCTATCGACAGATAATGAAAATTATCTTTCATGATATGACGCATAAAATTGTTGAGGATTATGTTGATGACATTTTGGGGAAGTCAAGACTATGATTTGAGCATCATGTGGTTTTAAGAAGGATATTTGAGTGGTTTCATGAATATAAATTTAGATTGAATCCAAATAAATGTGTGTTTGGAATTACCTCGAGCAAACTACTAGGATTCATTGTGTCCAGGAGAGGCATTGAAGATGATCCAATAAAAGTCAAATCCATTATGGAAATGCCTCCTCCTCATAATCTAAAACAACTTAGGAGTATTGAGGGTAAGATAAATGCCATTTGTTGGTTAATTTATCAGTTAGTAGATAAATGCCACCCCTTCACCCATCTCTTGAAAAAGGGGACCCACTTTAATTGGAATTCTAAATTTCAGCATGCCTTTGATAATCTCAAGAAATATCTGGTAAATACACCTATGTTATCACCACCAATCATGGGAAGGCATCTACTACTATATATATCCACAACACTTTGTGTAATAAGAGCCCTTCTTGCACAACACAATGATGAAGGAAAATATCAGGTTATCTACTATCTCAGTCACACCTTGATTTCATATGAGCTGAATTATACTTCCATTGAAAAAGCTTGTTTAACCTTTATATTTGATTCACAGAAGATTTGACACTATATGTTCAATAACCACATTCAACTCATAGCTAAAGAAGATCCTCTTAAATATCTACTATCAAAATTGGATCTCATAGGTAGAATGGCCAAATGGATAATGTTACTCATTGAATTTGACATAGAATATATTCATCAAAAGCCCATCAAAGGATAAGAAATTACTGATCAACTTGCAGAGGCACCTCTTGAAGATTTTAAGCCTCTTGTCATAACCTTCCTGGATGAATCCATCATGAATACTACTGAATCCAATGGTTAGAAACTATATTTTCATGGCTCTTTCACCGTGCATAGGTTAGGAGCTTATATCCTTTAGGTAACCCCATAAAGATATCTTATCCCTAAGGCTTTCTATCTTTCTTTTCCATGCACCAAAAACATCTTTGAATATGAGGCTTTAATTACTGGCCTCCAATTATCCATCCAATGGAACATCCAACACCTCCAAGTATTCGGCGATTCAAAGTTGATAATCAAGCAAGTCAATGAAGAGTTTGAAACCAAAGATGAAAAATTACTCCCCTATAAGTAGTTGGTGGATTAGTTAAAGAAAAAATTTTAGTCCATTACATTTGAGCAAGTACCAAGGGTAAGTAATAAGGTAGTTGATTCTATGGAAACTATTGGGTCATTAATCGACCTTCCTGAAGACGTCCTTGAAGGGAATTTTTCAATTGAACATTTGATCTTACCGACCCATCAATATATGGCTCGTCTCTAAATTTATGTTATTCTTGATCTCAGTCTCCCCTATTATCATGATTGATATAACTATTTCCATGATAACATCCTTCCATCAAACCTAAATCACCATCAATGCAAGGCCTTCATTCACCACACATCTCATTACACTATCCTGGGTAGCATGCTCTATCAAAGAGGCTATGATGGTACCTTGTTGAGATGTATGACCTCAAAATAAGCTACTCTTATGATCAAGGAGGTCCATGATGGTATCAGTGGTGGCCATTGTTGGGTGAATATTTTGTCGGCCAGCTAACTGGTGACCAAAATAGTTCTTATCACCACAGCATAGGGAGATTGGTTATCCAATATTGTAGGTTTACCACATCCAAAGGGGACAAATCTCTCCTCTCATCAAGGGGAGGTTCCCTATTAAATATACAGAGACTATACACTATATATAATCAAAAAGTAAGACATAGGGGTAGGATAAACCATCCATCTCTCTTCTTTCAGAGATGATGCTAACAAATAGAGGAGAAATCCTAGGTGATTGATGAAGGTACTTCTATTCTTTTAGAAGTAACATTTAGCCAAGAGCCAGATCCCTTCTTGGATAGTAGAAATCCTGGTGAAGTGATAGAAGACACTTCTCTTCTTTCAGAAGTGCTTATTCTTGCAAACAACAAGAATCTTTCTGGTAGTGACAAGTAACTGGTAACAGAGTACAGAGTAACCAACAGCCTAAAATATAGTGCATAGTCTCCACCTCGACTACCCAAGAGTGAAATACAAAGAACAATGGGGGCACAAAGTCATCCCAAGGTCCTTTACACAGAAATAGAAAATAAACACACACTGAAGACAACTATGACATCCCAAAGTCTGAAAGTAGTTGGCTTCAAGACACCTTCCTGATTACTTCCACCAGTTTTGCTTGCCAAATTAAATAAACATGAACACATTCAAAAGAAAGACATAAGAACAATCTCTTAAAATGATACAAGCTATGACAACACAAAGTCTGCAAACAACTTTCTTTCTCATTCAGATAAAATGATATGAACAACAATCTGAGCTTGAAGTCTCAATATTCGCCTTTCAATTTGGGCAGAGTTTTGCTTTTGGTAACAGGAAGATCTCCTTAAAATAATAAAAGAGATTACAATATATAGCAACCAAGAAATACTTGGCGATTTGTTCCATAGAACGGCCCATGTTATAGTCAACGCCTTCAATGCGCCTTCAGTTCTATCTGGAGGGACCATGCCTGGAATAGTGTGTTGCCTTAACTATGGCATGTATATTCATCTAATATGTCTTTTCCTGGGTCTGGACTATCTGGTCTGTCCCCTTTGACATTTGTGTAGTTGTCCCTTTGTCTTTACTTCATGGAAGGAAAAATAGGCCGCATCTTTAATTTGCAAGCCAAAATACCTACTTAGTGGACTATTCCACCTACTAAAATTACTTCTGCATAGATATTTTGGGCTTTTCCCTCTTTCTGCTTTTGTCTTTTCCAGCTTTGTCTCTTCCTACTGTGATTTGAGCTATCTGGCTATCTTTTTGGTTAGTCGCTTAGATCTTCCTTTAAATTTTGTGCTTTATTTGAATTTTCATGGATATTTTTTTACTTTCAATTTGACATCCACGGGACCATCAATGGTCGCCAGCTTCTTGAACCATGTTGAACCTTGAACCTATGAACCTATGAAAGTTCATTAGTTCATTGGTTCATTCTATCTCTTTTGTTCCATCGCTTCCTGGTTCAATCTCTTTCCTATTCCTTGGTTGAACCATCCATTGAACCACCTATTTGCTACTTTTTCCCTTGATTGAGGCTGCCCTTGAACCTTTGAACCTATGAACCATTGACCTTTTAACTCTTTCGGTTCAAGGTTCAATCAGTTCATCGGTTCATTCTGTGTCTCGTTCAATCATTGCTTCTTTTATATTTCCCTTAGGCATTTGTTCCTTTTAATTTCTTCGGGCTTTCTTCCCGAGTGAATTCCTTCGGCCTTCTTCACTTAATCATTTCCATCAGATAAAAAGTCTGAAAGAATTGTTCCTTTTGGGCCTTTGAACAAATCTGAAGGAATTCTATCTTTTCTTTGACCTTCGAACTAATGTTTCCTACCCTCTGCAAGGGCACTTGCCTATTTGGTTTTGGAGTAGCCCCTTGAACCTAACAATTGAACCAACTTTGGTTCAATGGTTCAATCGGTTCATTCTTCGTTATTTGGCTAAGTATTTTTGATCTTCTTCACCAAGCATGTTGAACCAATTGGTCGTTGAACCCATTGAACTCACCTAAGTGTTGAGAGCTTGCTTCTTTCCTGTAGAGTCCATAGAAATCAACATGCGAAGCTTGTAGAACTTAGCCTGCAGAGTTCATAGATTTTCTTCCTATAGAGTTCGTAGATTCAAGCCTGCAGAGTCCGTAGATTCAAGCCTGTAGAGTCCATAGATTTCTAGAAAAGCTTTGAAAAATGAAGGACCCGAATGCTCAGAATAACTTTTTGAAAAGGGGAGAGATGATTTTGGTCCGATGAACCAAAATAGTTCATAGGTTGTCCTAAAAATGTCACTCATTTTTGGGGACAACAGCTGGCTCTAGTTGGAGAACTTCCTTCAGTTGAAAACTTGGAATATCTGAGGGGAGTAGAAACCAGAATCTCTAGTGCTTTGTAGTATGCCATTGGGCTATGGAGTCATGCTACCCAAAAAGAAAGGCTCCAAAAAATGAAAATGAAAATGAAAAGCACAAACTAGAACCAAAGACTATACAAATGTATATATGTACAAGTGAACTTATCTAACACTTCAAGAATTGAAGTGATTTAGATGCTGCCCATTATGAGACAATGAAAATGGCATTCCATCCTGATAAACCAATAGGAAACCATTTTGTCCCTAGACTAAGTGATGGGTGAATGGAACTCTCCACCAGAAAACCAATTTTCTGTGTCTTCCTCTTGGCCTTTTCTTCTTCTTGCCCCATGGAGGGATGTGGTCCTCAAACTGAAAACCATAACTCCTTGCTCTCTCTGTGAAGAGTTCCTTTTGCTAACTTTGGAATATAACGGTATGGTCCACCATCATAACTTGTTATTTTGCTAATTCAGTCCAACACATGCTTTGATTGTCAAGATCAAACTCCTGACAAACCATCAGCTCAACATCTCCTTTGGTGTGAAAGAGTTTGACCTCTTCACCTTGAGCAGTTTTTAATCTAAGCAATAGAGATCCGCATCCAATTATGAAAGAATTTTTGCCATCAAATTCCAAGATCCAAGCATCATCAGAAGATGATCTTCTATCATATTTCTCTTCATGGTAACTAGAAGATCCTTCTTGATTTGTACTACGCCCTACCAATTTTTTTGATGCCTTATTTGGATGAAATTCTAGATTTCCAGCTATAGGACTTTCATCAGCTAGGACATGAGCATCCTCTGTGGTCAAGAAGTAATTACCCCTGCCTGAAGTCTCAAATAAAATTTGAGCAGCAGGGGCTGATGTTTGGGTAACCATAATCTTTGCCTAAGACAGGTCCGCACCTGGTTCTCCACTAATGTTTAATTGCTCAGGATTGGCTTGCAGGGATTCAAACTCAGTCATTTGAATTTTGGATTTATTGACATGATCAATCATGTCAAATGACTGAAATGGACTTGGAAGAGAGGATGGGAGTTCATCCTTTTGGTTTTTAGGAGGGGGAGGACTGATCTGTGAAGTTGAAGTAGAAAGTGCAAAGATGTTTGATGTATTAACCTTTTTGGCAATCACTGGGTCTTTTGACTGGAAAGGCAGAGTGGTTCCCCACTTAGCAATTGGAATTGCAAGCTGAGTTTGTTCCTCTATTCTTTTTTTATCAGCTTGCTAGGCTAACTAATTCTCAGACCAGGTGAATACTGCGTATGATTCTTTGACTACTTCACCTTCACTTTTGAGTTCATCCTGGTAATTGAAGAAACCAATGTAAGAGTCGCCAGTTGATTCTTCTAGATCTTCCCTGAAGAGATCAGTGCCATTTTTTTGCTTGAACTCAGGTTGGAAATAGAAAACATGTTCTATTTCCAGATATCCAACTGCTGAGTTGGTTGGAGGTGCTTCAAGGGCAAAGTTACTTTGTGGGGGAGGAAGACGATTTGGTTACCCTTGAATAAAGGAAGCGTTGCATTGATATGGTTAATTAGGGAATGTCCTCCTTGATATATCTTTATATAGAGGAGAAGAAGACATACCTTGTGCCATTTGTCTTTTCAAGGCTAGCAATTCATTTGCCAGCTTTTATACCATTAGGTCAGTGGTGACTGTGGGTGAGTATTCAAAAGATGAAGAGGGTTTGCCTTTGTTTGGGTCTCTCTTTATCTTTCCTACCAAGATAAGGTCATCTTTTACCTCAGTAGCCAAGTCCTGAGCAGCATCAAGGTCTATGTGGTCAGCTCATCTTAATAGAAAACTCACTTCAGGCAGTTGTGAGTTGATGAAGAAGCATTTGAGGTTCTGAGGTGTCGACTGGGTGACCATGGGAATTATATGCCTCAGCTTATCGAACCTGGCTATAAAATCCCTCATAGGCTCATGAGGTTTCTTCTTCATCTAAGTGAGCTGGGCTAGCAAGGCATGTGCATTTTTTGTAGGCTTGAACCTTGCTTCAAACTTGGATTTTAGGGTGTTCTAGTCTGTCACTGATCCAGCTTGCAGATGGTAGAACTAGTCTGCAGCAGCACCTTGTAGGGTCTCTACAAAAAGCCTGACTGCCACGTCTTCAAATTCCACCCCTATCACACCACAGGCTATGCTAAAGGCTAGAATGTGTTTATCAGGGTGAACTATCCCATCACCAAATAATTTGGGGAAATTCTTTCTTGAACTACATGGGAGTTCATGCAGGGGTGGAGTCAAATTAAGTGGGTCAAAAGAGTTACCCCAGGGGCCTCAAACTGCCATGATTTAATTATGAAAAATAGAGATAACAAATCTAGGTGGAGTGGCCAAATTGCAGAACAAAAATGGAAAAGAACTGGCCTTGCTTCAGCTTGAGGCTTGAGGCTTCAAACTGCGCACTCTTTTCCAACAGCTCTGGTTTTGTAGACCAGATAAAATAATGGAGATGGAAGAAAATGGTAAGGCTATAAATGGATAATGGGTAAGACATGGAATAGAGTTGCCAGAGTCTGTAATGAATAAGGGTATAATGATAATGGGTAAGACACAGGTGATGTTTTAATTTGAAACTTGAAGTTCCAAATTGCACAAAATTACTGTCCCCAGTGGAGTCACCAAAAATTGTTGGGTGAATATTTTGTCGGCCAACTAACTGGTGACCAAAATAGTTTCTATCACCATAGCATAGGGAGATTGGTCATCCAATGTTGGAGGTTTACCACATCCAAAGGGGACAAATCTCACCTCTCATCAAGGGGAGGTTCTCTATTAAATATACAGAGACTATACACTATATATATAAGCAGAAAGTAAGACACGGGGGGTAGGATAAACCATCCATCTCTCTTCTTTCAGAGATGATGCTAACAAACATAAGAGAAATCCTGGGTGATTGGTGAAGATACTTCTCTTCTTTCAGAAGTAACATTCAGCTAAGATCTAGATCCCTTCGTGGATAGTAGAAATCTTGGTGAAGCGATAGAAGGCATTTCTCTTCTTTCAAAAGTGCTTGTTCTTGCAAACAATAGAAATCTTTCTGGTAGAGACAAGTAACTGGTAATCGAGTACAGAGTAACTAGTAGCCTAAAATGTAGTGCAAAGTCTCCACCTCGACTTCCCAAGAGTGAAATATGAATAACAATGGGGGCACAAAGTCGTCCCAAGGTCCTTTACACAGAAACAAAAAATAAACACACACTAAAAACAACTATGATAACACAAAGTATGAAAGTAGTTGGCTTCAAGACACCTTCCTAATTACTTCCACTAGTTCTGCTTGCCAAATTAAATAAACAAGAACACATTTAGAAGACAGACATAAGAATAATCTCCTAAAATGATACAAGCTATGATAGCACAAAGTCTGCAAACAACTTGCTTTCTCATTCAGATAAAATGATATGAACAACAATCTGAGCTCAAAGTCTCAGTATTTGCCTTTCAATTTGGGTAGATTTTTGCTTTTGGTAATGGGAAGATCTCCTTAAAACAATAAAAGAGATTACAATATATAGCAACCAAGAAAGACTTGGCACTTTGTTCCATAGAACAGCCCATGCTACAGTCAACGCCTTCAATGCACCTTCAGTTTTATCTAGAGGGACCATGCTTGGAATAGTGTGTTGCCTTAACTATGGCGTGTCTATTTATCTAATATGTCTTTTCCTGGGTCTAGACTGTCTGGTCTGTCTCCTTTGATGTTTGCGTAGCTGTCTGTTTGTCTTTACTTCATGGAAAGAAAAATAGGCTGTCTTTAATTTGCAAGCCAAAATACCTGCTTAGTGGACTATTCCACCTACTAAAATTACTTTTGTGTAGATAGTTTGGGCTTTTCCCTCTTTTTGCTTTTGTCTTTTCCAGCTTTGTCTCTTCCTACTGTGATTTGAGCTATCGGGCTATCTTTTTGGTCAGTCGCCTGGTTCTTCCTTTAAATTCTGTGCTTTATTTGAATTTTTATAGATATTTATTTACTTTAAATTTGACGTCTGCAGGACCGTCAATGGTCGCCAGCTACTTGAACCATGTTGAACCTTGAACCTGTGAACCTATGAAAGTTCATTGGTTCATTAGTTCATTCTATCTCTTTTGTGCCATCGCTTCCTGGTTCAATCACTTTCCCGTTCCTTGGTTGAACCATCCATTGAACCACCTGTTTGCTACTTTTTCCCTTGACTGAGGTTGCCCTTGAACCTTTGAACCTATGAACCATTGAACTTTAAACTCTTTCAATTCAAGATTTAATCGGTTCATCGGTTCATTTTGTGTTTTGTTCAATCATTGCTTCTTTTATCTTTTCCTTAGCCGTTTGTTCCTTTCAATTTCTTTGGGCTTTCTTCTCAAGTGAATTCCTTCGGCCTTCTTCACTTAATCATTTCCATCGGACAAAAATTCTGAAAGAATTGTTCCTTTTGGGCCTTTGAACAAATCCAAAGGAATTCTATCTTTTCTTTGACTTTTGAACCAATGTTGCCTGCCCTTCGCAAGGGCACTTAACTTTCTGGCTTTGGGGCAGCCCCTTGAACCTACCGATTGAACCAACCAATTGAACCAACTTTGGTTCAACAGTTCAATGGTTCAATCGGTTCATTCTTCATTATTTAGATAAGTCTTTTTGATCTTTTGCACCAAGCGCATTGAACCAATTGGTCGTTGAACCCGTTGAACTCACCTAAGTATTGAGAGCTTGCTTCTTTCCTGTAGAGTCCATAGAAATCAACATGCAAAGCTCGTAAAACTTGGCCTGCAGATTCCATAGATTTTCTTCCTGCAGAGTCCGTAGATTCAAGCCTGTAGAGTCTGTAGATTCAAGCTTGTAGAGTCTGTAGATTTCTGGAAAAGCTTTGAAAAATGAAGAACTTGAATGCTCAGAATAATTTTTTGAAAAGGGGAGAGATGATTTTGGTCCGATGAACCAAAATAGTTCATAGGTTGTCCCAAAAATGTCACTCATTTTTGGGGACAACAGCTGGCTCTAGTTGGGAAAATTCCTTCAGTTGAAAACTTGGAATATCTGAGGGGAGTAAAAACTAGAATCTCCAGTGCCTTGAAGTATGCCATTAGGCTATAGAGTCATGCTACCCAAAAAGAAAGGCTCCAAAAAACAAAAATAAAAATGAAAAAAAAAAAATAGAACCAAAGACTATACAAATATACATATGTACAGATGAACTTATCTGACACTTCAAAAATTGAAGTGATTCAGACATTGCCCATTGTGAGACAATAAAAATGGCGTTCCATCCTGATAAACTAACAAGAAACCATTTTGTCCCCAAAATCGGTGACAGGTGAATGGAACTCTCCACTAGGAAACCAATTTTTTGCATCTTCCTCTTGGCCTTTTCTTCTTCTTGCCCCATGGTGGGATGTGGTCTTCAAACTAAAAACCATAACTCCTTGCTCTCTCTATGAAGAGTTCCTTTTGCTGACTTCAAAATATAGCGGTATGGTCCACCATCATAACTTGTTGTTCTGTTGGTTCAGTCCAGCACATGCTTTGATTCTCAGCATCAAACTCTTGACAAACCATCAGCTCAACATCTCCTTTGGTGTGAAGGAGTTTGACCTCTTCACTCTGAGCAGTTTTCAATCCGAGCAACAGAGATCTGCATCCAATTGTGGAAGAATTGTTGCCATCAAATTCCAAGATCCAAGCATCATCAGAAGCTGATCTTCTATCAAATTTATCTTCATGGGAGATGGAATATCTTTCTTGATTTGTACTGCGCCCTACCAATTTTTTTGATGCCTTGTTTGGATGAAATCTTGGATTGATAGATACAGGACTTTCATCAGCTGGGACATGAGCATTCTCTGTGGTCAAAAAGTGATTACCCCTGCCTGAAGGTTCAAATAGAATTTGAGCAATAGAAGCTGACATTTGGGTAACCACAATCTTTGCCTTAGACAGGTCTGCACCTAGTTCTCCACTAATGTTTAATTGCTCAAGATTGGCTTGCAGAGATTCAAACTCAGTTATTTGAATTTTAAATTTCTTGACATGATCAATCATGTCAAATGACTAAGATGGACATGGAAGAGAGGATGGGAGTTCATCCTTTTGGTTTTTGGGAGGGGAAGGACTGATCTATGAAGTTGAAGTAGAAGGTGTAGAGATGTTTGATGTACTAACCTTCTTGGCAATCACTGGGTCCTTTAACTAGAAAGGCAGAGTGGTTCTCCACTTAGCAATTGGAATTGCAAGCTAAGTTCATTCCTCTATTCTTTCTTTATTAGCTTGCTGGGCTGACTGATTCTCAGACTGGGTGAATACTGCATATGATTCTTCGACTGCTTCACCTTCACTTTTGGGTTCATCTTGGTAATTTAGAAAACCAATGTGGGAGTTGCCAGCTGATTCTTTTAGATCCTCCCTAAAGAGATCAGTGCCATTTTCTTGCTTGAACTTAGGTTGAAAATAGAAAACATGTTCTTTTTCTAGATATCCAATTGTTGAGTTGGTTGGAGGTGCTTCAAGGGCAAAGTTCCTTTGTGGGGGAAGAAGACGATTTGGTTGCCCTTGACTTTTGGCAGCATTGCCTTGATATGGCTAATTAGGGAATGTCCTCTTTGGTATATCTTTATATAGAGGAGCAGAAGACATACCTTGTGCCATTTGCCTTTTCAAGGCTAGCAATTCATTTGCTAGCTTTTGTACCATTGGGTCAGTGGTGACTATGGGTGAGTATTTAGAAGATGAAGAGGGTTTGCCTCTATTTGGGTCTCTCTTTATCTTTCCTGCCAAGATAAGGTCATCTTCTACCTCAGTAGCCAAGTCCTGAGCAGCAGCAAGGTCTATGTGGCCAGCTCGTCTCAATAGAAAACTCACTTTAGGCAGTTGTGAGTTGATGAAGAAGCATTTGAGGTTCTGAGGTGTCGGCTGGGTGACCATGGGAATCATGTGCCTCAGCTTGTCGAAACTAGAAATAAAATCCCTCATAGGCTCATGAGGTTCCTTCTTCATTTGAGTGAGCTAGGCCAACAAGGCATGTACATCTTCTACGGGCTTGAACCTTGCTTCAAACTGGGCTTTTAGGGTGTTTCAGTCTGTCACTGATCCAGCTTGCAGATGTTAGAGCCAGTCTACAGCAGCACCTTATAGGGTCTCCACAAAAATCCCAACTACCACGTCTTCAAATTCCACCCCTATCACACCACAGGCTATGCTAAAGGATGCAATGTGTTCATCAGGGTGAACTATCCCATCACCAAAGAATTTATGGAAATTCTTTTTTGAACTACGTGGGAGTTCATGTAAGGGTGGAGTCAAATTAAGTGGGCCAAAAGAGTTACCCCAGGGGCCTCGAATTGCCATGATTTAATTATGAAAAATAGGGATAACAAATCTAGGTGGAGTGGCCAAATTGCAAAATAAAAATGGAAAAGAATTGGCCCTGCTTCAGCTTGAGGCTTCAAACTGTGCACTCTTTTCTAGCAGCTCTAGTTTTGTAGACCAGATAAAATAATGGAGATGGAAGAAAATGATAAGGCTATAAATGGATAATGGGTAAGACACGGAACATAGTTGCTAGAGTTTGTAATGGATAAGGGTATAATGAGAATGGGTAAGACACAGGTGATGTTTCAATCTAAAACTTGAGGTTGCAAATTGTACAAAATCACTGTGTCTCCAACGGAGTCACCAAAAACTGTTGGGTGAATATTTGGTCAGCCAGCTAACTAGTGACCAAAATAGTTCCTATCACTACAGCATAAGGAGATTGGTCATCCGATGTTGCAGGTTTACCACATTTAAAGGGGAAAAATCTCTCCTCTCATCAAGGGGAGGTTCCCTATTAAATATACGGAGACTATACACTATATATATAAGCTGAAAGTAAGACACAGGGGTAGGATAAACCATCCATCTCTCTTCTTTCAGAGATGATGCTAACAAATGGAAGAGAAATTCTGGGTGATTGGCGAAGGTACTTCTTTTCTTTTAGAAGTAACATTCAGCCAAGAGCTAGATCCCTTCCTTGATAGTAGAAATCTTGGTGAAGTGACAGAAGGCACTTCTCTTCTTTCAGAAGTGCTTGTTCTTGCAAACAACAAGAATTTTTCTGGTAGTGACAAGTAACTGGTAACTGAGTAGAGAGTAACCAGTAGCCTGAAATGTAGTGCAAAGTCTCCACCTTGACTGCCCAAGAGTGAAATATGAAGAATGATGGGGACACAAAGTCATCCCAAGGTCCTTTACACAGAAACAAAAAATAAACACACACTAAAGATGACTATGACAACACAAAGTCTGAAAGTAGTTGGCTTCAAGACACCTTCCTGATTACTTTCACTAGTTCTACTTGCAAAATTAAATAAACAAGAACACATTCAAAAGACAGACATAAGAACAATCTCCTAAAATGATACAAGCTATGATAGCACAAAGTCTGCAAACAACTTGCTTTCTCAATCAGATAAAATGATATGAACAACAATCTGAGCTCAAAGTCTCAGTATTCACCTTTCAATTTGGGCAAGGTTTTACTTTTGGTAACAAAAATATCTCCTTAAAATAATAAAAGAGATTACAATATATAGCAGCCAAGAAATACTTGGCACGTTGTTCCATAGAACAGCCCATGTTGCAGTCAACGCCTTCAATGCACCTTCAGTTCTGTCTGGAGGGACCATGCCTGGAATAGTGTGTTGCCTTAACTATGGAATGTCTATTCATCTAAAATGTCTTTTCCTAGGTCTGGATTGTCTGGTCTGTCCCCTCTAAAATTTGTGTAGTTGTCCCTTTGTCTTTACTTCATGGAAGGAAAAATAGGCCACGTCTTTAATTTGCAAACCAAAATACCTGCTTAGTGGACTATTCCACCTACTGAAATTACTTCTGCAGAGATATTTCAGGCTTTTTCCTCTTTCTGCTTTTGTCTTTTCCAACTGTCTCTTCCTACTATGATTTGAGCTATCGGGCTATCTTTTTGGTTAGTCGCTTGGTTCTTCCTTTAAATTATGTGCTTTATTTGAATTTTCACAGATATTTCTTTACTTTAAATTTGACGTCCACAGGACCGTCAATGGTCGTCAACTGCTTGAACCATGTTGAACCTTGAGCCTGTGAACCTATGAAAGTTCATTGGTTCATTGGTTCATTGTCTCTTTTGTTTCATTGCTTCCTAGTTTAATCGCTTTCTCACTCCTTGGTTGAACCATCCATTGAACCACCTATTTGTTGCTTTTTCTCTTGACTGAGGCCGCCGTTGAACCTTTGAACCTATGAACCATTGAACTTTGAACTCTTTCGGTTCAAGGTTCAATCGGTTCATCGGTTCATTCTGTGTCTCATTCAATCATTGCTTCCTTTATATTTTCCTTAGTCGTTTGTTCCTTAGAACAGCCCATGCTGCAATCAACGCCTTCAATGCACCTTCAGTTCTGTCTGGAGGGACCATGCCTGGAATAGTGTGTTGCCTTAACTATGGCATGTCTATTCATCTAAAATATCTTTTCCTAGGTCTGGACTGTCTGGTCTATCCCCTCTAACATTTGTGTAGTTGTCCCTTTGTCTTTACTTCATGGAAGGAAAAATAGGCCACATCTTTAATTTGCAAACCAAAATACCTGCTTAGTGGACTATTCCACCTACTAAAATTACTTCTGTAGAGATATTTTAGGATTTTTCCTCTTTCTGCTTTTGTCTTTTCCAACTTTGTCTCTTCCTACTGTGATTTGAGCTATTGGGCTATCTTTTTGATTAGTCGCTTGGTTCTTCCTTTAAATTTTGTGCTTTATTTGAATTTCCACAGATATTTTTTTACTTTAAATTTGACGTCCACAGGACCGTCAATGGTCGCCAACTGCTTGAACCATGTTGAACCTTGAACCTGTGAACCTATGAAAGTTCATTGGTTCATTGATTCATTGTCTCTTTTGTTCCATCGCTTCCTAGTTTAATCGCTTTCTCGTTCATTGGTTGAACCATCCATTGAACCACCTGTTTGTTGCTTTTTCTCTTGACTGAGGCCGCCCTTGAACCTTTGAACCTATGAACCATTAAACTTTGAACTCTTTCGGTTCAAAGTTTAATCGGTTCATCGGTTCATTCTGTGTCTCGTTCAATCATTGCTTCCTTTATCTTTTCCTTAGCCGTTTGTTCCTTTCAATTTCTTCAGGCTTTCTTCCCGAGGGAATTCCTTTGGCCTTCTTCACTTAATCATTTCCATCGAATAAAAAGTCTAAAAAAATTGTTCCTTTTGGGCCTTTGAACAAATCTAATGGAATTCTATCTTTTCTTTGACCTTCAAACCCATGTTGCCTGCCCTACGCAAGGGCACTTGCCTTTTTGGCTTTGGGGCAGCCCCTTGAACCTACTAATTGAACCAACTTTGGTTCAATGATTCAATGGTTCAATCAGTTCATTCTTCATTATTTGGCTAAGTCTTTTTGATCTTTTGCACCAAGCGCATTGAACCAATTGGTCGTTGAACCCGTTGAACTCGCCTAAGTGTTGAGGGCTTGCTTCTTTTCTACAGATTTCGTAGAAATCAACATGTGAAGCTCGTAGAACTTGGCCTGCAGAGTCCGTAGATTCAAGCTTGTAGAGTCCGTATATTTTTTAAAAAGCTTTGAAAAATGAAGAACCCGAATGCTCAGAACAATTTTTTGAAAAGGGGAGAGATGATTTTGGTCCGATGAACCAGAATAGTTTATAGGTTGTCCCAAAAATGTCACTCATTTTTGGGGACAACAGCCATGTCAGTGGAATGGCCCTAGCTAAGAAATTACTTAGGACTAGATATTATTAGCCTATAATGGAATAGGATGCCTGCCAATATGTACTCAAGTGTGTAGTTTTCCACAAACATGGTAATATTATATGTTCCCCTTCACAAGAGTCGCAACCTATTATGAGTCCATCACCATTTTCTATAAGAGTACTGGATTTAATTGGCAAGATAAATCCCATGTCATCTGATGGCCACAAGTTTATTATCACAACTAAAGATTATTTTACTAAATGGGTTGAAGTTATGTTGCTTAATTACACCACACATCTTCAGATCATTTGCCATTTTTGCATTCCGGACAACATCCTATTAGATAATTGCAAGTCCTTTAAAAATTAATAAGTTGAGGCCTTGTGCAAACATTATCACATCAAGCAACATTTTTCTACACCCTATTACCCCCAGGGGAACAAATAGGTTGAAGTCACTAATAATAATCTAACCAAGATTCTTAATAAAATAGTCAATGATGCGCAAATAAACTAGTACTTGTAATTATATCCTATACTTTGGTCTTACAAAACTAGTGTCTAGACACCTACTATGGCCACTCTATAATCTTTGGTTTATGGCATGGAAGCCATTTTGCTTGTAGAATTAGAACTCCACTATTTACACATCTCATTATAGGGCATCATCACTGATCATAAATGCAGACAAGAACGGCTACAAGATCTGGAACTTCTAGATGAAAAGCGTCATAACGACTTAAATCATTTTTAGGCATATCAAAATAAATTAAAAGGCCAATATCGCAAAAATATCCAATCCTAAGAATTTGAAGTCGATGATCTAGTCCTTAATAAAAATCAAAAGAATATCAATGCAAATAGGGATAAAAAGGGGAAATTTGAAGCCAATTAGCTTGGAACTTATATAATTGTTGTTAAATTTAGATTAGGAGCCTATAGGTTAGCTACACTTGATGGTGAAGAGCTTGATGAGCCAATAAATATCATGCATTTAAAACATTTTTATACTTGACAAGATCCATTTACCTCTGTCTATGGGTCCCCACTCTTGGGTTCATATCTCTCCCCCTTCCACACCTAACCCTAGTCTTCAAAGTGGGAATCTATTTAGAGGCCAAAGTAACATCAAGAGACAAATATTTCAAACTGGGGCAAGTCATTGCTTGTTGTGTGAGGGGTACATTTATTGAGGAGTATTATGGAGTCTCTCTATCTAATTTTTAATATACCTTTCATCTCATTACACCCTCATACATAACTCCATCGCATACTCTTTGATGAGTGTGTATCCTAATAGCCTCTGCTCATATCCATCCTCGTCCACCTCTAAAAGTTATCCTTAAGCCATGGTCCACAAGATCCCAATAATTTCATCATTATGAAAGGTTCAGTAATAAGTCTTACTTCGAGGTCCAATATACACTATGAAATTGAATCTTGATCATCATCCCAAGCCCCATAACTAGTTGTTTCTTATTTAATTGGATCCTTGTCTCCAACCACTCTTGGGAACAATATACCCCATGTACATATCTCCTATCATCATTAGGTCTATTATACATAATAATTTCCTTAAAATTATTTAATATTATCACATGTATATCTATCACCTATCATTGTCTTATTCTATTTTGTCTTATTTTATCTTTTGTATATATGTGTGCATGTGTTTTGAATGTGTGTCATTATCTATTAAGTTATTAAATCTCGTTTATACATGATTGAATTTATCAAGTATTTTATATATTTTTTATACTTAGTTACATTATCTTGTTGTCTTGTGATCTTTTTATAATTTATCTTTTTATGGGAACAAGGATAGTCTAAGTGACTACTCGATCCATCTTGGGTAAGTCACTTCAAAACGGATTTCCCCCATGCATTGTGCTTTCAATATGCCTTTGAATTATACCATTTCATTGGCACATGTTTATTCATTGGTGAAATATTAAAATGGATTGCCTATATTACTGATGGATTCAACATTCCCCATCCCATCCACCTAATACTATCACTATTCAGTCTAACCATCACTATCTAACCTAATTATCCTATCACCCCATCCCCACTCACCTCCTTGGTGTAGGAGGATTGTCACCCAACCACAATTTGTGAGACTTAAAATTTATAATTGGATTATCTTTCATTAGCACATTGATTAACATTTTTTATAAACCATACTTATTTCATTTTAACCATTTCAAATAAACACATACCAATAATATCACGTAACATCACATCTATAAAAACACTAATCACTCTCATAACATTACATAATCCATATTATAACATCCATGTACTCTATTAATTTCATAAAATGAATGACCCCTACTTAGATGAGATGGAAGAGGATGTTGTAGAGGCCTGTGGCCCAGAAAAAAAGGTAGTTGCTCACTATGTGTCATGATGGTAGAGGAAGTCACGACAATCAAGTCCAAAATGGATGAAATGCATAAAAAATGGAGAGTAATGGTTGAATATGCCACCAAGTCTCTTTATTATGAGGCTTCAATATTTGCTATGGTTAAGGATTTTGACAACAAGTTAAGGGATGTGGGTGTGAATACTCTTGGTGACTATAAGTAAATTGTCAAGTTCCTAGCCAAATATGGGACTATTGATATCCCATAGTTACTTTGTTGTTTATATGTGTTATCCTATGATTTTTCATTATTGTTTTGTTGTAGTGTTATGTATGTAATGTAAGTGTGTTATTTGTGTGTTGTTTTTGCCTTGTTAGAGGCTTTTTGTGCCCGTGGGGTAGCTTTGTAAAGGGCCTAAGACCCTCTCTTCTTGCTTATATAATAAAAAACATCCATGTACTCTATAAACACATTAATCTATAAAATTAAAACCGCATAACATCATCACACAAATAATCATCTATTTACCATATCAACTAATCAAATGCATACATATCTAACTAACCATTCACATCACATCATAAACACATCATCTAATCATATAACTAAAAGATACCCATAATCATCAGATATGTCTCATAACTAAAACATTAATAAAAACATAATCATAGATAATCACAACATCATAAAGCATTACAAATCACATCAACATCTCACAATCAAGATCATATATAATAGCCCTAACTGTCCACATAGAGTCCATGTCAAAAAATATATAAATACAACATATGGGCCCCATGGGAATAAATGTGCTAAAATATATAAATAAATTCCAATAAAATGTTTTAAAAGTCTCAAATAATTTCCAAGTGGTCCTCTAAATCATTGATGTACTGATTGTGATGAGTTGGTTGTGAAGGTAGGTTCATGTTGCCCAGGTGGCACTACCACCTCATACAGGTATCTATCATACTTTGCCTCATTCATCAATCTCATAATGTTATACATCACATCACCCATCCCACCTAATTTTATGGCCCCATCTTCCTCTTCCTTGGCCCTCTTAGCCACTTATACTTCCCTTGTCAAATCTCTTATCCAAGTCTACATCTGACCGATCTAAGCTTATAACCCTATAATATATGTTTCCTAACTTTGAATATGGCTCTATAACATCACTATCTAATCCTATAATGAGGTAACTTATCCTTATAAATTGGTAATTTATCCCTGTGCTTGGTCAAACTGCCAATCCCTCTGTTATATGCCCATGTAACTAAGCCTAGAGCTGGTTTTTCTCAATCATGATCCCATTTATCTCAGAGATACATGCATGCAACTCCATCTTGAGATACCCTAGTAAGGATATCTCATCCTTTGTCAAAGGAGGATGGGATGGTCCTACCCATCACCACTCCCACTAGGCATAACCTGTCTACCACTAGCACCAACTTGTATCCCTTTAGCACCAACTTGAGTCCTATTCCCACCAACCTAAGTCATAGTTGCTGCCTAATCCCCATCTAGACCTCCCTGATCCCCCAAATTTCCATCGATCACATCAATATCTCCCTATCCATCCTATGAATCATGTGCTAGGACCTATGCTCTCCTCTATCTTTGTAATCTTGTATGAGCCTAAAATACTCTTCTCACCACCCCCTTTTCACCTTAGCCTTGTGATTGAACAATCTTATTGATAGCCTCTATGACCACCATGTGGTATAAGCAGATATAACACCTGAATATATAATGGATGTCTAAAAATCCCATGATATAAGGGTAAGACTATCATAATTTTCACATGTTTTAGCCCTAACTAGTAGTCTCCCCCATTGTGACCTCTCCTAGTCACTTCATGCAAATATATGTTCCTCACCTAAAATATCCTAGGGTAATATCAATATCTTTGAACCTCATCAGGTCTATACTGATCTATAATAAAATCCATCCAACCTATGAGGTAGTACTTTATCAACATATATTGTGTGACCTCTACCTCATCCTCCCATCCAAACTATAACCCCCTGTAAGGCATCTAGGTTATGTGCTCAGGACACAATCCATCTAAGTCCTATCTATAAAACTTCATCTCCCTTGTATGGCCTCTTTGGACACCTAATAGAATGTACCGCCTAAAAATGATAGGCTCATGTGGTTATCTCACTAATCGAGTACCTAATAGATGTTGTATTGATATATGCTCCCAGTTCCAAATATATAACAATAATGAAGGACCTAGGTTCGTGGCTCCTCTATAGTCCACTATATGTAACTCCTGATATAAATGAGACAAAACTATTGACCCCTAAACAAATACTCTATAATCTTATACCATGTTCATACAACATATCCAAGCCCCAAGTGGAACCGCTATCCACTCTTGTTTGATAAAAGTATGCTGATAACAAGAGACATCACCACTAATGTCAATCTATCAATGGTCCCCTCCCTCAGACATCTATCAATATCTGCTCATGTGTCCTACACACCAATATGCAACCTCCCTACTAGTCTCTGTATTATCACACTCGATGTGTGCAATCACCAATAAATCCTATGCCCTATCATTGATAAATGAAGGATTTGGTACACATCCTCCAAAGTAACCATCATCTCTCCTATCATGAAATAGAAGGTACTCATCTTTGAGTTCCATCGCTCTATCAACATCATGATCATAACTCAGTCAATCTGCACCACTAGAATGATCACAACATAGTATAATCCCACTAGTTATAGCATACCATACTATAATGGGGTCAATAGATGCATCTCATGAAGTACTTGAGGCCACTACAGTCAAGATGACATCACACCTAAGTCTTTTTTCACCAATCATATAGCCCATTGCTACACCTACCCAATCACATGTTCATTTTTAACCTATCTCACCTAATCAACTCACTAACTTAATTGCCTGTTACTTGTTACCATAGATTTTAATCCTATTTACCCTAATCCCACATCCTAACTCCCATGACCCATAATCCTAACTACCTAATCTACACCTCCTGACTCATCCTCACTAATTATCCCTTAACCACTCCATTTCCTCATCCCACATATATCCCAAATCTAATTAATGCCTATCCCCCTCTCCTATCCATCATTTAACTCACTCTCTTAATCATATGTCCCTATCCTAACTCAACTAAACTCTAATCAACTTTTTCCCTAATCCTAACTCACCCATATCCTAATCAATCCTAACTACATCACTAATCCTAATTAACCTTTACCCTAAAAAAATCATTCATCCCCCCATTATATTCCTCTTACCTAATCATTCTACCACTCCTCCCTATCCCCCAAGCCCCTAACCTAGCCTTCTATCTCTCCACATCTTAGCCTTTTCACTCACTCATCCCAATATCACTATTTATGATTAACCTTAAACACAATATTGGTGATATTGCCAATTACATCTCACAGTTTTGCATAACCATGACTGTAACCTCATAGTTATGAAAAATTGTAATTCCCTATCCATGATATCACAATATCATGATTCATAATCTATGGTATTTTAATACTGTAATTCCTCAATTTCAATATTACAATACTACATATTACAATGGTATTATCATGATTTGTAGGCATAATAACATAATTGAGGGCATTTCCCTTAGTTGTGGTATTCCACACATGGTGTTTCTAATATAGAAAACCCAAAATAAATGTAAAAACTCAAAAAATTCACATGCTAAGGGTTAAGTACATACTAGTGGTCTAGCCTCCTCCGGTCTCTTGAATTCTTTGACCCTCTCATCATGGTATGAATCGTGTGGGATGCAATCCATGTTTTTAGCTCTAGATCACTATTGCACTAAGGTAACAAGTCAAAATGAACCCTATTTCACCCCCTTTGCCCTATTTCACCCCCTCTTTTACACTTATTTTCACCCCCATCACCCCTTTGACCCCTAATACACCCATTATCTCATCCTATCAGCCCCTTTTCACTCTCATATCCTGTACGTCTCATCTATTATTCAATTTAATCACTATCCTTCCTAAATAGTCAAGGCATGGCCTTTCATCTCCCCATCATTCAACCCAATATTGAGTTAAAAATACATTAGCTTGAGGTCTTCCACGACTATGTAAGCACCACCATGATATGATTTTGTGCCTAGGGATAACTTGGCCACCATTAACCCCACTCCCCATCCCATCTTGGATGATATCACTTGATCTCATTACATCATTTTAATATATTCATCTCTTGTAAAGTGGCTTATTGTTAGTCAACTCATTCGATTTCCATTATAGGCTTTCAAGCCTTCCTTGGCATGTGCCCATACTACAAGAAATGTCACTGGCTTTTAGCCTATCTCATCTTTATTTCCCAAATAATATCCCCATTTTGGAAATTCACATCTTAAATAACTAGTCTTTTTTCTAGACATTAATCATTTGTCTATAACCCATCTCTTAAGACTAAGCCACTTTATCCCCTCATATCTATATTTAGGCCATCTTAATTGTAGATACATCAATCTTAGGGTCATCCTAACCCTATCTCATTGTCTTGATCTTATCCCACCCCTGAGACTTTTGTATGAGTGATCATCCTACTCGATTCTCCCTACATGCTCCTTCGAGGGGGAATTATACATACTAACACCATTTCCATCCATGATCATGGTTTTTATTTAAAATACCATTACTCCTTCCATTTCATTCACTGACAATACTATATCAAAGAGGGGGAAAATGTATGCACCTAAATCTACTCACCCTAATAATTTTATTAATTATGCTAATTTAACCCATAATCATATTCCCTAACCAATCAATTAATATATTAATTCCTATATAAAATCCCCTACATCCCATAAACCTTACTTCACCCTCACAACCAGTTAATCACCTTCTATAACTCATTAACTAAACCTACTCAACTACTAACCTACTCATTGGCCCACTTTCTAATTTAAAATTCTTTTTATTCACCTACCCACTTAACACCCTACTAACATAGCTCTTCCTACACCCTAATCCCTAATGGACATTATAGAATTGGATAATTCTAGAATCTCCTCTAATTTAATCCTTCTCCTCTAGAATCCTCTATTCTATAGGTTTCACAGAAATTAAAAATTCCTTGAAAATTCCTCAACAATTGATCTCAATAACTCAAGATTAAATATGATCCATTGATTTTCCCTCCCATGGCTTATATAAATAAGTCATACCTCCATGACCAACTAACTTAAAACTTGGCAGCCTTGAGAACTTTGAGATCCATAAGTATCCATTATACTTTCATCCATCATTCAAGAACTCCCATAGCCTTGTCAAAGCCATCAACAAGCCAAGAAGCCATTGAAGACGTTATCAAACTCAATCAAATAATCCAAAAATT
Organism: Torreya grandis; assembly: GCA_037957365.1. NCBI lineage: Eukaryota > Viridiplantae > Streptophyta > Pinopsida > Cupressales > Taxaceae > Torreya > Torreya grandis. The sequence goes on from JARHVA010000212.1 coordinate 3,783,207, forward strand.
CACTCATTTTTCACTCATAATTGGTTTGGAAATCATGGAGAGGAGATCTAAGGGATAAAAGGATGGTAAGTGATTCTATTGTAAGTACCTGATTGTCTCTTTATCCTCTCCTTTGATGTTTTTTGTATTTTTGGGATTTTATTATTAAAAATAGTAATATAAGAAATAATCCAAAATACACTCAAACACTACCACCACTCTCTCTTTTATTGCCATTAATGTGCACATGAGAGTGCTCATAAGCATGGTGTCTAGCTTCCCCAAACCTAAAGTATGTTCCATGAAAGTTTCCTCATATTCCCTTACCAAATTTTTTTATTCCTCTCATGGAAGTGGCTCCTCCTCTCTTTGACTATTCTTTCTCATTACTCACACCTTCAATGTTACCTTAATCATGTGCAAGTTTATCTTTACCATTATCAAGCTTCCATTTAGTCCTCATAATATTCATATTGTATTCTAACCTCTCATCTACTCTTAGTGAATACCAATTTGCCTCATCTACCATCTTAAATCTCATTATGATGATCTCATCTCTAATGACCCATTACATTTCATTAATAATTACATCACCTTATCTTGGTCCATCTTATTATGACCAATCTATATAATGATCTTATAAGCTTCCTCCATGTATCCTTTCACTCTCATCTTGTTTTGTTGCATATTATGCAACCTATTTAATAGATATAGCTGATAATATCTAGTAAAAAACTTGCCTTCTAACTTCACAACCATTACTCACTAGCAGTAATATTATATTAAACCTTATGATTTATCTCTAACTACAATGATTCTGTATGCTTGTAATTTTAAGCTATGGATTCAATATACTATATATAGTAACTTTAACCCAAAACTTACAAAAAAATCAAAGGGAGAGAATGTGTAAATAAATAAAAAATTATAATAAGAATCTTACCATTAACTTGCTTCTCTTTCCTTTTCTCCAAGATCTTCAAACAAATTTTCCAAGGATTATTGACTTACTTGTTGGATTGATATGGATAGATTCAGAATTTCAGCATGATGTTAGATTGATCAATAGATTGGATTGCATGGATTCATGTATTTTCTCATTGGATTCAAAATGGAGGAGTGAACGTGTTTAAATAGGCAAGGAAGGGGCATTTTTCAATTAATTAAAAATTCATTATAATATTTTAGAGAAGAATATTCTAGAGAGGAAGAAGGGAATTCTAAGGAATTTAAAATTCCTTAGAATTCTTAGAAATTGATATCTCTAGAGAATGTGGAGGATGAGAGAAATTTATAGAGAGTAGAAGCCTCTAGGTTCATGTTAGGAAAAAATGATAAATAGAAGGGGATTAGGTGAGGATTAGTGACTAAGCTTATAGGAAATCCTAGGATTAGGTAGGTAGGTGGGTTGTGGGAATTTTAAATTTCCAAATAATGGATAAGTGGGGTTAAAATAAGATTAGATGACAAATGACATATGATTAAAATAATTAAGTGATTGGTGGGATGAGGTAAGGTTATTAGGTGAATATGAAATTAGTGGGGAGTTAGGTTAATGACTAGAAAGAGATTAATAGGAATAAATTAGATGGAGTTAGACACAATTAGATGAGATAGAAAATTAATAGATGAAATTAACAATAGAGGGAAGCGAGCAAATTTAAGTGTATATATTTTTTCCCTGTTTGAAAGGGCATTACGAGTGGATGAAGTGGAAGGAGTAATGGTATTAAAAGAAGAAAGACACTCATAGATGAATGTTAGTAAATTATGTTAGTGGGCATGATGCCTCCTCAAGGGGACATGCTAAGAAGAATGAGATGGATGGCCACTCAAAAGAGGAAACAAGGGGTGAAATGTGACAAATAGACAAGGGGATGGGATTTGATATGTGAGATAGATAATGAAGAAGATGAACTCAACCTCAGCAATGAGATATAAATTGATTATGCCTCTATGAAAGATATATGCATAGGGAGTGAAAATGATTGTGTCATAATTATAGACACATCCCAAAGGGGAATCAACTGTAACATGATGATGATAAGATAAAAGGCTGCAAGTTTTAGACATATCCCATGCAAGGACACATGCTAGGGAGAGATATAAATCAAGATAATAAAGGCCACGAGTTGTCAACATATCCCAAGAAAGGACATAGATTGGAAAAGCATCAAGCCGAAATAATATTGATTTGATGAGTGTAGTTTAAAGTTGAAGTTGGATGATATGATGAAGGAGATGAGAGAGAATAAACATTATGATTGAGTGACCAAAAGATGAAAGGGAAGAATTAGAATTCAATGCACCAAACCAAGGAGCCATAATGTGATTAATAGTGATGATGCCCCTAGTAAAGACACATGAAAGGGAACGATAATAATGTTAAGGTCTTAGTCATGCCCCAATTGAAGGATGAAACCATAAACTTTAAATGATGATTTGACCAATCAATGATAATGGATGACGGATGGAAGAAAAGATATATGTTGTGATTTATCAGCTTAATTGACAGGTATGGGTGATTAAATGGGAAGATTGGGGAGATGATTATAGGGATGGTGATCGATAAATAAAATAATTGATTAATGATTTATGTTATATCTCAATGATTTTACTAAAGCAATACTTGAGGATGCTAAGGGAAAATATATATGTGATGATGAATGATGGGGAAAGAGGAGAGAGTGGCTTAGATAACCTCAGGCACACTATGTGACTAAGTATTGCTTACATAGTCTAAAAAGACCTTAGGCCAATGCAGTTTAGATTAAATGATAGACAACAAGATATACACGAGGATAATGATGATGAGGGATTAGAATATTAGGATGATTATGATTGTTAGACATATTATTTGTTAGACATATGATGTGAATCAAATGTTAGACATGAGGATAGAGGACTAAGGGAAATGATGGGAGATGAGATGTTATGTTGGGATATTTTTAGTTAATTTCACTATAGTACTAAAGCTTTCTCCCAACAAGCTAGTGTGTTGGCCCTATCACACAAGAGGTAAGTCTCGCGTGCTCACCCGAAGCGCGTAATGAAAGATTGGTTCCTGAAGTCTTTAAAGCACAATGTTATATGTTCATTCATCTCTTGTAACACAAATATTAAGTTATTCAATACCATAAATATACCATTATTATCTTCATTATTCTAGATTTAACTACTATGATAACTAGGATCACCATTACTATTCAATATTAGTAATAAAAGAAAAAGATACCCATGACTTAGAAATATAACATATTCATTATTCAACACTTAGAATGTCATGAATCATCACATAATATGATAAACATTATCTATTCATTGATTACATTACAAATTACAAGATAAAATGTTGTATCTATTCTCCAAAGGACCATCCATGCAAATTATTACAACAAGCATTTTATACTTGTTTTTCCCTGATCAAGTGTCATTCTTCTCACTATCATGAATAGATGGCACACAAACTCCCAACAAGTTGAGTCATGGATCTTATAATTAGTTGATCCTATAGACTCGAGCCTTTATGCCCATAGATACTTACTCTATGCTATATTATAGTCACCAATTATTTCATTCCTCATAGACTAGTACAAAACCTCTTATCGATGGGGTCAAAGTGTCCTACTTGAGTTGCTCTTCTAAGTACTCTCGCATCCTAAAGACTCTGCTTCCCACATGCTCCCCTAGTCTTCCACTTCTTGTTCTAATTCCTCTATTCTCAGGTCCCTCATGACACATTCTCTTGACTGGGTCCTCTCGTGCTGGGTCTCTTGTGCCTTTAACTTTCTGTGCCTAGTAAGTTTTGTGCCATGATACTCTTACATGCGATGGTCCTCCCATGTTATGGTCCTATTGTACCTTATCAATACTTGCATCAAAATATACAATGGTCCCTCTATAATGCGTGCTAAAAATGGAGAAATACTTATTCAAAATTTAGGGGTCAACATTGCCCCACACTAAGTCCTTAGTCTATCTTAGACTAAGCCATACTAACATCCTCCAAAAATTTTGGCCCCTTATTATTGAGTTCCTTCTTTATCCCATCCCAGTGGGACAATACATCGAGGACTTTGGTAGTTATTTGTTCAATCACTTCCTTTGCTTATTTTATCTCCTCGGGTTGAGTCAGAGTCTTGATCTTTTTCACCTGTTCATCTAGGGCTGCATTGGCTTCCTTCTAAATGTTTTTTAACTCGGAGACCTCTTTGTCAACCTATCCTTAGAGTATGGAAAAACTTGTATTTATTTATTGATGATGATTATTAATGGATTCTTTCATCATCTCAATGTCTTTGAATGCTTTTATGTGCTCGGCATAGTATTTTATTAAAAGGGTAACATCATTCGCTTGCTACCTCAGAACCTCCTCATCATGGAGCCAGGATATTATTATTTTATTTGAGCATGCTAGGTGTGAAAAATTACATCCAAAATTGGGATAACCTCCTTGACTCTCTCCAAATTAATTTTGAAAATGTCTGCCACCATAGTGAATTGTTCAATAATTTTTTTGGCCTCATCTCTGGGTGCGGGGCGCTCCTTATTTTTCTTGATCAATAACTCAACCAATATTTCCAATTTTTTTATGGCCTCCCCATCCAATAGTACAACATCCACAAGTGTTGGATTGTTTTTCAAATTTTTTTTTTTTTTTTTTAAAACCCTTACGTTAGCTTTGATGGCCTCTTGAATTTGTTGCTTCAAGGAGGCCACTTCCTTGTCTAGCACTTGATTTTCTACATACACTTTATTATACATCTTTACAACTCTGCCATGTTTCCTTTCCACTGTGCATGCATCCAATTCTAACAAAATGTTTTGGTGCATTATCTCCATGGCTAGTTTAAAAAATGTAGTACTTGTCATTATTGAAGAGAGCCGTTGTGGATCAATCTTCATATGGTTTGGTAGACCTAGAGTATCTGGGCCATAAAAAATGCAATCCAAATAAATATCAAAATGGGGCTCTTCATTATATATTTCGAAAAGGAAGGACAACTACTTCCTTATTTTTGGGGGCATATCCTTGGGGTGGAAGTGCTTCCAAAAATAGAGGTTCTTGTCTTCTATGCCAAATTGGTGTCATTTTCTTAGAGTGGATAACCCTCTCTATTCTTGTTCCCCCTCAGCTAGCCCCTTTCCCCTTTCCAAGTCTTGCTCAAGTTCACCCTCTTGATGTATTTATGAGGTCATCTCATCCACTCCCATTGCATCAATATCAATTTGATCACTAGATGGGCCCTCTCTATTCTTGTTCCCTCTCTATTATTGTTCCCCCTCAGCTAGCCCCTTTCCCCTTTCCAAGTCTTGCTCAAGTTCACCCTCTTGATGGATTTTTGAGGTCATCTCATCGACTCCCATTACATCAATATCAATTTGATCACTAGATGGGCCCTCTTGGACTAGGGATGGAGTCTTCTCCAAGTCTGATCCCAAACTATGAATCTGATCCTAAGAGGGGTCTCTTTAGGGTGCTTGACTTGGATGTTATTTTGGCATTGATCTGGTGGTAGTCTTTAGAGAAGGTGGAGGTGAAGGTGGTCATGGAGGTGGAGAAGGTGGGGAATTTAGATGAGGAGATGAAGGGTTCAAAGTAGGTGAGTGGGAAGGAGTGGAATGAGAGGTGAAGATGAATTAGATGATGATGAAGTGTGAGATGGAGATTGATGATCTAGTGAAGGTGAAGGATAAGGTGGAGAAGGTGAAGGGTGAGGTGGATATGGATGTGGCATAGAAGAAAAAGAAGTAGTGGGTCTATAGATATATGCCTCTACCATCCTTTATCATTTTTGAGGGGATTTTTGCCCACTTGTACTAGCACTTGGCTCTAGTTCTTTCCATTGTACTTGTGGTGCTTGGGGGTGCCTCTCCTTAGGGTCTCCATCTTGAGGGTACTAGCAGGGGAATAACATATAGTATAACTTATGGACCTACTCCCTGACTAGGATATTCTTAACCTTAATTAAATTAAGTCCATTTCTCCCCTCTCCATAAAGGCCTTTTTGCCTAGAGACAAACATTTTTTGGAGGGTATGGCACTCTGCATCAATCCATTCTACCTATAGATTGATTAGCTATGCATCATAAATCTAATTGATAAAATCAGTGAAGTAGCACACAAAAAAGGCATATGGTAGTTTAAGCCATGATAAAATCTCTCCTAAAGGGTTCATTCAAATCTGTGCCAGGGAGTAATGCTACTTCATAGTAAATTTTACTTGATCTACGGTCAGGGGGGGAAATCCTTAAGAATGCACCCTTCATTCTCAAAAGCCACCTTCATTTCATCAAACCAGTACCTCATCTTTATCTTGTATGTTGGGGTGATGTTCTGGGGGAAAGTAAAGGATTTGAAGCACTTGACGGGGGACTTGTGAGTGTGGGGTACACCCACTTCAATGATCTTGAGCTGTAGTTAGGCACCCTAATCTCATAAAACATTCAGCAATAAAAGGATATCTCCCCAAATAAACCTATACTTAGGCATTGTTTGCATCTTATCCACATATTTAGCTATCTTCTAGGCAAAATATAGAACCTAATTGTACTATGTACCATGAACAACTTGGTGAGAAATGTGTAGGTGGGCCATGTCCACCTCCTTCCATCGATCGGTCCCTCTGACCTTGGTAGAAATGATCTACACTATGACTCTAAGGGTGGGATCTCTAAGTTCTGAATGTGCATTGCATGCCCTTTTTTATACATAATTATAGTGGCAATCGGTTCAATCTCTTTCTTATCCACCAAGTCATCTAACACATTCACCCCCAAGCATTGAAGACCTGTGACTTTGCTTATCCTCTTTGTGGAGATCTTCATGTTGTGCCTTGTGAAGTGGATGTAGTCCTCATGGACATGTGAGAGGAAGAACTAAATTACCTTAGTAAGCTTACCAAAGTATGTTAGTTCAAAGAGTTAAAAGAGGTCAACCTTGTCTACTTGGTTCTTGATGGATAAGTCATAAACCACTTGATTCCTAGTGTTGGTGGTCTAGACTTGATAATCATTTTACAACTCTACTTTTTTACCTAGATAATGGTGGTTGTAGTAAAAATTATTGCAGTTAACACCTTAGAGACCCAGTTATTCATGTGCAATACCAACTCTAAGTATTGCATCTCTTCTATTAACAAGGATGGAGGGGGGGATATTGGGGCATTTTATGATGAAGAGGCATGCACCTGCTTTCCTTTCTTCACCAACTTTTCTTCTTCTGTGCTCTCTCTCACTTCTTCCATGCTTTCTCTTAAGACTCTCATGCATTGCACTTATTCTAGTCTTTCTTTTGGGTTTCCCAAAGCCTCTTCTCTTATAAGGAACCAACTCCTCTGCTCACCTCTTCCTCCTCTGGTATGGTTGGAAGATTTTCAAGTCTCTTGGACTTTTTATTTGACTGCATTACCCTTCGTGGTACTTGAAGGTTAACCTACAGTCATCCCACATTTCCAAATGAGTACATGGTGGTAATCCAACTTGCTTTATCTCTTGAGCTTCACACCACAATGGTAGAACCTGTAACCTACAACTTCAAAAATATCCACTCCTACACACAAGTCTAAAATTAGAAACCTCTCTTCTTCACCTTAGAAACAACCATTATTTCTTTGCCACCTTCACAATCACTTTGTCTGCTTAGTTTTGAAGGAATTTATTTGTATCACAATCGTTGGTTCACCAGTTCACCATTTGTTCTTATAAATCAAATATTTAAGAAAAATAAAGTATAAAATGGCTTCAACAAGCTTATTTATGATCCATGTAAGGAGGGTTTACCTCCATTAATTCTTTCCCTCCCCTTGTCACTTCTAGTCATTAATGCATATTTTTCAATGACCTTCATACTTCCAATCTTGTAGAGAACATTTAGTACCTTAACCAATTTGTCCCATCATTCCATGCACATGTTTCTTTCCATAACTAACCTTATTGAATTAATGGTCCATCCCTTCCCGTGCCTTTCTTTGAAGTGGATGAAAATTGTGTCCCACTTTTTTGATGAAGTGGAAGATAACTATCACCTAAATGATGGGAACCTTTCAAAATGCTTTCAAGGTGCATTTAATGACTCATGCACCCTTAATCACTTGCATGCCATACATGACTCTTGTACCTTTGAAACTTGCACACCCATATGTCTTTATGTGCCTAGTTCTAACTTCGCACTTATAATGATTCATCTACATGATGCCTTACCTCACACTAGAAAGGGTTCATGTCTTCCATGAAAACACAAACACAAACTCAAAATTACATTAAAGAGTCACACACCTAAAGGGTTGTGCATTTTTATTAAAAGCAATAAATTCTAACTTAATGGCCTTAAGCCTTATGAATTAAAAAAGTTAAATTAAATTAAATCTTAATTTGATCACAACCAACTCCCATTATAGTGTCTTGGGAGGTACTGACCATCCATTCACTTTAACCGATAAGCTCTGGTAGGTTGAATGCTATGTATTATGAATGGACCATACCAATGGACTCAAAGCTTCCCAAGGTGGCACACAAACTTAGAGTCATATAACATAAATTTCATGCTTGGAGAAAATACTTTATGCTTTATAAGGTGATCATGCCATACTTTTTGTTCATGTTTCTCAACATCTTGACTCTAGTGGGTGAGGAATCGAGCCTCATCTAGTTTCATCAAATCATCGATCCTGGTTATCAAAGAGGATTCATCATCCAAGTTTCCCACACACACTATCTAGAGAGATGGAACAAAGAACTCCATTGGCATGACTACTTCTTTGCCATATATTAGGTTGAATGGTGTACTTTTGTTGAGGCACTTCTACATAGTTCAATAAACTCATAGTACTGTAGATACTCTATCATCCCAATCAATCTGACCAACATTAAATTTTTTTGTCAAAGTGGTACCAAGGATCTTATTGAAGGCTTCAACTATTTTATTAGCCTGTGGGTGGTATGGTGTCATCTTGTGGTGTGAAATAATAAACTCAGCCAACAAGATGTGAATCATCTCATTCAAGAAGTGGGTGTCATGATCACTGGTGAAGCTTAGGGGACATCTAAATCATGTTATAATTTTCTTCTAGATGAATTGCATGGTAGTTATTGTAGTATAGTTTTTTGTTAGTGCTAATTCAACCTAGTGCATGAGGTAATCGGCTATTGAAATGATGTATTGAGAGCCCGTCTGTCATCTTACTAAAGTGATAGGCCCTAAAAGTCAATAGCCTATTTTTCAAATAATTTTTGAGAAGGAATAGGGCACACCAACATATCATCTCTTTTGTTTAGTTTTCTTACATGCTGGTAGACATCATACTGCCTAACATAAGCTTTTATATCTTTGAATAAAGTTGGCTACTAGAGTCTAGTGAGCAACACCTTATGCACAATAGCCTCTCCAACATAATGTCCTTCAGAAACACCTTTATGGATTTCTTAGAGCACTTCAAGGCATTCATGTTGCATTACATAGTGATGAAGTACCTCATCATGATCCATCTTATAAATATCTCCTGCTATGAGATGATAAGGTGCAGTGTGGACTACAAGTTTCTTTTTCTCCTATGAAGTGAGGGAGTAGGTGTGCAACCAATGTTAAGAAATGCTGCAATATCCTCTAGTTATTTAGGTACTTGAGCAACTCTAAAGAGCTAGACATCAGGAATATCATCTTCTATTGCATGTGGGGTTTCTTCATTTTTAATTTAGAATAAATGATCAGGGCCACAATTGGTTTTCCTAGGATTTACTATTACAAAAAACTAGAATTCTTAGAAGAGAACAATCCAGTGGCAAATCCTTCCATGTGGTACTGGCTTGTTAACAAGATACTTCAAGGCATCATAGTTTGTATAGAATATAAATGGAGTGGCCAGGAGGTACTTCCTAAAATTTTGTAGAGTGTAAACCATATACAAAGCTTCATGCTCGATGGTGGTATAGTTCCTTTTAGCTGATGTTAGCTTCCTACTAGCAAAGTAAATTGGGTGATCTAAGTTTCTTTCACCTAGTTGTGCAAGTATCATGCTAATTATCATTCTATATGCAAAAACATGGACATGAAAAGACTTTTTCCAATTAGGGAATTAGAAGATAATAGCACTAAATAACCTTTATTTGAGTTTTTCGAAAGCTCCTTTACAATAATTAGTCCATATAAACTATTCATTATGTTTTAGAATCTCTTCTAGGGGTGTGATAATCTTGGCATAACCTTGAATGAACTTGTTGTAGTAGATCGTGTGTCTTAGGAAGGTATGCACCTCATACTAAGTTTTAAGTCCTAGCAGATGGAGAATAATGGAGACCTTGGCTATATCCACTGGAGTCCCTCCTTACAAGTAATATGCCTAAGAAGTACACCAAAAAGTGTCACAAATAGGTACTAGTTCAAATTTAAGGAAATTTTCAACACTCGACAGTGTTCAAGCATGAGTCTCAGGTTGGTACAATGGTCCTTGACCAACATGTATACCATCCAGTCATCCAAGTAGACTTGGAGGAATTTATGAATAAAATCTTTGAAGGCCTCAACTATGATCTCTGAAAACACTATTAGGGCATTTTTCAACCTAAAAGGCATGATGGTAGAGGTAAAAGATCCCTATTCAGTAGTGAAAGTAGTCTTATATTGGTCTTCATCAACTATCTAGACTTGGTGGTATCTCGAGAACCTGTTGGTAAAAGAGTATACATCACAACTGGCAAAACCCTTTAATATTTCCACTGTGAAAGCTGTTAGAAAAGGATCTATCACACAAGATGCATTTAAAACATGGTAATCCACACATGTCCAAATACGCCCATACTTTTTTATACTAATTACCATGGGATTGTTGTCAACCTAGAGTTGCACCCTAATCAAAGATGTGCTGAAATGGCTAATCCTTGCTCCAGTTGAAACAATGGGATCTTCTCACGAGGATGGGTGCCTTAATGATGAGAAGAACCTCTAGAGAAGGTTGGTTCCTTTAATATGTATCTATGAAGACATCAACTTCTACACTAAAAAATACCTGGGAAAAAAGGAAGAAATAACTTGAAAGAAAATCCTAGCTAAAATGGTGATACACCTAATTTGCTTGATCTACTCAAATTGAGCTTTTGAGAACATTGATTCAGACAAGAAAGAGGTAGAACTTTAACTCCAATTGATCAATACACAAGTATTTCATGAAAATGTTTAATATAATGATCTAATATTAAGGAAAATGGGAAAAATAGGCCTAATGAAAGGCACTAAACAACCATTAATATCCACTATAAACTCAAAAAAAAACATCAAACACAGAACGTGACCTACATAAATGACTAACTAGTAACTAGGTACGAATCCAGATTTGACAAGGAAGAAAAAAAATATACCACTTAAGTAAATTAATAAAAAAATTACACTATACCAGCTACTCAAAATTGAAAAAACATAGTCCTCTTCTTATTGATTCTAAAAAAGGTTATAGCACAATCTTTGGCAGAAGTTTTCTTGCCAAAATAGGGATCATTTAATTTAAGGCTGAAAGCCATATTATAGAAAAATACAATAACCAAGAGGTGGCACTAAAAATAGAAGAGGAGACAACTCTTTCATTAGCCCAAGTCCAATTTGCATTGCATGAGCCTTCTAAATTTGTCTTTTCTATTTTTTTTGTCTTGCATAGAGACTCCTTGGCCTTGAAATGGATGGCAGCTAATTTTGGGATGTTAAACTCTTTATCATGCAAAAATGCTACGCCCACCTCCAAATTTGGAACCCTTCATGAGCTACTAGAATGTTTGAAGAGCTAAGTTGACCTCAAAGATAAAATTGACTTCAACAAGTAGTCAACTGAAGCCTTGACCAGTCAATCATAATTAGCCCTTGCTTGCATGTAATTCCATGTTGACTCCATCTCTTGCATGTATTTTTTTGGGTCTTATCAGTTCATGGATTTTGCCTGTATCTACTTGGTTTCTCTTTTCTATGGACCTTCCCTTTGCATGCATTTGTATTTTTCTCAGACTTATGTTCATTCTCTTTGGGTCCTTTTAATCTTAGACTTATCCCTTTCATTTTATTTCTAAGGCCTCAGGTTTATTCTCACGGCTTATGTATTGCCTCAGGCTTTGGCTACAAACTTGTTCTTTAGTTTTTGCGTAGTCAACTTTACATGGATAAAATGTCCACGATAATTGTCTTTAGACTTTTAATTCTATCCTATTTGCCTCAGGTTTATATCTGCCTATGTTTTCCATTGAACTTTTTTTTTTGCCCATTCCTTCAGATAAAAAGTCTAAAGGAAATCATTACTGTCTATTTTACTTGTTTGTTCCCTTTATTTGTTTTAGACTTTCCTATTTTATGCCTTAGGATTTATTTACCTTCAACTTCCCATAGGATTTGTTTTGATCCATTTCCTTTGTTAAGTCATTTTCTGCAGACTTTATGAAACTGTCTTCTCACTTTCCCACATATTTATTTTGAGACTTTTCTGCAGTAATTTTCTCTTGGACATTTTCACCTGGACAATTTTCTTGGGTCATTTTTAGAAGTTCCCTTTCAAACCTTTTCCCGTGGTACACTCACCCTTTGGCAATTTTGAATATTCCCTTCGAGCTTTCCAAACAGTCCCTCGCAAAGTGAATAACTTTTAAGAAAAGGGCACCCAAACTTTTTGGAGGACACCTGACCTTTTTGGAGGGCACCCAGGCTTTTTGGAGGGAACCTAGGTTTTTTGGAGGGTACCTGGGCTTTTTGGAAATGTCCCTTTCAACCTTGAAGTGAACTTTCCTGAAGGGCAAGTGCCCTTTAGGATTTTTGAAATTTCCCCATCGAAGCTTGAAAATAGACCTTCAAACATTTAACCTGGGTTTTTTACAAGACACCCAAATTTTTTGTAAGGGACACCTAGACTTTTTGTAATGGACCTTCTCAAAGGGTAAATGCCCTCCGATATTTTTGTAAAATTCCTTTTCTTCACCAAAGAATTTCCCCTTGAATTCTTTCAGACTTTTATAAAGTCCTTGAAATCTTATTTCACTCAGACTTTTTCCCTCGGACAAAAAGTTTGAGTGAAATTGTTCCCATAGTTAGCCCAAAAGAAATAATGAGAAAGACAATGTCTAGGAGATAAAACACTTGGGAAAGAGTCTAATTGGGAATTTTTTTGAGAAAATAAACCTACATGATGCTGCTTTTGATCCTGTACTTTCATTGAAAGTGAACCTACAGGCCTGTAGGTTAACTTCAAGGATGGTTGTAGCTATTAATTATTCATTGGCTCCTATACACCTTACAAAGTCATTCTTTCTATAGGCTTGGAGCTTTAAGACTGTATGTGACATTTTGAATATGAGATATGGCCTTTGAACTTGTTATATATGTCTTTCCTTGGCTTATACCTGGTTGTAGATGGCTCCTTGGGTGGTTTTAGGTATGCATTTAAATACCCCCAGCCTCAGTGAACTTCACAAAAACCTTTTTTTTCATTATTCAGGACCCAAAATGGGTTTACAAGACAAATTAGCACCATATGCAAAGTTTTGAATAGTAAGGGTGACAATTTGAACTATGGGGCAAAACTGTCAACAAGGACTAACCCATTCAGATTCATCAATGGGAGTAATTACTCCATTATAGAGCATGTTATCAATCTCCTCTTTCATGCACACCTAGAGGTTAGGGTGCATCTTGTATGGATGTTTCTTCATGGGGAAAATGCCATCAATTAGCTTTATGTGCATCTTCTCTAAAGAAGGGTGAACCATTTTCATTTTATTATAATTCTTGAAAAATAAATCTTGATACTCTTTCAACAACTCACAAATCTATGAGATCTCTATCTTAGTCCAATAATTTCCAATTGTAGCCATCTTAGGCTCTTACTCTATGCCAATGTTAAGTTGAATAGTTTGGATGGGATCATGATAAGGGTTGTCTATTGGAGAACTTGTGTCTTAAATAGTTCATGAACAATACTTGTAAGGACATCTAGGTGGTTTATCAAGGGGTCGAGTGAAGATCCTTCACCTTCGTATACTTGAAAGACTAGTTTTTGCTTGCCCATGTGGATCTCTTCTCTTTGTTCTTTATTAGGAACCTTAGTAGGCACAAAAACTAATTGAGTAGGAGGATCAATGAATAAGTGCAAGGGTTCTTTAGGTTCCTAATGAATATATCCTAGGTGATCTTTGACAGGGCTAATATCCCCAACAATTTCTTCTCTCATGGCTTGAAGGGTGAGGCATAAGTTCATCCTTGGGAAAGAGTAAGAAAGTGCCAATGTCATGTTCTCCTTTAGTAACTGCTAGAACCTAGTACCCATGTACCTCTCTTCATGAATGTACCAATCCTACACCCAAGTGCACAAAGTCCCATATAACATTTGGACCTAGAGGTACTTAGGTAAGAATGTTTCCTCAATTTTCCATAGTGTCTCACAAGCCACAAAGTGAGGTTTGGGTGCTTGTACACCACTATAACTTAGTGTCCCTCTGATCTTATTATCATGATGAAATCTATGATGTAGAGAAACTCACACTTGATCCCAATACAAAAAGAACTCTTTATGAGTATGCCACCATCTGGTGGTAGTTCCATAAAAAAAGATCTAAAGACCTCATCTGATCATTTTTAGTATCATAGAACTCTTTGAGGCACTGGATGAAGTCACACACCTCCATTTATCCTTAGAACTATGGAGCTTCATCAAGTCTCTCCAGTGGTGGTCCCTCCAATGGCCCTATCATTGTTAAACCCATGAGGCACACAAACTTGTGACATTTAGGAAGCTGGCATGAGATATCTCCTCTGTTCATGGTGTTACACAATCTTGTAGTGAGATCATAGTCACCATGGGCCCAATAGTTGCAAGCATTACTTGTAGTATTTGAGATAGACTAGTTATCCATCCACCAAGGAATACCATCTAGCATTGGATCATGTTGTTCATCATTTTGAGTAGTCACATTATATAATTTGTTGATGTCGTGCTCACGAGCTCGATATAAAGAGGTCCCTATGCTTGGTTTAAAGGTATTATTATGAGTTGATTAGTATTCTCAAAGCTAATGTATCAGTTGTTAAAGCTCAATTTTTTATGATTTTTGTAGCACCAAGGCCTTCCTAATAAGGCTGGATAGTCATCAACTTCTGCCAACTCCAAAACCTTAAATTTTTTTTTGAAGAGAACCTTAAGTATGTCAACAATGGCATTATTGAGGACTCCAATAGAATGCACTTGAGTCTTATTCACCATGAACAAGACATGAAGATAGGGATGTCAGGATGGACTAGACATTTTCACCAAGCATATTTAGTGAGAACATTAACTTTCATGCCAATATCTACTAGAATATCCTAGATTACCCATCTATTGATAAAAATATTAACTAATACCTCTCCATCTTTTTAGGAAGAGGATCTAAGAATTTCCTAATGTCATGCATGATTTAAATAGTAATCTTCACTTTAAAAACTAAGATGAGGGTGTATTTTATTTGGTAGGCGGGCTTGACCTTTAAGCCAAGCGTTGAGCTGGGGAATGATGTCTTCATCAAGCATACATTTGCATAGTTCCTAAAAATTATCTTGCACCACTAGAGGTTCAACTTCCCTTTGTATTGCAGCACGTTGTGTGATATACTTATCCTTGAGTTATTAAATCTCACCTTGGAGCTCTCGCAAAAGTGCAATTATATCCTTAATGACATCCTTTTACTATTATACATCAAGGTACTTCCTTTCCAATGGTTCTTTTTGATCTACCTTCTTGATCAAGTTGGTTGTGGATTGAGTTTGACCCCACTACAAGTGGTGATATTTACTTGTTACACTATGGGGATGGTTGGTCATGACTGTCATTATGGTTTGTCTATATGAATCATGTCAACACCCTTTTTATTATAATCTTTAGTGATGGTTGGATATAGATCAGGACATTCTTTCAATCGATGGTCCTTTTTACAAAATATGTAGGTTGGGTACTCTAGGCAATCCCTTTAATAGTGGTCTGGTGAACCACATTTGTAATAGGTTCTTGATGGAAACAGACCACTACCTATCCTCATCCTCTACCTCACCCATAGTAGCCACCATTATATTGAGTATTAGCAATCGAGGTTTATCATGTGCTACATGCTTGAGCTTCATTAATATCACTCATTAATCAGTAATCATTAGTGTTGTGTGTGTAGGCATCACAAATTTTATAATACTCAGATACCTTAGTGTTTGTATCCCAATGCAAAAGTGGATAAGAATGGACATCATGTTCTTCATGACAAATCTCACAGGTTTGTTTTAGTACTGCATGGATGTTCTTGCACAAGCAATTGTTCCTTGTATGCCCTTCAGTCTCATAGTTGGTACACCAGACACCATTGTGTGTCTCATGTGCATTGTTTGCCATCAACTTCTCAAGTTGTGATACCATGGATGTTATATATGCCTCTATAAAGGTACTAATCCCAGTATCTATACTTATAACCACTTCAATGTAGAGGGTATCTTCCAAAGCCTCACACATGATTGTGAAGGTTCTTTGTGATAAAAACTATTAAAAAGGTAGCAATAATCCTCCCATAAACCATTGTGTATGCTGAGCAGGATTGATTTCAATTGACAACTTAGAAAGCAAGGTTTTGAATCTACATCATATTCATGTATACTCTTTATAAGTCCTTACTTTATGTCTTTTATCATCGCTATACTTTGTTGCTCAAACTCAAGAATGCCAAATTCCTACAAGAAGGTTGCTTTGAGTTGGTCATAGTAGGCCACTACTTGTTGAGGGTCAAAGTTGTGATACCATTTATGTGTGTGCTTTAAAAGTGTGGTTAAAAACTACATTACCTTTCATTTAGAAGATGTGATGCCACATGCTCTCCAAATTAATTCACACTTATGAACATGCTCAATTACATTCTTTACCCCATGGTATTAAGGTAAATGCAATGCCATCTCATAGTAGACTGTAGTGGGTTGTGGTTGAGAAGGTGGTTGTTGGGAAGATCTATCTCTAATTTAAAGAGGGGGTCTACTTCCTCCAGTGCCTCTTCCTAATCCTCCTCCAACAACTCTAGTAGCAGTGCCCATGAGAAGACACATGATAGAGGGTTGGTTTCCCAAGTTTGGGCCTATATTCTAGCCTTGATGGCTAGATCCAACAAGCATCCCAAGATATGCCATTGAATTCTCTTGAAGAGGGAATGATAATGTAGATTTTGGATGATCACCTAATGGCTTAATTTCAATCTCCCTTACCTATTCAATTTTTGACTCTGTACTATCTGTATCCCAATTTTGTATATATATTCTATCTGACTCAAAGGCATGAACATGCACTATAATGGGGAGCCTAGTTGATTCGTATTTGGTTCCTTGATTCTTAAAGCCCATCTTAGTTCTTCTTCACAAGATAGAAGTGTCAAAGAATACAGATCGAAAGTGATGGGTTCCTTGTGCGTATTCACCTCCCTACAGATCTTCACAACACTCCTCAAGGTTTCCCAATCTCTTCTAACATCACTAGATCCCATAATTATCTATCGAGCTTCATCATACTTCTATTTAAGTAACACTCACTATATTGAAACCATGTTGAACCCACAATCTTTAATCAATTGTTAGTCTCCCCTTCCAAGTGTGTAGCTCATGCACAGGATATTTTAGCCTTCCATGGGTAGAGTTTCCAATCTAAGGTCAAAAATTAGCTTCTTAACTTTGAAATCAAACAATGAGAGGTAGCATCCCCTCAAATCTCATAAAAATTAGAACTTTTCCTCGTCAAGACATGAATAGGTGGTCATTATGTATTCTAAAATGTAGTTATTTCAAACACCTCTCCACCAATAGTTAACCGCTCATGTCTAGGGAACTCCAAGTTGTGCTAAACTCCTCTACTATTCAAGTGATGATGATTGCCTTCATCCAAGATTTTAGGATCATCTTTGATTATATTCTAAGATCCAAGAATTCAATAGAACTAGAACCTTGAAAAATAATGTCTCATATAGCGAGTTGTAGAGATTCTGCTCTACCCACTATCATTTAGAAATTCTTAGTTTAAGATATAGAACCACAAAGTATCTTTGATACTGGTAACCTGTTCTTCAATATTCTCCAATGTAATGTGTTCAAAAATTTCCTATGTTAATTCTCCAATTACTTCGGGTCCCAGTAATGGAACTTAAATATTGGGCTTTTTTAGTTAATTTCACTACGGTGTTGAAGCTTTCTCCCAACAAGCTAGCACAATGGCCCTATCATGTGAGAGGTAAGTCACGTGCACTCACTCGAAGTGTGTAGTGAAAGACCAATTCCTATAGGCTTTGAAGCACAATGTTATATGTTTTTTCATCTCTCATAACACAAATTTTAAGTTATTTAATACCATAAATATACCACTATTATCCTTACTATTTTAGATTTAACTACTACAATATCTAGAATCGCCATTACTATTCAATAGTAGTAATAAAAGAAAAAGACACCCATGACTTAGAAATAAAACATATTCATTATTCAATGCTTATAATGTTCACGAATCATCACACGATATGGTGAACACTAACTATTCATTCATTGTATTACAAATTACAAGATAAAATGATGGGTCTATTCTCCAAAAGAACATCCATGAAAATGATTACAATAGGGGTTTTTATACTTGTTTTACCTTGACCAAGAGTCATTCTTCTAACTATCATGAACAAATAGCACATGGACTCCCAATATGTTGATTTGTGGCACTTACAACTAGTTTTTCTTATAGAATCAGGCCTCTGTGCCCTTAGATACTTGCTCTATGCTATATTTTGGTGGCCAAGTATTCCATTCCTCATGGGCTGGTGCAAAACATCTGATCGATGGGGCCAAAGTGTCCTACTTGAGTTTCTCTTCTAACTACTCCTACATCCCTTGTGCTCTACTTCCCATGCAATCCCCTAGTCTTCCACTTCTTGTTCTAAGTCCTCTATTTTTGGGTCCCTCATGACATGTTCTTTTTATTGGGTCCTCTCACACTAGTTCTTTTGTTCCTTTGCCCTTCCATGCCTATCAAGTTCTACATCATGATACTCCTACATACCATGGTCCTCTCACACCTTATTGGTACTTGCATCAAAATGGATAATAGTCCCTTCACACTGCACGCCAAAAATAGAACAATACTTATTCAAAATGTAAGGGTCAACATGTTAGATGTTGATGAATAGAGAGATGATCAATGATTGCTTAGAGGATATAGACATGATGATAAAAGGACTCAAGGGAATGATTAGATATTAGATGAGTGGATTGGGATGATCGACTTGATTATGAGATGAATATGATTAGATGATTAGGTAGGTGATAGAGGATAGGAAAAATTATGAGTTTAGTCTATTATCAAGCCATCATTGCTATAATAAGGCTCATCACATTCTAAGCAATCTAATGTAAATATAAAACTAGGTAACATGCTCCATGATATAAGTATAACCAAGAGGACATTGTGTCAAAGTGCATGATTATAAAAGGGTAAATGATGAACTCTGCAGAGCGTACCCAAAAGCATTAGTATAGCTTTTTTGATTCCATCATAACATCCTCGTTCATTTCCCAATAGACAAAAAAAATACATGATATAGGACTCATTAAAAGATTAATAAAAGAAGATAAAAAGAGATAATAAAATAAACATATGCAAATATATACATGATAAAATACATGCAGACAATTCAAACAAGAGTGGACACACACAAGCATCTACATGCAGTGTCATTATGTCTTATCTAATTATCCTGATGAGAGTCGATGGGATGATTGATCATGTGATGAGTTGGACTAAGTTGTCATGATGATGTGAATTTGGATTAATATTATAGACTTGTTCAAGGATATGGATTTGGAGTAGATGAGGGATTAGGGTTAGGATAAGGTTGCTGAAGACATAAGATAAGATGACTAGGATGTTGAGATAAGGAAAGATGACAAAATGATAAGACCATCAGAACATAAGATAAGGCAAGATTATAAGATGGATAAGACATAAGATAGGATGATTAGGATTTATATGAAAATATGACATAAGACAATACAACTGATATGTTTTTGTACTTTATGGATTTTATAATTTTTAGGGTTTTTTGAATATTTCATTTTTTAGGTCTTTTGAGAATATGTATGTACACTATGCAAATGGGGCTACTAGCAAAGGGAATACCAAGCCTAGAAACCAATATGAACATGAATGGAATGTTGGATGGGGTGACAAAAGGATGAGGGTGAGGTTGAAAGGGGGATGAGGACTAAGGAAGAATGGACTATAGATTGCCAATGACCACATCGTGAAAGAATCATATCTAGTTACCTAAGTGTTCATTGGAAGATATGCCAAGATGATTCTAGCACATTTATTAGGACATCTTCCACATCCTTACAAAGGTCAAGGCATAATAGGATGCAAGATATGATGGTAGATGATGGGTAGGAACAATGGACAAAGGGATATAACATGGATGGGATTGACAAGGGAAGGATTTTGTCTCCAAGTGTTTAGGTATAATATAGACAATAGAGTATTTTACCATGACACCAAAAACTAGTTTTCAACATGGTACTTTCCCAAGGTATCAAAAGACTGGATTTCACCATTAGACAAATGATTTTTCATTTTTTTGAATTTTTTAAATTTTAGCATCTTGATTTATTAGAGGCAGGCAAGATGCAAAATCTAGACATTTTTTTTAATTTTTCAGCCAACACCTATTCTATAAATATGTGATATCAAGATCAAGTTATCAATGATAGATGTACTAATGCCATAATTACCTTCATTGATTCTTTATTTAGCATCCTCTGAACGTCTTGACCAAGGGTCTTTGTAACCCCTACAAGAGATAATGTTGCCTAGGAAAGTGATGTGAGGAATAGATGAGTTTAAGTGATGTATATGGATGTTGTGATTGTGGTGGGTGGTGTGACTGGGAGGAGATCTAAAATGAGCTTCAATAATTGCATACACCATTGGATATTATGGAGGGGACATTTTTGTTTTATGTCGTATGCTAAATGAGTTTAAGGGATCTAAGACTTTTTTAATTATTTTATAGTTGATCCAAATATTAGGAGGATTATCAACCATATCACTATTAATTTTAAAGGATTTTTGACTTGATGATAATTGACGTGGATTTTAATTACCCCCTAGTGCTTGAATTTAGGCTCCATCAGAGGAATTTGATCTTTGACTTGATAGTTGATTATTTTGACTTTGATGGCCCCCTAACACCTCGAGGATATTTATACTAGGGATGATTTTTTTGACTTGGTTGATTAAAAAATTCTTATTGACTTTGATTGATTATTTTTTAATCATAATTGATTTCATTATTTGGTTTGATTAATTGATTATTGGATTAGATCCTTGTAGATTCAACACATGATATTGCATGTTGAGGGGAATCCAATGATGTGTGTTCCTATTTGTCCCATTTGAGGAGTGGGATGGAGGGATTTTTAAAAGGAGGTGGATGATCAAAGATGTGTGGTGAAATGGGTGGATTAAGGAGATAATGGGAAACATATTCCTCATAAAATCTACTAGGAGACCCAACCTTAATGTTAGAGAAAGTGTCCTTAATAATCTCAAAAATATCACTAGATGGTTTGTAGAACTAACATCTAAAGTTGAGTCATATCTAACTTGATGATATTTGACTGATAAAGCATCCAAGAATTATGTTATGATTTCATTATCCTAAGATGGATCAAGAGTCATGCCTTATTACTGGTTGACATTTGAATTAGATATGTCCTTAAAGAGATAGGTGTTAGCATGACTCTCATTATCTAAAAGGGATGATACTTCCAACATGGATTCTAATTCATATGTGGATTTGGATATGATCTTGACCATTATGATGCTGACTCTGATAGGGATGTTAATGAGGTGATGTTTCCAATAGATGATTTTTTAATAGTATCCATATTATTGTCTGCAAGTACCTTCTTCCCCTTGGGTTTGTGAATGGATGCTTGAGGCTTAATAGATTTGTGAAAATGGGGGTTTTGATGTGAATAAGATATATGGACGGTTTAATCTGAGATGGTTGTGGTATGGTAAGGATTGGGATCATGACCTTCATTAAGGAGGGAAGAATCTTGATCGTGGTTAAGAAGTTCCTCTTGGCATAATTATTTTTTCACACTCCTAAGTGTAGATGTATTGGATTCACTCTCAATTTCCATGTCACCATTATCAATTAATATTTGGACATAATCTCTAAAAGGGTGACATCTATTAATATAATGCCTAGGGACTTTATGGTATATACAAAATTATTCTAATCAATACTATGAGGGTGTATGTATGGACAAATTTAGATGTCTTATTTTTAGGTAAACAATCATGCCTATGGCCTCTAGTTTCCAAAATAGGGATTTTACAGATATTGGAAGAGGGTTATATTGCTTGTCTATAATGTTGGATGTGGGAGTGATAGATTTAGGAGTGAAGAAATGTGATGGTGATGTCATGATATTGGGGGATGGTGGTGTGTGAGATGATTAAGGAGATGAATCAAAATTAGATGAGGTTGATAATCTAGGCTTCCCTTTGCTAGCAGTATGGGGGACTTGTGATGAAATATGACTGGTAAATGGAAGATTCAACTATGGATAGGTATGAACTAGAGGTAAGGTTAGTTAAATGGGGTTGAATCCTTTAGAAAGTTGGGAACCCATCTCAAGAAGTCATAATAGGACTTCATCCTTGTTGGAAACAATATATTTATTAAATAAGGCAATATCTTTATTAGTATATTGACTAGGAAGGTCGTGACTAAAACTAGGACTAGTGGATGGGGGATCATAATGAGATTGGTTGTCACAAGAATTAGATGTGGATAAGGGTTTATGAGGCACTTTTTTGGTAGGTGACCTTAGGTTTAGGGGTTAAAAATCATTGGGAAGGTAGGCACCCATATCTAATAACTGTAAAATGCACTCATCCTTATTGGCAAAGATATACTTGTGAAATAGGGTGACCTCGTCACTTGTATATTGGGGGACATTACGACTATGGGTATGATGAATAGACAATGTGGTTTAACATGGTAGGATATCATGCATGATAGGTATAGATGGATATTGGGGAAAGATAGGGGATGTTACTTTACACTTAATGGGATCAAGGTCTGAAGGTACGTAGGCAACCATTTTTAGGGATCACAAAAATATTTCATACTTGTTGGAAAATAGGTATTGTAGCATGAGAATGGGACCCAAATCCATGTGGATAGATGATAAAAGGGTAATGGATGAAAGGTATTCAAACAAAAAAATGGGATAATTTGAAGGTAGAGTAGGACTTGGGTAAAAATATGATCCTTGGACAAAGTAGGTTTGAATGATTGAGCTAGTATGATAGGTGATGGGTGAGGATGAGATAGACTAAATGGATTATGATATTAGACTAGGATCAAATTTCAAATTGATAGTATGATACGTGATAATGATCTATCGAGAGTGCCTAATTTTCAAGGTAGAAAAAAGATGAGGATTTGACTAGTACCTAAATTCAAACTAGTAAGATGATGGTTAGATGGGTGCTAGTTACGAATAGGAAAGATGACTAGATTAGGGATGATTAAATTTATGATGATTAGATGCTAGATTGAAACTAACAAAGTGATAGTTTGTTAATAGGGTATTGACTAAGTATGAAATCTATCAAAGTGTCAGGTGATAGACTAAATTATGAATAGAGTGATAAGATGATATGGATGGACAATAAAAGGACTAGCTCAAGCCTTAAACCAATTTAATCAAGGTTGGATGGATATAAGATTATGTGATGAAGGATAAATGGGAATAATCAAGGGATCAAAGATGATGGGATTGAAATCAGGACAAGTATATAAGGGTGGTGATATAATGTTGATTAAGGGTATGATGGGGATGATTTGGACGTGTGACCTAAAGAGCCAACTAGATGTTATGGGATAAAAAGGCAAGACAAAGTAAGATTAGATTTGCTTAGACAAGGTAAGACTAGATGAGATGACAAAGAAATAGGAAGATGTCAAGGTAAAAATAGATTAGGATATGTCTAATATAGGATGATAAGATTTATAAGATATATAAGATTATACAAGATTAAGTATGTATAAGATATGATGAAGGATAAAGTAGATAAAGGATATACAAGATATGATGATAGGTAAAGTAGATAAGGATGTACAATATTTTTAAGAATGTACAATATGGGGATGATGATATAGGAGACCTAGATAGTTGTGTATAGGTTTGGGTAAAAGCTAGCTCGTCTCACAAGCAACAATTGTCTAACACGACACACACCAAGGCAAGCAAATCAAAAACCTAAGATTAATAAATCCATGGGTGTATAACCCAATGAATACACTATCAAACAAATTTATGGGTGAGGCTTTAGGCTGGTGATCCATTACAAAATATCCCAAACCCTCTCAACCCTGTTTGCACATAATGGTCACTTGGGAGCTCATATTGACTCTGACAACAAGTCACCTATTATAGTCAAAGGTCCTATGCTAGGTTATATAAGATATGTTATAGCATGGAATTGTACCCTTGTGGGAGAGTTTTTTAGGCTCTCCCACTTCCATCCATAAGCATGGGAACAACCTTAGGATGTGGGTGTCCTATGGTGAGGTTAAGCCTCTAGGATTTTTACAGAGGCTGGTTTTTCTCAGTGGATCACCTAAACTACTACTGAAATAAAAATTTCATGGGGAAAAGGGTTAGAATGGGGAAAAGGGATCTTAAGAAGGATAACCAGGTGATGCACCAATTTAAAATGGGAAACTCCCATAATCTTGAGCCCACTCTAATTTTGTAGAGGACAATATTAGATTACACAACCTCAAGATCAAGTTGGTTGCATAAATATTTCATGGAGTATGTTCAGGGAAGCGATTAATGCAAACGGAGAGGAATTCTAAGACTCACTGTAAGTTCACATTAATGGAAGAAAGAACACTCAACCAAACCTATAAATAGTATAAAAAAATCCTTAAACAAGGTCAAAAAGGAGGACCATGGATGAGGAAGACTCTCCTTCATGCGATGCCATAGAACGTAGCTCAATGGACACAAGTCTAAGGCAAGAGACAGGTGAAGAAAAATCCTTTATTGCATAAGAGGTGGTTCTTACAAATGCTTGGCAGGGTTGAGCCTAACTAACTGAGCATATATTGCGATATCTCTAAGAGCATCCCATCTCCCAAGAAGATAAAAAAATCTAAAAACTGGGAACCCTTACAATGGCAAGTTACATGATATTTACAAATAATAGAGAGAGAGAGAGAGAGAGAGAGAGAGAGAGAGAGAGAGAGAGAGAGAGAGAGAGAGAGAGAGAGGAAGTCATTAAACTGGGACCTTTGCTGTCACCACTCCTTGACCATGAAATGCACCACCTAGGATCATCCCAATCTCGTTGAGCCCTTCCCACATTCAAATCTTCCTTTGGCATATTTGAGAATCCATGTCATGGGTAGTTAGATGTCTCTGCCCAAGTCTAAGTGTTTTTATCTTTGCATTAAAGCTTGGTGTGTTCTTTATTTCAACTTGGACTATCCCAATTAGTCCTTGCATGTTTCTTACTCCACCTGGATGCATCCAATCCTTGTTTGACCACTTTACAGGTTCTAGAAGTGAGTTATATGTACTTGTGCCACTTGTCCTTAACTAATTAGCCCTTTGAATTTACACTTAGAGAGGACTTGTCTTTTTGAGAACTCGAGAGGCACTTCTAAGACCAAATCAGGCTTTTGATGTCTCATTACTTATTTTGGGTTTCTGACTTCTCATAACTTATGAAGTAATTGAGTAGTGATCCTTAGAGAACTTGAAATACACTACCCATACCAAATCAGGGTTTCCAAGCCTTCTTACTTGCTTCAGGGTTTCAACTGCTGATTACTTACAAGGTTTTTTTTTTGTAGTGTTCCTCTAGAAACCCAAAGTTGTCTTCATCAGAGAACCTGAAGCCTTCTTTAAGAGAAATCTTGAAGTCATTCACCTTGGAGAATCCAATCTACACTGTCCATGAGTAATTCGGGTTTGTAAACCCAAATTACTTCTACTTATAAAACATTTAAAAGTCAAGCACCGCTAGAAACTTGATTTGCACTGTGCCCTCAATAACCCGAAGTCTAAATACTTTGCCATTTTATTCCTGAGTTATGCCCATTTTCTTCAAACTAGTAAAATTTTGGTATGTGGGCCAAAAATGGCCAACATTTTTGGTGACTTGTAGGGAAGCATGCCTTCTATGCTTGAAGAACCCAGCCACTTTGTCATGGCTAGTCCATTGGGCATGGAGTCATTACTTCTACAACTATGCTAGTCTAAAACTAGATACAAGGTTGACCCTTGTTGGAACTCCCTCTTGAAGCAATGAGGATAACACAAAACAACACAAAACAAAGTGCCCACGACACCAAATGAAAATAAACTAACTTAGAACAAAGTAAAGACAACAAATAAATGTGCCTAAAACAACACTTGGAAGAATTAGAACAAAACTAATCCTAATATATATATCCTAAAACTATGTATCCCTTTCCTCTTGGATCAAAAGGAAAGCTCGAGACTTCCCTTGTCTTATGAGACAAAGGATTGAACAAGGCATGAAACTTCTTAACCCTTGGCCTTGACGCCTGCTTCTTCTTTATTGCAAATGTTAGCTTCTTTGTCACCATGTTCAATAAGAACCAGGTAGCTCTAAAAAGGTCAGTTATGTGAATCTAGAGGGTCTCAATCTATTTTAATAGCTCCTTAACTATAGCCTCCAATGGTGGTTCAACTAGGCAAACCTCTTTGATTTCTATAGCCTCCTCAATAAGACTAGATTTGTTCATTATCTCATGTTTTTTAGGCTCATCAAGGAGTTGATAGCCTATTTTAAAGATCTGAAACAAGTCCATATTTGCAATGAATTCTTGAGGTGGTAGAGTTAGAAGACTGACCACTCCATCCCCTTTGATCTACTTGGCAAAGATGCTCTCTTTGGCTAAAACTAGGCCATAGTTGCCTTGGAGAAGAACATAACCAGCTCCCAAGATCTCAAACAAGTCCTCAAATGAGCCTCTCAAATGATTAGGAATCTCTAGCTACTCCATAAGTTCATCCGTTTGATTAGCTACTTCATTCATTTCCTCATCCTCTTCATCACATGGTAACTCATTCAAGGAAATGACAACCTCAAACCCCTCATTTTCCGCATAAAGTGGTAGCTTTACATCATCAATAGTGTATTCCACTTCATGCACAACTGCAAAAGAATATTCAATATGTGCTCCTTCATTCAAGAAGGCTACTTTGATCTTTTGTTGACTGAGGGGGGACCCTATGGTGATTTCTTCCTTGTAGTTGCTCATGATATCCTCCTCCTTAGCCTCTTTGGATGCATCTCTTTGGTTTTCTTCACAGAGGAGAGGCTCTTTCTCAAAGAGTGGCATAGTAGGCTCTTGAAAATGCCCAACAAGGTGAGAAAGGTTCAAGGAATTCTTGACTTGGTACCTGAAGTTGCTCTACTTGGATCACCTTCACCTCTTCTTCCTTCTTATCTCGAATTGGTTAAACTGATTTCAAGGATGGAAATCTGCAGGGAATAGCCACCTTTTCTTATTTATTCTCTGCTTCATGAATGATTGTCCATGAAGGAAAGGATCTAGGCTTTTGAGGGGAAAGGAGTGCAGGCTGCAAGGCTTCTTGACTAACTTTAGGAATCACCACCTCCTTCTTTTTCCCACTGCTTTGAATAAATTTCCAAAATGGAAAAGATGAAAAAGATAGAGGCTCTTGAGGAGGGAGGGATGGGGGTTGAAAGACCTTTGATCTACTTGGCTATGTGACTTGACTCCAAGATGGGAAAGGTAGAGGTTCTACCTTCATCTATTGATTCTGCCTTTCTTCTTCTCTCCTTGCCTTCGGTTCCAACTCATTGATTTGATTTTCTACATTCTCTTGAAATATCTCCTCCTTAAGGTGATCAGTTACAAAAGAAGGCTCTTAAAGAGGGATAAAGTTTTGGATCTAAACAACAGGCTGTTCCACAATAGACACTTCATTTTTTTGACATTCTCCTTGGATGGATTTCTAAAAATGAAAAGACTACAAAACATATGATGAACTTGGAAGATTCAAAGGAGCACTTGAAATAGTCACTTGAGGAGGAATGGGAGACACATAAGAAGGCTACGAAGGTGCATATGTAGGCATAAACGGTTAGCGGGGCTGGCCCTGCTATTCCTCAAGTCCTTCCAGCTTGTCCTCAATGCTCTGAATGTAACCGCATATATCCATCATGTCACCAGTGAGGTTGCTCCAACTTTATCTCTCAATAGTTGCCCATTATGCTTGATTTGATGCAATGAATCCCTCACACAATAGATTTGCTAAGGGGGAACATTTTGGCCATAACACTTTTGTGAGCACAACTCTAGTGCATGCTTGTCAAGGTTCATGAAAGTTTGCCTAAGTATTGGTATAGATGGTTCATGGTAGGGTTGATGAGGAGTAGTATTTTGATGAGCTTGTTCATAAGGGGGATTAGGTAAATATTCTTACATATATGGATAATGAGGAACCTATCGAGGTTCATCATAGCCTTGATAGAAATCTTGGTAGGGCTGATTAAGCTCATATGGATCATGAGGATCATATGGATCATATTGGGGATCATACTAGGGATCATATTGGGGCTACTGATAAGGAGGTGAATAATAGGGATATTCACCATAGTTGTTCATGTTAGCCTCATAAGTGAAAAGTGGGAGTTGATTAAAAATTCAAAGAGATAGACATGGTTTGTTCATAACCAGATACTTGATTTGGAGTCACCAATGGTGCTAATACTTGATTTTAAAAGTAAATAAGGATGATCAGGAAATTGGACTACTTAAACCAGCTGATAGATGCTCAGAGTCACCATTGATGTTTATTGAATTCCTCCAAAGGTCGATAAGTAGAAAGACAACACCAAACATCCTTCCACTGCTTTGGACCTTAGTCCCATCGGGTTTGCCAAAACTATTATAGCATAGAATTTCACCCTTGTGGGAGAGTTTTTTAGGCTCTCCCACTTCCATCCATAAGCATGGGAAAAACATCAGGATGTGGGTGTCCTATGGTGAGGTTGAGCCTCTAAGATTTTTAAAGAGGATAGTTCCTCTTGGTGGATCACCTAAACTACTGTTGAAATAAAACTTTCATGGGAAAAAGAGTTAGAAGGGAGAAAAGGGATCTTAAAAAGGCTAACCAGGTGATACACCAATTTAAAATAGGAAAAACCCATAAGCTTGAACCCACACTAATTTTGTAGAGGACAATACTAGATTACAGAACCTCAAGATCAAGCTGGTTGCATAAATATTTCATGGAGGAGGTTCAGGGAAGTGATGAATGCAAATGGAGAGGAGTTGTAAGACTTACTAGAAGTTCACATTAATGGCATAAAGAACACTCAACCAGACTTGTAAATAGTATCAAAAAATCCTTAAACAAGGTTAGAAAAGAGGACCATTTATGAGGAAGACTCTCCTTCATGTGATGTCATAGTACACAGCTCAACAGACACAAGTCCAAGGCAAGATAAAGGCAAAGAAAAATCCTTTATTGCATAAAAGGTGGTTCTTACAAATACTTGGCAAGGTCGAGCCTAACTAGATGAGCATATCTTATGATATCTCTAAAAGCATCATGTCTCCCAGGAAGATAAAAAACATCTAAAAACTGGGAACCCTTACAATGGCAAGTTGCATGATATTTATAGAGAACACACACACACACACACACACAGAGAGAGAGAGAGAGAGAGAGAGAGAGATGCATGACAAAAAGGAGAGAGGGGAAGTCATTGAACTGGGACCACTACTGTCACCAACGCCTTGACCAGGAAATGCACCACCCAGGATCATCCCAATCTCCTCAAGCCATTCTCACATTCAAATCTCCCTTTGGTGTATTTGAGAAGCCATGTCATGGGTAGCTGGATATCTCCACCAAGTTTGAGTGTTTTTATCTTTGCATTGAAGCTTAATATGTTCTTTATTGAAACTTGGACTATCCCAATCGGTCCTTGCATGTTCGTTGCTCCACCTGGATGCGTCTAATCCTTGTTTGACCACTTTGCATATTTTAGAAGTGAATTGTATATACTTGCACCACTTGTCCTTGACTGATTGGTCCTTTGGATTTATACTTGGAGAGGACTTGTCTTTTTGAGAACTTCAGAGCCACTTCTAAGACCAAATTGGTATTTTGATGTCTCATTACTTATTTTGGGTTTCTGACTGCTCACAACTTATGAAGTAATTAAGTAGTGCTCCTTAGAGAACCCAAAATACACTTCCTAGACCAAATCGGGCTTTTCAAGCCTTCTTACTCTCTTTGGGGTTTCAACTACTGATTACTTATAAGGTTTTTTTTGTAGTGCTCCTCTGGAAACTTGAAGTTGTCTTTGTCAGAGAAGCCGAAGCCTTCTTTAATAGAAAGCTTGAAGTCATTCACCTTGGAGAATTCGATCTACACTGTCCATGAGTAATTAGGTTTATCAACCCAAATTACTTCTACTTATAAAACATTTAGAAGTCAAGCACCATTGGAAACCTAATTTGTATTATGCCCTCAAAAACCCGAAGTCTGAATACTTTGCCATTTTCTTCATGAGTTATGCCCATTATCTTCAAACTAGCAAAATTTTGGTATGTGTGCCAAAAATGGCCAACAAGATCACTAGGGAATTCCCAATATACATTAGGTATGTGGGGCCCAAATCTGTATAGGGTGTTGTCTATTGCTTGGTTCAGAGAATGAACTCTTTCCCTTCAAGAAACACCTATATGGGCTCAACCTCTTAGCTTAATGATAGTTGTCCTTGATATTTATACTTTGTCATAACATAGAGTGTCGATTTTTATGTGGTGTTGAAATCCATAGTCACAATCCCCCTAAGACTATGGTAAGTGTGTGGGAATCACTTCCACATCACATTGCCCTCTATAAAAGCAAAATTCAAGATAATAAACAAACATACAAAATTTTATTTATTTGATTATTTAATTATGTGAGACAAAAGTACAAGTAATCAAGGAGATAACAAATTCAAAATTTAAATTATAAACAAAGCCTTGATCCTGCAAAGAAATAGGTTAGTAATCTGATTTAGGACCTTCCACTTAGGTGTCCTACACAAAAAGTATTAGTAGTTTCTAGTTAGTCAAAATCACCTTTTACCCCTACAAAACCACTTCTGCACAATGATACAAAGTTAGATTGTCAAAATCGATCCCAAATATGCAAAATCACAATTGGCAAGTCAAAATTGTGACTGAGAGATATGCAGTTTTACAAATAATTAACTATAAATGACCTTGAGGTTAGTCAAAATTGCTTGTGGTTAGTCAAACCACTACTGAAAATTAATACCACTGATATCGAGAGGTGATTTTGCAACTGATATAAAAAATGACAAACCTTAAAGCAAACTACATAATAAAGTGTTCAAAGTGCCAAAAGTGATTTTGTCTTATTTCAAGCAAGTTTATATTAGCTAGTATTAAGTATATGTATTGTAGAATTATATTATGTCAAAACCACATATTAGATCCCAAAATCGCCTTAGGAAGTTAATATCACTTCTGTCAAGAAGCAGTTTTCCACAAATTGAAATTTACAATATATACAAAATGTGGAAATATATATTGAGATTGATTATGATATTGAATAAAAATTTCCTATCTATAAAAGTATGAATATTTATGAATAAAGACCAAAAACTAGAATGATAGCAATTCATATCTAACTACTATCAAAACCATAACTAGGATTCAAAATCACTATTGTAGATAGGCAATATTGCAGTGTATAGTCAAAAGGGTTATTTTAGGGATAATGATTATTTCATGAATAGAATATATCCTCCCATGCAATCAGATTACAATCAAATAATAACAAGATTGTCAAAGATCAAAACACAGTTTTTAGTTAGTAAACTTATGTCAAGGTCAAAACCATAATTTGCAGAGGCAAAACCGCAATTGGGAATCAAAACTACACTTGCCGAGAGGTAATTTTATAAAAGGTTATAAAACTTCCAAAAAGGTTAATGGCTAGCAATTAGGTCCATGTGGTTAGTCAAAATCGTATTTGAGATCTGCAAAATTGCCTCTACAAAATCACAATTTATAGTACAATACTGTGATCCATCTAGAACGTGAAAATTTCAAGATTTTTGGATTCCAATCTCTCTCTAATTTATCTTGTAAGCTAATTTAAAATGTCTCACACACACAAAGGTTAGTTCAAAGGAGGGATCTCATTGTGGTCTCCAATGTATGCTTGTAAATTTGAGATATGGATTCAATATACTATATATAGTAACTTAACCCAAAACTTACAAAAACATCAAAAGGGAGGGAATATGGAAGCAATTAGAATTATAAGAGAACTCTTACCATAACCTTGATTCTCTTATCTTCCCTCCAAAATCTTCAAATGGATTTTCCAAATATTTTTGAATTTCTTGTTGGATTGTTATGGATATACTTATAGATTCTATGATAGCATGATATTAGCTTGATAATAAACTAAAATGATAGCATGGACTGATTGATAATATTGACATGGAAGTTTTATGGATTCATTGTTTTCTCATTGTATTCAAAATGGAGAAGTGAAGGTGTTTAAATAGGCTAGGGAGGGAGACTTTCCAATGATTTCAAAATTCATTGGAAGCTTATAGAGAAGAAGACTCTAAAGAGGAAGGAGGGAATTCGAAGGAGTTAAAAATTCCTTTGAATTCTCTAGAAATGGAGAACTCCAGAGAATGTGGAAGATGAGATAAACTTCTAGAGAGTAGAATCCTCTAGGTTCATCTTAGGACTAAATGAGTATTGAAAGGGGATTAGGTGAGGATTAGTGACTAGGCTTATAGAAAAGCCTAGCAGTAAGTAGGTAGGCGGGTTATGGGAATTCTAGATTCCTAAATAATGGATAAGTGGGGTTAACATAATACTATATGGTATATGACATATGATTAGAAGAATTAAGTGATTTGTGGGATGACGTAAGGTTACTAGGTGAATATGAAATTAATGGGGAATTAGGCTAATGGTTAAGACGATGTTAGTATGAAAAATTTAGATAGAGTTAGATGGGATTAGATGAGATAGAATATTAATAAACAAAATTAATGATAGAGGGAAGCAATCAAATTTAAGTGTACACACCTTCCACCACATATTTGTATGTCCCTTCAACTTAATTTTCATAACTTTCACCTTGCACTCATTTGCTACTTCATTAAAATCAAAATACTCTTCCATCTCTATGAGCCAATATATTAGCTCTTATGAGTTCATTTTTCCATAAAACCAATAAAACTCCATCCACACTTCTCTTCCAATATCGGAAATGGATTTAACAAGCATCTCTTCACCCCCATCCAGTCTCTCTTGTATTAGTCTTGCTTCTTCCTCCTATACTTCTTTCACTTACTCATTGATATTTGCATTGCTTGCATCATTCATTGGGACAAATCCTCTTATTAGATCTTCCTCTATTGAATCCAAACTTGTTTATATTAATTGTAACATTTCCATAATATTATCAAGTCTTCCAATCATATTGGTGACTAATTCACCTATGTTTTTCATTATTTGTGATGGCATCTTGACTTTTCACACCCTAATACCTATTATTGCACCACTCTTTGTAATCCTACATAGGTCACACTACATTATAACCTATGTTCTCTACCCACTCTTTGAAAGAATGGAGAAACCTAGTCTCTCATTATCTCAACCCTTAGTTGTTTTCATTTCTCTAATACCAAATGATGTAGTCATGGTTAGGGGTCTTAATGAAGAGATGCCTTAGACTATGAAACCCACAAATAATGTGCAATGAAATAAAACAATAATAAATCTTTATTCCAGGCTGATGTCAAAGTTTTGCACCTCTGTGGACAATGCTTTCTCCAAGTCATTCATCAAGATGGTGATGGAGATGGAGGGGGTTTGCACTCTATAGAATTGGAGCAATGGCATCTCAAATTGGTCAAGCATAGAGAATGTAGGGTGTCGCCCTTTCTTTTGAAGGGGAGGACCTCAAAGATTTCTGGGCAAATGAAGGCATTGATAGACTCGAGGATAGGGAAAATGAGTGTGGGGGTGGTGGCGTAGCCATCTAACCCAGTAAAATAGGATTTTAGCATAGCTAGGTCATCTTTTAGCAACTTGGTTTCCCAAAAAGAGAAGCTTAGGGTTTTGAGAGTGACTAAGGATATCTCGATTGTGAATTTTGTGAAATAGGCTCTAGAGGATGTGCTAGAAGGTGAGGAATGGTATGCAGAAAGGGGTTTATTTTTATATTTATATAGGTTTTAGCCTTCCCTTCTTGCTCTTCATCAATGGCTTTCAGATACATGGTGGCCTATTTTGGAGGGTAGTTTGGAAATTCACCTCTGTGCGAGAGGTTTTTCATTGTAGTTTTTGATAACTGTGTTGATTGTATTAAAATTTTACAGTCTAAATATTGGAGTTGTGATCATCATCTTATTTTTATTAAACCCTACTTTTCATATTTAATTCCATTGACTTAAAACCTTTCTCTCAAACCCATTTAGGTGAGGCTACTGTATCTTCCTCTTCAATTTTGGATAGATATCAGGGTGTCAGTTATTGGTAAATCATTGGGTAATCTATTGGAAATTAATGATTCATATTTGAATTTATCACAAATAAATTTTTCCAAGGTTCTTGTTTGTATATATATTTCTCAAGACCTTCTAGAAAAGATTGAGTTGAATGTTAAAGGTAGATGTTGGCTACAAACCCTTGATTTTGAGAGGCTTGTATTCAGATGTCATAAATGTTATCAAATTGGACATATTTCTACTTATTTTCAATATTAAAAGCACAAGGTATAGTATTCATAGTGGAAGGATTCAAATGAAGAGCTGCTTATAATTTCCCCAGAATGCAATTCTGATAGGCCTTCAAGAAATTGATGTAGGAGCATCCTTTTGGATGACATGTTTGAGTTTTTGTGAGAAAATTATGTCTTTGTTAGTTGTTTTATGGTCAATTAGGTGTTTTATAGGTGTTAAGATTCTTATTACACACCTTGGAGTGTTTTTAGGTGTTAGAGTAGGCTATAAATTTAAAATTGGCATTTTCTTGCCATTTTGCAAAGTTTAAATTTTTGAATAATTTTACCTAGATTGGGTGTTGTGGGAAGATTTTATGGAGTCATCAAGGTGTAAAATGATTGGGAGATACTTATATAAGACACCATGTGTATATACATGGATCCCATTCACAAATGTATGGATAAATCAACTGAGATATGTGTTCCAATGTGAAGTTGGTTTGTTAGTGACCATTGAAAGGTTGTTAAGGCAGTTAGAGTAGTTATGTTTGATATAAAACTTGTAATTTTTGGTTTTGGAGTTAGTTTTAACGATGAATTTCAAGGGGAGAGGTCCAATAATGAATGGAATGTATCAGTTTTAGCAAGAAGTGGACTGTAGTCCCTATCTATTGAATGTGCATATGGAATCATAAATGTGTTTTGAACTATCATTAAAGAAAGACATAATAAAGATGTATTTATATATTGCATTATATCTCTAGTAATTTTGATGTACATTTATTTGAAGGATATCAATATTTGTTTATAGGTTTCAAGATCTTTTGTCTAGTGATTCAATTTTGTAGACCATTGCACTCAATTTCTTGTATTAAGAAAGTAGTATGTGTTATGTGTGTGAAGAGAGGATTGAATAGAAGGGTAAAAAAATGATTTGATGGTTGGAGTGAATTGATAAAATTTTCTTAGAGTGTATTTAGTAATATTCACTCATTTTACAAAGTATTATATTGCATACTATGCCAAAACCTTATACAAAACATGACTGCATATACATAGGATTCAAGAAGGCAGAGAAAAGTTGAATAGAGGACTGAGTATGGGAAAAAAATAATTACAAAATATGTATGAGGAAAATTCAGGTTGTAAATAACTATCATATTACTTCAAAACTATTTGGAAACAAAGGACATCAAGATCTTTACTGTAGGACCCTACATATTGTGCCTGGACACAATGAAAACAAGAACTAGAGGTTGATGTTGAACAGAACCTTCAAGGTGGGAATCTAACATTTGTAAAAATTTGTGTAGAGGTTTTTCAATTTCCAATCAATGATCATAGTGGTTTGAAAGTGGACTAGAAGTTAAAAATAGTATTTTGTGTTTTTTCGGGTTCACATAGAGTTTGTTAACCTTAAACTAGGGTTTTGGAAGGAAAATACATTTTTAAGGAGTTTCTATTGATGAAACTGATTCAAACTTTGTAATTATCTAAATGAGCATGTATGCCAAGATTTTGTGGAGGTTTTTATTTGGTTCCATATAATAAAGTACATATTTTGACAACTATGTGTGGCTAGAGGTGAAAAAGGCCTAATTAGGCCTAACAATGACCTAAAAGAGGCTATAAAAGTGACTTCCAGGTGGAGTTGGGTTTTGAAAATTCATAGAGAGGTGGAGAAGGATATAATGTAGTAGAAAATATCCAAAGTTTTAAAAAACTAATCTGTATGGAACCATACTAGTAGAAAAGGCCTTAAAAAAGGATACAAGGACTATCTGCAAGGCAAACAAAGTTGTGTATGATGAGAGTTGAAGCTTGAAGAGGTTTTTGAGTTCAATGAGGAGTTCAAAAAGATTAGTATAAGCATGATAAGGACTCTAATAACCTATAAATAATTAGTGATCCATCAAGACATTGAATGAGATAGTAAGCCATTGAATCTTTCGTGAAGAGGTGTATTGAAATATGGTACAATTGTGAGTTTGTTTTGTTATCCATTGAATCACTTGGTATCAGAGTTTAATAAATATTGGGAAATAAATAAGGACACATGAAAGGAAAAATATGAGGAGCAAAAATAACCAAAATAAGGTTATAAGCAATGGATGCATTGGTAGTTAAAGTAAGGAACCTGCAGGCAAGGTTACAAGCCATGGAGTTGGCTCAGAGGAGAGATATGAACAAAGGTGATGTTAGTGAGGAAGAGGATGAGATTCCTCATGAAGAAGTAGCAGAGTAAGGATATGAAGGAAGAGTTGAAAAGAGATTCATAAGATCAGTTCTTGGAGTGACTTCAAAACCCAAGATGGAGATGCCCATGTATGAAGGCAATCTTAATGTGGAAGAGTTGGTTGATGGATCATAGTCATGGACAAGTAATTCAATTATGAAGAGGTGAATGAGACAAATAAGGTAAATTTTTCAGTAACAAGCTTGAAGGGTCATGCATCCTTGTGGTGGGATGGTATACAAGAAGAGAGAAGGGGAAAAGATAATATAAGGTCACGGGATAGAATGGTGGCCAATATGAAAAGAAAATTCATGCCTAAGGACTATCACACCCACTTGTTTAGAAGGCTAAAAAAATTGAGGCATAAAGATATGATAGTGAAAGAGTACTTAGAGGAATTCTATAAGTTGAACATTCGATCAAGACACATAAAAGAGAATGATGAGAAGGTTGATCGATACATTAATGGATTGAAGTTTGTCATCCAAGATGAGATAAGCATATTAACACCTATAATAGTTGAGGAGGCCTATCAAGCTGCATTATGGGAAAAAGAGAAGTTTGCGAGAAGGCAAAATCAATTAAATAGAGATAGAGGTGGTAAAAGCTATAGAGGTAGAGGCCAACAAGAAGGAAGAAGATAACCGGGTAATAGAAGTCAATGGAAAGGTCAAAGCAAAGAAGTTGGTAGTAGTTCATAGTGTTTAAATCAATCTAGTAGAGGTGGTTATGGTTATAGAGGTGGCAGATCATATGGTAGAAGAAGAGGCAACAATTGGTTTTTAGGTAAATGCTTCAAGTGCACCAAATTTACAGGGCATAGGTCATATGAGTGTCCTGAAGATGTCCAAATATGTACCTCTTGGAGTGAGAGTAGAAACCAAGTGGTTCATCAAGAAGATGAGAGTGTAGATTCCTTGCCAAATTATGTGGAAGAACCTAAAATAGGGAAGAGATTATTGATGAAGAGAGTTCTCTTGAAGACCAACCATGAGGAGAGAGAACCACCACAAAGGAAAATGTTGTTCTAGACTATGTGCAAGAGCAAAGGTAAGTGCTACAAGGTTATATTTGATAATTGTAGTGTTAGTGCCCAAAATTGCACTGGAGCAAGTGAGCCCTTATCGTATCAAAGTTTATGTCCTTAGCCATATTTTTGTCTTCATGTATTTTTTTAGAAGGTCAAGTTCATGTACATAATTTGCTAAGTCCTTTGTCTTGTATTTGCTTGGTGAAGGTGTTCCTTCTCTTAGATTTTTCAAGCCTTTTACAAATTACCTATTTTCTAAATTTTTTAATTTAATTATTTATCCATTCACATGGTAAGTGGATTCAAATATCTGCACCATGACATCATCAACAAATATCTTCATTATGACATCATAAAAAAATATCTTCTTTATGACATCATGTGGCAAGTGGATTAAAATTGAGCCAAAAAGTCAAGCTTTGTAAACTATCAACAAATATAAGCATAAATGTAACCTATACCTGACTAATACAAAATCTATCCCAAATATTAATTACATTTGCCATTCAAATTTGACCGAACCTTAACTACTTATCTAGCTTATCATCCAAAGGTTGAAATCATTTTGAAAAAATCTATAAATAGAGGGGTCACCTATTTTTATCAAGATTTTTTGTGCAAACTTACTCTACCCTTCACCCATTACTTCAACTCTTCATCAAAACAACCGTAGTGCAAAGGGAGATGTTGCCCATGTGGCCACACTCATTGACGAAGCCTCAAGCTCTACAATCTAAGCCAAACAAACATGTATGCCGACAAGATAGAGGGATCCAAAAGAAAGGTAAATTGTATTATTTGTGCTTGTTTATCTCTTCCTTATCCTTGCTCAATCCGAGGACATGCACTTGAGTTTTAGATTTTATGCATTTAATTTTCAATTACATACTAACGACAAAACTAACTCCTTCATAATCGTGTGTTTACAGTCATCTCAATTTGATATAAAGAATCTAGGTGCTACAAAATTCATTTTGGGAAAAGAAATTAAAAGGGGTCAACTAAACAAGAATTTGTGATTAAATAATAATATAAATGTTTACATGATATTTCAAAGGTTTAGAATTCAAGAATGTAACCCTATAAATACACCCTTTCCTATAGTCAAAAGTAAGTTATTGAATATTATCTTAAGACACAAGAAAAGATTGAGGAAATGTCTCAGGTTTATTATGCATGTGTTCTTGGAAGTCTAGTGTATGTTATGGTATGCATTAGACTGGACATTGCCCATATAGTGAGAGTCATGACCAAATATATGTCTAATCTAAGAAAGCAACATTTGATTGCAGTGAAGAGAATCTTCAGATATCTGCGTGGCACTTCAAAATATGCAATCTGCGACCAAGGAACATTTGAGTAAAACAAAACATTAAAAGTACAAGGCTTTGTTGATGTTGATAGGGCTAGAGATCTTGATTATCAAAGATCTACAGGCAATTATGTATTTAACATGTTTCGTGAAACAATCTATTGATGAACAAGAGGCAAATAATAGTTGCATTATCAACTAAACTCAAGTACATGGAAACCACTCATGCAAAGAAGTTATATATGGTTACAAAGGTTATGTTTAAATATTCATTTTGTATAGAAAACAAATAGAATAGACTATGACAGTCACATTACAATCTACTTGGCAAAGAAACTTGCTTATTATGCTTAGTCAAAGCATATTATTATGTTAAGCATGGGCTATTACTGGGAGGGGGGGGTGTATCAGTAATAGATATCTTTTTCACTTTTTACATAAACAATTTTTCCACTTAAGATATGCAATATAATCAAATCACAACTCACACAACACAAAGTAATAGAGACATAAGATTTATATGTGGAAACCCTTTCAAGAGAAAACCACGGAGAAATAGATCTCAATATAAAAATTTGTAGGCACCAACCTATTGAAGCAACAAGCCCAATACAATTTTGTAAGCACCAACTTACAGGAGCACCAACTCCTCTGCCAATCACCAACTCAACGAATCTTCATGAGCACCAACTCACAGGAGCATCAACCCCTTTGAACGAAGGCACCAACCCTCTAGATGAAATAACACTTTTATCTCTAACTTGTTGCTTACACAATAGATGATAGGACTTTGCTTCTTCACTCTTTTAGATCCGATCAATTACAATATAGCTTTGTTGCTATATGTATTTATACTTTGTTTATGCTTCTTTGTTTCAACATCTTTTCTTCTCAAATATTTCTGCTCTTCTCTTTTTCTTTCTCTCTCACACTTATATGATCTTCAATCAAATTGAAATGCTTGTTATACTTCCACGTCTCTTCTCCCTTATAAAGCCATTAAAGGATGTGTCCCATCCAAGAGGTACCTCTTCACCAAGAGATGTGACCATTGACATTTCCATCGACATTTTCATTCCCTTCTGACAACAATTCTGTTCACTTCTAACAACAATTCTGTTTGACATATCCGTTACAATTCCTTTGACATCAATGTCAATATTTCCAACAATCTTATCCTTCGTCATTGATGGCAACCACATACTGAAACTGCTCCCCCTTTCTGTGACATCCTCTTTTTGTACTTCTCCCCCTTTGACATCAATGGCAAAGGGTTTATCCAAGAGCTAGTACTTAGCTCCCCCTCAGCTGATGCTTCACTTCAGTGGCAAGAAGCAAAAGAAATTACTCCCAACTTCTCACGTAGGTACTCAAATGTGTCCTTCGAAAGTACCTTCATAAAAATATCTGCTATATGCTTTGTTGTATTAATGTATTCCAACTTGACTTGCTGATCTACAACTTGCTCTCTCAAGAAATGGTATCTGATTGGAATATGTTTCGTTCTGGAGTGCATCACCATATTCTTTGAAATATTGATGGTACTAGTGTTGTCACAGTATATAGAGATAGGTTGATCATACTTCACCTTGATATCTTCTAGAGTTTGCTTCATCCAAAGCACCTGAGTGCAACACAAAAATGCCACTATATACTCTGCCTCTATTGTGGATAGTGAAATTGAATTTTGTTTCTTGCTTAGTCAAGATACTAAGCTATCACTGAGGAAAAATGCACCTCCACTTGTACTCTTCCTGTCATCTAGGCAACCTGTCCAATCTGAGTCTATATATGCCACTAAAGTGAAATCTTTCCCTGTAGGATACCATAATCCATGGTCTAGGGTCCCCTTTATATATCTGAATATCCTCTTCACAACTTGTACATGAGTTTCCTTGGGCGCTGCTTGATATCATGCCACCATGCCTACTGCCTGCATGATATCTGGCCTAGAAGCCGTCAGATACAAAAGACTACCAATCATTGATCTATAGAGAGATTGATCTACATTTGGTGATTCCTCATCATTACTTATCTTGTTTCATGTGGCCATTGGTGTGCTAATAGGTGCACAGTCCTCAAAACCAAACTTTCTCAATATTTCCTTGGCATACTTGGTTTGAGAAATGAAGATTCATTTATTAGATTGAGAGATTTGTAATCTAAGAAAGAAAGATAACTCTCCAAGCATGGACATCTCAAACTCCTTTTGCATTTCTTTAACAAATCCCTTCGTCAGCTTCTCACTATCTCCTCCGAATATTATCTCATCAACATAGACAACTACTATCAACTGATGCTCACCTACAATTTTGATATATAAGTTGTTGGCGAAACCTCTTTTAAAACCTTGATCTTGCAAATATTTGTCAAGTCTCACATACCAAGCTCTGGGGGCTTACTTCAGGCCATACAAGGCTTTCTTTATTCTGCAAACATATCTACTATCATCTGAAAGGAGAAATCCTTCAGGCTGCTCAATATATACTTCCTCTTCTAGTTTATCGTTCAGGAACACAAACTTCACATCCATCTGATATACTTTGAAATTTTTAAATACCGAATAGGCAAGAAACATTTTGATTGCTTCTAACCTAGCTACTGGAGCAAAAGTTTCTTCAAAGTCAATTCCTTCGATTTGAGCATACCCCTTGCATACTAATCTCACTTTGTTCCGGATCACTTTACCATCCTTATTCAATTTTTTTCTAGACACCCATTTTATGCCGATCACATTCTGATTTATTGGTCTTGGCACTAACTCCCAAGTTTCATTATTTTCAATCTGGTCCAACTCTTCTTCCATTGCTTTCACCCAATATTCATCATGGCTAGCTTCTGAAAAGTTTATTGGCTGAATTTTAGATAATAATGAAAATTTTACTTGCTTAGGGTTACTTACCAACCTTCTTCTAGTCTGCACTCCCGTATCTAAATTTCCAATAATTTGGTTCTTGGCATGATTTTTTTGGATGAATCGGATGGAGCTTTAGTGTCTTGTCACTCATCTTCATCCATCTTTTTGACTTCCATGTCTTCTTCTTTAATAATGTCAAGTACTTCCAATAGATCACTTGATTTATGAACTCCAACTTCATCTACTCTGACACTCACACTTTCTATCATCTTTTGAGTCCTCTTGTTATAGCATTTGTATGCTTTACTCTTGGAAGAATATCCAAGGAATATTCTTTCATATGCTCTCGAGTCAAATTTTTCCAAGTCTTCAGTTCTCTTGATAAAACATCTACTACCAAATACTTTGAAGTAACTGGCAGAGGCTGCTCTCCCCTTCCATAGCTCATACAGAGTCTTTTCACTGTTGACTCTAAGTTGTCCTCTATTCAGGATATGTACTACAGTGTATACTGCTTCTCTCCAATATTTATCTGGCAGCTTGAATTCATTCAACATCGTTCTTGCCATTTCTTGAACTGTCCTATTTTTTTGTTCTACAACCCCATTCTGCTATGGGGTTCTGGCAGTTGAGTAATGTTTTTTTATTCCATGTTCTTCACAGTATTCAATGAATTCACTGGACATGAACTCTCCTCCTCGATCAAACCTTAGGCATTTGATTCTCAAGTTAGTTTCATTTTCAGCCAAAGCTTTAAATGCTTTGAAATTGTTGAATGCTTCAGATTTTTATTTCAAGAATGTCACCCATGTCATTCGAGTATAATCATCAATTAACATCATAAAATACCTCTCACCTTGAGTACTCTGTGTTCTGGTGGGTCCACATAGATCGGTGTGAATGAGCTCTAGCATGTTAGTGGTAGAATACTCCTTTGTTTTGATACGTGCTTTGGTCTACTTTTTGTGTTGACATTGTTTACAAAGCGTGCTTGAGGGCTTTGTAATTTTTGGAATGTCTCTTACCCCTTCCTTATTGCTAATATTCACAAGGTTGTCAAAGTTTATGTGACCCATTCTTTTGTGCCAAAGCCAACTTTCTTCGACCTCACTTAAACAATATTTCTCTCCTTTGACATCTGCCAACATATATAAGTTGTTAATATCTTGTGAGCATCTCCAATCAATTCATCTATGTCTTTCTTTTTGATTTCACATCCTTCTATGAAGAACTTGAGTGTGTGTCCTTAGTCACACATTTGGCTCACACTTAAAAGATTATGCTTAAGTCCTTCCACATATAATACATTTTCAGTTTTAGTTTTACCATTACCCAAACTGAGCATACCTTTTATTGCAATTTTGGCTGTGGTGTTGTCTCCAAATTTCACTGTACCTCCATTGATCTTCTTTAGTGAAATAAACTTGCTTTTATCTCATGTCATATGTCTTGAACAACCGCTATCAATGAACCAGGGCATCCCTCATCTCTTGCATGAAGTGTTGTCTGGACGATCATGGAATCTTCAGCTTGCTTCTTCCATGTATTTGTTTGATCCCTCTTCTTTATAATTTGAGCCTTGAATCTTTGATCCTTCTTCACTGATTTGAACACACTCCTACAATAGCGAGTTATGTGTCCGTAATTGTTACACTTGTAACATATAATAGCTTCTTCATCAAAGCCTGATAGGGGAACAAATGAGTTGTAGCTTCTGTTTAAAGCTCTATGAGTTCCCTTGTCCCCGTTCCTGAAATCATTATCCCTAGCTCCCTTCCTGCAATCTAGCTTCTTGTGACCAAATGGTTACAATAATAGCAATAACCATAAAAGTAATTACCAAACCTGGTTTGATTGGTGTATCTTGGAGTAAGTGGTCTTTTTGTAGTTTTATTATTTTATGCGTTCTTTGTCAATGCTGGTCTTCGTGTTCTTGGCTTAAGTATAGTTCTTAGTCTTTTATGTATTTACTTTTACCGGAGGCTCCGTGGAAGTTGTAGCCTTTTCTTTCTCCTTTTCATATCCAATGCATATCTTGTTTAACAGTGATCTTTGACTTCCCAAAATTCCATTTAACATTTGAGTACTTTTCTCATATTTCAATTCATTAACTACTTTATTATTCACCTTTTCAAGATCTCTTTTTAAAGAAGCAATCTCGGATTCATACCTTTTACAATCTTCGCTTTTCTCCTTTAATTGTTGATTAGATCTTCTTCAACTTTCTTAGCTTTTTCAATCTGAGGCTGTAGATCAACAATCATCTTGTTTGATTTTTCTAAGCCTTGTGCCAATCTGGGTTTTGAGTCCTGACTCTCCTTTTCATATTTCTCGATTTGAAGATTTTGTCTCAAATTCCTTTTCTAGAGAATCTTTATCTCCCCTAAAGCACATATAAGTTCTTCCTCAAGGTTCACTTCTACTTTTTCTTCTTCCTCTATATTGCTCTTGCTAGTAAAAGCATCTTCTTCTATGGCCATGAATATAATCTCTGTATTATCATT
This sequence comes from Torreya grandis, assembly GCA_037957365.1. Taxonomy (NCBI): domain Eukaryota; kingdom Viridiplantae; phylum Streptophyta; class Pinopsida; order Cupressales; family Taxaceae; genus Torreya; species Torreya grandis. The sequence continues at coordinate 3,827,989 of JARHVA010000212.1, forward strand.
GTCTGAGTCACTAACTCCACTTTCTTCAGAAGAGCTAAGATTCCTCTTAGAGTATAGACTCTTCTTTTGTTTCTCGAACTTCTTCTTATCCTTGAAATTCTTCTTGTACTTGGATTTACTTTCTTCATCATTGCTATTATCCTTTTCATGACACTTAGCTGCAAAATGACCTATCTTACCATAGTTAAAGCATTTGAACAGTAACTTACATGTGTACTTACCCGAGCCTTTATTCAACTTGTGAATAAATAAGGCTTCCTTTTCGTCCTCTTCATCGCTTGAGCTATCACTCGGTTCTGGGTCTTTGGCTTTCTCCTTGATGCTTTGAAGGTTGCTTCTTTTTTAGATGGTCTCTCTAATTCTATCCTCATTTCATAAGCAGTGAGAATTCCATGTAGCTCGTCTATTTGTAGCTTGTCAAGATCTCTCATTTCCTCTGCGACAGAGACCTTCGTATCAAATCTTAGTGGTAAAGACCTTAACACCTTTTGGACTATGGTAGACTCTTCTACCTTTTCTCTAAGTCCGCAAATCACATTCACGATTTCATCAACTCGGAGAAGATAACTTGCAATGTTCTCTTCTTCCTTCATTTTGAGACTCTCAAACTGTCTCCTGTGAGTCTGAAGTTTGTCTTGTCTAACCTTGCCATCACCCTCATAGATGGTCTTAAGCTTCTCCCAAATCTCATGTGCTGATTTACATTGCATAACTTTTACAAACTCAGATTCATAAAGACCACACAGAATAGTGTTCATTGCCTTAATGTTGTTTTCGCTAGCCTTCTTTCCAACGGGATTTGTTGGTGGTGTTTATGGCTCTGTGTATCTATTTACAATAGATTGTCAAATGTCAAACCCAAGGGCCATCAGATATGTCCTCATTCTTATGCTCTAGAAAGCATAATTGGTGCTGTCAAACAATGGTGCTTTATTTGTGAAAAAACCTCCCTGACCTTGTAAACCAACGATGTGTGCTTTTCTTTATCTACCTTCTAGTGGTTAAACTATATCGGAAGGAACCTACTGTGATACCAATTGTTAAGCACAAGCTATTATTGAGAGGGGGGTGAATCAGTAATAGATATCTTTTTTATTTTTTACATAAACAATTATTCCACTTAAGATATGCAATGTAATCAAATCACAACTCACACAACACAAAGTAATAGAGACCCAAGATTTATACGTGAAAACCCTTTCAGGAGAAAACCACAGAGAAATAGATCTCAATATAAAAATTTGTAGGCACCAACCTACTGGAGCACAAAGCCCAATATAATTTTATAAGCACCAACTTATAGGAGCACCAACTCAACGAATCTTCGTGACCACCAACTCATAGGAGCACCAACCCCTTTGAATGAAGGCACCAACCCTCTAGACGAAATAGCACTTCTATCTCTAACTTGTTGCTTACACAACAGATGATGGGACTTTGCTTCTTCACTCCATTAGATCCGATCAATTACAATATAGCTTTGTTGCTATATGTCTTTAAACTTTGTTTATGCTTCTTTGTTTCAACAACCACTTTTCTTCTCAAATATTTGTGCTCTTCTTTTTTCTCTCTTACACTTATATGATTTTCAATCAAAGAATGCTTGTTATACTTCCACATCTCTTCTCCCTTATATAGCCGTTAAAGGATGTGTCCCATCCAAGAGGTACCTCTTCACCAAGAGATGCGACCGTTGACATTTCCGTTCACTTCCATTGACATTTCCATTTACTTCCGGCAACAATTCCATTCACTTCTGGCAACAATTTTGTTTGACATTTTCAATCATATCCATTACAATTCCTTTGACATCAATGACAATATTCTCCAACATATTGTACAATACCATTTTGCTAGAGACATGATTGATGACAAGGTGTTGTTAGAAAAGGTTGTTACTTTGGAGAATGTTATCAATTCATTAACGAATTTTGTGAGTATTAAGAAGTTTTATTGATGCAAAAGATTAATGGGCGTGGCTACCCTTAGTTGTTGAAAGTATGCAAAGTGTTCAACAAGTGGGAAAATGTTGTATTTTTTGCATGATTGACACCTCTTATATAATGTATAGCCTAGTGCTGCTAACAGGGTTTGGGAGTAGAGGCCCCCAAATTTTTTTGGAGACCTTACATATGGTGTTTTGGGTCCATATGGGTGGTTTACGACACTTGGTTTATAAGCTTATGGTTTTGGTACTCATTGTGTTGTAATACCACTTTGATAATTTTTTATTAATCAATACAAATACTCACACATACATAGATAAAGCGAAACTTTGAAGTACAATATTATATTATAAATAATTGAATTAATACAATAAGAAAGTTTTTGTAATAATTTTTTCTAGAAAAATTTTCTTGCATAAAAATATTGTCATATGTATAATATTTTTCTTTCTATTATAACTTTAGATTCTATAATCATGACTTCTCCTACATTTATTTATTAGTACGTTTTGTCTTCAAAGCATGCTCCAATGATAAGCGGTGAGGGCACTGGTGCAAGTTTTGGCCCACACTAAGTTGTTAGGAAGCCCCCCCTCCTACTCATTCTACACTATTTAGTGTGGTTTTCTTTGATGAGTTTTGTGGCCCCAATTTTCTCTAGCGAGCTATTGGCTTCTATTAATTTTGATGTTAGTTAACACTACCATTTTGTTTTACGGGTTGCAACTTTAGCTCATGTTTTTCAATTATAGTTGTACTAGTTGGTATTAGTGTCTGCTCGGCAATGTCTTAACCTCCATATTTATTTTTGTTATCCGTAGTGCATCTTGTGTGCATGCTAGTTTCAAATGTACTTGCTTATTGTTTAAAACGGAGCATCTCCCAAAAGAAACTGCATTTATCAATTGAAAAATACCAATGGTTCATCCCACAACACTGCAGAAAACAATATTGACATGGGCCAGCTAAGTATCGTAGGTACATATGATAAGACAAAAATCTTTATTTTCTATGGAAAGGAATGGAGTTGAAAGTTGAAAGTCTCAATTTTTTTTCCTATATACGACAAACATATGGTTAGATTCTTACATAGTTTAACGAACCCTTAACTACTGATATGTGAATTTAATGAATACATATAATGAAAAAAGACGTTACAGATCCTTTTAGTTATGGTAGTTTAGTGAAGGCAACTTTAATTTAGGTGTATGCTTACTTAAAATGTTGTAATCTACAATTCAAGAGGCAGAGATGTTTTATGTAACTCAGAAAAATCATTAAAAAAATCATGTTACTATAATCCACAACTCAAGAGGCAGAAATGTTGATATTTATATAATTCAAAAAAATCATTAAAAAAAATCATATTAACATTTTATGAATGGTCATCAAAAGCATTCATACTAACAAATAAGTTGTATCTTATAATTTATGTAGCATGTCTTTAAATACATTTGAGATGCCTATTCATAACAAAGATCTAATCAAGAAAAACCCATAAACTAAGCACTGAATAAGAAAAAATCTAGCATCAAACTACTATTTGCTAGTGTATGTCACAACTTTAGTTCTATCGGAGAGTAACTTCTAAGCATTTCCCTATGATAGGATTTCATTCCACATGAATAATCTCTTTGAATAAACCTAAAAAAACAAATCGATGCTGCAACCCACTTTAGAATGGAGAATAGAGTATAAACTACCAAATGTAAAACCTTGAAAAACTATCTATATCTTTACCTATAAGCTTGATACAAATCGACACGCAGCTAGAAAATTGATCTTTCCCATAAGCGATGGTATTTTCAGGTCCATTAGGAAAACGACCTTTCACATGTTCCACAATTTTCAAGATGCACTATAATTAAATTGTTCGAGCTCTTTGTGTTTTTCTTGCTGTTTGAATTGTGCACGCATTAGTTTCTAGTCAGCATGTTATCTGTAGCCTTCAATATAAACCAAGGGATCTTAACAAAGACTGAACGCCCCATTGTATCTGATGTGTTTCTTAAGATGAAAAATAAATAATTAAGTATTACACTTATTTGCGTTTCTTATGATGAAAAATAAATAGTTATGCCCTTACTTATATTACATGTATTACATCGAATATTATCTTATGGAAATACCAAAATACGAGATGAAGCTTTCATTCCGATTGTCTTGAAATGAATTTGTCTAGAGATTAGGTGCCTTAAATATAAAGGAAATAGAGTGCAAGATTGCTAGTTCTGGTTTATATTTATGCTTTGTAGACTGGCTTCTCTATCTTGGTGGAGAGGTACATATGGAATGCTTTCAGCTTGATCATTCTCATACCCAGGGTTTGAAGTAGAAATACCTTCGTCACTAATGTCAAAAAAGAAGTGTATTAAACTTCATGGCATATATGAGGCACAAAACTACTATCCTTATTAACAAATTAAGCACAGGTTAGATACTCACTAGAAAGAATAAATGGTAAGGCCAATTGCCACAATTCCAAAAGCAACATAGTATAACCAATCAACCTGTTTCACAAATTCATGCAATTGTGCTTAGAAAATTTTTAGTAGAGTCGGTATAGACAATAATTTAGTATCTACGTGTATAGAAAAGACAGAATGTGAATTAGTCATTTAAATTTGCTGATTAACATAGTTTTTCTTCGTACAACAATCTTACTCACCGCTTGATGATAAAAGAATATACGAATAACTACTGCCCACATATCAGAAGTCAAAAGTGAAAGATTAAAAAGGGTTGCTCCACTCATCTGTAAGAGACAATGATGACATGTTAGTCATGATAAACATTGATTGAATTAATGCAGGAACTAATTCCATAGAAATTTAATAAATAAAGATCATTAATGGAAATGCTATACATCCCAGGTTAATAAGCATCTAGTTGCATCTTATAACCTTATGCTTAAACTTATACTCAACATTGGAACATATGGTTTTGAAGAGTTAAATTTATTGAAAATTTCAAGGATTCATTGTTAATTTTTTATTTTTTTAATCAATAAAATGAGGCTGGGGTTCCCTCACCCTAATATAAAAATTAAAAATATTTTCTCAAAAAGTTATCAGCTGTACATAACAGACTATTCATGATCCATAGATCAAAACAAGGTAACAACTCTAAAACGATGCCTAAATTCTATCTTATTGTAAAGAACTAAATATTGTTGACAGTTTCCTTGTTGGAATATTGTCATTGATGTCAAATAGAAAAATAATGGAATTGTCAAAAAGTAAAGGAAATGTCAAATAGAAAAATAACGGAATTGTCTAACGGAATTTTCCTGTACAAAGAATGGTATTTTCAGAAATCAATACCAAAGGATGGAAGGACAAATTGCCTTGGTTTGGGTGCCCAAGTGTGAAAGGGACCAGCAATAGTAAACAAAAATCAGCAATAAAAAATGTATCTAATTTATTGCAGCATTAATTACGGAAGGCCGATCAGATTAGAGGAGTTTTGTTGAGCGCTAAAGGAAGTTTTTTATGTTTTTGTTTGTCTTAATCACCCCACCAAACACACGTAACAATGATTATCAAATAAGGGCCGACCCACTTGATATATGGCAGCTTTGGGAAAATCGTTACATTGGGTTAAATAAAATAAAATTAAACACACACCTTTTGATGAAAGGGTGTCTTTTGATTGGAATGCCTCCCTTGGGAAAAACCTTTGAAGGCTATATAATATGAAAGGACATTGGAGAAATAAAATAAGAAACAATTCTTTCAATCATTTAAGCCTAAATAGTTTTTTGAGGAGAAGAAAAAGAGGAAGTCAAATTTGCCATTATCCGTTGATAAAACATCAGTAAAAAGGTGGAAAGATTGTTTTGGTAAGAGGTCATTGCCTCAAAGAAAGAGATTGGTGTCTCTCGCTAAGTTGGTGCTTAGCAATAGGAGATTGGTGTCTCCAATAGGTTGGTGCCTACAAATTTTGTAAAAAAAATTATTATTATACGGCTAGATTTGGATGGTAGTTCCAAACAACTATTCATTTGTGATTTTTTCTTGAAAGGGTTTTCACATAAATCTGGTGTCAATCTGTGTCATATTTTATGTGAATGCTTTGATTGTGGATATTAAGTTTCATTAAGTAAAAGATAAGATTATACTAATTCACCCCCCTCTCAGTATAAGCATGTGCTTAACAGTTGGTATCAGAGCAGTACCTTCAGAAACAACCTAACCACTAAAAGGTAGATCTCGGGAGCACACATGGCCGGACAAGAAGGTTTCTCCACAAACAAGGCTCCGTTGTTTGACGAAACAGACTATGCATTTTGGAGCATAAGGATGCAAACATATCTAATGGCCCTTGGTTTTGATATCTGGCAAGCAGTTGTCACTGGATATATAACACCACAAACTCCACCAATGGATACAACCAAAAAGAAGGCTAGTGAGAATAGTGCCAAAGCCATGAACGCTATTTTGTGTGGCTTATCAGAATTAGAGTTTGTCAAGATTATGCAATGTGATTCAACAAAGGAAATGTGGGACAAACTTTTGAACATCTATGAGGGTGACAAGAAAATGAAGAAGGCAAAACTCCAAACTCACCGGAGACAATTCGAGAGCTTGAAAATGAAAGATGAAGAAAATATTGTGGCATAACTTCTTCATGTAGATGAGACTGTTAACACCATTAGAGGATTCGGCGAAAAGGTTGAGGAATCCATGATCGTTCAAAAAGTGTTAACGTCACTTCCCTTTAGATTTGATGCAAAAGTTTCGGCTATTGAAGAAATAAGGGACTTAGACTTATTAACAATGGAGGAGTTGCATAGGATTCTCACAGCGTATGAAATGAGAGCTGAAAAGGAAAAGCCATCTAAGAAGGAAGTTAATTTTAAAGCTTCAAAGAAAGTGAAGAATAAAGACCCTGAATCAAGCAATGACACCAGTGATGAACAAGATGAAAAGGAAGCCCTTTTTGTAAGAAAGCTTAAAAAAGGATTTGGCAAATACAAAGGTAAGCTACCTTTCAAGTGTTTCAATTGTGATAAAATACGACACTTTGCTACTAAATGTCCACATAATGATGATAGCGATGATGAAGAAAATCATAATGAGGAAAGGAATAAGGAAAAAAACAAACCTCAATACAAGAAAAGTTTCAAACAAAAAAAATATAAGAAAAAGTTTGCTAAACACAAGAAAAGTCTCTATTCTAAAAAGGATAGCAACTCAGCTGAGGAAAGTGATGACAGCATTTCAGGTAGTGACAAAGAAGAAACTTTGTTCATGGCTATAAAAATAATGAATGATGCCTCTACAAGTGAAGACACCTTGAAAGAGGAGGAAGATGTTGAGGATAAAGGAGAAGTAAATATTGAAGAACTCATCTGTGCTGTAGGTGAGATAAAAGTTCTTAAGAAGAAGAATCTGAAACAAAGATTACATATTCAAAATACAAAGAAGAAAATCATGACCTAAAAACAGAAATGTCTCATAGACTTGAGTCAAAAAAGGTCATCATTAGTCTGAAGACTGAAATAGAAAAAGCCAAGAAGACAGAGGAAGAAGTAAGAGTCCAACTTAAGGCAAAAGAAGACCACATTGCCAAGCTAGAATCAGAAGTTGATTTCTTAAAGAAGGAATTGGAGAAGACATGCTAAATTGAAAAGCAATTTAAAGTTTGAAAAAAGCACCAAAGAACTGGATGAGATTCTCAATTGCCAAAGGTCATCATGCATCAAGACTGGAGTTGGTTGTGAAGAGAACTAGAAGAGCACTAAAGAAGGGCAAAGTGCCAAAACTACAGAAACACCTAAGAGGATGAATACAAAGAAGCCCAAGAACTACGCAAATGCACTCAAGGGATCCATAAAAGGTGAAAGCGATAAGGAGCATGTTAAGAAAGGGCATGTTATTCATCCCAACAAAAAACAAGGTAAGAATGTACTCGTACAAATTTTCAGAAAAATCTTTCCTCCAAGACAGTATTATGCGATTAGGTACACAAATTCCTTCTATGGTTATTGTTATTCATGCAACCATTTTGGGCATAGAGCAATGGAGTGTAGGACACATGCAAGAAATAGGTATGCATGGAACAATGGCAGAAGTATTTATGGAGTTCCAAGTAGAAACTATAACTCATTTGCACCATTATCAATTACAAAGAAAGTGACATTGTATGCTATAATTGTAATAAATTTGGTCATATAGCATGATTTTGTAGAAGTGTTGGTGTAGAACCTCCTAGATAAAACAAGAAAGTGATTGCTCCGATCATAAAGAAAAGAGAACCTACAAAAATCTAGAAGCAAAAGCAAGAGAAAGAAAATCAAAACAAGGGGGAATCCATGCTTTTGCAAACATCATTTCGTGCACAAGATGAAGCACAACAGTGGTATATTGACAGTGGATGTTCAAGTCACATGACTGGTGATAAAAGCAAATTTCTCAGCTTGAAGGAAATAAGTGGAGGCACGGTAAAGTTTGGAGATCATGCCATGACACAGATCACTGGAAAAGGTGCCCTAATCCTTCATAATGGAAGAACTAAAACATAAAATGTATTGTCTGTTGAAGGTTTGAAGCATAACCTTCTAAGTGTCAACCAAATGTGTGACCAAGTACACACACTCATATTTTATGCTCAAGGCTATGAGATCAAAAAAACAAATACAAGAAAGTTGGTTGCATATGCAAATAGAACAATTATTTCAAAGTGTTCGGGTGCATATTGTTGACGCAGTGGATTTGCACCCTTGACAGGGGGATGATCTCCTGTCTTCCACGCATCACAATGAAAACTCCTCTCTTGGTCTGGCAAAACTGAGGGGAGAGTCTCTAGATAAGGGCTAGCTCCCTCTGATGCATCTGAGTTATTCCAGTAATGTTGCTAATACATACATATATATATATATAATTTGGGGGGGTTGAAAAGGGAGAAGGATTACTGAAAGACAGAACTTAACCTAAGCTGGTGATGCACCAAACAAGTTTGATTTACTCATACTCACTTTGAACCATAACAACACATACATACACTTTAACTGGTAAAAGGACCAGACTACAGGGAGCTTGACAGGGAGGCTTTAATGGAAACATAGAAAAAGAATTTACCATAAGCGCTGTAGGAAAAACACACTGTCTAATAACCTCCTTCTGCCTCGCGCTCCAGATACAGCTCTTCTTGTCACCTACAGGAATGGCACTTTGTATATACCAGGTGTGTTGGTATCAAGCCTATGAAAGCATTAAGAAAGAAGTGACTAAACACAAAGCTAACACTCATACACACTCAAAGATATATCCAACCAGAATAAAGGTAAAAATGTGTATTCTATTGACTCTAGGTGAAAATTGGCAGTGCTTCGCCTTACAACATGAGAGATCCCTCTCAAAATGAGAAGTTACAATATATATAGAGAAGAAGAAAACAAAAGCGCCCCTTTAGGAAAAGACTTTGGCGCCCTTTGACAAGTGGCCCACGTGTGTTGAGAGCATTGGGAAGAGGAAGCCGCTGAAAGAGGATGCTGTGTCGGCTCCGATTTTGACTTTAGGCATTTAAATACTTTAAACGTCATATAAAAAAAACATAGGCCGCGCCGTTTGTCTGCAAACTAGACCGCTCCTTCAAGGCATTCACGCGGTTTGTCTGCTCATCAATGCAAATTGGAGAAAAACGGGTCGCGCCGTTCACTGTTCGCACTCCTTGATGACCACTTGGCAGATACTGTGTCAACCACTGGAGTAACTCCTTGAGTCAACACCTTCCTTTGCCACTTGGACTGTTTTGTCTATTTCTGCACTTGGCTCTTTTGTCTCTTCCTGGCTTTGTTTTTTCCTGACTCCTTCGGCCCTTGAGAGCTATCTTCTACTAATTCTTTGGCTCTTTGGGCTCTTTCATCAGCAAGTCGCTGAGTTCATTCTTAACTTTTGCCTCTTCCTTGTTTTGTCTCTTCCTTTTGGCCTTAAGCCCTTGAATTCCTTCGGGTTCACGCCTTTCATTAAAAAACCAACGGTTATTTCATTTCTGCAAAGTTGACGTTTGCGCGCCCGTCGCCATTTGAAAGCCAATGGCTAGTCTATTGCCCTCAATTTGACATCTACGAGCCCGTCACCCCTTGGTCAATTCCTTCGGCTTTTTGTCTTTGGAACCTCCCGAAGGGAAGGTGTCCCTTCGGGCTTTGAGAAAGGTCCTTTCGGCAGCTGAGAGTCCCTCGCAAGGGCACTTGCCCTTCGGGGTCCTTCGGGCTCCTTGGTCCTCAAATCCTTCGAACATAATGTCTGAAGGAATTTCTTCGGACATTTTGTCCGAAGGATATCTTCCTTTGTCTTTCCCACTTATTCCCTCGAGCTTTTTCTTTTGGGCGAATCCCTTCGGACTCTCCAGACTTTTTGTCCGAAAGAATTCGTCTTGTCTTTTGCAATGGGATTTTCCTCCGAAAAGATTTCTTCGGACAAAATGTCCGAAGGAATTCCTTCGGACATTTTGTCTGAAGAAATTTTGCCTTTGCTCTTCCTTCTATCTTTGCCTTGCAGAAATTTCCTTCAGATAGAAAGTTCGAAGGAATTCTTTGCCTTGGTCTTTCTTCCCTTTAAGTGCTTTCTTTCCCTCCGCAAGGGTTCCCTGCCCTCCGCAAGGGCACTTTAAGCCCAAAGCTACCCTTCAGACTTTTGCAATGGTCCATTTTGCTCATCCCCTGCCCTCTGCAAGGCTGTTTGGTCTCCAAACTCGCTTTTCGAAAAAGTTACAAAGGTCCTTTTGTCGCCTAAGTGCCCTCTGCAACCTGCTGGAATGGCCCAGTTGTGCTTGACTGCCCTCCGAAATGGCACTTGTCCTTGGGGCTTTGGAAGACTCCTTTGAACTTTCCGATTGAACCATTGCTTGAACCAACCCGTTTGAACCAAAAGATTGAACCAACTGGTTGAACCAATCAATTGAATCAACTGAACTGAACCAACTGAACTAAACCAACTCATTGAACCAACAATGGTTCAAAGTTCTTGGAAAGATCATGCCATTGGACCCCGACGTCGAACCACTGAACTAGTTCCTCCTTTTGCCAAAAGACTTGTGCAAAATCAAATTTGAACTGGCTCAGAACAGCAGGGGAAAGAGATTGATTCTGGCCTGCAAGGCCAAAATGGTCAATAAAATGGTGATTCCCAGGGGAAGCATGCCTGCTATGCTTAAAAACCAGTAGCCTCAAAGTCCATTGGGCACGAAGTCGAGATGCAGCTTTGAAAGAGTTAGCAACCGCCTTGAGATATCCAAGAATCAATCACGAAGGTTTTACCCCCCAAAAAAAATGCAAACACACACAAGACTAAGAAAACTACTAACATGTGCAAAAGCACTTAGAGAAAACAGGAAAAAACAAAGAAAATATATACATGATGGGAGAATAGCTCAGTGATAATGCTTAAGATGTATCCCATTTACTGGGATATACAGTTCTTCACCATCCAACTTGGAGAGTTGAAACACGTGTTGCTTGCACTGAGTGATGACGTATGGACCACTCCATAGGGCGTCGAACTTCGCGTGCTTTTCAAGCTTAGCTCGGTCCGCATCCCATTTCAAGACGATGTCTCCTTCAGAGAAACCTTTTGATGAAGATCTCTTGTCGAAGTGTTTCTTCGTCTGCTGTTGGCGGCTGGTCATAGAAGCCATAGCCTAGTCCCTTGTCTCTTGGAGCTCCATCAACTCACATAGCCTAACCTCCATGCTGTTGCCTTCTAACTGCAGCTGGTGAGCAAGGTCCAAGGCTGGCAACTCAAGTGAAATAAGAAGCCTAGCTTCCCTTCCATACACAAGCGTGTATAGTGAATTACCAATTGCTCTCTTTGGAGTGGCCCTATCTGCCCATAAGGCTGTTTTCAATTTGGCATGCCAAGTCCTCTGATTTTCCTCCATTGTTCTCTTGATAATACTGATCAGATTCTTATTGGTGGACTCAGCCAGCCCATTCCCCTGTGGGTAGTAGTTGGACGAAGTGCTAAGATAGATACCATATCTCAATACCCATTCGCTCATTTTAGTTCCCAGAAAAGCTAAAGCATTATCTGAGATGATGGTAGTTGGGACCCCAAACCTTGCCACCAGGTCTTCATAAAAATCCAGGACTACACTTTCGTTGGCTTCCTTCAAAGCGACAGCCTCTACCCATCTTGTGAAGTAATCTGTGGTGGTTAGGACCCACTTGTGTCCAGCACTAGAGGGAGGGTTAATCATCCCTATAAAGTCAAGGCCCCATTGCATGAATGGTTGCTCCACCTGAATAGGCTGTAAAGGCATGGCAACCAGTCATTGTTTTCCATCAAAAAGTGCACACTTCTGGGATTTTCGTACCCAGGCATGGGTGTCCCTGAATAGAGTGGGGCAAAAATAACTAGCTCTCATTATTCTTGCAACTGTAGGCCTAGGAACAAAGTGACCACCAGCTGGCCCATCATGGAATTCAGACAGCACCCTGTCGGCCTGACTTGGGTCTATGCACCTTAAAAGCACTCCTGAGAGATCCCTTTTGAACAACACTCCATCAATCAAGACATAAGGGAGAGATTGGAGTCTGAAATATCTCCTTTTGGTCTTATCAAGTCCCTGCGGACACTCACCAGTGAGAAGGAAATGCCTCAAGTCTGATGTTCAATCCTTCATGACAGCTGATTCTTCTGTTGTGGCTGCATCGTGAATTAGCAGACTGTCTTTTTTGTGCTATTTAAGGTCTGCAGCAAGGTGTTCACACAGGGCTTTTCCTCTCACCAGCTTGGTGACCTTGACATCCACGTCATACTCCATTACTTTAGTGATCCATCCCGCCCTCTTTTCATTCAAATCACGGTTGGTCAAGAAATCTTTGATGCCGGGATGAGGGACCATGAAGTGAATCCTATTGTTGGACAGCATATGTCTGAATTTCTTCAGGCTCCGTATGACTACAAGGACTTGCTTCTCCACATATGTATACTTGACCTCAAAACCCTCTAGGCCTTGGCTAAAAAACGCAAGTGGTTGCAGACAAACGGTGTAGCCTATGTTTTTTTTTACATGACGTTTAAATTATTTAAATGCTTAAATTCAAAATTGGAGCCGACATAGCATCCTCTTCAGCGGCTTCCTCTTCCCAATGCTCTCAGCACACGTGGGCCACTTGTCAAAGGGCACCAAAGTCTTTTCCTAAAGGGGCGCTTTTGTTTTCTTCTTCTCTATATATATTGTAACTTCTCATTTTGAGAGGGATCTCTCATGTTGTAAGGCGAAGCCCTGCCAATTTTTCAACTGGTGTCAATAAAATACGCATTTTTACCTCTATTCTGGTTGGATATATCTCTGAGTGTGTATGAGTGTTAACTTTGTGTTTAGTCATTTCTTTTTTAATGCTTTTACAGGGTTGATACCAACACCCCTGGTATATACAAAGTGCCATTCCTGCAGGTGATAAGAAGAGCTGTATCTGGAGCGCAGAGACAGAAGGAGGTTACTAGACAGTGTGTTTTTCCTACAGTGCCTATGTTAAAATTTTTTTCTGTGTTTCCATTAAAGCCTCCCTGACAAGCTCCCTGCAATCTAGTCCTTTTACCAGTTAAAGTGTATGTATATATTCTTATGGTTCAAAGTGTGAGTGTGAGTAGAATAAACTTGTTTGGTGCATCACCAGCTTAGGTTAAGTTCTGTCTTTCAGTAATCCTTCTCCCTTTCCAACCCCCCCATTATATATATATATATATATATATATGTATGTATGTATTAGCAACATTACTGGAATAACTCAAATGCATCAGAGGGAGCTAGCCCTTATCTAGAGACTCTCCACTCAGTTTTGCCAGACCCACAGGCAAGAGAGGAGTTTCCATTGTGATGCGTGGAAGACAAGAGATCGTCCCCCTGTCAAGGGTGCAAATCCACTGTGTCAACAGTTTTTGGCACGCCCAGTGGAACAAAGTTTTAACACTCAGCAAAGTTCCAGGATTGATGCTGGTCCTGTTACAACAAAATCAACCATTTTCAACATCTGGCGACTCCACTGGTAAGAACATCAGTTTCTGATCAAAAACCAGTCTGACCTCCTATGCCTAAAATCACCACACGATTTGCTGCTAAGGGTGTCCCTTTTGAATTCATTGAATTGCCTTTGAACTCAGCAAAGCGACTGAGGTTTGAAAAAACTCATCTTTATTCAACAAATCACCTCCCTAAACCTGCTATAAGATACACCTACACAAGAAGGCCTTGGTTGAATTATGTCATAGCTATGGCATTAACTTTTGTGGCCTTTCATAGTCAGAGTCCTTTGAATCTCCAGCATTATGACCCGATCCCAGGGGCAGTCCTTAAAAGTGTGCCTCCCTTTAATGGAGAAGGGCCCATTACTGCTATCGAATACATCAGAAATATTGCTAACCTCTGCAATATTCACAATGTCATTGAGGAGAATATTGCGATCAGATTGTTGGCATTGTCTTTCAAAGGCAAGGTTCTGGACTGGTATAGGACTTTGCCCATGAATTTAGTCGATTCCTGGAACGAATTGTGCACCCTCTTAACGAACCGATTTGGAGAGAAGAGCGACCACCTCTCACTTGCCGAGCAGCTAACCACAATGAAAAGAGCTCCACACGAATTCATGCAGAATTTCAATACTCATTTTCAGAAAACATGGGACAGAATCCCCATTCTGGTAAGGCTGACTCCGAGCTATGCTTTCCTCTATTATTTGAAAGCGTTGAAAAGCGACGTTGTTATGATACAGTCCATGGGAGGACATGTGTTGCTTGCTGCCTATGACATAGCTATAGCGGCTGAGAATTGCCTAGTGCACGCTGGAAAGATAGTCCCTAGGCCTCATATGCCACTATTTCCTGAATTGTTGCCTCCAATCCAGACTACTGCTCCCACCTTAGCTCTTCTGTCTGGCATAGAAAAGTCGGCTGCTACATCAAATGACTTCCATGAAGACAAAACCCTGTTACAAAACGTAACAAATGAACTAATGGCTCTTAAAAGGCAGCAAGCTCAAGGCAATCGACCAAATCAAGGATATCAGCAATATGGTCAAGCAAATAGACCCCTTTTCCAAAATTACAATCAAGGGCAGAGTCAGTTTGCACAGGCCAGACCTTTTCAAGGCTCTAATCTAGGCGCTCCATCATCCAAGGCTCTAGCGCCCGCTCAAAATAATCTGGTACAAGAACAGCCTAGTTGCTCAACCATGGGATATGGTCAAGATCAAGCTATTTATACAAATGAAATGCCGAGTCACTACACAAATGCACAAGACAATCAGGCAGCTGCCCAATTCCCAAGCTTTGAGACTTCAGTGCAACCCGGCATGAGCAGCAGTCAAATTCAGCCCGATTTCACTCTCATGAATCACCTGGAAGGTGAGTTTTATGCAGTCAATCACGTGGGTAGTGCAAACAATCAGGGCAACTATGTCGCAGCCAACACAAGGTCCAAAAGGAGAGCAATGAAAAAAGCTCAAGCAGCTGCTCAAACGTCAGCACCACCTTCTTCATCACATGTAAACCAAAAGGTTCCAAATTTCAAACCGCCGGTTGCACCTTCAACTCCTTGGCCTGCGCCTCAGGTTGTAAGTAATCCCAAAAAAAATTTGAAAGAAGGCAACCCTCGAGTCAACGTGGTAGACCAAATGAAGAAACTACACATGAACATCTCCTTGTGGGATTCATTATCAATACCAGGGCAAAAGGACATGCTGCAAAAGAATTACACGAGCTGAATGAACAAGTTGTCCTAACAAAAGCCGATAATGTTCTGATGATGAATAGACAGCCTTCCACATCAGGGCAAGTTAAGAAAGAAAAAAGGTTCCCCCTTTTTATCTGTCCTTGGTCATAGGAGATTTCTTGGTGCACAATTGCATCATTGACAGTGGAGCAAGCACCTCGGTGATGCCTAAATGCATAGCAAATAAACTGGGGCTAAAATATGAAGAAATGACTAAGGGAGTCCTGCAACTGGATGGAACACCAGCAAAGACACTTGGGGTGGTGAAAGGTTTGAGCTTGACGCTACAAAACCTGCCCGACCTCAGTTCTCCACGATGTGGTAATGGCAGATGTCCCTCCTTTGCTATTTGCTTATCCAGGGATTTCACATCCAAAATAGGCGGCTACCTAGCAGCAAACTGGTCCTATCTGATTTTTAGAACTACGTATGGGACTAAGGTCAAGATTGAATCGGAGCCGCTCCACAGAGATCATCTAAAACCATACTTGCTCAAGGCGGCAAATGTCAGCGACGCCATTATTGACCAAGAAGAATTCCAAGTGGACCAATCTCCAACCTCTGCCCTTGAAGGAGTTGTTGACCTGCTCTTAGACGAATGGGGAAGTGACAACTTTGAGCATGATCCTACAAATTCATAAAAGAGGCAGGCCTTGGGATTTATTACATGCACGAAGAGGGTACTTTTGTACCAAATCTGATGAAAGCAAGCCAAGAAAGCTCAGGTTTATGGCAGCTGTTCTTTGATGGCTCAAGAAGTAAGTTGGGAGCTGGTGGTGGAGTGGTGCTAGTTTCTCCTTCAAAGGAGAAATACTTTTCGGCTTTCAGGTTTCAATTTTCTTGCACGAGCAATGTTGCGGAGTACGAATCCCTCATCCATGGTTTGGAGTGGGCGAGGAAAAGAGGAATCAAAGAGCTGCAGGTTTTTGGTGACAGTGAGCTGATTGTGAATCAGATAAGGAGCCAAAATTTGACAAAGAATTCTTTGCTTAAGTCCTATAAACACAGGGTATGGGACTTAGTGGAGAATTTTCTTACTTTCAATGTTACCTCCATTCCTAAACAACATAACAAGCAAGTAGATAGGCTAGCAGCAATTGGTGCCCAGTTTGATATACCTAGGGAAATAGGCCGAGACCGCAGCTCACGCCACTTGAAGGTAGTAATCCGACCCTCTGTACCTGACAACATCACTAACTGACAGGTGTTTGACAGCGACCAACAAATAGCATTCTTCTTGCAAGAAGAAGCTGAGTTCGCTGCTAAAAATCAGGCTAAGCTACAGCAGCAATATGACAGCCAAATAGTTCAGCTAAAGAACAATAAACTTCCCAAAGGCTTGGTCACTCTCGAGAGTATCTTCAATGAAGATGACCAGTTGAAAAGTGATAAGGCAAGCATCACAATGAAGGAGGAGAACTATGAAAAGGTTGAAATATTCAAGAATAAGCTGCTGGCACTTGGAAAAGTGTGCACGGACCATGAAAGGTAGGTCTTCACCTTGTTGTGTCAGGGGTTTGCTGATGTTTTCGCTTGGGAGTATAACAATTTGAAGAGTTTCGACCCAAGTTTGGCCCAACATACCATTGAGTTGGAGGAAGGCGCCAAGTCGATCAAGCAGAAACAAAGACCTGTCAACCCAAAGATTGAGCCTCTCATGCGGAAAGAACTCACCAAGTTGATTGGGTCCAGGATAATATTTCCAATCAAACACTCTTTTTGGCTTGCCAATCTTATTCCTGTTTGGAAAAAAGAATGGGGAGATTAGATTGTGTAGATTTCAGAGACCTCAATAGTCTCTTTGAAAGACCATTATCCTCTCCCAAGCATGGAGTAGATCCTTCAAATGGTGATAGGCAGCAAACGTTTCTCTCCTGGATGGATATTCAGGATATAATCAGATTTTGGTGCAACACTGTGACCAGTACAAGACAGCATTCACTACCAAATGGGGGACGTTTGCTTATAGGAAAATGCCATTCGGACTGTCTAATGTTGGTGCCACCTTTCAGCGAGCCATGGACATGGCCTTTCGAGGCGTGATAAATAACACTGTGCTAGTGTATCTTGATGACGTGACAGTATTCTCTAAGGAGGCGGGCCAACACATGAAACACCTCAGACAAATCTTTGAGAGGTGTAGAGAGTTCGACATTTCCCTCAACCCAAAGAAATGCGTGTTCGCTGTCCATGAGGGTAAACTCCTTAGCCACGTTGTTTCCAAGGAAGGCTTGACCATTGATCCAGAGAGAGTTCGCTCCATCCTGGAGTTGTCCTTGCCTAAACACAAAAAGAGCCTGCAGAGCTTCTTCGGCAAAATAAATTTCATCCAGAGGTTTATTCCGAATTTTGCGGAGGTAGTCAAGCCATTGACCTCTATGCTGAAGAAAGATGAGAAGTTCACGTGGACAACGCAAAGGAGGGATAGCTTTGAAGAGATCAAGCAGGCTATCGCCGTGGCTCCTACCTTGATCAATCCTGACTTCACTAAGAGTTTCAACCTCTACACCTTCGAAAATGAAGAGGTAATCTCCGCCATGCTTACCCAAGCGAATGGTGATGACCTTGAGCAACCACTTGCATTTTTTAGCCAAGGCCTAGAGGGTTTTGAGGTCAGGTATACATATGTGAAGAAGCAAGTCCTTGCAGTCATATGGAGTCTGAAGAAATTCAGGCATATGTTGTCCAACAATAGAATTCACCTCATGGTTCCACATCTCGACATCAAGGATTTCTTGACCAACCGTGACCTGAATGAAAAGAGAGCGGGGCGGATCACTAAGGTAAGGGAATACGACGTGGATATCAAGATCACCAAGCTGGTAAGAGGGAGAGGCCTGTGTGAACACCTTGCTGCAGACTTTAGACAGCAAAAGGAGGACTGTTTGCTAATTCATGATGCAGCTACAGGAGAAGAACCAGCGGTTATGAAGGATTGGACATCAGACTTGAGGCATTTCCTTCTCACTGGTGAGTGCCCGCAGGGCCTTGATAAGACCAAGAGGAGATATTTCAGACTCCAATCTCTCCCTTATGTCCTAATTGATGGAGTGTTGTTCAAAAGGGATCTATCAGGAGTCTTTTTAAGGTGCATAGACCCAAGTTAGGCCGACAAGGTGCTGTCCGAGTTCCATGATGGCCCAGCTGGTGGTCACTTTGCTCCTAGGCCTACAGCTGCAAGGATAATGAGAGCTGGTTACTTCTGGCCTACTCTATTCAAAGACACCCATACCTGGGTATGAAAGTGCCAGAAGTGTGCACTCTTTGATGGGAAGCAACGGCTGGCTGCCATGCCTTTACAGCCTATTCAAGTGGAACAGCCATTCATGCAATGGGGCCTTGATTTTATAGGAATGATTAACCCTCCCTCCAGTGCTGGACACAAGTGGGTCCTAACCGCCACAGACTACTTCACAAGATGGGTAGAGGTTGTCGCTTTGAAGGAAGCCAACGAAAGTGCAATCCTAGATTTTTATGAAGCCCCGGTGGCGAGGTTTGGGGTCCCAGCTACCATCATCTTAGATAACGCTTTACCTTTTCTGGGAACTAAAACAAGCGAATGGGCGTTGAGATATGGTATCTATCTTAGCACTTCATCCAATTACTACCCACAGGGGAATGGGCTGGCTGAGTCCACCAATAAGAATCTGATCAGGATCATCAAGAAAACAATGGAGGAGAATCAGAGGACTTGGCATGCCAAGTTGAAAATAACACTGTGGGCAGATAGGGTTACTCCAAATAGAGCAATTGGTAATTCACCATACACGCTCGTGTATGCAAGGGAAGCTAGGCTTCCTATTTCACTTGAGTTGCCAGCCTTGGACCTTGCTCACCAGTTGTAGTTGGAAGAAGGCAACAACATGGAGGTTAGGCTATGCGATCTGATAGAGCTCCAAGAGACAAGGGACTAGGCTATGGCTTCTATGACTAGCCGCCAGCAGCAAACGAAGAAACACTTCGACAAGAAATCTTCATCAAAAAGTTTCTTTGAAGGAAACATCGTCTTGAAATGAGATGCGAACCGAGCTAAGCCTGGAAAGCACGCGAAGTTCAACGCTCTATGGAGTGGTCCATACGTCATCACTCAGTGCAAACAGCACAATGCATTCCAACTCTCCAGGTTGGATGGTGAAGAACTATATCCCAGTTAATGGGATACATCGTAAGCATTATCACTGAGCGTTTTTCTCATCATGTATATATTTTCCTTGTTTTTTCTGTTTTTTCCTAAGTGCTTTTGCACATGTTAGTAGTTTTCTTAGTCTTGTGTGTGTTTTCGTTTTCGTTTTCTTTTGGGGTAAGAACTTCGTGATTGATTCTTGAATATCTCAAGGCAGTTGCTAACTTTTCAAGCTGAGTTCTGACTCCATGCCCAATGGACTTTGAGGCTACTGATTTCTAAGCATAGTAGGCATGCTTCCCCTGGGAATCGCCAATTTGTTAACCATTTTGGCCCTGCAGGCCAAAATCGGTCTCCTTCCCTTGCTGTTCTAAGCCAGTTTCAAATTTGATTTTTTTCACAAGTCTTTTGGCAAAAGGAGGAACCAGTTCAATGGTTCGATGTCGGGGTCCAATGCCATGAGCTTTCCAAGAACTTTGAACTTGAACTTTGAACCATTGTTGGTTCAGTCGGTTTGGTTCAACAACTTGGTTCAGTCGGCTTGGTTCAAAGAAATGTTTCACTCAATTGGTTCAATCAGTTGATTCAATCTTTTGGTTCGATCGGCTTGGTTCGACGACTTGGTTCAGTCGGCTTGGTTCAAAGTATTGGTTCAGTCGGCTTGGTTCAATCGAATGGTTCAAAGCGGTTGGTTCAAGTGGTCAATTGAATGAGCAAAACATAGTATTGAACCATTGAACCATTGTTGGTTCAATCGGTTGGTTCAATCGAACGGTTCAATCGGTCGGTTCAATCGAACGGTTCAATCAGTCGGTTCAATCGAAAAGTTCAAGGGAGTCTCCCAAAGCGGAGGGCAGGGAACACTTGCAAAAGGATCAAAGAGAAGGCCGAAAGGGTAAGTTTTTCTTCAAAAAAGTGAACAAGGCAGAAAAGTTGGAATTCCTTCAGATTTGTTCAAGGCAAGAGATGGAGAATTTCTTCGGACAAAATGCCCGAAGGAATTCCTTCGGACATTTTGTCCGAAGAAATTCATAAGGCAAAAAACAATGTCTTTCGAGAAGATTTTCCGCGGCAAAAGACAGGACAAATTTTTTCGGACAAAAAGTCCGAAGGAATTCGCCCGAAAGAAAAAGCCCGAGGGAATAAGCGGGAAAGACAAAGGAAGAAATCCTTCGGACATTTTGTCTGAAGGATTTGAGGACCAAGGAGCCCGAAGAACCCCGAAGGGTAAGTGCCCTTGCGGGGGACTCTCGACTACCAAAAGGAGGATCATTCTCAAGGCCCGAAGGAACACCTTCCCTTCGGGAGGTTCCAAAGACAAAGCCGAAGGAATTGACCAAGGGGTGACAGGCCCGCGGACATCAAAGTTGAGCATCATAGACTAGCCGTTGGCTTTCAAATGGCGACGGGCACGCAGACGTTAACTTTGCAAAAATGAAATAACCGTTGGTTTTTTAATGAAAGGCGCGAACCCAAAGGAATTCAAAGGCTTAAGGCCAAAAGGAAGAGACCGCCGAGAAGGGAGCCCAAAGAGCCAAAGAATTAGCAGAAGATAGCCCCCGAGGGCCGAAAGAGCCAGAAAAGACAAAGCCAGGAAGAGACAAAGTGCAAAAACGGACAAAACATTCCAAGTGGCAAAGGAAGGTGTCGACTCAAGGAGTTACTCCAGCGGTTGACACAGTATCTGCCAAGTGGTCATCAAGGAGCGCAAACAGTGAATGGCGTGACCCGTTTTCTTCACTTTGCATTGATGGGTAGACAAACCGTGTGACTGCCTTGAAGGAGCGGTCTTGTTTGCAGACAAACGGCACAACCCATAATTTCACATATGACGTTTAATATATCTTAAACGCCTAAAGTCAAAACAGGAGCCGACACAGCATTATCTATCAAGCGGCTTCCTCTTCCCAATACTCGGAACGCACATGGGCCACTTGTAAAAGGGCACCAAAAGGCCTTTTCTTCCTTTATATATTGTAAACTTCTCATTTTGAGAGAGGGATCTCTCATGTTGTAAGGCGAAGCCCTGCCAATTTTCATCTGTAATCAATAGAATACGCATTTTTTACCTCTATTCTGGTTGGATATATCTCTGAGTGTGTCTGAGTGTTAAACTTGTGTTCAGTCATTTCTTTCTTAATGTTTTCACAGGCTTGATACCAACACACCTGGTATATACAAAGCGCCATTCCTGCAGGTGACAAGAAGAGTTGTATCTGGAGTGCAGACACAGAAGGAGGTTACTAGATAGTGTGCTTTCCTACAACGCCTATGGTAAGTTCTTTTTCTGTGTGTTTCCATTAAAGCCTCCCTGTCAAGCTCCCTGCAG
The DNA here is from genome assembly GCA_037957365.1 of Torreya grandis. Classification (NCBI taxonomy): domain Eukaryota; kingdom Viridiplantae; phylum Streptophyta; class Pinopsida; order Cupressales; family Taxaceae; genus Torreya; species Torreya grandis. The sequence goes on from JARHVA010000212.1 coordinate 3,850,103, forward strand.
TCTGGTCCTTTTACCAATTAAAGTGTATGTAGGTATTCTTATGGTTCAGAGTGTGAGTGTGAGTAGATCAAACTTGTTTGGTGCATCACCCTCTTAGGTTAGGTTCTATTTTTCAGTAATCCTTCTCTCTTTTCACCCCCCCATTATATATATATATATATATGAATTAGCAACATTATTGGAATAACTCAGATGTATCAGAGGGAGCTAGCCCTTATCTAGAGACTCTCCCCTCAGTTTTGCCAAACCCACAGGCAAGAGAAGAGTTTCCATTGTGATGCGTGGAAGACAGGAGATTATCCTCCTGTCAAGGGTGCAATCCACTGCATCAACAATTATCAAATAAGGGCCGACCCACTTGATATATGGCAGCTTTGGGAAAATCATCTCACTTGGGTTAATTGAATAAAATTAAATTAAACACACCTTTTGATGAAAGAGTATCTTTTGATTGGGATGCCTCCATTGGGAAAAGCCTTTGAAGGATATATAAGATGAAAGGACATTGGAGAAATAAAATAAGAAACAATTCTTTCAATCATTTAAGCATAAGCAATTTTTTGATAAGAAAAAGAGGAAGTTGAATTTGCTACCATCCGTTGATAAAGCAACAATAAAAAGGTAGAAAGATTGTTTTGGTAAAAGGTTGGTGCCTCAAAGAAAAAGATTGGTGTCTCTCGCTAAGTTGGTGCTTAGCAATAGGAGATTGGTGTCTCCAGTAGGTTGGTGCCTACGAATTTTGTAAAAAGATTATTATTTTATGGTTGGATTTGGATGGTAGTTCCAAGCAGCTATTCATTTGTGGTTTTTCTCCGAAAGGGTTTCCACGTAAATTTGGTGTCAATCTGTGTCATTTTTTATGTGAATGCTTTGATTGTGGATATTAAGTTTCATTAAGTAAAAGATAAGATTATAATGATTTACCCCTCCCATCCCTCCTCTTTCCCCCCTCTTAGTATAAGTGTGCTTAACATTCATTTCTTTGTGTTTGCTAGTTTATAATTTATTTAGCTCAATTTTAATGTATTCTTAACTGTGAAAAAGAGGTGGTATATCTACAGTGAAACTCAAAAGGATTTCAAAACCTTTGTCAATCAGGTCCAAGATATAGAATTGAAAGTGGAAACATACACATGGACTAATAGAAGAGCAGGCTTCAGGAACATAAGCCAAAGATAGGATATATTTTGGATAATAACACGGTCCTTTACTAAGGCTTCCTTAAGGTTTTTGGGTTTGATCATTCTCTTATCCTTTAACCTCTCAAAGTTGATCAACCTCTCTTATAAAGGTCTATTTGATTTAATGTGGTTTGAGGGATGATAATCTTCATCACCTTATGGATCAATAGTGGAAAGAACTCTTGCTTAACAAGGTTACGAAAATGTATAACCTTGCTTGTAAACCGAAAGATGGGAAAGGAGAACTCAAGGACTGGAAAAATCTTCCTTCGAGAATATCTTCAAGAATACGTAAATCATGGAGGGGGAGCTCAACGACATTCATTCCAAAATAATGTCATCAATACTTGGTGAGGATACTTCTGAACACAAGAAAAATAATTAGGACAAATTTCTATTGACTTAGTAGAAAGAGATCTTTTGCAAGCAAAAACTCAAGGAAAAATGATTAAAAGATCGAGACAAGAACACCAAATTTCTGCATCAATCTACAACAGTTCGAAAATAGACATAAAGGAGCTCCTTAATAGTCAAATCAGATGGCATACATCTTTCTTATTTGTAGGACATCCAGAAAGATGCAAAAATCTGTCTTGGGATTTTTGTAGGGAAAATTTATTATAGGGCTGCAGCTTAAGATTTTCTTTTCCAGAATATCCCATAGGTCACTAAGGATTTGCAAAATAAAATCCTTTTGGACCCTATATATGAAGATGAAGCTGCTCAAACAATATTTGTAATGAAGACAAACAAGGGCTAGTGGATGGATTATTTCCTAGCTGCTGGAATTACGCCTACGTTCTTCCAAGCCTTTTGGGACATCTAATAAAATGCAAGCAGTTCTTAAAGAGTCAAGTAAGGTCAAAATAATCCTTAAGAACTTCAATAGCATCTTTTGTATTAACCCGAATAAGGATGACTCATATTTTGATGCGCATGGGGAATTACTCTTTGTAAAGTGTAAGTGTAAAACTATGCAAAGGTGATTGCTAACAGGCTGGAACTGATTTTTTCATCTATTATATCTCAAGAACAAGGGGAATTTGTGAAAGGTAAAAGCATTGTAGACATCTTAATAACTCATGAAATGATTCATTCCTACGTTACCAGATGCTGCATATATGCCCCTAAATATAATACGAAATGTTGGGGGATACAGATTCATCAGGAACGTGCAGGGGATTCAGCCAGGAAATGTCCCTAGGTCTGCAGATGCACCCAAATACGTCTAGTGATGTATCTAGGCATATCCGCAGGCCCGACATTCCTTGGCCATATCTGTGGCGTTTTGCCTGGAAAAAATGGGGTTTTTTTTTTTTCAATTTCACTTCATTAAAAGTCAAACATGGACTTCAAAAAACAATTATAGACAAAATAAAGTGGATTCTGAACACTAGAAACAAATTTCACTCATTTTATCAAAAGAAAACAACACATTTGCCTTTGCATTTTTACCTCTCATTGCACATTTGTTCTCTCATCTTCATTTTTTCAATTGCATAGGATTGAAACTCCTTCCTTTTGCTAATCTTACACTACTACCTCTACCCATTTGGCACTAAGGAGTTTAAGGAGCTTGCATGGAAGAGGATTTGTTGATTTAAGGTAGGTTTTTAGTTTGGGGCTTTTTTTTTAAGTTTTTAAATGTTTGTAACTAGTTTAAATTTTTTTTTGTTATTCTTTTAACCAAAGTATACATAACCGTAACCAGCAAGTACTCACCAAGGGGGATTTTTCAATAACCGACAAAGCTGGTTGATTAATCGAGACTAGGAATAATAGACAAATAAATAAATGCTTAAATTTATGAAATAAACATAATTTGTTTAGAAATTGCAGAAGCAAAATAGATCAAATAAGTCTGTAAAATGTTGGAAAAGTGTTTTCTATTAGATTTGAATACAAATAAAGTAAAAAAACCCATAATCATGCGAATACAATTGTGACATTGTCAAGTTGTCAACAACAAACTGATACAGTGATACTTAAACAAGAATATACAAGTACAACCAATGAGATATGGGTGGGTTGGTAAAGTGGCTTGGTTGTTTCAAGCCCCACCTAGGTTCAAATCTCACAAGGTATCTAAGGCCGGATGTGGCCATCATTAGTATTCTTGGGTCGGATGTGGTCGTCCGTTGGTATTCTCGGGTCAGTTGTGGTCGTTCGTTGGTATTCTCAGGTCGGTTGTGGCCATTGTTGGTATTTTTGGATTGGTTGTGGTTGTTGTTGGTACATCTGGTACATGTGGTAGATGATCACTTGGAGATTTGGGCCCCCGATTGTGTTCCAAACCAGTTCTTAACTCCGGTCAAAAGCGAATATCAATAAAAAAATAATCTTCGAGTACAAATTACAAGAATCTATATTTTTCTCTTCCCTGCTCTCTAGAAAACTAAGGGAGACTGAGAAAATCTAGTCCTCCCACTTGGCTGCCCCTCCTCGCTCTACCTAGAATGATGTGTCTGTGCATGTGGATCCACCTCTGCCTCTGCCTCTGCCTCATCTTCAAAGATGTTCTCTAATATAATATCTCCTTCTGTTGCAGCTACACCCTCCATAGCTTGTCTCTTGAAATCAACAATCTCGTCCTCTGTGAACATGGGGGCCTCCTCCTATGCAGTCTAATCACTATAGGGATCAATCTCATCTAAATCAATAGGCTCCTGTAATGCGTTCTCCAACTTTTTTGTAAAAGTGAAGTCATTAAGGCATTGTTGGCTCAACTTGTTATGCTTCTTCATGTGAATGGCGTCAAACAAACTCCAATTGCGTTCACATCTAAGAGCGCTACAAGGTTGAGATAAAATGCGGAGGATTAGCCTTTGAAGATGTGGGGTATTCCCACCTCAATCTTCCCACAACGACCCTACAAACAAGATATTCAATACTTTGTAAGTAATTAATAATTGTAAATTTGTAACTGGTAAGGTACAAGTAAGGATTTCATTTTCTATTACCTAGTGACTCCGTGGCCCTTCCTCGGATAGCTAGTGCAGAAGAAAAAAGCCCCCTAGTTTGCTTGTAGTTCTGTAACTCTGAAATAATGAGGTCCCTCACCTCAACGTCAGATCTCATACACTCAATGCATGTTGAGATCCCCTCCATAACCTTCCCACTAGCATCTGTGAAACCATCAGAGTAAAAAAATATGGAGTTAAGGTAGCACCCCACTGCATGGATGGATTGGTGGAGTCGATTGTTCTACCTCCGATCAATCAACTCCCAAATGGGATCAAATCTGGCATGATCCCCTCTATAATAGTTATAGACGGCCTCTTTAACCTTATCTATGGCTTCATAAATATAACCCATTGGGTTTTGCTCCCCATTCACCAATTGCAAAACCCTCGCCAAAAGCTCCGACACCCACAAAGTTACAAACAAATAAAAATTACAAACTTCTAAATAAAATAAATACTTTAAGTTTAAAAAATTGAAAATAAGGAAAATGACTTAAAATTTAAACTGAAATTTCAAGTTACCTTGACGATCTTTGTAGCTCTTTTTTCGAAGGCTTTACTGAAAATTGTTTTCTCAACCTTGACTCCATCAACTTTCTTGGAATATGATGAGTCCATCTATGCTTGACACACATGTTGAACACACCTATCTACTGAGAGGGGGGGTGAATCACTAGATGATCTAAAACTAGTCCGTTAAAAAACGTTTTTGCAGAACATGTGAATTCATGTGTAAATCAAAGAACAAATGTGGAAGTCACACACACACACAGAAACACATAACACCAAATTTTACGTGGAAAACCCAAAAAAAAATCACAGTGAGAATCAGCTGCTAGAATCTACTATTATAATCCAACCTCATAATAAAATGCCTTACTGACTAACCTCACTGGTTACATTCAAGGACATCGATCCTTAGGAGACACCAATATACTTACTAAGCACAAACCTAGTTTGTATGTAGGCACCAACCTACCTAAACTATGGGGCTATAACTTCAATGTACAAGATGGATTCACAAGTAAATCCAGTTCAATGTTCTTTGTTACAAGTCTGATCTGTAACTGCTTACCTTCTTCTCATTGTCTATGTGCTCTATCTTTCTGCTTGTTTAATCTATGTCTGCATATGTCTCTCAATCTGTACCTGCATACATTTGGTTATGCTTTATTCAAATACACTTCATTCCCCTTCTCTACGTTTTACTCTGTCTGCATATTTCTTTTGTCGACAGCGCTTTTTCTCACTTGAAAACACAGTAGCAACAGCGACAACCACGCATGAAGTTCTCATGAAGTCATTTATATTCAACTACCTTTTAGGGTTTTTCATCTTCTCCTTGCATTCACACCCAGCTGCACTAAATTGGTTCTCATTAAAGATGACTTATACTTGCACGTTTCTCGTGCCTCAGTTTATGCGTCACCTTGCAATGGTCAACTCTCTTTTTTTCATTTGACGTCTGCTTAGTTTATCTCATAAATGCACAGCTTCTCCAATCGAGATTGATCAGTTGAATCGATCAGTCTCTAGCCCCATGTAGACCTTTTTGAGTTCACTATTTGCCTGGTCCTGTCTTTAATCAAGGATTTACTCATTTTGTCTTTGGCACCAGTCACTGTTTATTTGAGTCATCCACTGTTTTCCCTGTTCTAGAACCGTCAATTTTTTATCTCGATATTCTCTTGGTTTGTTTTCGCTCCTTTCTATTCGGGCTTTCTCTCCTTCTGGCTTTTCTTATTCAGGGTCTTTCTATCAAGCTCATCTTCTTCATGTTCTTTCTCGTGCTCCTCTTTCTCCTTCAGGTTTTCTTTTCTTTGGACTTTTTGTCCGAGTCTTTTCTCTCAGGACTTTTCTCCATAGTTACCCTTCGGGTTTTTAACAACGGTGCACTTTCCCTTCGGGCTCTTTCAAAACTATCCGACTTTTCTTCCGAAGGTCCTCTTACCCTTCGAGCTTTTTGAAAAGTGCCCTTCGGTGTCTTTGGAAGGGTTCATATACCCTTCGGACTTTTCGACTTACCCTTCAGCTTTCTTCAAAGTGTCCTTCGGCCTTCTTCAAAGGGTTCACATACCCTTCGGCTTTCTTCAAAGTGTCCTTCGGCCTTCTTCAAAGTGTCTTTCGGCTTTCTTCAAAAGATTCACATACCCTTTGGCTTTCTTCAAAGTGTCCTTCGGCCTTCTTCAAAGTGTCCTTCAGCTTTTTAAATGTTAACTTCGGATTTTTGTAAAGGGGCAGTTTTTCGAAAAAGGACTTGACAATTTTACCGAAAGAATTGTCCTTACCACTTTTTTCGAAAGAATTCCTCCGAAGGAAGTCTTCAATGCTATTATGACCTATGTACGTATGAGACGTAGAGCCACTCAGAGATCCCAATTGCTTCATTTAGACCCTTTCGGGTTTTTGACATTACTTGACTTATCAACTTGAGAGAAGCAGTCCCTCTTCAAAAACCCAATTACTTCGTCTAGACCCTTTCGGGTTTTTACTTCTACTTAGCTTATCAACATAAAGAAGTAATGTGCTTGCAAATCCCCGATCACCTCTTCACTAAACCCTTTCGGGTTTCCCACATTGCTTAGCTTATAATCATAAGAGAAGTAAGATGCTCCCGAAACCTCGACTACTCTCGACCATTTCGGACTTTTCACTTTGCTTAGCTTATAATCACAAAAGAAGTAAGATGATCCTGAAACCTCGATTACTTCTTCTCTAGACCATTTCGGGCTTTTCACTTAGCTTATAATCACAAAAGAAGTAAAGCTCTTGCGAATCCCCGATCACTTCTTCGCTAGAACAGTTTGGACTTTCCACCAAACTTGACTTGACAAGATTGTGAAGTAAAGGCATTTGAGAAATCCGATTAACACTGCAGTCTGTTCAACTCATCCTTTGGCATTAATGCAGAATAGCACCTGCTTCCTTTGACATCAATGACAATATCACAGACATCAATGACTATTTCCAACAACACGAACATCTGCTTCAAATGAGGCAACAAACTGCAGAAAGTTCATTGCAAACCTGGTGACACCTGCTCGAACAAGTTCTTTTCTTTTGGTGTGCTCTCTCATCAAGTTGAAAACCCAAGGGTGATTGAATATATATTTTGTGATTTTTCTAGTTTCTTTTACAACCGATCACACCTAATCAAGTTTGCTTGTCCTCCAAAAGAAGGTCCAGGCAATGGGTGGCGTAAGGGGTCGAAAAGACTGATGGATGTTTCTTCTTGAGAAATCTCCTAGCTGCCATATATGATGTTGCATTGTCTGTGCTAACTTGGATAACATTCTTGATGCTCACCTCTAAAACAACTTGCTTGAGCATCAAGTTCAAAGTTTTTGCATGTTTTATCTTGTTAGATGCATCAAGTTCAAAGTTATTGGACTTCAAAAAAACTAACTCACCCTTTGAAGATACCAAAAAATTGATGAGGGTGCAGTTCTTTCCATCCATCCATCCATCAAAAAGAATGATGCATCCGAACTTACGCCACACCCTCTTCTGATCTTTCACAATCACCTTTGCATCTTCAACTGCATTCTGGAACAACCTCCCACTTAAGCTTCTTAGGGAGGGTGCCTTGTACCATTTCTCTGCAACTGTCAATGTTGTCACCAAATATTTTCAATACAAGCACCTCGCCACGTTGAAGAGAAAGTTGTTGAAGTACTAAAAATTTGCGTCTGTTTTATTTGCTTCCACATGTGCCTCTTTGTTCTATCATGTACCTTGTAGTGAAGGTTGTACCTCAAGTGTGTTTCTAGACACAAAAAATGAGTGCATCTAGCTTGAACTCGATGAAGATGTGACATGGTGATTGCGTGGCCCACAAGTAGAGCCCACAATTTTTATCATAGCATCTCTTTTTCCTCTGCCGATGTGGAAGCAATGGCCACTAATATGACTACTTGCATCATTGCCCTCTCTAATTTCTTTTCCTCCAACAATGTAAGCTCTACTATCCTCTCTCATTTTGCCTCTTTCGTGACACTAGGACAAGACGTGGCATCACAACAAAGAATGCATGAAAGGTGGTACTTAAAGCGATTGATGCCTCCTAACATCTTCATACAAAACGAACAAATTGAAACTGTTTGGGACGATCCAACCTACACGACACACTTCTAAGCAACACTGCGATAATTAGGAGTCGTTTGCCCACCACTGACTAAATTTGTCCTTGATGCATTGGCAGATGCCACTGTTTGCTAATGGTACACTTGTAAATATGTTCAAAACAACATTAAAAAATAAAAAATAAAAACGTTTAACACAAATTAAAATACAACATTTAAAAAAATAACCTTACATTGTAAACTTGTAAATTTAATTTTAAACATCTTGATGTAAATATAGGACAAAGTATTGAAAACACTGAGAACAATTCTCTACAATAAATAAAATATAATGATAAATGAAAACTATAATAGTTTTTTAAAAAAAAATTCAATCAAAAATCATAAAAAACTATGCATAAATTGTACATAGCATTCCACGAAATTGAATGAAATGCATGAAATTTGAATATTAAAATATTTATAAAACATGCTTATAATTAAATTACAATTCATTTACATTATTGAAATTTATAAAAAACAAATGTACTAACCTGAAAATTGCTTTGTCAAATTCTCCTTCCAATTCGCTCTTGAATGCTCCAAATCTTGTGTGAATGCAATAAGGGGGTGTGTTTCAATTTATGACACAAATCTCCGTATTTTTATCAGAGTTTTGCATCCATTTGTAGGCTTGGACGCATGTTGGATGCATCTAGCATGTATACAAGCCTCTCGACGAGTACTCACCACGAGTTTAAAAACTGACGGTTTTAAAATTTTGGCGAGTTCGAGTGGCAGTTAATTGTCCGAGCATTTTTTCGACGAGTAACCGAGTACCCGATTATTACTCGTCTGTTATGTAATCTATGCTTTTAACTATTATGATTATTTCAACAAATGCCAAATGCTTTAAGTTTTAAGTTTTTAATAACAATATTATTAGTTTTTACCAGGGGCTATAAGGATTTGCTGGAATGTCTTAGGCTGCAAGTGATAGTTTGGTGGGCCAAGGGATAGCCCCTAGAGTTGATCCGTGAATGCCCCTTTGGAAGTATGTGACAATATTAGGGTATTTTTTTTGGCTTTGCTCAAAGTGTAACTATAAATATAAGAACTCATATAGTCGAGTGAAAACCCATTTGTGTGTGATTTTTGACGTTAGAATCAAAGCTTGTGGTGGGCCAAGCATAAATGGAAAGCTAAGAAAGGGCTTGCCATAGGGAAAGATCATTGCATATGTCAAAGAGCAAGAAGACACAAATGTCATTGTTGGGCAAAGATCGAAGCATCCTTTGGGAAAGAAAGGATCACCACCTCTTGATCCATCTCGTGCTAATGTGGTGACCCCATCACACCATTTCTTACTACACTTATCATGGCCACAGAGAGAAAATTCACCTCTTGGTTGCAAGAGAACAAAAGATGCAAGCCCATTGGACAGGGCATTCCCTAATGAATCCAGGGACAGCAGAGCAAAGCATTGTGTGTTGTCTTTATGCATGTGCGCTGCCATTTAATGTTGTTAGATCACCATAATGACAGAATATGGTGAGATCTATCAATGCTGCCCATAAAGGATTCATTAGTTCAGGTTATGAAAAGATGTGCACCACTTGGTTGATAAAAGAAAGAAAACAAGTTGAAGATGCATTGAAGCCCATCAGGGATTCGTGGATTGAAACAGGGGTGTCCATCATTTCCGTTGGATGGAAAGATACGCCAAATAGACCATTGATTAATCATTAATGTGTAGCCTATAATGACATTCATTTCAAGTACAAAGACAACTTTAGGGTTGACAACTTAACTTACTTGTTTGAAAAGGAAATATTAAATAGAACAAAAAGTTTTATAATCAAGATCCATAGTAGAAGAGAGCATTGAGAAAGGATTAAAATTTTTGCAATATTAGTAGGACAGCCCCTGTGTCAAGAGGTTGTGTTAACATGGAACAACTTTGTTATAGCTCTTGGTCCCATAAACTGCTTGGTCTCGTGGACATTATTAAAAAAAATCATTCATTCATTCTTTAATGTTTAACTAATAGCTAATCAATAACCTTAATAGGCTCCATGCTTTTCTTTTTTTCTTCCTTTCAAATCACAATATGGCATTTTCCAGCACATTCTTCTCATGCTTGCTACTTGTTAACTATTGTCCATGTTTTGTCATTAATGCTATAAGTTTTCATCACGACTGAGCATTGTATTAAGATAAATTTGAAATTGATAATCAAATGTCAATGACACCAAATAACATGCCAAGTGACTGAAAACCAATCTTAAACCTACTCTAAACCCCTGATTGGGCAACGAAAGTGAATTGGATGTAAACAATAATTGAAATAGGAACAATATACCTCAATATATGCAAACAATTTACCTCCAAATGCAATGCATGTGCCCAAATTTGACAAGATGATTGCACTTTATATGTTGGATTGCAAGGAGAAGCAGCTCAAGACTTGACAATGGCAGCAATGAAGCATAAGATCATTAGTTCATTCATCCAGTAGATTTGCATGGAGGATGGCTGGTTTATATAGAGGATGGTGAGAAGAATGAAAGGCTGAATTTAAATCTTGTGGGTGGCAAGATCAAGGGTGGAGAAATAATGTAGGAATAAAAAAAATTTAGGAAGGACAATTCATTTAATAAACCAAGGAATTAAAAACTCTTTTTAAAAGGCTAGAAGGAGTGGTGTGGAGCTCTAAGTATCTTAGGAGATTCTAGATCCCATTAGGATTAATTAAACATAGTTGGTGGGTGATTAGAGGAGGGATTTGTAAGAAAGGTTGGTGGGGTAGGTGAATTTAAAATTTAAAATGCAAAAAATAGTGCAATGGAGTGTTAGTAAGTTAATAAGGGTGTAATAGGATGATTAATTGGCATATAGGAAGAGTTAAGGTTAGTTAATGATTGTGAAATGTAGGGGATTGTTAGACTAGTGAATAGAAGGGGCTGATAATATAATATTAGGGTCAATAATTTAGTTAGTACGATTAATAGGAGAAATTAGTATGATGTTAGACGATATTAGACGTGACAAAAGAGCGAGCATAATTAGGTGTATACAAGCATTTTATTTATTTATCATTCTCCATGCTTCGATTAATACTTCTCTTCTGCCTCAGCCATTTATTACAATGGAGTAGTGTTGTTTAGAACAAATAGAAACTTCAACGAACTCGTCCAACATAAGGCAGCAGGCTTAGCACTACTCTTCAACCGATTATCTCAATCCATACCATTCACCCACTGAGATGTCATGTAAACTGGTTTCCGTTATATTATGTTGTGTTTGGTAAAAAAAAAATTCCCAAACGGAAGTCAATTTCTTCTCCACGTTGGTGCCCATTTACTCTTATCTCTTTCCCGAACAGTTGTGGCAGCCGTTTGTCGAATGATTAAGACGACGGGAGAGAGCAAGTTTGGAATGTTGAAGTCTTTTAAGCTCCATCTTTTGTTTCTCGCCATTATTCTTCGTTCACATTCATGTGCAGACCCTTCTCCACATCGACTCAATCCTCACTTATCCTCTGCTCTCTGCGTCAGTTTATGAATAGTGCAGACTTTCTCCACAAGGAACAAGAAACGTTTAAAACGGAAAAGAAATTAACAGAAAGGAAACGTTTTACCTCTCTCCTCTGTATCGCCAATGCTTATAAAAAAAACACGTTGAAAAAAATCAGAAATAAAATTAAATCGCTCAACAAAGGTCAAGGCTATCAAAACTACATATTCCGTCATATCGTGGCACATTACATACAATGTTCCGCGCATTACATACACGGTAGTGGTGGTTTTTTCAAATTTTGCGTGCTTTACATATAAAATAAAGTGTTGCGATTTACATACACGATTGCATCTGCAGTGTAGTGGTAAGGCACATCGCGTGCGCAACGGTGGGTTGCGCATTCGAATTTCATCAAAAGCAGAAAGGGTTCAGTAGGCAGTTAACTACTTTTTTGGTGGGCCGTACCAAACCTGTGTCTTTGATACGGCCGGCCCTATGTATCCCGTCGACAAACATGAAACCTTAACATATAAGTACAACAAGAACATGATCAAAAATTAAACTATTCATATAGAAATTTCATCTCAGATGTATGAGACATGATTCATGCATAATAAACTCAACATGTTTAAAAATAAGATACAAAGTTTTTAAAGAAATAAACACATATTTCTTGTTATTTTTGTGCAGAAAAACAAGGTGTTTTAACCTTTTGATTGAAGGCATGGTGATTCCCTTTCTAGGATCTATAACCATTGCCCTATCATTCTTATGCAACCCAAAGTCCTCTAAAAGACACAAAAATGAAATAAACAGATATATACAGATTTTACCTTAATATAGCTAAAATACCCTTTGATATGGCATTGTCTCCTACATAACAGCTAATATACAGACATGCAATTAACAGAAAACAGGCTTAGAATGATGTCGAAAACTAGTAATGATGTTTCCCCTGCCAATCCTAATTATCTTCCAGTTTGAAAACCACTCGGACAACATATGGGCTTACCAAGTGCCTACTTGCTACAGTTGTGGGTGGTTGTTACGAGTTCTTCATTGATATGAGATTATGTATTTAGTTGGTAGCATTCCTTACCTAATTTTATTATATGGGTGTGATGCAAAAAAAATTCAGCCTTAGCCCTCTTTTAAATTTTTTTGTCCAATTTTTTTGTTCTTTATATGAAAGAATATGTATGTTGTGTCTAAATTAATCTCAAAAGTTTAGTTTCTATCAATTATTTTTCTCCTTTAAGGTCTCTTGTCCTTGAGATTAGTGGAAGAGAAACTCACCTGTAGAAGGAAAGGCACAAAGGTATAGAATGAAAACAATGATACACCAAATCCAAGGAACAACAAAACCTGCATAGTACAACAAAACATCACTTATTTAGAATGAAATTTATACACATTCCTTCCTAATAAATTTAAGTCTATTATATCAAATTAGTTTCTCTCAACTTGTAAAAGTAAAAAATTGCGCTACTTGTTCTAAAATTTATCATTAAACTAAACCTAGATTTATGATGCATATGTGTAGTCCGCTGAAAAAAATGTCCTTGTCAAGTCAGTGCTTATAGATTATTGATGGCTTGATTTTTGAGCTAGTTTCAAGTTCAAAGCATTCATACTAGCTGCTACTGGGGGCAATATTTGTTGAAATAGAGTGCCATGCTAAATAAAAAACATCTCCATGGAAAGACTGCCTGAATTCAATGTCTTCGTAATACTATACTCATTTTATCTTAATAGTATGCAATTTAACAACTGAAATGAAGGTAATGTTAACATCTTACATATGACATTGTAATTTCCCCTTTAGGGTTATTAGATTGAACAAGGGTATATTCTAACCATTCAATCAACAAAATATAAATTTTCAGATTTATCTCAAAACCCTAGCAAGCTGAATTTACAAATACAGCTGTAGATAATCCTTGAAATTAGCTCCAAATATTATTTTCAACTCTCCAAAAATTAGCAGAAAATATAATAATATATTTGCCAAATAACCAGCCAAGAACCTGATTTTTGGTGAAGTATTTGCGCTGAAAAATATGATAAAAATTCAGAAAACAAGTGTGGCTGGTCCACACTATCAAACTGCTCCCAAAGAGACCCCAAAGTGGGTCACCAATCTCCCCAAGCTGTTCGCTGCTCCTGGAAATGTGTGCAGCACTCATAAAGGTACTTCACTGCCCTCAAACAGCCCTCCAAAGTCCATGCTTAGCGCCTCCAATAGTTTGCCTACCTGCAAGATCCCACTTGGTGTTGAAAACACTGTTTGATATCAATTATGCTCAATACAACTCCTAGATGAAGCTGCCCTAGGTTTGAATTTTGGGTTTTCATCCTTAATTTAGTCCCTTAAAGGGTTTGTCCTCCAAGTACAAGCCCAATTTTTCGTGCTTAGACTCCAAGAAAATGTTTATCCAAAAAAAGTCTTGAATCAATCAATTGACCCTCTGTTTGCTTTATGTAGTCCTCCCAAGTGTAGCACCCAAAATTGGGAAGGGAGGGTAACTTTAAGGATCTTAATAGGTCCTTATGATCTTTTTTTTTTTTTTTTCCTTTTATTTTTATAAAATCGCTTAAGTCATCCAAAACCCTTAAAGGTCCCCCTTTTAAGTGAATTTGAAAATATAAAGTACTTTCTTAAAATTATTTTTATACATTCACTTTAAAACATTTCAGTCCTTACTTCCCTTTATATTTGTCCCTTAGCCCCCGAAGAGGGTTTTGAGGTTAAGGGTCTTCCCTCATATCCCCATCAAAAGAGGGACATGACAATCCTCCCTGTCCAAAATTGTTTGTCCTCAAGCAATAAAAGCAACCAAAAAGCTATCTCCATGGTTGACCTTATGCCAAATTCAAACTTAGGCCCTTTCCAAAGAAGAGGCCCCTCTTGATGATGTTTGCTACAGCTGTATATGAAGCTCTTGTGTGACTTAAACAAACTGAAAATGCAAAACCAGCAGTACCTCATGTTGCCACTTTTCCTTCTTGACCCCATATATTCAAAAAATGCTTCTAAGATGTGAGAAGCAAGAGAATCCTGCGATTTGTCATCATATGGGTGGCAGGAAATTGGTATTCTAGATAGGTAGTCTTCGTTTGTGAGGACTTTGATTGCCCTTGTGTTCCTTATCTACACATGAAACAAACATTTTAGTTAAAACAATTGTTTTTTCTTCCTCTTGAGGGTTGTTGACCAAGATTGGCTTGTGAAACATAACTGCCAATTTTTGAATGTCACCAAGTATGCAGGCCTTATCAACCTTTTTAACCTTACATTCACTGATTTTTCTCTTTTCCATCTTGCTGGCCCAAGTGTGCCCTACTGTATGTAACTGATAACAGCTGAAAAAACTCTTCAAATTCCTCTCATGATGCACCCCACGAACTGAAAATTTATGCATAGGAATGTTAAATCCACTTTCACCCCACCATTTTACTTGTACCTTAGCATTGGAGTGAACCAACTCCTTTGTCACACAACTACCATGTTTCCTTATAACCTTGCAATTCTTGGTTAGAGTAAAACCATTCAACTTCTTAGTGCTTATGCCACATTCAAGAGACATTATGATCATAAAAAAGAAATCAGATTTGCAAGATATCAAATAGCTGCCCTTCATATGTACCTTGAGGGTTTTGGAAACAAAAATTGGTTTCCCCAAGTGTGGATGTCACTTGCCTTGACAAAGTGGAGTAGTACTTGGTCCCTTGTCTTTCAAGAAAAACTTACCTTGTTTTGCAAACCAGATCTTGTAGTGGGTTGTTTATTGTCCCTTTCAACCTTTTTCCAAATATACATACCTAGCTGAAGTGGATCATTCATTCCCTCCTTCATGTCCTTACCAAGTGCCCTTTCGATTTCAGATTTTTGAGCATGTTCTCCCAACCGGATTGACACTTTATGCAACATGTTTCCAAATTGTATGGTGGGCTGGAATGGCCCAAGATACTCAGAATTTTCTGAATGTGTTCGAAAATCCTTTCCCAATTCATTTTCAGATTCCTTGTTTTTCCCCAAACATGGATTTTTAAGCTTCCCAAACATCCAAATTAAACACAATTTCCCGACATTGGTAAGGAAAGGGGTAGTTGAATGAATCATTCCATACCTTGGAAACACAATATCATTAGTTTTTCCCAACAGACCTCTCACATTACCATGCATTAGGCTACATACTATGGAGTGCTTAAAACACCAGCTGATGCAAATATAATTTTGAAAACTTTTTCCATACCTTAGGGGCTGCCTTAGACTCCTCATATTGCATTTTTCACATTGGGAACTCTTTCCCATCATTCCTTCACTCCATGTGTCATCAATGAAATCTTTTTCTTTTATGATAGTTGGCTGTCCCAACTCAGAAAATCCCATTTGCCTAGCTGCCCCAATCTAAATTTCTTCACTTATCAGGCTTTCCATTCTTTTTGAGGTCACAACTAAAGGTGCCCCATTGTTCAAGCCTTGAATTTCTGCTTCCTTACCTTCCACTTTGTATTTCAGCTTCATGGTTTGAGGGTTTTGTGTGTATTCTCCAAGGGAGTGCAACCATTGAACCCCCAAAATTACATCCACCTCTCCAATGTCAATCATGTGGAATTTCCCTTCAACCTTTTGCTTACCCAAGGTGAGTTTCAAATTTGGAATTTTATGATGGCAAGGAATAGAAAATCTATCTCCAAGAGTTACCTTGAAACCCTCAAATAAAATTGTGTTCATCCCACATCTTGAAGCCAATCTTTTGTCCACAAAATTATGTGTAGCCCCATTATCAATGAGAATGGTGACTCTTTTTCCCTATAAAACTCCTCTAACCTTGAATGGGTGGTGGTTAGAAATCCCTGCTATCGTTGCAAGGGTACCCACCTTGCTTTCATCAACCTTTGCATCTTGCTCTACTACATTGAAGGCTGTTTCAGACCCTTCCATGCTGCTGTCACTGGTTGGCAGTCCTTCCAATGGCCCTCTCCTTGGCTGGAAATTCATCTTTTTGTGTTACTCCACTATTTTGAGGACTATTTCAGACCTTTCTATACTGCTGTCACGGTTTTGCATCCCTTCCACTGGCCCTTCCCTTGGTTGGAAATTCATTCTTTTGTGTAGGAAGGTTTTCGAACTCATTTGCAGCCTCCTTGGATGTTTTTCCTCTTGCTGGAAACCTTTTTTTTCCTGTACATTGAGATCTGATTTTGTCACTTTTTGGATCAACTCACCAGGCTGCCTGGCCTTCCTTTCTCCCTCATGCTCCCTATGAACTTCATCGTTGTTTTTAGACTTTAAGGAGGGCAGATTTTGCACAAAAGGGGCTGTGATTTCACAATCTAGAGCTCTTTTGATGACCATTGGTAATGGAGGGTTAAAGGCTTTCACCAACCCCTTGAGAGATGGAGATAGTCCTTCAACGAACCATGTTGTAAGTCTATTCTTTGAAACATCTTTAACCAAGGTGGATATCCTTTGAAACTCCTCAATGTAATTTCCCAAAGATTGTCCTTGTGGCAAGTGGGCCAAATCACGGATATGCAAGTTCAAATCTACCTTTTCAAATTTATCAATGACTTTATTTCTGAATTCCTCATAGGTCTTGATGGTGTTGTGTCCTAGGGTTATCAACCCTTAGTGCCACCATTCACAGGCAGCTCCCTCTAAATGTAACATAATTAATGACAAGGCATCCTTCTCCTTCAATTTATGTAATGAAAAATATGTATCCACTTTATTGATCCAAGCCTTAGCTGAATTATTTGTAACCCCATCAAAAGTAGGCAAGGTGACCTTCCCTATCTCTTTGTTCCACTCTCTAAGGCTGTCATGCCCTTTGTTGGAATCTCCTTTGCCTCTTTTTCAAGTGACATATCCATTAAGGCTCGTCTCCTTTCCAAAAGGAAGTGGATAAGTCATATACTCACCATATGATGCTAACAATTCAAGTTTGTATGAAGGTTGTTCCTTCTCTTTTTCTGAAGTGGCTTCTTCTGGAAGAACCCTAGGCTTAGGTATGGATTCCATACCCCCACCCACGGCATTGCTTGTCAAATCCTGCTCTTTCTTTCCTTTCATATCCTTCACTGTTTGAAGAAATTCCCCCATCACTTCTCTCATCTATTTTGTTTCTATAATTTCTAGAAAAATAATGCTATTTTTAAAAAATCGAGTATTTTTTGCCTTTTTTACCTTTATCGGTTATTGCCAGTTTTTCAATTGAGTGGGGCGAGTAACCGCCGGGTACCCATTTTGGGCCCTCAACGAGTACTTGCCCCAAATGGTTATTCCAACTATGGTACAAATCATTGACCTTGGGACCTGTGCATTGACCTTTTGGGGTAGATCGTTGACTTTGGAGGGTGGTTGTACCCTCTTGCAGTCTGTCGTACCATTCAAAATTATTTATAGCTAGGGTTTCAAGGAAAGATTCAGTCTTTATGCGTTTTCATGTTGTTCAGATTAGGGTTTGGTGAAAAAATTAGGTATAATTGATATTTTGACTTTATTATGCTATTGTACTTTCCAGAATTGAATAAAGATTCACATTCCCATGCACTAGTTTATTCTGTGTTTTCAGCGGCTACTTTTCAATATTCTAGATTTGAATAGATTTGCAAAATAAAAAAAATCAGAATTCATATTTTTCTCAGAAAGGGATATTACACTTGCATTTTAGTTCTTTACTTGTTTTTCTACTTTCTTTTGTAACAACAAAAATAGTTAAGCTAAGCTACTATGATGTAGTGTTTATTGATAAGCATTCACTCTCTTGTTGGTGTGTCGGCAAGTGTATTCTTATGAGCTTATATTTATAAAAAAAAGTTTAGATTTCACTACTTAGATAGGTAGCCTCAAGAACTCCACAAAGTCTTTTCAGCTACAAGTTTCCCTCCAAATACATTATACTCTAACATCCACTCCAGAAAATTGATCCATCTACACAATGTTTTTGCATAATATATAATCAATCATCCATCATTATATCCCTACTACATTTCTATCTATTTTAGTTTTAAGTTCTCATGTTACCAATAGTTGTCACAAAGTTTGCAAAGCAAGGAAATTAAACATTTTCCATCATGTTTAGGAATACGAAAAAAATCTTTTGATTGATGGAAATGATTCAACAAGATTATTGCATATAAAGCAAACTAAATGATTGCAATACATCTTTAAAAAAATGTACATTGTTCTCATCTGATATTTAATTATTTTCAAGTGTTAAGGGTGTCAATTTTAACTTACAGTATTGAAGGACCACTCAAGTGACTCTAATTCCTTTCTCTCAAATATCAGTCTGCAATGTCTACAGTCAAGGCATTCACATAGATGTATAAGAAAATAAAAGTTACAGCCAAAACATGTTATATGCATATGTGTGTATATCTTTCCTCCCTCTACACACACACAAATAAGGAAAGATCAAATGCAGAAAACAGTTCAATGGAAGAATCAGTAACCTGAAAATAGCCATGTACAAAGAATGTAAAAACCTTTTATTGCCAAATGAAGAAAATAATCTTTGGGAAAGAACCTCACAACAACGAAAAAACGCAATCACACTTTGGCAAGAATATCGTCGTATTGTGCAAGACCAACAGGCTAATGACGTGCAACGGGCTGAGAATATTGATAGAACCAAAAATAACCATATTCTCTACCTGCCATGGAAAGAGTGTATCATTTGTTTTCAGAAAATGGTAGAAGAAATCATACACTTCAAAGTTGAGGATGATCACAGGGTGCTCCTCCAGATTCAGCATCTGTAACAAGAGAAGCCTGACTGCAAATCCATGTTTTGATGATGATTGGAAAGAAGCAAGAAAAAAATAACAAAAATAGGCCCTATGTGAACAGGCATAAGATAGTTATAAACAGGAAGAATAGGAAAACCAAGTTGAATGAACACAAAGCAATAAATCCCACAGCACCGAGGAGAAATTTACAAGAAAAATGTCTCTGAAGAGCATGGATCCAAGGGACCATTCAAGGCTAAAATTATAAAAGTCTCATGATCTGCCCCTTATAAACTTAAGACTTACGGCACGATGGAATGGAAAATAACCATATAGGTTCAAGTGAAGGGAAAGAGAAGAACGACACAAGAAGGTTTTAATACAAAATATTATTTTATTTGTAACTGTATAAGCTTGAAGTAAATCAATGACTAAATCTGCAATACAAAATTTTGCATTCTAGTCAAATCATTTCTAGAGGAGAAAAAGAAGACAAATCTCAATGGAAACCAGTAAAATTGTATATTGTTGGCTTAAGAAGCCCCTGAACAAAAGGACAAGAAGCCACTGGTTAACCACCTGTTTAAAGCCACACATAGGCTCCAACAGCCACCATAAAGGGGAATCGGGCACTAGAAAATATATCCCAAAAAGAATCAAAGTGCCCCTTCGTGCTTAGAGGGGCTATAAACACTGGAAGCATCTGATAAATTCATTTCCATATTTGGATTTTCTCTCTATACATCAAGTATTATGGGTGATAAGGTGTATTTTATTCACATTTTTCACTGATAAGGAGTAATATTTGCATTTTTTTATTGGGAGAGTCAATAACATACAATTATCAGGCTCTATCTTAGCCAAGGATTACGAATTGGACTTAGGAGCATCATTATGTCCTTCTGATACCAAGAACATGAGATGAGACATACCTTGTTTGTTGCCTTTTCTTTTGCATAAATTCTAGATGTAGAGAAGGATTTGTTCCAGAAAGAAGGAAATAAATTATATCAATATACACGAGTGACCAGAACTGTATCAAAATAGCAACATTTCTGCTGCAAAGTTTTCTTGGAAAGAGGCATACAACATTTACTCCACTTCCCATGACTGCAAATGTCCAGTAAATCTGCAAATCCTGAAGATAATAGCACAATGAATCTATGTTATTTGCAATTTGTACATGTATATATGTATGAATCACTCTGATGTCGAGTTAGCCATTACACTGGTAACCATTAGGGTGGTATCTGCGGTTATTGTCTTCACGGGGAAACACAGATGCCAAATATATGCCATGATAGGTCCATATAAGAAAATTGTTTACGCATATCATGAGTCTAGTTTAGGAAAACACTAGTTAACAGCTCGCCGGTAGATTGTTTTTGTTTCATATGCCATGAAATAGTGTTTTGTATGCTACTGGAGTGGAAGAATCAAGCCTAGATAGCCTGTGATCAAGTTGAAAGAAAATTAGGACTTGGGCTATACCCTGCATTACTGTTTTAAAGGGATCAACAAATATTATAATCTGCATATGATAAAATCAGCCAAGTACCCTGGGTAACTGCATGCTTATGTCTAACGATAGTATGCATTCAATGGAATATTTCTCTAATCTAAAGGAAGAAAATTAAAGAACAGGCATATGGAATTGATTTCATCTAAGTGGTGTTATGAAAAAGGAAGCAGAAAGAAACATGCTTCGTCTGTTATCAACTTTTGATTCCTTACTTAGAAAAGATATTCTGTCAGCAATTGTTTTGGACATTCAAGTTAAAATGTACTTTTAAGAGGACATGGGTGCAACAACCACCACTTCAATATATACCCAACTCAACCAGTGTATTAAGTGACACAAAATTGTGAACAAACTCTAACAAAAGTTTTGATCATTAAAGCTAAAATTACCACCTTTAACACACGGATATGCTCTTATCAATCTATCCCACCAGAGACATTTTGCAATATTAGATATATGAGATGGTCCATTTTTTGTCAACCTATAAATCTGGTAATCTTATAATAACAGAAACTGCAAAAGATTGTGAACAAGCATTCTGAAGTAAGGATACAATTGGATTCCACTTATGAGCGCTCCAAAAATGCCAAGCATAGCAACAACCTCAACACGATCTCTCTTCTTTACACAAAACTCCTGCAAATGCAAAGAAATTAAGATAGGCTACACTTCTATAAATATTTATTACAAGAAGAATACCCAATATGTGACATAGATTCTTCAATCAATATCCACAAATGATGCATCTTGTCTGTATTATAATAAAGATCATTCTTAATCAAGAACTGATGGAATGGTCACGTCATAGTCTAATTGGAACACTGATTCAAAAAATAGCATAGGAACTTTTACTAAATGGGTTTTCACTGACTATTCAAGAAGAAGCTACATAATTGATTTACATCAAGGTCATTTCCCAAACAATCTGTCTTAAGGGCATGCATTATATTATAATTTTCAATAAAAGTTGAACTTCATGGATCAAGTTTATTGCAACACGGTACCATATTGACTTAGCCTCAGTACACATACATAAATTCACAATAAGTTTTGATCCAGCATTTATTTAGAAGAAGCATTGCCACAATAAATAAGAACAGTTAACTTGTTTGATGTGTCATTTTATGCATGTAGTAATACACATATCCCATGGTAAATGGCAAAAGTCGTGATAGACAAAATCTATATCTGAAACACATTATGGAACCAACATAAGAGGGAGGGCTGATGTGAACAGCATGAGTGCATTTCCATCCCCTTATGACAATGTTGCACAATATGCACATATTGTCCATTTATCATCCACACAACATCCTATCGTTGTCTATGGAACATCCTCATGCAACATCCTCTATGGCTGATCATATAGGCTTCAGTTCTAGACCATACACAATGGCTTCGAAAATGGCTCTTGGTCCTTGGCCATACACAATCACAAGGCTTCGAACCAAAGCAAAAGCAAATCGTAGAAGTATATCTCAACCTTACACAATAATAGTGCTTCATCCCAAGCAAATAATAAATTGAGACCATAGCCAATAACAAATCTTATTTCAATACAACTTGATCTTACTCAATAACAAGGCTTGGACTAGAGCAAACAAAACCTAAGGTCCTCAATACTCAATAATAGGGCACCTTCTCTAGGCAAAAGCAATAATTTAAGGACAACTCAACCTTAAATTTTTTTTAAAAGCAACAGCTTCAGTCCTCATTATTACCCAATAACGAGCCTCGGTATCAATCCAAGGGCAATAACAATTTTCAACTCCAAAATCAAGGAAATGTACAATAGCAGTTGTCAACGCAGCATCAAACAAATAGCATTTTTGGCAGCCATATTTCTTCTTGTACAATCAACCAGCATTTAATACCAATACAAATCTTAATTATGTATGAATCCGATCTACCAAACTATGCTTGGTGTTCTTTAAGTACTTTGCTTGAGTAAATAGATTTTAGCCTTAGAATTGTGATGTTTAAGTGCTGTAGAAGTTGCATAACAAGAATTGAAAGCAAGTAAAGAACTGAAACATGCAAAAAAAAACAACATCAACATAAGAGATTACCCTAGAGAAACCCAATGTTGGAAAACTCCAGAAGAGTTAATTTTAGCATCCTCATCTCATTGTCTCGATTTAAGGTTTACAAGCCAATTCACTTCAATGAAACTTCCAACAACATTGTGGGAGTTTCACAGCCCTGGTACAATGCTCTCCTATGTTTACCTTGCTCTGAACCTTGCTTCTACAACTCACTCTACTCTACACAGTTGCACAGACATGCTGCAACTGCAAATCTCAGAACCGGAATGCTTCACATGACTCCCAAGGGATGCATTTAAAGCAATCGGGCCAAACAGAGATCCCAATCCACCAAGGAGTTCGAAAAGACAGCATTTCAAACACTTAACTTCTTTGGAACTTTATGAGTCTTGTTTTGTCTCATATGGGAAAGGTTCAGATGGGTACCAACCCAACTAAATATCTTTGCTCTGTACAAGACAGGTTCAACTATGTCCAAACACCCTTGGCAAATTCAACTACTATGGAAGCCATAAAATCTGACAATTTTCTAGCTTTCTATGGACCCCAAGGTGTTCAGATCACCGTTGGGCCTTATGCATCTTTCTATAGATAAGTACTTAAAAACACAAAGAAAACTTAGCTGATTACATAGCTAAGTCCCTAGCTGATTACTTAGTTAAGTCTTCTTTGAGCTTATCAATATTGGTGAACTCGTACATTTTATTCGAGCATTGCTTAAAATGTCTTAGGGTTTAGACAAATTCTTGAATATTGACACTAAAAGAATTTTCTTTTGACCTTGAATTCAATATCTGACATTAAAAGAATTTTCTTTTGTCCTTGGATTCAATATCTAAAAATTGAAAGCACTTTCTTTTGATCTCGGATTCGATATCTAACACTAAAAACACTTTCTTTTGACCTTGGATTTAAGGGGAATTTACTAATCTCTATACACAAAAAAAATCTTTTTTCTAGGACTATATTTCAATTTTTTGTTGTTTGCTTCTAAATTTGTTAAAAATATATGACTATAATGGATGAACACATTATTTAATCTCTGCTTCAAGCTTTCTTAGTTTTCATTACATGTTTTCCCTTAATAAGGAACATCATTAACAATCATGTAAAAAAATGAATCAAATCCACTAAGGATCAAACACCTAATGAACAATCTCATGACCTTTTAATTTCTTGTCATAATGAGCCAAGTGCATGTATGGATGTCACAAGAAGTCCTATTGTACCAAACCTTCATCAACCTCGTATCTAACACTAAAAGAATTTTCTTTCGTCCTTGGATTCAATATCTAAAAATTGAAAGCACTTTCTTTTGATCTCGGATTCAATATTTGACACTGAAAACACTTTCTTTTGACCTTGGATTTTATGGGAATTTACTAATCTCCATACACAAAAAAAATCCTTTTTCTAGGACTGTATTTCAATTTTTTGTTGTTTGCTTCTAAATTTGTAAAAAGTATATGGCTATAATGGATGAACACATTATTTACTCTCTACTTCAAGCTTTATTAGTTTTCATTACATGTTTTCCCTTAATAAGGAACATCATTAACAATCATGTAAAAAAATGAATCAAATCTAGTAAGGATCAAACATAATGAACAATCTCATGACCTTTTAATTTCTTGTCATAATGAGCCAAGTGCATGTATAGATGTCACAAGGAGTCCTATTGTACCAAACCCTCATCAACCCCGTCCACCTCCCACACATCCTATTGAAGGTGTTTGTATATATATTCAATCAGAAGTACCTAAGGCTTGTGCTAGTGAAGCCCTTTAAGATCAGATAATCACTATGAAAGCATGCATACAAAAGTTGGAAAAGCAAAATCAATATTTCAATTTAAAGATCACATCAACTGAAAATAAGATCACATATACAATCAATCCAGAGCATGCCAGTGCTAATCATATATCTACATCTCTCTTCAATTATTTTGTGTCTCAAAATATATCATCTCAAGTATGGGTTCAAAAGCAACATACATCTACAACTATTGATTCAAAAATTATACATAGAGCAAATAAGAGTTCAAGTGAGATTCTAAGGGAAATGTTTTGAAACAAGTTGATCACATTACTTCATATGCATCTTCTAAGGAGATCAAAATACTATTGTGCATATCATAGAATGCATGGGCATCATGTAGACAGTTGTTGGGCTTTGAAGAACAAAATGCAAAGTATAATTGATAGTGGTGATCTTATAAAAGATAAATCAATCAAGCAACCTATTCACACTATAATTGCATCTCCTAAGGAACAAATGCAAGTAGAACAAATGGCAAAATTAGAGCAAGCAATGCTTCAAAAGGCAAACTTAGTGCAAGAAAGGTTACAAAAAGAGACAAGATAAAAAGAAAGGCTACAAAAAGAACAATTACCAAAGGGAACAAATTGAAAGGGAAAAGTTATTCAAAGAGCAATTACTCAACATGAAATTGCCAAAACAAACTCAAGATAAGCAAGAAAGCACTTTTATGTGTTGACGCAGTGGATTGCACCCTTGAAAAGAAGGCTCAACTTCTCTCTTCCACGCGGCACAATGGAGACTTTCCTCTTGCTGTGGGCTTGGCAACACTGAGGAAAGAATCTCTAGATAAGGGCTAGCTCCCTTTGATGCATCTTTAATGGTCATTAACTACTACTGTTAATAATGGGGGGGAGGTGAAAAGAGAGAAGGATATGACAAAAGCAGAACCTATCTAAAATGGTGATGCACCAAATGATTCGAACTACTCAGCTTATATCAACACTTTAGACCAAAAGGGCGAACAAACACTCCATCTGAACAAAAGCCAGAATGTATAGGTGCTTTAACAGGGGCTTAATGAAGATACAAAGAAAAAGAGCTTACCATAAGTGCTGCAGAAGCACATTGTCTGATAACTGCTCTTCTGTCTCTATGCTCCAACTTGGGCACTTCCTGTTAACCTGCAGAAATGGTCTTGGACATACTAGATATGTTGGTGTCAACCTATGAAAGCATCAAGATGAAATGACTAAGCACAGAGTTGATACACAGACGTATTCATAAGTATAACCAATCAGATAGAGATAAAACGCGTTCTATTGATTCCAAGGTAAAATTTGGCAGGGCTTCACCTTACACAAGTGAGAGATACATTTCTCAGCTGAAAGGTTACAATATATAGCATTAAGAGAAAAACTTTTTGGTCTCTCCAAGAACAGGCGGCCCATACTGTATTAAACACCTGGGAAAGAGGAATCCGCGCATGCTGCAGTCATCCTTCCATAAATGGCCTAAAAGAACCATGCTGTAGATTGCTACAGGTATTGACTTTGCTTCTCAATGTAATGGGCATCTCTGTTACGCCCAAAACTAGCCCAGCTGAAACCCCTTATAACTCCGGAACGGTTTGCTTGTATTGTTTTTTTTTGTGTTTTGCAAAGTCTTATGCATGTAACATAAATATAGAATTGAAAGCATAGACACACATAGCTGAAATAACCAACACACTGTATTTATATTGATTACAAAATGAGTAAACAACTGCAATGTCGACCATGCGATAACTCACTAAATACTCCAATAATGGAATGAACATTGTTTCAAGCGAATATCCTCAGCGAATACCGAAGGTACAATCATTTTGTTCTCCGTCTAGCAGAACTACGGACTCTGCAGGCTTGTTTCTACGGACTCTGCAGGCTTGTTTCTACGGACCCCGCAGGCTTGTTTCTACGAACTCTGCAGGCTTGTTTCTATGGACTCTGCAGGCTTGTTTCTATGGACTTTGCAAGCTTGCTTCTACGGACTCTGCAGGCTTGTTTCTACGAACTCCGCAGGCTTGGTTCTACGGACTCCGCAAGCTTGTTTCTCCTGACTCTTACTGCAGATAGCAGCTACTACGAGATGCTACATTGACGTGGCTGCTACAGTGACCATCTTTGCTAGTGAACCATCCAACTGCAATACCCCTTTAATATTTGGCTCATAAACAAGGCCGAGCTTGTCTGCAATCTGTTTGGGCATTACTATACTGCTAGCTCCACTATCCACCATACAATTACGAACCAAAGTATCACCCTCTATCAAAGAAAGATAAAAAAGAGTTTTCTTTGATTTTACCTCAGTTTGGTCCACCTTTGACATGTTATCTCTTTGTTGCACTTGTTGCTTAGTTGGCTGATCCAAATTTGTCAAGACAACACCTTCTTTCCCAACCGATTTTAGAGACAATTCAAGAGCTAAAAGTTCTTGAATGAGTTTATCCTTTTGCCCTGGATTTGAAAGAGAATCCCACATGCTAATGCTGATGTTAAACTTCTTCATTTGATCTACAATACTGAATTAAGATGCACTAAACTTTGATTGCACTTTCTGTGGCACTTGCTGCTCATGAATTAGAGGTATTTGTTGCACTTTACTAATCTTTATATTCTGATTTTTCTAGGTTGTGGAGGCAGCAAGCTACTCTTTTGTACTTTTAGCAACAATACTAAGAGCACTTGAAGTATTTGCTACCGCTTGGGCTTCATCAACAGCTTTTCTTTTAGTTCTCTGATAGGTTATAGCTGCAACTTGACCACTTGAATCATTAATTTTGACATCCTAGGTAAAAGCAACATGATCATCGACCTGCCAATTTACATTAATAGCATCAAGCTGCACTTGAACTTGATGAATCACTCATTGTGATGTCAACCCTGTATCTTGATATTGACCTCCTTGAAAAGAGAACTCTTCTTGTGTCATCTGTGGCACGGTGATGTTCTGTGATACCAAGGCTTGGTTTGGAGCATCGTTGAGATTTGAGGGCTGCCAACTTGAATCCTGCACCAAATTATTTTGAGGTGGGGTTGGAACAATGGATTTTGAAGTGGAAGGAGCATTCGGATCAAGAGCAGCATATGGCTTAGCTGGAGTTATGGCTCTTTGTGCTTGGTAGGGTGGTCTATTTTCTCTGAAAACCTGATAAAGAGACCTTTGATTTTTTAAGGACTAATAGTTGTTCTGATTTTGCTGTTGATAGGGCCTATTTAACTGAAATTGTTGCCTTTTGAGCTGTACTATTTCATTTCTAAAAGATTGTAGCAAATTTTTCAACTCTCCTATTTCACTAGCTTGACTAGTAGAGGCTACAATAGGAACTTGAGGTGCTGGAATTGGAGCTAAGAATGGAATTTGAGAAACTTGAGGGGCTGGTATAGAACTTATTTCTAGAAATATGAGCATTGGAGGTCTTGGAGAAAGTTTACCTGCTTGTATCAAACTATTTTTTATCTTTATTGCAACTTCATAAGCATCTGGCAAAGTAGTACCATCTATTGATTGTATCATCACACTAATGTCAGAATTAAGAGCTTTCAAACAATATAGAAATGCATATTCAAGGGATGGCCTAATCAGGACCGGTATTCCGGTCCATGTCTTTTGGAATCTGAGATTAAAATTGGACATGATCTCATGAGGAGCTCTCTATATGGCAGTTAATTGCTCAACTAAAGATAAGTGATCAGATTTGTCTTCAAACTGCTTGACTAAGACTACACCCAATTCATCCCAGGTGGAAATGGATCTAAGTGGGAGGGTTCTATACCATTGTAATGCTTTTCCTTTGAAAAAAGCAGCAAGCAATTTAATAGCAACATTATCCTCAACAACATCATGAACTGAACAAAGATTAGCCACATCCTGGATATGCTCAATAGGGGTTGTTTGATTTTCTCCTGAGAAGAATGGAATACTTTTGAGGGCAGATACAGGAATGTCATCTAACTGTGCTAGATTCAATGGACTTCCCCTATTGAATGGAACAAACACTTGATTTCTAACAGCCATCTGGATGGTGGAGATTGCAGTGTCTAGAACGATAGGATGAGGGGGACATAAATATTCTCTTTGAGAATATGGATTTGCCCTCCTAGACCTTGCTCTTTTATAAGTTACAAATTCAAAAAAGAATACCTTTACTTGCCGATCTTGTGGTAACCTTTGGCATGAACAGATTGTCTGAATGATGCTATGAACTCTGCAGCTGGATGTAGATGAATATCTTTTGCTGCTGCAAAAACTCTATGCAAAGAATTTTTTCGTGGTCCCACCGGGCATGCCAAAAATTGTTGTCAGCCTGGAGTTGCACCCTGAAACGAAGACGTGTTAAAATGGCTAATCCTCTCTCTAGTTGAAACAATGGGATCTTCTCGCGAGGGTGGGTGCCTCAATGGTGAGAAAAACTCTACAGAAAGTTGGTTCCTGCAAGATGTATCAATGAGGATCTCTACTCTGTGTTGCGGACTACCATGAAAAAAAGAGAAAAAAACTTGAAGGGGAAATCCTACCTAATGACGGTGATCCACCAGAATGTTGATCCACTCTACTTGGAACCTTGAACACTGAATCAAACAAGGGAAAAGGAAAACATTTGATTTCAATTGATCACTATGCATAAGTATTTCATGAGAAAGTTCGATCCAATGACAAAAACGTGAGAGAAAACAATGAAGAGAAGTCCAATACAAGACACTTTGCAGCCACCTAACATCCATTTAAAGCTTCAACAAAAGACATAAAACACTGAACATGACCTGCATAACATGATGAGCTAGCAACTAGGTACGAATCAGAATTTGGGAAGGGAGAGAAATCTACCACGTATGCAAATTGTTGAATGAATGTACACTATGCCAGCACTTGAAATATGAAAATACAGTTCTATTGATTAAAAAAATTACACAACTCATCAATGGCAGAGTCTAGTCTTACCAAGAGAGGGATGGATTTTACAAGGCTGAAAAGCCATTAATATAAAAAATTACAAAAATCCAAGAGATTGGCGTTGGAAATAGGAGAGGAAGTTAACTCTTCATTAGTCCAAGTCCAAATTGCGTTGCATGAGTCTTCCAAATTTGTCTTTCCTTGGCTTATACCTGGCTGTCTTGCATGAAGAATCTTTGGCATTGAAAAAGAAGAAGACAAGCTTTGGATGCATGACATCTACGAATAGATGTCTTGACTTGAAAATCAGTCAACTCCAAAACAAGAGTAGTCAAATCCACTCAAACTGTTGGAACGTTTAAAAGTCTCCCCTTTGCATGAAATCAATGCGAATACCAAATTAAGAATTACATTTGAACTGCCATAATGTTTCAAGCTTTGAGACAAACAAGAGTGCGTGCATAGAATTTCTGGTTGTTTGAAACGTTCAATGCTTTCCCTGTTCATCATGCAAGACAACTCTATTTTCAGAACTGAAACATGCTTGTTTTTTGTTGACCATTTTGGTCCTGGAAGCCAAAAATCAATCTCCTTCTTCCCCTGTTGTCTGAGCCATCAGTCTTGATTGTATCCACCTTACTGCAAATGCCCCTTTTTTCCTTTGCAATAAGTCATGTTCTTATAAAAGAGTTGATAGGTCTAAGACCTACAGGTTTTCAGTTTGATATAAGGCTTATTTCACTCTGGGCAGTTGCTTTGTACAAGCCTTTCGGCAAAAAAATGGACCAGTTCAAAGAATGCAAGGCTTTTACAAAGCTCTGAGAACAAAGTGCCCTTGCGGAGGGCAGTCGGGTTACAAATTGGGCCATTCCAGCACGCTGTGGAGGGCAATTATGGACCCAAAAGTGCCCTTGCCGAAAGGCAAGTTTCCCTTCGGAGAGAATCCTTGCAAAAGACAGGATTTCTTCAGACTCTTGGTCCGAAGAAAATCCATGAGAAGCCAAAGTATGAATTCCTTCGGACAAAGTGCCCAAATGAATTCCTTCAGACAAAGTGCCCGAATGAATTCCTTCGGACAAAATGTCCGAAGAAATTCACAAGGAAAACAGACCAAGGGAAATTCTTTCGGAAAAAAGCCCGAAGGAATTCCTTCTAACTTTTTGTCCGAAGGAATTCATCCGAAGAAAAAGACCAAAAGAAAGGGCCAAGAGTTTGAAGGGAGGATTTCCTTCGAACATTTTGTCCGAAGGAATTCAGAAGACAAGGGAGCCCGAAGGGCAGGTGCCCTTGCGGGGGACTCCCAGCAACCCAAAAGGGGACCTTTTCCAAGGCCGAAGGGACACCTTCCCTTCGAGAAGGTTCAATTACAAAACGCTGAAGGAATTGCAAAGGGCTGAAGGAATACAAAAGGCCGAAGAAATTGCCAAAGGGGTGATGAGCCCGAGAACGTCAATTTCAGCATAGCGAACTAGCCGTTGGAGTTCAAACATCCGGTGACAGGCATGCGAACGTCAAAATTAAGGCGGCAAAATAGCCGTTGGTTTTCAAATAGTGACGGGCCTGCAGACGTCAATTTTGATGGGATGCGTCGATCGAGAAAGGAGCTCAAATTGCCAGAAAGCGACAAAATAGCAAGGAAAAGGGGAACAAAAAAGAGAATCTAGAACACGACCACGCACACATACGACAACATTTGAAATGTTCCAAAAGACGCACCCAACCAAGCACAGACACGAATTAAGCAGTCCAGGTGGCAAAAGGTGTCAACAGGAGAAGTTATTGTTGTAGATGAAACAATCTCCACCAAGTGGTTATCAAAGAGCGCAAGCATTCAATGATGCGGCCTGTTTTTCTTCGTTTGAGCATGGATGAGCGAACAGTCGCGTAAGTTTCATAAAGAGGGGCGGCCTTGTCATTCAAACGATCAAGCAACCCATGCTTTTACAATGACATTTATAATGATTTAAATGCCAAAGTCAAGACTTGGACTGCCGCAGCATGGTTCCTTTAGTGGACTTCCTCTTTCCAATGTGTTCAACGCAGCATGGGCCACTTGTTTTGAAAGGCGCCATAGTCTTCTTTTTCATGCTATATATTGTAACCTCTCAAGGGGAGAAAGATATCTCTCTTGTAAGGCGAAGCCCTGCCAAATTTCACTTTTGATCAATATGAATGTGTTTTACCTCTATCTGACTCGTTATGCTTTTGAGTGTGTCTATGTATCAATTATGTGTTCAGTCATTTTAGCTTGATGCTTTCAAAAATTGACACCAACACACCTAGTGTAGACAAAGCACCATTTCTATAGGTTAACAGGAAGTACTACATCTGGAGCGCAGAGACAGAAAAGGAGTTATCAGATAGTGTGTTTTCTACAGCCCCTGTGGTAAGTTCATTTTCTGTGTCTTCATTAAGCCTCTTGTTAAAGCTCCTTACAGCCTGGTCTTTTGATCAGATAAAGTGTATGTCTGCCCTCTTCTGGTCTGAAGTGTGAATAACTGAGTAGACCAAAAATCATTTGGTGCATCACCACTTAGATTAGTTTATGTTCTGGTTATTCCTTATCCCTTTTCACCCCCCCCCCCAAATTAACAATAGTAGCAAAATACTTTAGAGATGCATCAAAGGGAGCTAGCCCTTATCTAGAGATTCTCTCCTCAGTTTTGCCAAACCCACAGCAAGAGGGGAGTCTCCATTGTGCCGTGTGGAAGAGAGAAGCTCAGCCTTCTTTCCAAGGGTGCAATCCACAGCGTCAACATTTTCTTAAACGCATTCACTTCGTTGGAGTCACTCACGTTAGTTTGTGCATGATCTTTGTGTATCCTGCCTTTGTCTTTATTTTGTGTTTGTTTTATTCGTTGTTCATGCTATGGCTCAGTCTTGTTTGTGCTTACGTCTCTGTTCATGCTATTAATCATGCTCAGTTATGCTTCGTGTTTTCTCTGGCTTTTCTCGTCTTCTATTTTAATTCGGGATTCGGGCTTTATTTTAGTTTTTGTCCTTCGAACAAAATGTCCGAAGGACTCTCTGTCTCTTCTCTTCCCGAGCTTGGCATTTCCTTTTCTCTTTTTTGGCCTTTGCTTATGCCCTTGTCTTTTCTATCAGGCTTTTGTCCCTCCCAAATTCCTTCAGACCTTTTGTCCGAAGAAAGTCCGAAGGAATTCGTTTCCTTGCCAATTTTCCCGAATTTATTCTTTTAAGCTCTTATGTCTTACCCTTTGGTTTTCTTCGAACTTTTGTTGACTTCATATTCCCGTGGATTTCTTGTTTGACAATTATTCCGAAGGATTTCCTTCCTTAAATTTTCTCATTTCCTTCTTTGCCTTTGTTTTTTATTTCTATCGGGCTTTTTTCCCGTGTATATCCTCCATTGGACCTTTTCCTTGAATTCCTTCAGACTTTTTGTCCGAAGGAAATTCTTTTCCGTTTGAAGTGTCCTTCGCTTTTATGAATGTGCCCTCTGCAAGGGCTTCTACTTCCCAAAATTGCCCTTCAGGCTTTTTGATTTGGTCATGTTAGTCGCCTTGGGGCCTTCTGCAAGGGCAAGGTTCTTCTAGAAGTGCCTTTCGGAAGAATTGTAAAGGTTCACTTCGCTAACCAAGTGCCCTTCGCAAGGGCTTTTTGTCCTCAAAAGTACCTTTCAGAACTTTTGAAAGGGTCCTGCCACCGACCAAGTGCCCTCCGCAAGGGCTTTTGTCCTCAAAAGTGCCTTTCGGAACTTTTGAAAGGGTCATGCCATCGACCAAGTGCCCTCCGCAAGGTATGTCTGCCTTCAAAAGTGCCCTTCGGAAGAATTGTATTGAAGGGCACCTAGGCTTTTTGAAACTGTCCTTTGGAACTTTTGTCTTGACTTGAAAACCATAAAGTGAATTTTTGTCTTCTCAACTATGCTTTTCCCTTTTTTCTTTCAATCAAAAGTTTGAAGAAAATAAGCTTTGAACGACTGCCACTTAGTCATTTTTTCGGACTTTTACATAGTCCTTTGAGAGCTCTTTCTCTCAGACAGAATGCCCGTTATAGCCCGAAAAAATCCTTGGGAAGACAAAATAAATAAACTTACAGCTTGTATGTCTTGGTTGTATTTGCACATTTGGCTGTAATCAAGCAAGCTCCTTGGAAACCTCTGAATGACTAAAATTCACCTGGTTGTAGATGGCCACTTGGGTGGCTGTAAATGCTCATTTAAGGACCCCAAAATTCATTCACAAGACAAGCTTGGCACCATAGCAAAGTTCCGAATAGTAGGGGTGACAAGTGCCCTATGGGGGCAAAATTGTCAACAAGTTGGTTATAGGAGTTAGTTGATTTTTACCAGTTTTTACCAATTCTGGGTAAAAGCTATTTATTTCATGTTTGTCTTTGTAAAAGGGTTAACAGAATTTGGCACCCTTTTCTATGTATTGTTTCATTTTGATTAATAAAATGCTTGTGGAACTGCCTCAGTGGGCACAAGATTCAACCTAGTATTTTTTACCTATCACTAGTAGCATGACGTGAAATGATTCGACCTCCTCCATGAACTACAATAATCTAATTTTTTGTGGCTGGTCTAAGGAATAATTCAAGGAACGGGAATTTGATGTTTGGATGTAACAATGCCTAGTCGATAGGCGACAAAATTTATTTGAGTCATTATGTCAAACAGTTTGTGTCACGTGGATCTTGAGCAAAAATTGGTTTAGGAGGTGAAAAATGCATTTGATAGGTGTAAGTCGAGCTTCGTCACTTTGCCAAGCGTCCTCCCAGCTAGTATCAAGAGAGATGGGTCAGCGGTTAGATGAATTGGACCGAAATTTACACCAAGCACTTGATAAGAGAATCACGAAAGGACTTTAGAAGGCGACAATGGGGTGGAAATTTCTTTGGGTCATTTTGTCAAACAGTTCGCGTGCCTATAGGTGGAAGCATTTCAATTTAAAAAATTGACAAATAGTTATGCCTGCCAACATTTTGTCGAACCGTTCACTTGCCACGCTAGTTTGAGTCTTGGAATTCATAAGCAAATGCAATTGGCGAGTGTAAATCCAAGGCCACTAAAGAGATGAGATAACAAGTTTGAAAAAAACCATAATGTGCAAGCTAGAAATGAAAATGCAGTCCCAAGTGGCCAATTTGGGTAGCTGGCAGTGAGTCACATTATACAGTATTGATTGCTCTTGACACTTGTGTGTAGAAGTTATAGGGGTGAATTGGCGCAACAATTCATTGAAACATTTGGTCAAAAATTTTGTGGACAGTCAAATGAATGAACCTTGGTCAAGGAAAATTGCAAGTCGACAGTTATTTTGCAGGTTTCGATGAATCATTTTGCCAAACAGCTCACATGCCAGGTGTAAGCAGTTGTGCACAAAATGGATTTGATTGTTTGGGACACAAAATCTCAAAGCTTCTGAAATTCGCATATCAATAATGTAGAAAAGATTGGGGATTACTGAGTGAAGTTCTCCCTATTGGCTTCATGGGTCATGCAATAAATATGATCAAGTTGGATCCTAAGAACCTATATTCTTCAGCTTCATTAGGCGTTGGTTTGAGGTAAACGTTATTCTTTAATCTGTTTTCATATCTGCAAGTATACAAAACACGAAATCACATGATACAAACCATCTATTGTATAGAAGATGGTGCTATTTCATTAGATGGAAGGAAATATTGCACCCAAATGAGATGAATGGATGATGACAGCCTCACCTAAAAGGAAGCTATATGAGACTTGAATTTATAAAAAAAATTAGCCTAGCATGACCATCATTCAAATTTCTTTTTGTCAATTCCTTCATTGTAAGGTGTGTGTGCCTATGTGTTGAGGTAGCTCTATTCTCAAGCATATCAACAAAGGTGAGTAAGCAAATTGAATAGTTCAATTTCTATTGACAATGAACCATTTGGAGAAGATTACATAACTGTGTACAGAGTCCAATATCAGCTATACTGAGTGCAGCGATTGACAATTTAGGATTGTGGTCTCAAACTATTCCGGAGTATGCACAACTTTGGGATGCAAAAATCAGAAAACTGTCTTGGCAGATGAAGGCAATAGTTGTTTCAACATGCAGATAAGCAGAATTATCATACATGGATTTGGCCTGGGAATTGGTGTTCATTCCCATATGATTGGGATAGGCGAACTGGCTGCCAGTTGGCCGAATTGTGACATAAGAGCAGTGGTATTTTGAGCAGGTTGGATAAGGCATAGGTCACCAGCATCTTCTGGGGTTCTCTTGCATTCCCCCACGGAATGCGGTCCCACAGTCGAAGCCAACTGTTGTGAAATTTGGCCGTCCAAATTTCACCACCCCATTTTCACATTTTCCCGTCATTTTGCCTTTTGTCATACTTCCATAATATTTCATAGGACCCCATTGCCCAATGGACAAGGCAATGAGTTTGATTAACCCACCTAGAATATATTTCAGATTTGGTGTCATGGGCTTGATGGGAAAATTTATTGACTTGATTACGTTATTAATTATTTTATAATTAATTAATGTTAGCCATTAAATGACTATACATTTTTGCCATTTGATAAATTAATTCCTTTTAGAAATAATGTTTGTTGTAAGTGCAAATTGAAAAGTTCATTTGAATATTGCAAATTTGCCCAAAAAAAAAAGAGAGAGGCAAATTAAATGACTTTTCATATTCCAAAGGGAAAGATTGTACAATATGGAAAAATCCAGAATTCGTACAGGGTATTTTTCACAAGCTCTTGGAGAGAGCTAGCTACAACTTTGTGTGGAGTCATGTTATTTCTAAATTGGAGCAATGAAATACAAGCAAGCGGGTGACTCTTTTGAGGTGTTTGTAGATTTTAATATCCTTTTTTACGAATTTTGAATTTATATTTGTGGATGAAGACTCCATTAAAATTCTGCATTAATTTGATTATATGCCCCTGTGGTGTTCCCAAACTTTGTGGTAAAAACCCCAGTATAAGCTTTCTTGATGTCCATGAGTTTTTGCGTGTTTGATCTCATTAAAACCTTGTACCAAGTGTGTGTAATTGGGTTTGTAAGGAGACTTTGTGCTCCCATGCATCCCTTTTGTTCCCAAAACACCTATTACTTATATGTTCATTTTTGTGTGAGAGGAAAGATTTTCATTTCTACTATTTATTCTCGAGTTATCTCAATGGTTCTCTATGTTTATCATGTTATGGGTTTCTCCCTCTTTTTATTTCTATTTTGTTTCATTTCGTGCTTTCGGGTAAAAAGTACACAAAAACCCCAAAATTGTTCATATCTTACGAGGGAACTGCACCTCTCATAAGCAAAGGAGATTCACCATTTCTACAGTGACTTATCCAACTGTTGGCGAATTGGTGTTGCTTCTCATTGAGCGAGTCATAAAATCAAGAAATATAAAAGTGCCCAATTTTCCATCAACAATAATACAAATAACGAATAAAGCAGAATACTTAAGTTTATCCCTGAACAACTCAAATCCTAACCTGGGTTTGGCCACGTTTTCCCCTTTTTTCTGATACAATTTGTTGCTTCTAGCACTGGAGGTGTTGTAAAGTACGACTAGGATTTGGAGTGATCGTTGGGTGGCCGTTGGTAGTTTAAGAGGCAGGCCACTAACTGAAAGTGTGACACCGAGAGTGAACTTCCTGATGTGGTTCCAAAACCCTAACATCAAGGTCTTTGGATTAATTCTCTGTTGTGCAACTGATTTTTGTCAACTGTGATCTACCAAAACACCCACAATCTACCCCCAAACTGCTATGATTTGCTCCTAAGAGGTTTCGTTGTTGTTTGGAAGTGAAACGCAGTCAAGGGGAAGGTGACGCCAACCAAAATAGGAGCTACTACAATGATGCCATCCAATGAGGGTTAGGTCTAGGCAGTACGACAATCTTGGTGGCTGAAATCGTTGTAGTTTCTTGCTCAAACCCTTGCAAAACCCTGATTTATGATTATTGAAAATAACTCAACTGTGTGAAGCGATTGTAACCCTTGTATGGAGCTACCTCAATAGACCAAGAGGTTTCATCCTCTAATCCGGCTGTAATTAAGGTTTTCATCATCAAACAGGTGAAATATCCCTTTTAGGACTGAAATTAGATCAAAGGAGTTTCCCAACAAACCCTAACAACAAATATTGCAATCTCTAATTTTCTACCAAACCCTAAGCTAGGAAAAAAATCAGAATTCTGCAAGTGCCAATTTAGGGCACCAAAATCAATATTTTATTATTCAAACACTTGCCAAAATTCAGATAAAATACAACCATCCAAATATCATCGAATCTGACTTTCTGAGCCCAGTAGATAACTAGAAAACAACATAAAATTGCAGAATAAATTTGCAATGCTCCAACTAGAAATTTGGGGACAAACAGCCCCACAAAATGCCAAAATAGACCCCCAAATGTGGTCTTCCAAAAGCTAGTTGCAGACCTAGGGTACCCCATGCAGCCCTAGCAATCAGTTTGCGGCCTCAACAATGACCATTTGCAGGCCTCCAAACAGCTCGTTGCCCTTGATGTAACCTTCAAACCCTAGTTGCTGCCCTAGAGTGAAGCCGCCACCCTCTGTAATGTTATTCCTTGCTGCCACTAGCCAAAAATGATGAAATATCCTGCCCTAAACAAATAGAAATGCTGCCAAATCAGATCTAATAAAACTCAATGCAACCCTTGAATGAGGATGCCCTAATTGAATGTAAAGGTTTCCGTCCTTACTCCAACTTCCATTGAAGGGTTTCGTACTCAATGGTTAAGTTAAACATTTTCGTGCTTAAGGTTACAAATTCATTTATCAAAAATAGCATGAACCTCTCCACAAGATCCCCCTTTTACCTTTATAACCTTTCCCCAAAGGGTTGCATCCAAAAGGGAGGGAATACAATTCAAATATTAAAAGGGCATTTTCTTATAAGCTTTCACTTAAGCACTTGAGTGCCCATGACCCTCAAATGTCCCCTTCTTAAATGAAAATCGTAAACTAACCTTTTCAAAATATGAAAAGAACATCTCTTATAATCCACTTAAGTGGATTGGGTGTCCATGATGCTCAAAGGATCCCAACTTAAGTGAATTTTAAAACAAAAAAGTGATTTTTCACAAGTGTTCTTAAGAACCCAAATGTTTCCCTTATTTTCCTCTTTTTTCTTAGCCCTTAAGAACCGATAAAGGCTAAGGGTCTTCAATAGTGTCATGATCAAAAGGGGGACATGACAACAGGGCTTGGAAGAATTCTAGATGTTGTGTTGTCATAAAATTTTACATTTCGCGACAACACCCCCAATTGCGCTCATATAGGCAATTAGAGGTGTTTTAAAGACAAGGACAATAATTTTTTTTTTAAAATGACATCGACTCCATAGCCCAATGGACAAGGCTTAGGTCGCATACTAAATCTTGCACTATCCTTCGAGCTTCTAAATGGTAAGACATTGATGGTTTTCAGAGTAGCATTGTGGATGGATGTGCATTTGAAGAGAATATTTTGGTCAGCCATAATTCGGAAGTTCTGAGTCACAAAGTTGGATGTGTTGAGGATATCTCAACCATTTGTCTTTTGACAGAACAAGAAAGGAAGTCCATGAGAAATCATATAAGGATGCTTGATGCTAGATAAAGCTACATATAGGTATGCCGCCCTTGGATGTATAAAGGACAATTCATGAAGGCTGATATAATCGACAAAGCACATGTGCCTCTTGCACATGGAATGGACCTCATATCAAATAAATCATACAAGATGACAAACTTGTTATCAATCCTTGGATCAATTATTATTTTGCATGGAATCAAGCTATGGACACTGGTTGATAGACTACAAAAAGCATCCATTTGGATACTAGGTCAAGTGATTGTGATGAAGTTTCAAATGCAGTCATTGGAAGCAAGGTCAAAGTGATAAATGTCTCACAAATGATTCAAGGCAAAGTTCTTCACAATTGTGCTTCAATTCTAGACTTGAATAGTTGCTCAAATATTGCTTCAAATTTCAAGTATGAAAAGGGCATATAATAAAGGGATGTACAAAGGCGAACAAAGTCTTCCTTGCTCAAACCTGAAATGCCTTATCTCAAAAAGTTCCTCAACAGGTTCCAGAAGAAGCAAAAGTTTTCTAAGACTTTTTCTTGTAAGAATCTGACATCTCCACAAGCAGAGGGGTCAGAATCTGACACCCTTGCAAGCAGAGGGGTTAGAATCTGAAACCCTAACAAGTAAAAATTGTCAAAACAGGGTCCAATCTCCTTCGGGCCCATAACTTTCGCATCTGAACTCTGTTTTGACTCTCGTTCGATGCGTTGGAAAGATAATTTGATGAACATTATTCCTTAAGGACACGTGATGAGCAAAGATCATCTTGAACTTCTAAAATCAAGGGGGAGAATCACAATTGTCCAAGTAGGGCGTAATTCTAGACTGTCAAACTTGAAATGCCTTACCTTAGAAAGTTCCTCAACAGGTTCGAGAAGAATCAAAGAAGCAACAAAAGTTGCCTAAGTCTTTTGCTTGTCGGAATCCAACACTCCTGCAAGCAAAGGGGTCAGAATCGAACACCCCTACAAGCAGAGGAGTTGGAATTTGACACCCTTGCAAGTAGAGGGGTCAAAAACAGACACCCCGACAAGCATAAAATGTCAAAACAAGGTGCAATTTCACTCAGAACATAAATTTCACATCCGAACTCCGTTTTGGCTCGTGTTCGATGCGTTGAAAAGATAATTTGATAAAGAAAATTTTACCTTAAGAACAAATGGTGCAAAACTTCATCTTGAACTTCTAAAATTAATGGGGTGAATCACAACTATTTAAGCAAGGCGGAATTCTAGATGTGTCCGAGTAGGGTCCAATCTCTCTTGGGCCATAACTTTCGCATCTGAGCATCGATTTGGCTCTCATTCAAATTGTTGGAAAGATAATTTGATGGAAACATTTTTCCTCAAGGATCCATGGTCTAAAAAATTCAATTTGAACTTCTAAAATCAAGGGGATAATCACAATTGCAGAAACATGGCGATATTCGCAGTTTTCAAGTTGTACAAAGTTGTCAAGTCACTTTTGCAAGTCGTAAAAATTGGTCATTGCACTTTTGCAAGTTGTGCAAATATGTCAACACACTTTTGCAAGTTTTAAGTCGTGCAAAAACATCAATGCACTTTTGCAAGTCGTGCAAATTGTCATCAAACTTTTGCAAATTGTGCGAATATGTCAATGCAC
This sequence comes from Torreya grandis, assembly GCA_037957365.1. Lineage (NCBI taxonomy): Eukaryota > Viridiplantae > Streptophyta > Pinopsida > Cupressales > Taxaceae > Torreya > Torreya grandis. The sequence continues at coordinate 3,891,002 of JARHVA010000212.1, forward strand.
TTTTTCAAGTTTCGAGTTGTGAAAATTTGCCAATGTACTTTTGAAAGTCGTACAAAAACACCAATGCACTTATGTAAGTCGTGCAAATTGGTCATTGCACTTTTACAAGTTGTGCAAATTGCTCAATGTATTTTTGCAAGTTTTGAGTTGTGCATTTTCACCAGTGCATTTTTGCAAGCTCCTTAAAACGCAAAAAATATGGTTATGCAATGTAATCACCCATTGTAACTTATAAATAGGAGTTCAGGGCTCATTTGTAGAGTTAGCTTCAGTGGAGATCAAATTGGATTTTTGTCAGTTGGCTTTTTGACAGTAGAAAAACTTTTTGCAAGATGGAAGGAACAAATCTGTATGTACAACCCCACAAAGAATCAATACAAAAACAATTTACAGGACTTTGTTTCATGAATCTTTATGGTGAATGATGTGCATGAATATGTCAATCCACTTTGATTCTTGTTCTTTCAATTTGTTAAAATGCTATTGTTAAATAGTCAATGAATGCGGAATTTTTAGTGTAGCAAGTTCTATTGAATCTGCATTAGGAATTCTTGTCGTTGTGAAGCCTTGGTGGGATTAAGAATATGAGTTTATACCTATTTTTATTGTGAAATTTAGGGTTGTTGAATATCCTTCTTTGTAAAGTTATCCAATCTCCTTGGTCTATGTACCATGTTCTTATGTCCATAATGTCTTTCCCATCCCATTTCTATGATTAAGGCTTCCCATATTACAAATTGGCTATTCTAGTGAGTCTTTGTGTTGTCGTAGGGTTGTCATTCGTCTTTTTCGGGGTTATCAAAGCAACTTTTGTGTTTAACTGGCTGGAATAATCTCACTTTTCTTGTCCCCTTTTCTTTCTCATTTTTCCCTTCTTCCCATCATTCCCTTTATTTCTTTTCTATCTCCTTTTTGTACTTTCCAGTTAAAAGTACGAAACCCCCACAAAAAATATTTTTGTTGTAAATAGTTGTGAATAGCTCTTTCCCTGCTTTCCCTTTTTAGTTTTCAATAAAGGTAGCTTCGCTTGCTAATAGGAGAGGGACTTTTTCCTCACATTATTGACTGATGTGAGGCCTTTGTCCCCACGTTGTTAACTGAAATTCCACATTTGTCCTCCTGACAAATTTTTTAGCGAACGTGTCAAGAATCATAAAAATAAATAATAAAAAAATGAGAAGGGAGTGAGTGGGTGGAAAAATGGCGAAGGACATCCTTTGACTCACGATTTTTGATCGCGATTCTTTCTTCTGGTTATGTTTTTTGCAATTTTTCAAGTTCTTGTTTTGTCTTGGCATTTTAATCTTCCTTGTCTTTTTGTGCTCATTTCCTTCTTTTGTTGGGTCTTGCATGGGGCCTTCGGGTCAAACAAGGGTGACAGTTTTTGTTTTTGTTGGGTGATTATGGCAGAGAAAGGGGAACCGTCGAAAATGTCTTTCAAAGATGTTTTAAAAGGAGAAGCAAGTAGTTGGTCTTTTGGAAGCAAAATGCAGAAACGGCCACTTAGAATGCCAAAGGTAGATCCACAAAAGAATGATAATGGATGTATGAGAGCAGCAAAAGGGTCACCAGTTGTGGCGCTTAACAAAACAAATATTCAAAGCAACATGATGAGTTGCAGAACAGGGGTTTCATAGTTCGACTTTTGGGTTTTCGACCCCCATTAATGGCATTCAAGGAATGGACAAGGAAAAACTGGCATACCAAAGGTGAGTTTACAATTTATGTGTACCCTAACAGTTATTTTCTTGTTTTCTTTGCTAGTGCAAAAGATCGAGAGGGTATTTTTCAAGGCGGACCATGGTTTTATGGTCAATTAGGGTTATTTATGAAACTCTATCATCCGACGTTTAGAGAGGAAGAACTCGCATTAGTGGCTCTAGTTTGGGTTCATTTGTTTGGTTTACCGGCTGAGTATTGGACTGAAGTTATTTTTTCAGCAATTGGTAACACTTTGGGCCCATATATGATGACAACGGATATTACCCTGAATCTTGAACATATGATTTATGCCCATATATGTGTTTTGATGGATCTTGACAAACCCTTACCGAGTAAAATTACTTTGGCTACGGAGGAAGAGAAAGGGATCAAGTGGTAGACTATGAAAATATTCCGTTTCGATGCAAAATATGCCATGTGGTCAAGGATTGCCCTCTACAAATTCCAGATCACAAAGTCAAAGAAAACAATCAGGGGGAGTTCATTAATCTGAAGAAAAAGAAGAGTGCAAAGAAAAATGTTATATCAAACTCTAAAAACATTATTGTAATCATTTTGCTGCTCTTCAATAAAAAAATGAGGAAACAGATATCAAGGATAACAATGAATCACAGGTTCCAGAGACACATATACAGGACATTGCTTCTCAGGAGGTGAAGATAGATACAAGAGACGGTAATCAGTTAGCGTTGCTTCCAGGGAAGACTCAGAAGATTGTTAATAGTCAGGTTTTAAAGAGCTATCAGAGAAAGACTAAGTTTCAAGAGCAATTTGAGCCAAGTACTACTACTGGTAAAAATTAAGAAGGAATAGAAAAAGCTTTGATGATAATGCCTGCTGCTAGTGATTTGCAGAATACAAACGTTCCCTTAGGAGTCTCTCAGAAAAAAAATAAAAAACTGAAAATGGATGTGAATGTTAAGGTAGGTAAGAAAACTAATCAAATACATCTACAAAAAGGTCAGCAGCTGAGTTCCTACAGGGAAAGTTAGGGATGTGTCCCATATGCTTACACAAACCTCTCAATGAAAGTCATTACATGGGATATTCGAGGGCTGAAAGGTAGCCCTTCTAAGATTAATGAAATTAATAAAATGATTCAGATAAATAACCCTCATATGTTGTTTATCCAGGAGACTAAGACTTCAAATGAGTTAATGAACGTTTTAGCTGATAGAATTTGGTCTCAATCACAAGTAATTTCTTTAAGTTCTCAGGGAGCTTCAAGAGGGGTGACGTGTATTTGGGATCCGAAGAAGATTACAGTTATGAACTCTTAAGGATGTAGAGGTGTTTTGTGTCTGCTTGTTGTTTGTAGGGAAGATTCGAATCAGATTCTGTTTATTAATGTTTATGCTCCTTCTATTGATGAAAAACTTTTACAATGGCAGAATATTGCCTTTATGATAAATTCCTTTCCAACAGTTCCTGTTGTGGCAGGAGGAGATTTTAACACTGTTCTTAATCTTGAGGAAAAGATGGGAGGGATAGTGATGTTAGATGGAAGCTCAAATATTATGGCCAGATATATTCAAAATTTGCATCTCGTGGATGTCAAACCTGTTAATGGCATGATGACTTGGTCTAATAGAAGACAAGAAGAGGACTGTATTCTTGAACGTCTAGACAGGTTTTTGAAGTCAGAAGACTGGTGGACTAAGGAATTTATTCCAAAGGTTAATATTCTTAATGATATTGATTCTGATCATTGGCCAGTGTGTTTGGAATTTGGAAAATTTGTTCCTTGTCATTCTCCTTTCCGGTTTCAATTAATGTGGCTTCGACATGATCATATCACAAACTTTATCCAACAATGGTGGATTGAAGGAAAGCTTAGATTTGGTCCGCATATGTATACTTTTGCTAAAAGATTAAGGTATATCAAAACCAAATTGAGAAGGTGGAATTGGAATGAATTTGGAGACGTTAAAGAAAGGTACAAATTATTAAAAAGCTGAAGGAGCTTAATGTTGTAATTCGCCATTCTGGACTTAATTCTGTTTTAGCTAAAGAAGAATTTATTTTTTAAAGGCTAATCTTCAGGAATGGGAGAAACGGGAAGAGATTCTTTATGAGCAGATATCACAGATCCACTGGCTTAAGGAAGGTGATATAAATGCTGCATTCTTCAATAAATCTTTATTGGTTAGAAGATCTTTTAATCATATTAACTATTTGAAAAAAGCTGATGGAAAGAAAGTATATTCCTTAGAAGGAATGGAGAATAGAGCTAAGAATTTCTTCTGTCAGTTATTTACTACTGAATCTTTAGAGGAATCAGCTCAAAAGGAGATCATAAACAATATTCCTAAGGTTATTTCTGAACAAGATAATAGATGGCTCATGGATCATGTTACTGAGGCAGAATTGAAGAATGTTGTTTTTAGTATGAAAAAGGGAAAAACTCCTGGACCAGATGGTTTTCCTATAGAATTTTATCAAGGCTTTTGGGATATCATTAAAAATGATCTCCTTCAAGTCGTGGAAGAGGTGAGGGCAGCCAAAACCATGTTAAAATAAATTAATAGAACTTTTATAGCCCTCATTCCTAAGGGTTCAGAAGTGGAGGACATCGTAGGATTTAGACCAATAGCTTTGTGTAATGTTTTGTATAAAATCACAACAAAAATTATGGCGGACAGGTTGAAACCCCGAATGCATGAGATCATATCTCCTGAACAAGGGGCATTTGTGCAAGGTGGGCAAATTCATGATGAGATAATATTAGCCCAGGAAGCTTTGCATTCTATGGATCGGCGAAAATCTCCTTCTATGTTCATTAGGCTTGATCTTTCTAAAGCAAGATATTCTCCCAATTTGACTTCTTTGAGGGATGGATTGAATGGGTTCAAGCTTGTTTGTCTTCCGCTTCCTATTCAGTGATTCTTAATGGAAGCCCTTCTTAGGTTTTTACTGCTTCCAAGGGTATTAGACAAGGTGGTCCATTATCACCTTTTTTATTTATTATTTTGGCAGAATGTCTGGGAAGAGTTTTTACTAAAGCTCGTCTGGATAAGAAGATTGGAGCTATTAAATTGGCTACAAGAGCTAATCCTCTTACTCATTTGCAATTTGTAGATGACTCTACACTCTTAGGAAAAGCTACCTATTCAAAGGCTTCCAATATGCAGAAAGCTCTTCAGCCTTTTACTAGAGCCACAGGACAGCTGATCAATCCCGATAAATCCAAAAAAAAAAATCTTCCATTGCTCTCAGAGGCAAGAAGAGGTGATTTTAGATTTGTTCCAATTCAGAAAGGGAACTTTTCCAATCACGTATTTGGGGGTTCTAATGGTAGTTAGACAGTTAAAGAATTGGAATTGGTTAATAAATAAAGTTAAGATGAAATTAGAGAAATGGACGAATAGATAGCTGTCTTCATGGGGGTGGAATAACATTGGTTAAAGCTGTCCTCCAAGCTAGAACGGTTTATGTATCTTCTGTTTTGAATGTTCCTATTGGAATTTTGAAGCATTTGGAGTCTATTTGTTAAAAATTTATATGGAGTGGGGTTTAGGAAAAAAGGAAATGGTCTTTGGTTAAGTGGGAGATCCTTTGTTAGCCGTAAAAAGGTGGGCTTCTATTCTTTTATTAAGAATAATAGAGATTTAGCAGCCAAACTGTATTGGAGACTTTTGGAGAATCCGAATGATCTATGGGCTGTTAATATCAGAGCTAAATATGCTGAAAATAATGTGTGTAAAAGGATAATTAGATTGTCCCTCCCTTCTAGAGGATCCCTTATTCTTACTGTCCTCAAAATAGGAGAGGAGATTATTAAGAGAGATTTCTTTTGGATAATTAAAAATGGTCAAATAGCTAATTTCTAGATTGATTCTTGCGATGGTTATCAACCAATTATCACCCAATTTCATGATTTACAGCCAGTGATGCAAGCTCTTCACGACAAGGGGTGGGTGAAAGTTGCAGAGTATTGTGTGCATAGTCTCCATCATTGGGAGATTTGTAAATGCTAGATTCCTATTTGGGAATGGCCAATTTAGCTTTAGGAGAAACAAAGAAAGTAGATGAAACAGATTTTAGAATCAAGAACTCTTTCTTGTTCTGAAGAATCGGATTCCATTGCATGGGGAAATAGATCAAAAGATATTTATTTTGTCTCCGCTGGATATGAATCTTTGTGTAAAGCGAATCCTCGTCCTTTAAGGGATATTTTTAAAAATTTATAGCAGGTGAATCTTTGGCTAAAAGTCAATTTTTTTGTTTGGTCGTTATTAAGAAGAAGAATATTAACAAGGGAAAAGAGGATTTAATGGCTTTTTCAGGTATTAAGTTATTTGATTTGTCTTGGTCTGGAAGAGAAACCCTTCAAAGAATGGGGAAAGCATATAAAGAATAATCCAAATCTTATACAAGCTTTATGGAGTGGCATAACACTATTACTTTGGAATGTTTGGAAGGAGAGAAACAGAAGGATTTTCCAACAGGAAGGTAGAAAAATCTTTTTTGTTTGGGAACAAAAAAAAGCTAATTTAGCTGAAACCATCAAAGACAAGATACACCTTCCTAAGACTCTCTCAAAGCAATGGAATATTCTTTTCAAAGCTTTATCTTTAACCCTTTCTAGTTCTGATTTGATAGATTCTAGGTCTACCAAGAAAAATCAGTCTAGTAAGAAGTGGTTAGCTCCCCCAATTGGTGTAGGAAAGTTGAACACTAATGGTGCTTTAAGAGGTAATGCAGGCATGGCTAGTATGGGTGGCATAGGAAGATGTTCAGAAGCTTCTGTGACTTTTCTCTTTTCAGAAAAATTGGGTTATGTAACGAACAATCTAGATGAGATTAGAGTTGTTTTTAGAGGTATGCAAGAAGTAGTGAAAGTGGGATGACCAAGGATTCAGGTTGAATCTGACTCTCTTCTGATCACTAATCTTTTATCTAATAACTCTTCGTATAAGAGTAAAAATTGGAAAATTGTTAGAGAACAAGAAAAGATTCAGAAACTGAAGGAACACTTACATCAAATTAGCTTCCATCATGTTCCTCGAGGGCTTAACAGAGTTGCGGATACGCTAGCTAACTGAGCTCTGGATAATGACAACCTCCTTTGCTATGAGTCTCCACCTCTATGGTGGCCGACTAAGTTTCAAGAAGATCTTAGACAAATTTTGGATCTTGATCTAAGTTGATGATGATTGTTGGTATTAATTTTCTTGGTTCATTTGCCCAGGATTGGGCTAATAGTTACAATGCTTGGCATAGTCTCATTGATGGAATTTATCCTTGATCTTCGGCTTCTTTTGCATGAGCCTTTAGTAATCAATCTTGTTGGCTTCTTGGCCACTACATGCACGGCTCGGTGACTAGTTTTCTTTTGACTAGGCATGTTCTTTGAGCATGTTGAAGAGGGCAGGCTAGGTGCGAGCCCCGGGCGATTTTGGTGTAATAGATACCCCTGCCTCCTTGGGTCTTACTCAAAGTGGCATCTCTTTTGAGATGTTTTTCACAAAAAAAAAATAATAATCAATCATAAATAATGATTGCCCTGAAACTCACTTTTCCAAATTCACCCTAACCCTAAAGTAATTAGAATTACTTTTAAATTAAATATTCACCTTTTTCTCTTCATAATAAAAATTACTTTTTGACCATGTAATTAATATTGCTTTTGTCCCCACTTTATAATAATAATGAATGTCATTTTTCATTTTATTAAATAAAGTGACGTTGAAGACAACTTAAAACATTATTATTAAATTATTTCCCTTTTATTAATGCCTCTTAGCCTACGAGACATAAGAACCAGCTTCGGGTCCTCCATCGTGCTTAATTCAAAAAAGAGGACATTGCACCCTATTCTTTCCAATTTGGGTTCTTTTCACTTGAAGCAACCTCTAGCCAAGTCACGAACCTGTTTTATCCAAGGCAAGCAACGCATTATCAAGTATTCAAACCATCTCTAGATGCATATATGTAGCAAAGAAGCACTATCGCACTAAGCACTCTAGATGGGAAAACTACATGGGCTTGAATTCCCTCCTTGGAGTATTGGATATGTAGACAATGTTCAATCATCATGGGGGTGATTGGGGTCAGCTCAACCCATTACACTCTACCCTTTATTTTTGCAAATTTTCAACCATTGAAAACCCTAGTTGGGTTTCAACCTTTGAAGAGGTCATTAGCAAGTCATCTGCGCACAACCAAAGGTCAAATTTCCACATACAGTCATTTCAAGCAGGCACAGGTGACTACACCATTAGATTCCTATTTTCCACGCAAGTCAAGATCGACCCATAGAGGACAGTAGTGGCAATCGATCCTAACCTTTTCCACTAGGTTCTATCCCAGAACATTGTCATCTATTGTTTCAGTTTCATGCACATAATCAGTTTGAGTTGGTCATCTCCAACCGTCTTGCAGTCGCACACAGTCACCCTAAACAGCAGTAATCAATTAAGTCTTCTTTGTATTTTTCTGTATTTACTTTCAATCTACTAGTTACAAATCATTTATAGAACTTGTTACTCTTCTATTCATTTTATCTTAATAGAGTTGATACACCAATTAATTCCTAATTCTGTTAAAACGCTTTCTTCTTGTTGTTTTGCATGTTTGCTTGTTGATTTATGTCTTCTGAGTAAGCGTGTCTTCAAGTCACATTACTTAGTCATCCAAACAACAAATTGTACTTAGTTATATGACATGAACGTTTCATGATCCAATTCAAACCATAAATCCTATGGACCAGTAGTATGGTGTAAGCCATTGCCTTCACAAGCACGAAACTTTGCCCACAAATTTTGTTGAGTATTCTAGATGATATAGGTCTATAACTCAAGAAATTGTTTGTGCTCTCAACAAGGCGACTACCAACTCTAGGTGTGGTCTCAGCCTCAAATACTTCATTGAAGATTTATTTTGCCTCTATAAAGCCCCAATTTAACTCCTAAACAAGCCATTTTAGAAGCTTAAATCAATTGCTAAATATGTGAGTGTGTTCGAAGATAATTCCACTATTTCAATATTCTATATTAGATAAAATTCAAGTTACAATATATATTACACAAAAAAAATTTACATGAATTATCCACAAGAGCTTTGGAAAATATTGTTAGATATTGATATGTTGTTTGTCTAACCATTTTTACTCTGGTTACTCCACTTATAACTGCCCACAACACATGATCCATAATTAAACAAACCAATAGATGTTGCAAATTTTCACATGAATATGTTGTTGATCCAAATAGAATTCAATACCTACAAAATAAAACTAAATGCTAGCTATAGCTATATGTTTCCTAATACGAATCCTAGGAGATATCTGGGGGACAACACTCTAAACAATTAGAATTTAGATGTCTTATGCGGAAATAGTATTGAATAATGATTTAGAAATAATAAAACAATATTCAAAGAATGATGGATGGGAATATAATAACACTAGAGAATTAAAATTTATTAATCTGTGCATTTTGTACATGGCATATTCTTGAGGGAGATGTATGGTCATCTATCTACGAATAGTGACCTCTATGTTATGCTATCTAGCTAAATACATACGTATAAAATATGTTACAAAGTTGTGAAGGCTAAATAATTGTTATGGAAGTTGAATGACACCAAAGTATGATGCTCAAATCTAGCCCTCGAGTCATATGGAGAGTTTTTCCCTTTTAAGGACAAAGGTATCAACGCAATTGGCACTCGACAGTACTGCGTGTTGTGATTTCTCCCTAGCAGTTTGATCTTAGGTGTCTAGGACCCTAACAAAGCCAATGATGAAGAACACATGAGGTTTGGCACATGTTTGGATGGCACCATGTTTGATCTAACTAAATTGCTCTATGCTACAAGAAACGCGTGTTCGGAATCTAGCGGAGACGGATTGATGATCTTGGAGATACCGCGAACCTATAGAGGTGCTTCAAATTAACTGCAGACCATAAAATATGAGCTGTCATTACTGTAGTCCATGAGAATGGGCTTGGCGACATTGCTGGAACTGTATCTGGATAATACACCTAGATCGCTGCATTCTACATCCTAAATAATAAGACCAATGTGTCCATGACTAAATGCATCACTACACTACTTAAAAACAGATATGTCTACAGCTCTATGCTGAAAACCACTATGTGCAAGGTTGAATACTTGTGGCTACAGATATATATACTGAAACAATAACCTATGCTCCTATTCACAGGATGGATACATTTTATTGCTATGTTAGAATGTCCAATTAGCTTTTTCTTTCAACTACAGTAACACAAATGGTAAAAGAATGCAAGCACATGAGAAGCACTCCATTTACCCAGTTAAAATCCTCATGGGGTATAAAATTTCCATCAATGAAAAGCTATGCTTTATTCTCGTGCTAAAATAGCTTCCACAGTGCCTACATTGTGATTCACTGTCGTGAAGCTTGGAACCTATGTAATTTTGGCCTTCCCTGGAGACTGTCATGTTAGGATTATCATTGGTTTCGGCGTATTATTAATTAAATGTTAAATTAGCCAACATTGTGGTGTTGTTAATGATTGTATTGTTGGCTTTAGGTAGTATTGTAATGACTCTATTTAGTTATGTTCAGTTGTTGATAATTGTGTTTAACCAGCCACCATTGATTTGTGTCATATAAGTAAAATGATGTATGTCAAGGCAAGGCATGGTGCATCAAGTCCTCCCTATACTGAACAAACTGTATTGAGTGCTACCAATGAAATAAAGATGTGATTAGTCATATTCTTCTATGCTGCATTGTGGCATGTATTTACTGTTCTGTATTTGATGTTCCTTGGTAGTGTAGTTTTTATAACAAACATTTTGGTGTCATTGTCAAGGAATGACCCTATGTCACCCATGTGACAAGTGGGAATACTCGCCATCACACGATGTGATGACACACCTAATGCAGAGGTAACACCAGTCAATGGGGAGAACCATAAGCAACAGGATGAACCCATAGTCAAGCCCCTAATGTAAGGTGATCAAGTGATTGATCTTATGCTTTTGATTATGAATCTAGCCCAACAACTAACAATCATTGCATATGGAAATCCTGGGGAGGAATTTGACAAATACTATTGTCAATGACAATTCTAGCATGAATGTTATTCCAGAGGAGACTTGAAAGTGTCTTGGAAGCCCACTATTTGGCCATTGACCTTCTAATTGGTAGCAGTCGATCAACATGGTACATGGTATCACTAATCAATTCCTGGTCTCAACTAAAAGGATCTGATCCATTTTGTATCTACATGTTTTTAATAGTACTCCAAAAGATGTCATTATGAATCATCATATTTTTGCAACAGTACTCCACAATACAGCATTATGAATCATCACATGTTGTACACTTGCGGGTACCCTACACATTCTCTACATTGTTGCATAATACTTACCACATAGCAAGTTCGTAACCCAATGACTTACTAGTGATATTACTACAATGTCGCAGTACTTATCTTGATGCACTCTGACTTTTGCAAATTGTACCTACTAAAACTACACATTACCACATGCCTTGGCTTCGCAATATTATGCTTATTAACTTCACATGAACTAAAACTGACCATCAAGACTTGGATTTGTGCTACTTACAAGGCCTTGCACTTAATCTTATGTGCATTGCTGCAACCCTGGGCAGTTAAGCCAAAATATGGGCCTCATAGACTCACAGGTTCTTTAATTTTGGTTTTGATACATGCATTCAAATATAAGATACAAGAAAAGAGAGAGAAAATAAACAAACAAATTATATTAATGGCAACGAACCAGAGTAGGTCAAGGAGACTCAAGGGCACAGCAAGATACAATAGAAAATAAGAAGTGCTGAAAAGACTCGAACCCCTAAGATGAAAATCTAAAACTAAAACTGATACTAAATCTACAAAGCAAGGGGCAACCCAAATGGGTAAAACCTAGACAACATAATGAATACAAAGACATAAGAGGTCTAAGGTTTTTTGATGGCCAATCACAAAGGAGGGTGTTGTTTCACATATCTATCGCCATCAGTGTTAGCGATTAAAAAAAACAAACTAGCACTTAATACCTCTAGATGTTGAAATAGGTTGAGAGGGAGAAATATTAAAACTAGTGGTCCTAGAAATTGCCCTGAAGAGCCCAAAGTCTAAAAGGAACTACTTCAGACAAAGAATTAGGGCACTCCACTAACTTCTAATTGCCCACTATAGAATTACACAAAAATACTAGAAAGAACTGCATTTTAATACCTTACGACATTGCTATACTTGTGGCACTTGTAATGTCCTTTTTTAAAAATAAAGTGTAAAGGATGAAGTCGTCCCCCATGAATGGGGCGCCACAATGAAGGAACAACACCCAAAGCAAGTCGGCCCATGTGAGGTTTCATGGGACGCCACTCCTTGGGAAGTCACCATTTTGGAAAAGCCACTTGAAGGGTATTTATGATGGGCAATTCGTGGAGAAAGAACATGATCAGATTTTATTCAACAAATATTCATATTTGAGAAGCAACTCCGATAATGCATTTGAGGACCAAAACCCTCATTTGTAATTAGACTCAAAGACGAAAACCCTTGAAGTCTGTTGTGGTAACTTCATTCAAGAGTTACACTTGTGCTTCACTTTGATTATTTGACTATTCTTATTCGGAATATTTGTCTAAGACAGAATCAAGAATTAAATATTTGAAATCAGAAATTTGTTATATTTGAATTTTTTTTTATAAGTTCATAAAAAATTGGTGAAAATATCAATGATATAGTTTCCAGTAAATAAGATTAAGGAAAAATCCAAATTTAAGTATTTTGACCCCATTGGGGATATTACAGTGGTATTAGAGGTGTTTTCTTGCCAGCCTGTGAACCATGGGGTCACTACACAAGAATATTGTGGCTAGTTTTAATCAATACAAAAATCTTTCAGTAGAGGTTCAAAAAGAAATCTTTTTGTCAAACTTTATGGAGTTGAGTGAGTCACAGAGTGGAACAAGATGCTATGAAGAGGTGTGGTTAGGTAAAACGAAAAAGTCAAGATCCAAACCTCAAAACCCTGATGAAGAGCAAAAGAAACTCCACATGCAAGTTGAAGGTAAGGATCCTTGGGTAGTGAAAGATGTTTCATTAACTTCTACTGATTGCATATGTCAACAAGATATCGATGAAGTCAAGGCAAAAAGGGCTTCACTTGTTGGATGTGAAGAGTTCAAGGTGAAGGAAGTTGTGCCAAATCTTGCACTATCCTTCAAACTTCCAAAAGGTGAACACTTTAATGACATCCCAAGCATAGGACATATAGGTTATTTGATTCAAGTTCATATTCGTTTTGGCATGTGGCATCCAGGTGATCTTTTGAGACTGAAGATCATGTCAATACAGTTGGATGACAATAGGGATGGTAACAAAGCAGAGGGTAAAGACAATTCTCTCTCAGGGATGGAAAGATTTCCAAAACCATCCAATTCAAGCAAGAATGTACTGGATTTTGTTGCAGCACCTTTAACAGATAGAAGGCAAAAGAAAAAGAAGAGAACAAGGCTGTGAAAGCTGTCATCTATTGATAAGGATGGAGAACCTTCAAAGACGCTCCTCTTGCCTGAGACTGTGGAAGAAAGGGGTGCAAACATTACAAAATATTGTTGTCAGAGATATCAGCGTTTCTCAAAATTCTATGAATATGGTATTGTTGAGTTAGCATCAATAGGACTTGTTAAGGACATGGACCAACTGCATAAGAACATTGTAAGAGGCATGGCAGGAGTTGAATCGACAATACCCTTGAAAACATTTCACCATTTCTCCATCAAAGATTGGAAGGTAATAAGGAGGTTTCTTTTAGTGGGATCTCTTCTCATAAAACTGTATGGATCCATTTGCTTCAATTCTGAAACAAAGTCATCACTTGAGGGGTTGGAATTTGGCTCCTCCTACTTTGTTGTTCCACAGATTAAATTGGATAAATTTGGGAACTATTATGTTCTAGTAGCAACCATTGCATGTGATCATTCTCTCTTATGGACTGTCAATGTTAGGTCCTATTTTCTAGGGGGTTGACTTTTGATCAACCTTTTGAAGACCTTTAGCCTATTTTATTCCCCGTGGGCTAAGGGATGAATCAAGGGGAATATTTGTAATAATTTAGGATGTTGCTAGAGAGTGATTTTAATCATTTGGAATTAAAAAGCAATGTTCTTAATTATTAATTATAATATATTATTTAATTGCTCATCAAGTAATTTTAATTACTATATTATGAGATGTAAATTAGCTAATAAAATATGACACTTTCATGAGGACTTGACCCTCAATTAAAAGTCTTTAATGACTTTGGACATAAAGGAAGGGACCCAAAAGTGGACACCACACTTGGGGAAGACCCAAGTGGCTAAAAGAGGTCTATCTTTGTTAATAAACCCCCATGAATGGTTCGCCCACCTTGGAGGAATTATGAAATCAGGTTTTGAGACATTTGAAGATCATCTTTTTGTCAATCAATCTTATTTTCAGGTTATTGGAGTTCCAATCTTGAATCAAAGCGCTTGGAGCTCCAACGAGACTTTGAAGAGGCAATTTCACTTCAAAAATTGCAAGTGTGCTGAGTTGATTTGTTGGTTGCTGATTTGAAGAGGATCTTTGAAGAAGATCCAAGGGCAGAATTTTTGTTCATTTGCAGATTTTTAGTTTTCTAAGGTTTGACTATACAGTTTCAAATTTGGGTTTTAGATTTAGGTGACTTCCACCCAAGAGAAAATTCTAATTATTGTTTCATTTGAAAGAGCACATTTTTATCTTCAGTTCAAGCTATCATTTGTTCATAAAACCTGAGTATTTTGCAAGTTGTAAAATTTACAAGTTTCAACTGTTATTTTTGTCATATAAATCAAAAAATAAGATATTTGCAAATCTGATTGTGGAATCGTGTTTGGAATATTTTTATCCATCTACAGATTTAATTTCATAATTTTTGGAGCAGTTTTGAGGCATAAATCAGCCCCAAACCCTAGTCGCCTAAGTTTTTTGGCGATTTGCAATTTATGAAAAAATATTGCAATAAATTTCAGTTTAATGGAATTCTGATTTTTTTCTAATAATTTATGGGTCTAAGTTGGGATTTACGGCATACCTTTTTTGTTTCATTTCAACCCAAAAAGAGACCTTACAGTGGTATCAGAGCCATGATCTTCCCAGCTTGTGTGGGTTTACAAGATTAAATGCACAACAAGAAAGAGAATTAAGAGATGGGTTCTATAATTGACTACATTGAGACCAACTATAAGGAGTATAGGGATCTTCCAACTAAAATCCATGATGGCCTATCATTTGCAGAGTTCATGGGTATATTTATGCCCCAGCTTAGATCACGAGCTACACAAGAAGAAAAATTAACGCTGCAAGTAAGGGAGAAGGAACAACTCCTTGAGGAATCCACCATGCAAGTCCAAGGTAAAGAGATTTTAGTGATTGAAGATATTTCTTTGCCTTCTAACGATTGCTTTCATAATAGTGAAATAACAGAAAATGGAATCATGGAGGAAGCAAAATCAGATCTAAATGTTGAGGAGGAAAATTTGGTGATTGAAGCACCAATTCTACATGGAGATGATCATATTCAGCTTGTTGTCCTTTCCGGAATAGCAATTCAAATGGAGCATGAAATCTATTTTCCTCATGAGTCCATGTTACCGAAGGTGGTTTCAAAGCAAGAAGCATGTGAGGCTGATTTTCGAGGTGATTTTCATGAGAAACATGCAAAGAACAATGAGAAAATGAGGGGTTTGGTCTACACAATGAAACAAGAAGATTTTGTGGTTCAAGGGCACTTTTATGGGCACCCTAAGGTATGGGATCCAGGTAATGTTTTGCATTTTACCCAAGTTGACAATTCTGATTTTGAATCTTTATGGGCTGATTTCATGAGAGCAAGTAAAAATTCATAATTGTATATGATAAACATGAACCATGGCAGGCATGGTTTGACTTTTGGAAATCCAAGGGTAAGAGGGAAAAGTGCCTTCCAAGGTACTAACGTTGATATTCTGATTGGTTAACTTTCTATGGCAGCCATTGAGGGTAAGCAAGTTTATTATCTTCATAGCAAAGATTTTTTGTATCATCACCAAAGCTTGGCATTATGTTGATCTTCATGAGGATTTTGCTAACATAGAAGATAAAATGAAGGGCACTAAATGGAGAGTGGGTAGCAAGAGAGAGATTCAAAATTACAATAAGACACCTCATGCCATCTTTGTCAACAATTTCAGATTTGATGTCACATCATGGGCCCACTAATATCTGGTCAAGATTGGAGATGGGTGCACATTGAGATATGAGGTAAGTAAAACAATTGGTCCTTGTGAAGTTGCTTCCATTTCCATGAGTAATTTTCAGATTTCATTTGACATTCATGCTTCTAGAAAGAGTGGTAAGTTGAAGCATAACAATTCAGGTTTAGAAAAGGAAGCATGTCTCTATGATCTTTCTAGCATTACAACTAATTGGAAAGGTATATGTACAACCAAGTATGTGAAAAAACAAGTTGCTAATGTTGTTGAAAAGAATGTTTGTTTGTGGAAAAGTAACAATTCAAAAAATTCAGAACAACCATTTAATTGTGAGGATATTCAGGTTGTTTTTGACATTTCCAGTTTGCTATTGTTTCTGATTTTGGTCACAAGGGTAAAAATTGATAGATGGAAATTGTGGTTACCACCTCTTAGTATTCTTGTAGTGAGTTAGGCAAATAGTTGGGAGTTTCCAGCCATCATATGCTGAAGGATAAGTTTCTGTATGATGACATGAAGATATTTTCCATGGAAACTATAGGAGTGGCAAGTAATATGTGGTTTGTTGTTCATTATTGGGCATGTTGTGCAAATGCAAGTGGATTTCCAGCCACTAACGGGATGAAATTGAGGAAGAAAACATCATGTTACAGCCACCTTTTTGTTCCATTTTTCAACTTGACATGGCTGCCTACTACCTCTACGTCAATCACATGGCGGAATTTTGCTTGGCTTTGTCATATTTCTAGATGTGACTTCATTTCTATACTGCTGGTTTGTATATTTTCAGTTTTGCATAGCTGTAATTTTGAGAGTTGGATGAAGTTTCCGTGGATTAACATGATGTGTGAAGGAAGCCAATGGCGGGGAACTCCAAAAACAAGTAATAAAAGTATCCTACCATCAAAAGGTGAAGGTAAAATAACGGGGACAAAGATAAATATGAACGTTAATACTGCTGTCATCTATATTTCCAGCCATCACATGACTTCATTTGCCCTCATACAAATGGGCTTACAGGTATATTCAATCATGGGAAAGAGTTCTTTGTAGTTTGAGGTTGTTAACATGATATTTCCAGCCCTTGCATATCAGTTTCCATGTCTGAAAATTCAGTATATCATATGAACGAAGGAGAATATCTTGCATATGGTTTGGCATGAAAGGATTTACTATGCTTTGGCACCAAGTACCCAATGTTCGCTGTTTTACACTTGTTACAGTCATGGTACAGCCCTCATACAATCAATTTTGTACTATTTTTCCAAAGGGGCAGCTTGCATAATCATGGAAGATGTTAGCATAAAGTTGGAGACTGCTGTTTTTTGCATTTTCAGTTTGTTTTTTCTCTTTTTCACACTTCCTTGGTGGTACCTTGACACTAGGGAAATATTCTTTCCAGTCCCTATCAATTGGGGGGAATTTTGTGCCAGTTCAAGTGCATTTCCAGCCACTCTTATGATGGCTTTGAGGGCAAGAGAAAGGAATTACAGCAGTTTAAGGGGCAAAATAATTCATGAGTTGGTCGTGCCGATGAAACACAAGGAATGACAAAAGTGTTGCTAAACACTAATGTTTTATCTAATGTGTTTGTTTCATGTGTAGGATTAAAAACAAGGAGGAAGAGGGTTGCAGGAATCTTGAAATGGCCAAGGCACTTCAGAAGCATGAGCTTGGATTGGCAAAAGATCTCTCATTTGACCGGCACTAGGTCAAGGCTTCGGGAGCACTACACCATGTCTTCTTTTTTGAACATGGCACTTGGACACATGAGCTTGAGTTTGCTTGAGGGCAAGCAAATTTGGGAAGGGAGGACTGTAAGGTTCCATTTTCTAGGGGGTTTACTTTTGATCAACTTTTGAAGACCTTTAGCCTATTTTATTCCCCGTGGGCTAAAGGATGAATCAAGGGGAATATTTGTAATAATTTAGGATGTTGCTATAGAGTGATTTTAATCATTTGGAATTAAAAAGTAATGTTCTTAATTATTAATTATAATTTATTATTTAATTGCTCCTCAAGTAATTTTAATTACTATATTATGAGGTGTAAATTAGATTATAAAATAGGACACTTTCATGAAGACTTGACTCTCAATTAAAAGTCCTTAATGACTTTGGACATAAAGGAAGCCACACTTGGGGAAGACCCAAGTGGCTAAAAGAGGTCTATCTTTGTTAATAAAACCCCATGAGTGGTTCGCCCACCTTTGAGACATTTGAAAATTATTTTTTTGTCAATCAATCTTATTTTCAGGGTATTGGAGTTCCAATCTTAAATCAAAGCGGTTGGAGTTCCAAGGAGATCTTGAAGAAGCAATTTCACTTCGGAAATTGCAAGTGTGCTGAACTGATTTGTTGTTTGTTGATTTGAAAAGGATCTTTGAAGAAGATTCAAGGGCAGAATTTTTGTTCATTTGCAGATTTCTATTTTTCTAGGGTTTGACTACACAATTCCAAATTTGGGTTTCAGATTTGGGTGACTTCTACCCAAGAAAAAATTCTAATTATTGTTTCATTTGAAAGAGCACATTTTTATCTTCAGTTCAAGCTATCATTTGTTCAGAAATTCTGAGCATTTTGCAAGTTGTGAAATTTACAAGTTTCCGCTGTTATTTTTGTCATATAAAATCAAAAAATAAGATTTTTGCAAATCTGATTGTGGAATCGTGTTTGAGATATTTTTATCCATCTACAGATTTAATTTCAGAATTTTTGAAGCAATTCTGAGGCATAAATCAACTCCAAACCCTAGTCGTCTAGGTCTTTGTGCAATTTGCAGTTTATGGAAAAATATTGCAATAAATTTCAGTTTAATAGAATTCTGATTTTTTTCTAATAATTTGTGGGTCTAAGTTGGGATTTACGACATACCCTTTTTGTTTGGTTTCAACCCAAAAAGGGACCTTACAATCAAAGAATCAATTTACATGCTTGAAATATCTTTGCAGCAGGTCTCTTGTCAAGTGATGGAAGCTGGAAAAAGGCTTCATTCTTCGGGGATTAAAAAGTATCACATCCCAGATAAGCCTTGTTGGGAAGGTGTTGTTCAGAAATTATCAAAGATGACTAACTCAAGTGTTTCAAAGGTTGTTCTTGCTAGGAGGCTCAGATTGAAACTGAAACTGAGATCGATTACTTAGGCTTGTTGGCTTGTCTACAAGAGAAGGATCACAATTTTTTTCAGTTTTATATTCAAATCTTTGATTCGACTGCTTTTATGGGAAACATGCCACAACTCTTACATAGGGATGGGTTTCTTGTTTCAACTGATGTCATAGCTGGAACATATTCTAAAAGGAATGCTATTATAGAGAATGCACAAAAAGGATTATGTTTCCTACAATGGCCTTCTTGCAGCTTGGAAGATCGTTGCAGTTTTGAGATTATGAAAGAGGTTAAAAAACAAAAGCATCAAATAATACTTGATCCGTTGGAAGATTTATCAATTGAGGATGCCACCTAGGAAGGAGCGACCATTTTAGAGCATCCCAACTTACAATTGCTTGAGGACAAACAATTATGGGAAGGGAGGACTGTAATGTCCCTTTTGAAAAAAAAAGTGTAAAAGATGAAGTCGTCCCTCATGAATGGGGCGCCACAATGAAGGAACAACATGCAAAGCAAGTCGGCCCATGTGAGGTTTCAAGGGACGCCACTCCTTGAGAAGTCACACCATTTTGGAAAATCCACTTGAATGGTATTTATGATAGGCAATTCGTGGAGAAAGAATATGATCAAATTTAATCATAGTTACCATGTTCGACCGAACATGGCTCATGTTCAGTTCCAACTGAACAAATTGCATGGACCGGATTTGTGCAGTCAAGTTCGACCGAATAACTTTTTTTTTATTAAAAAAAAAATTAAAAAAACCAAAATGTAAATCTAGTCCGAACTCAACAGTATATAAATAAAATAAACATTCAAGTATAAGTTTACATTTAGTTTCTTATACTTTAAGTTATATTTTATTTATATACTTTCAGGTTGTTTGAGAGGGGTTTCGGACCGCTAGAAGCTATAATGCAAATTCTAGGTTTTGGAGGATCCTATCATATTTCAGAGTTAGTCAGATTCCAGGGTTTTAGGGTTTCAAACTTAGCCATATTTCAGGGTTTCAAGATTTCAAGGAGACATCATAGGAGGTATGAAGGCTGCATGAAGGGATGTATGCGTGATAGAATAGTATGAATATATCTCTCACAAAGTGCCACAAGCCGATCCCACCCCATTCCCAGTGCACCCCTTAAGGCATGCACTCTGTGAGATTCAATGCACCGATGAGCCCTTATGAGAGAAAGTGTCAGTAAATGATAAAGTTGAAAAATAATGGGAGTGGCATTCATGATTTTGTGGGCAATCGAGATGATTTATTCTAGATTTGAATGTACATTTTGTCTTTGAAGTAATGAATGAATGATGGTGCTAGTGCTAGTGCTAGTTTTGATTTTGAACTTGGGTTTGATGTTGCAAATGTTTGAAACTTAAGTTCTATATCAATTTTGAGCTTAGGCTCTAAACTATTATGAATATTTTGCTATCTTTTAATGTAATTCAAGTTTGAAATTCTTATGCATTTCTCATTTTTGCAAGTGTTAAATTAATGTTCATTCCTTAGTAGATTGAAATATTTTGCATATATAATTCCGAACTTCCAAACTTACCGAACCGAACTTTTTTCAAAATTCCGAACTTCCGAACTTTTTCCCCCTTCCGAACAAACCGAATTTTTCGAACATGGTAACTATGGATTTTATTCAATAAATATTCATATTTGAACAGCAACTCTGATAATGCATTTGAAGATGAAAACCCTCCTTTGTAATTAGACTCAAGGACAAAAACCCTTGAAGTCTATTGTGGTAACTTCAGTCAGGAGTTACACTTGTGCTTCACTTTGATTATTTGACTATTCTTATTCAGAATATTTGTCTAAGATAGAAATCAATAATTTTGTATATGAAATCAGAAATTTGTTATATTTGATTTTTTTTTATAAGTTCATAAAAAATTGGTGAAAATATCAGTGATATAGTTTTTAGTAAATAGGATTAAGGAAAAATCCAAATTTAGGTATTTTGATCCCATTGGGGATATTACAGCACTATATGGATCACATTTTCTGCATTACACTTACAACTTTACAACTTTGCAGCTTAATTAACTTATCATAGTGCCCCAAACTCACAATACATGAAGCACTTCAACTTTTGCAGGTAGCACTCACTAAAACTTTGCATTGCCAAATGACTTGATATCACTGTGTGCATTGTCACAACTGGACACCAAACTCCTTGGAGCACTTTGTGCTTAAGCCTTAACTCTGTGCTATTACAGCAACACAAAAACTAAAGTTTTGCATTGTGCAGAATACTCAAATACAAATAAAAAGTTACAGTAACAACATTATTTCTAACCCTTGACCATAAATTTCACAGCATTGATAAAAAAATAAATACTTCTAATTTGAACTTGCAATGCAATCTCCAAAAATTAAAAAATATCCATGTTAAAAGTTTGTTATAAAAAAAAAACCTTAATTGCATGAAACCACATTGACATAAAGTTATATATCCTCTTCCTCATTCCTTAAGATGATTTTTGCTATCTTGTAATACA
The DNA here is from genome assembly GCA_037957365.1 of Torreya grandis. Classification (NCBI taxonomy): domain Eukaryota; kingdom Viridiplantae; phylum Streptophyta; class Pinopsida; order Cupressales; family Taxaceae; genus Torreya; species Torreya grandis. Next base: position 3,912,578 of record JARHVA010000212.1, read on the forward strand.
AATTTCCTCGAGAGTCAAAAACTATACGAAATTGGCAATTAAAATACACTTTTGTAGAAAGGAAAATGCATGTCATCATACCTCACCAACATTACTTAATGCATAAAAAATAGTCCCTGCAATAACAAGTGCATCGCCTAGAATTGGTTTGCTTCCACCTGGATATCATTTGACACTCCGAGTTGCATAAAATATAAGAATAGGAATGGGCTTCATCTCTTAAATTACTATAAAATAATTTTAGTTTCTCAGTTACTATTGTTTTATTCCCATTCTTAGGTTGATTTTTTTCTATGAGACTCAAAATATGGATATTACTCATCTTTAAAAAATTACAAGACCTACAACCAAATTCCTTGATCTTCCTAGATCCCTAAATTGCTTGCTTTTGAGTTTACAAGACTAGCAGAAAATACCAAACGCATACGTGAACTTTCTTTCCAAAAAAATTCCGAGTGTTTAGCCAGGGGAGCTAATTTTTTGAATGTTCACTTAAATTTTATACCTGAAGATACCATATGACCAATAAAAGCAATGGTCCTATTCATTCTGTATATTTGCAACTACTTACATACTTATATTTTCTCTCAAATATTGTCAAATTTATAACCTTCAGAACAATTTGTACCGCTTTGATAAAGCTTCCCATGCATCTAGTGAATTTTGCATACGTAGGGTTACTCCTCTAAATCATATTCATATGAAAGTGCATCATGCATGCTCTTAATGACCTCTCAGTTTCAAATAACATCAATCATAGTCTTTTGGTGATTATTCTCCATGCGGTTCTTATTTTGATCAGAAAGGAACATGAAACACTTCAACTGTTTTAACTTCTTTATGCATTTATATAACCCTTCAGTCCTACATAAGGTTACACATTTTATGGAATATCTTATGTTGAATTTACCTGCTATTTTCTTATGACATCCAATAAGTGTAATTTAAAAACAACCTTCCTTATCAAAAAAGCATTATTATGGCAATTATTTTAAGATATATAGTTTTAATTGAGGATAGCTTGACCTAGGATCCACATTGTAGTTCACTAATGCAATATAAATTCGCACTTAAGAAACAAAACCTTTGTGAATTAATACATCACTCAAATCAAAATATTTGGTTAATAAGACAATTATACTAAACATTAACGTTATTTTGCAATAGGAAAGAATGAGAAATAAGCCCCAGCATAGATAGTTTCTTACATAACATCACACTAAAACAATAAAGAAAAGGAATTACCTGTCGTGGACGTGCTCACATCTGAGAAAAGAACAACAACAAGCCCAGCAATACAAGTAATGGCACCAAAAATCTGCCATAATGTATATTTTGTCTTGATAAATAATCGGGTAAGAATCAAAACCCATGGGATTGTCCAGCAGTCTAATAATGTCACACTAGTAATTGATGTGTACTGATATGCCTTCACAACTGTCATACACAACAAATATCACAGAGTTAAGATTCTTCAAGCGGAAATTATACCGTTGTAATAATGAAGAGAATTTTATTTCTCATTTTTTCTGCTTTCTTGTAATTTTAAAAATTCAAACTTATTGAAGTTTTTGACAACTAGCTTCCGATTGTGGTAGGGTGATTGTCACTAAATATAAAGAGGGGTGAGGTGGTCTTGCATACAATATTTTCCCTTAACCCTTTCCATTGTTAGTTAAGGGGAGGACCTCAACAGCTCGTTGCTATCATGTTCACTTTCTGATTGTTGGCACTGTATAGAGGTTTTGTTCTTTTTATGTGCGTAGTGATCTAGTTAAATATTACACGGCTATGGCATTCCTTGGCAGTAGTTATTTGGCTTATCACTAAGACTTTGTATGGATGAATGGAGGTGGATACAGTTGATGGTGCAATAGATGCTATTAGCTCATCCCAGAAGTAGTTGTCGGATACTTGTAGATGTTCACTTTCATTCTACGCAGATCTAGAAGAACCTTAGACACTTGTAGCTGGTAGGTGTGGTCTTACAATAAAGGGGACAGAAGAGGGTACAAGCTAGCCTCTTTAACTCTAATCTTCACAAGGGCACTTTTGTGTCAAGGCAAACCAGATCAGTGCAAGCGGAGGATGTAACAAGTTACGATCATCTCCCCGCTTCCACCACTATGGTGCTTGGAGAATATTCTGCACTAGCTTCCAACCTTCATTACAAGCTTAATGTCTCCCTTTTGGAATCTAGACAATGTTATGGGTAGTCACGAGGATCTGGAGCCTAGTTCCCAGACCTTTTATAGACTGAATTTGGATATTATGGTGGGAAACAACAAATGAGCACACCGCCAAGTTCTTATGAAGGTGAGGATGTATGGTTGCAAGGATGAGCCCAGCCAAAGAACATAATGTCGAGGAATAGTTGAGTCAGGTTTAAGATCTAGAACATGATCCTAATAACTAGGAAAAATAAGAAAAACTTTAGCAAGCTTAGGGAGCTGGATTAAACTACTCAAAATACTTCTAAACTTTTTCTTGAGAAAACTAATAAGAGTTTAATCAACTTCACCCTCTTTCAAAATAAAACCAGGCATATATATATATATATAAAGTATTTTACAATGCATTTTAAATATTTGTATAGCTAACTAGCTTGTGATTGGTGACTAACTTGGTAAGTACATTTATGATTAATTATTTTGTTCCTAACATGGACCATTATCAGCTTCGGTAAAAAACACAGGACTGCCCCTGAAATAGTAGACCATGGTCCACAACGGCACAGCTTACTGTTATAGGGCCAGCCCTTTGTTTTTAATATGAACCCCTTTTTTAGTAAGTCAAAAAGGCGCTGAAGCCCATCTATTATAATAATAATCGAAATCCTGAATAATCAAGTACAAAAGATAATAACAGTTTACCACCTTCTACTAAAGGTTCTATGAGAAATAGAAACATAAGCAAAAGACAACAAATTATACAAATCTAGGCAGCAGTATCATCACTTGATTCATACACCATAACAGTTGGACCTTCTCTCCGTTCTTCTTCCTCAATCACTAAAGCAGCAAAGGTCTCTGTCAACTGGGAAACGGTGAATGCAGAGGTGTTGATCTCCAACTTAGCACGGATTGCATCGAGCTTCTGCCCCTTGGAGATCTCATCGACTGTCATGACCTTTAGAAGGGACCACACCTGATCAAGATGACATCCAAGACTGAAACGAAGCTGATCAATGTCCTCATGTATGGCGTGAGTGTTACTAGCACCAAAAATCACTGTTTGCACCCCAATTAATTGCACGACTTTCAAAGTGTCAATCCTGGGGGTGGATTGCTCGGGATCTTTCATGACCTAGAGGATGCAATCAACAGAGGGCCCTTCACCAATTCGTGCAGCAAGATGTGCCTAAAAAATATTGGTTGCAGTCCATTTAAGAAGCTTTTCATCCTTGATTCCTTCCACAAGGATAGACTTCCAAAAGTTCAGTGCATCTTCTGCAATGATTCGAGTGGTTTTGTCAAAAAAAAACCCAGCATTGAACAACTTTATGAGCTTCAAGTCATTTACTAGACCCACAAAGGAGGAATGGACGTCATCCGAGGAGTGGCGATGGATCATTTCCCTATTCATCTCCTTCACACTGTTAACAGAGGACTCCTTCCCAATGCTCTGCCTAGTCCTGCTGGAAGGCCCTACACTCCTAGACCAACATTTTAGGCTGCCATTTCTGCAAAATCAGAAGACCTGGGCAAGCGAAAATAATGAAAAAAGTGTTTAGTAGTATGCTAAGAGAGCAGAGAAGAAAAGGCATCAAGATAAGAGAATTTGGCGAGAAAAATTTTCGAGCAAAACCCGAGAGCAATGACCAAACTGAAACCATCTTCTCAGGGAAGAAAATCTCAAACCATCTTGACAACCAAAAGCAACTTATATCACAGGAAATGCCAAAAACCCATATAGAAATGCATTTAGAAAGTCTATCAACATTCATTCTAAGCTCAGATAGAGAGGTTTCCATATTCAAAGGACTGGAGTAGAGAATTAACCCAAATTTTATCAACAGAAAGGAAAAAGGATTCCAAAGTTCCATTTGCATACCTATGGGAAGCCTAGAAAGTCCGCAAATCTGTCCTCTGCTTGCCGATAAAGCCAAAGGCAGGGGAGGATGGTAGGCTTTATAGGCCTCCACACATGCCAACTACCGCACTCTCGTCACATCCATCCAAAGCCAATATAAATTTTAATAGATGCCACAACAAACTTATCACAATCCCCACCATCTGCTGATGATAAGGGTGGCTTATGTGCCATGAGGGAGAGAATTATTGTCATTGTCAATCAATGACAAAAGTTTCCCAATTGAGAGGGGAAGATGCAATAATTTCAAAGGTTGTCTTTGAGAGGTCAGGTCGACCACAAGATTAGCGAGATGATCGACCACTTGACTGCCTTTTGTTTGCATGTGAGAAATAGATATAGAAGAGAGCCCTGGAATCATCTCATTGCAATTGTCTATTACCGTAGACAGCTGCCATTATCCGCAAGAATTGTTCTTGATGGCTTCAAGACTGATTTTGGAGTTCCCTTCAATAGTTAAATTTGTCCAGCTCTTATTGCTAGCAATCTTGAGCACTCTCCAAAGAGCCCTGACCTCGGTGAAGTTATTAGTAGACTTACCAAGAGCCTTGCTAACTCAATAGAGGGAAACCCTTGTTATCTCTAAAATACCCCCTGCACCTACCCATCCAAGGTTTCCTTTAGCTGCTCTATCAAAATTTAATCTAATTTCTCTACCCCCTGGCATAGTCTAAACTGCAGTCTTGGAGATGTTGGTTTTTTTGCCAACCCTATTATCAGAGTCCCCTAAAATCAAACTTCTCCAATTATTCAGAATCCCAGCCTCTTCTGGAGCAATTTTACCATCTTTAGGAGGCCAAGTGTGAATCAATTCTTTAAAAGAGTTCTTAACAATGATGAGGACCAAATTCGCATCCTTTGATTCATCCTTGAAAATTATTTTCTTCCTTTCCAGTCATATATTCCAGCAGACCAGATGTAATATCCCCAATGGGATCGAAATACTTAAATTTGGATTTTTCCTTAATCCTATTTAGGGGAAACTATATCATTGATATTTTCACCAATTTTTTAATGAACATATAAAAATAAATCAAATATAACAAATTTCTGATTTCAAATACTGAATTCTTGATTTCTCTCTTAGACAAATATTCCGAATAAGAATAGTCAAATAATCAAAGTGAAGCACAAGTGTAACTACTGAATGAAGTTACCACAATAGACTTCAAGGGTTTTCATCATTGAGTCTAATTATGGAGTGTCAGACTCTGTTGGCCCCCAAAAAATCGTTATGGAGTGTATTACTCTCAACATCTATCTTTGATCCAAGCATTAGGCACATCTTTGGCTTTGTACTCGACTGCAGACCCATGACTAACAATTTTGCAAGTGTGACATAAAGATCTATTTCTAAAATTGATGTTGTCCTGTAAGCAACCCAAAGTCCTTGAAGATCCATGCAAGCAAGAAGAGACTTTCGATTAATGCCATTATATAACTTCATTGAAGCATTTTGGATTTCCACTATCACTAGTAATAGTGTATGGGATAAACTATCGTGGCTTCTCTGCTGATCTTCGTGAAGTACAGTGCTTTGATTTAGTTCAACTTGTGCACTAGGTTTTCCCACTTGTTGTATACATGATTTCCCTTTTGGAATTTCTTACATTAGAAGGAAGATTTGCCTCTTCAGATATATTTGAAGAAGCACAGTCTATTATAACCATGTACTCCTTATAAGACATTATTCCACGCAACAGTCAACCTGTATATTAACAGTGACCTCTGGAACCTTTCTAAAAACATCCTGCAAAGAGCGATATATTTTAATATGCAATCTATAAGCCTCTTGTATCATAGAGTTACCCAATTTCCCATCAATCCCAACAACCAGATAGATGCCTGATATCTCAGCTTGAATGACATCAAGATATACAGCAGATGGATCTTTGTCCCTGCGACCATGCCATTCAAACTTGTTTGACACTTGAGGATGACCTAGATCAAGCTGCTTGAAATCTTTGCTCACGGAATTGCATGGTATAAAAATAATAGGGGTGTCCAATGACACCTCCAATTTCACTATAGGCGACCCTTCCATTTCAGATTGTTGAATAAGCCACTCAACTCCAACTTTATCTACAACTCAACTTGCTTGTTGAGCTTGTGGAGTTGCTAATCCCATGAAATAGGATGTTATCTCCTGAATGAACCTAAGACTTATAAAGTCAAACACACCTTTCTCTTCCTCTTGCTCTTCTCCTAGGGCGAAAGCCTTATTGGAAAGATCATATTTGGGATTCATGATATGGGTTCCAAAATCACATGAGGAATCCCTTGGGGTAACATATGAAGAACTAAAGTTGCTTGGCAAGATAGAAGGACTATCATAAGAGCTACTGAAATTTGAGAATGCATCTTTAAAATAATATTCTTCATCTAACATTTGTGTTGTTGATGTTGGGTAACATTTATTTGTACCATCAAAAGGTGATAGAGAAGGTCCAACTTGAGAAAAAAGATTTGGTTTCTTTCTCCTTGCATTTTTAGCTTCCTTGGGCCTTGCAAGTGCCTTTTTGGGGCTTGCTTCAACTGCAACCATTTTCTGTTTTTTCTCCACATGCTTTGTTAGCATATTTCTATATTGTTCTTCTGTTATTACACAATCTAGGGGCCTTTCAGAATTACTATCATTTTTTTCTGCATCTATTGTTGGTGTAGTTGAGTTGTAAGGTGGTTGATATGCTTCAAACTGCTCATCCTTTTTGCAGTCAAAGATAAATTTGATTTTGATGGCTTCCTACCAATAGCCTTTATGTCACCACCTTCTCTTTCACCATTGTTTTTACCTTGGCTCTTTGATTGTTTCGTTTTCCTTTCTTCTACCCATGCCCTTAGCTCCTTTGAATGTTCTTGCATAGCTTGCAACAACTCTAACATGGATTCTTCCATTGTCCTCATTATTCACAGGCTGGCAAGATCACAGCTTTGATACCACTTTAATATCTCTAATCGGAATATCATACAAGAATTCGGTTTCCTTGGAATTCCCTTTGAAATAATATTGTATAAATACAAACTTGCACTTGGAATAATACTTTAAATAATAAAATGTAGTATTAATTCTTCAATACAAGTTTTTCATATTTTAAATAATAAAATATAAATCCTCAAGGGGTTTCCTCCTTGCATTATTGTGATGACAAGGGTTTTCGTCCTTGAAATCATATTACACAATTAAGAGGTTTCATCCTTAAGAGCGATTGTAATGCATGATGCTTGTACAAGGTTAAATATTTGAATACATGATTGAATGATTATCTTCCTACCATTTGCTGATTAGTAATACTTACATAGACTTCCATCAAAGATGTCTCCTCCAAATGTCTTTTCCCAAGGGGTATGTAATGTCCCCCTTTTTGGCATAGCTTGCTTTTGGATCCTTAGCTTGGTTGTTCCCACAAGGCTAAGGGAAGGAAAAAGAAAGGAACATGGAGGGGGGCTATTCTATGGGCAAAAAGGTAAAAAGTACTTAAAATGTTCTAATTTTCAGTTGAGTTTGCAAAAAGATACTTTTAATCTTATGTTCACTTAAGTCGGGGTCATGGGAGCCTAAACCCACAAAAAAGGAGTTTTAAAAGATTGAGTGCTTATGTTTTAAAAAGAGTACAACCCTCCAACTTGGGTGCCACCCATGGGAATTGAATATAAAAGCAATTGAAGAATTTTGTAAAGGGATTATGTGGAATATTGAATTAGAAACTTGATCAAGTATGTCAAGCTTGATTACCACATTTTAAGGATGAAAACCTTCAAAAAATGTCAAGGGTTTAGGAAAAAAAACCTCCATTCCTACTATTTGGACAGCTCTATTCAAGAGCTGTAACTAAGCTTCAAAATTGGATATTTACATGCAAGTGGATGTACAAAAGTGTTTTTGGACACCACCTATATTGAAGAATATTGCAAACCCTATCAAGATCTAGATTTAGTGATTTTACAGGTCTTAGAAAGTGGTGAATTGCTTTGGAAGCTTGTACGTGGCATTGAAGACCATTCTAGGGTGTGGCGACTTGCCTAGAGAGTTGGGCGAGCTATTTGGAAAGGATTGTTGAAGTCGACAAATGTTGCATAATATTCTATTTGATTTTCTAGCTATGGCGACTTGACTTGAGGGCTGATCTTGGGAATTTGAGAGCTGACTTGGAGTGTTCGTGAAGCATAAAATATTACAAATATTTTATACTATTTTTACAGCTTGGGCGACTTGTTGTAGGAGCCTTTTGGAGGTCATTTGGAGGATTATTGGTAAGTGAAAATAATCTGATTTATTTTCTATAATTTTCTGAGTTAGGGTGAATCAGTTTGAGGAGATTTTTGGGCATCTTCAGAGGGTTTTTAGACTCCAAGTTGAAAAGGTACATTTATAATATTAATTCTGAATTTTTGGAAATTAAATCACAAGGTTTTGAAGGTCTTTTTGTGAGCAAAATAAAGATATAAATTCTGGAATTTATTGCAATAAAAATCAAAAGTGGGGTGCCTCACTTGGAAAGAGAGCTGCAAGAGTTTGGGGTGCTTGTTGGCCCTAAATCCTTCGGTAAATATTATCCCTAATATTTACAATATTTTATGCTAATTTTCAACGTGTTGGAGGGTATTGGCTACATTTGATCCCTTGATATTTGATTTTGTGAAGGGAATTTAGTTGCTAATTTTCTAGGTTACTTGTGAAGTGTGGTGAATTGATTTTCTAGGGTTTAGTGGTCATTTTTGGGATCTAAATTCATATTTCAGTGGCTGAAATTATTCGTTGTTTTTACCTTATTTTGCTAGCTATTTTCAAGGGTTTACATCAAGTTGGCGATTGGGAAGGAAGGCTTATGTTCGCTAGAATTTTGTATATATATTTTCAGCCAAGGTGATCATTATTTCCAGGTATTTATTACAGCTATTTGCATTATCTTTTGGAATACATTCTCAATTGTTAGAGTGCATATTAAGGGCTATGATTGTAGCTTAAATTCTGCCCTAGTGGCATTTGGCATTTGGTTCACTTAGAGAGGTGTGGTGGTTTGTTTTATAGACCTAGAGTGGCTGGTCTACTATATGATTTTTAGATTTTTTATTGGGGTTTGTGCACAATCCCATTATTACTTGCTTGTTCCAAATTTGGGGAAGTTACAGTAGTATCAGAACCATATCTTGGCTATCCTATGGGGTGAAGGGTTTGATACATGAGTGGCAACAAAGAGGTTAAGTATTACTTGAAGAGTAGCAGGAGGGAAGTAGGGCTTCCACCAGTGGGTTCACTTGAACAAGATCAAGCCATGGGTGACATGGGACACCATGAGACAGAAGGTGAGAGGTGAGACAAAAGGTGAGAGGCGAGACAAGTTGGCTAAGGAGAGGTTTGAGAAGTATTCTCAAACTCAGGAGAGGATGACAGTAGTGATGGAGGGGTTTCTTCGTTTCCTCAGTGAGATGGGTGGCTTGAAGCCACTCAATGGAGATAGTGGTGCCTCAGGGAGCAGGCCAGATGCACATACATCCCCTTCGAGGAATGGGGCATCCACATGTAGGTCCACACAGCCTACATTTGTTCAAAGGGAGGAGCCCGCACTAGCGAGGGAAGGGTTACTTAGCCCACGCGAGGAGTTAGAGAGAGATGGATGAGTATATCACCTTGTCCGCGACAGTTAAGGAGGCTATCACTTTTTTTGAGTTTTCAGCTTGGAAACGGGGACAGAGTGGGCCCAGGATCGTTTAGAGGCAAAAGGGCACCCAGGAAAATCTCCAGCATGCGTTGGGGAAGTTATCTCTCTCCACATTTGATGGACAAAGGAGCTCAGCGAGAGCATGGATTCAGAAAGTTACCTTCTTTTCACTTCGACCTATGGAAGAGGGAGAGGCCATTCAATTCACCACTTTACATTTAGAAGGAGCAGCCCACGATTGGTGGTATCACGATTTGATCATGCAAGGGCATCAACACATACACTCCTATGAAGAGTTCAATAGGAGGTTGATTGAGAGGTTCGATAGACCAAATCCAGAGCTTCATTTCCTTGATTTAGCTCAATTGAGGTAGAGGGCCTCAATAGATGATTATGTCATAGAGTTTCAAAGACTTTCAGTCATGGTGATTGATATTTCAAATAGGAGATTGGTGGGGCTATTCACAGAGAGCTTGATTGACTCCCTAAGGGGATTGGTCAAGGCTTTTGATCCACCTTCACTGAGAGAGGCCATTCAGAAGGCCTACGATTTAGAGTCTTCTACTCCAAGGGGCAGATTTCCACCTTTGGGACAGCCAAAGAGTACTTTTTTCCCATCTACTAGGCAGCAGAGAGGTGGCGGTTTGGGGCAGCCCAAGAGTAGCTTTGCAAGGCCACCTAAGGTCAATCATGTGGGTTCCTTAATTAGACCAAACCAACCAGGTTTGGGGCAGCAGAAGGAGATACCACGTAGTAGCTTTGATGTGAGAAATGAGCTAAGAAGGAAAGGTTTTTGCTTCACATGCAATGACCCTTGGGAGAAAGGCCACAATTGTTGTGGCAAGGGACAGGTTCATTACATCGAGGTGCTTTCCAAAGAAGAAAATAAGGAGGAAGTTGGGACAGCCAACTATGAGAACACTTTGGAGATAGAGGGAGAAGAGGATTTAAGTGGCACCTTGACATCACTTTCAGGGGCTCCTAGGTATTATCCCTTTAGAATTAAGGGATCATTGAAGGGTACGCCTATTACCATATTTATTAATAGTGGGGCAACTCACAATTTCATTGATAGAGGTTTGGTAACAACATGTGGTTTACAATCCGTGGAGTTCAAGGGATTTAGAGTCACAGAAGCGGATGGATTCACCATCCCTTGTACAACAAAGATTCCAAAACTTAGTCTCACTTTGGAAAAATATGTGGTTGAGGATGATTTTTATGTGGTGGGCATAGGGGAGACCAATATGGTCCTTGGCATTCAATGGTTTCACTCACTTGGTGAGTATACACAAAACTACCAATCCATGGAGCTTAAATTCAAGATAGCAGGTAAGGAGATTGTTTTGCATGTTTTGAGTGATGGAGAGGCCACTTCTTATAAGGAAAATAATATGTTGGGAGGATGTCTCATGAGCATGAGGAAGGTGGAAAAGAAGGCTGCCCCTAGACATAAAACGCAACCCTTTTATTCTAAATTGGAACCCTCTATAAGACATTTGGTAAGCATTGTAAATTTTGATTTTTTTCATACTTATATTAAAAAGGATGAGAAGAGAATGGATTGCCAAGGGCAACCCAAAATATGCTTTGGGCAGCACCCTATTCCTTCTTGCAAGGCGGGAAGTAGTGATGTTTTAATAAAAAGAGGACACCCCCTGAATTTTGAAAGGATGAAAGAGACTAGCAGCTATTCAAAAGGTCTTGTTGGCAATTTGACCTCCCAAGGCCAAATGCCAACCCCGTTAACCAAAAACTTTGCTTGTCAGGACATTATGTACTTCTTCAGGAATGAAAATATCCAATGGATACATTTTGCAGCATTTTCAACAGGCTTTTCAAGTGATTCTAGCAGTTTTAGTGTCAAAAAGCCCTGTTTTGAGGCCATCCGTACAATGCTCAAGGTGCAATTGAATTTCAGGCATCTTCAAGACCTTATTTGTCCATGACAAGGTCAAACAAGTGATTTGGAGGAGGTTTCAGGTCTTAAAATGAAGAAAACCGTTTTATCTCCTATATCAACCTCCTTGGCAGCTCTAGAAGGGTAGTCTTCAAGTGCTCGGTACGAAAAGAGGAGAGAGATTTAGGAGCTGAAACTTTGTCCATTGTTAGGTGTCCAAGTAAGCTTGAAATCAGTGGCATTGGTTTGCAGATTGACAGCTTCTTTATGAACAATCTCTAAGAGTGACAGCAGGTCACTATGGCCTATTCATCCGAGAGGCGTTTGTTCTTGCACCTGTTTATCCGGCTCAGAAATCAATGGAATGGAATGTTTTTTAGGGTGTTTTCTAGAGGTCTTGGAGCTCCCTTTCATGGTGGTTTCATTAGCCAATTCATCTCTATGAGTTATTTTCATTTGGAGAGGGAAGGCCTTGGTGTACAAGTTGTTCTAATGAGTTCTGCTGCAAGTTTGGTTTTCTCTTCATGGTGGTCACTCTCAGAGGTTTCTAACACTCCACTCATGTAAGATCCTTCAAATCCATGGAATTCATGTGTTTTGTTTGAAATGGCTCTCTTTCTCCATAATCTCCAAGTGACTTGCTTCTTGAGAGATTTGTACGGTATTTGGATGATCTTTCCAAGTATGAACTTCAGTTTGGTTTGAATAGCAATAATTAACATCCTTGATCAACAAGAGGAACACTTTTGAGCTATTGGTTTGTTGAAGAATGGGGAACATGATCCAAATTTGCGTCTTGAGCAAGTTCATGAAGTGTCTTAAGCACCTATAGGCAGGGTATAAGGTAAACATGGATGTTTCAAAGTATGAAAAGATGCCAATAGCTTATGAGAGACCAAAATGGATCTCTTGAACTTGTGATAAATTCTACTATCTCCAATGATAAGTCATGAAGTGGTAAAGTCAAGAAGTAACAACTCAATGCAAGGCTCATCTTGAGATGGCCATCTACAGCCATGGTTCACTTACAGTCATATGCCTGTCATATACTTGTATGAGTTAAGAGAGTTAAGGGCAACTTTGTGCTTGTTTTAAGCTTTGCAAACTCAGAGCAGTGACAAGGAGGCATTATGAAGTTTTGATAGAGTTTGAGGAGTTAAGGTCAGTCAAGGGGCAGTCTTGAGCCTAGATGATAAGCAAATGAGACCTACAAGCCTCAAGCTTGTAGGTCCTCATTATGGACTAAATCAACACTCCATAGGCAAACCTAAGTGTTGGAGACCTAACCCCATGACAGATGAAAGAGACCAAGATCAACCTCAGACCATCAAGGAACACCTAAGTGGTTGCATAAAAGAATGAAGAACAATGGTTTGAGTTGACAGTCTTAGGACATTGTGTGCAGTCCATAAAGGACTGTAAGGTAAGTTGAAAGTGACATTAAGACCTGGTCATAGGCTTGTGCAGACCATTGATAGTGTTAAGGAGGTATGTAATGATTTGATAGATTTGTAAAGCTAAGAGAACTCAGTAAGTGTCTTTTAGTGTGGCACCAACCAGTCAAAAGGTGACCTACAGGCCTTGGGCCTGTAGGTCCACATTTTGGACCTAACCATGACCAACCTTAAACCAATTCAAGAAGGCCTCAAACATGAATTTTCAACTCCTCAGACAGATGAAAACAAGAGACAAATCCTTGAAAAGTAACTAGATCACTTGAACAGTCAAGAAAGATAGGACTGAGTTGAATTGACAGTCAAGTCTGAATCTACAGTACAAGTCTATACAGACCAGTTGGAGGTTGATATAAGGTGGCTTGATGCTTGGTCTTAAGCTTTGGAGACCACTGAGGGATACAATAGGGGTGTGAAGCGGTTGGCAGGGTTTGAGAAGTCTAAAAAAACTCAGGAGATGTCTTGGTATAGCCCTAGACAGTCCATAGTGACCTACAGGCCCTAGGCCTGTAGGTCCTCATTTGGACCAAGACAACATTCAATCAATATATAAGAGTCTCAAACATGGAGACCTGAAAGTTCATTGCAAACGACACAAGACACAAACCCTTGAAGGGCATCTAAAGCATTTGGCAAGTGGAAACTAGGTCTAATCACATGAACACAGTCATCACCAGTAAAGAGACACCTACATGTGACTCAGAAGGTCAAGTCATCTTCAGACTTGAAAGGAGGGCAGAGGAGTGTTTGAGAATGATTTGGAAACTCAAATGAAACCTCAGCCATGTTAAAAAACCTTGAGGAGATGACTGATTTCATGGTGAGGACTTATACCCAGTATGCAGTCCTAACCCCAAGGAGCATCTACAGGTGGCCTATTTGAAAGATAGCTGGTCTTAAGGCTAAAGAAAGGAACATAGGGAGGGGTGTTGAAGAGAGGTTGGAACCTAATTGGGACTGCAGACATGTCCAAGGGTATGGAGAAGATTATTGAGGGTGAAGTAAAGTCTCAAACCCACAGGGTACAGTCAAGGAGGTCTCTAGCACCTACAGGCTATATAAGGCAGGCTGGTCTGGAAGCCTAAGTGAGAAACCAAGCATGATATAAGAGATTATGAGGCTTATTCCAGGATGGACTAAATGGTTCATGAGCTCATGATTGAGACCAAAGGAAACAGAGACAAGATGGAACAAACTGGTCTCCAAATCCCATACACAGTCAAGATACACATACAGGCATGCTCGCTCTTTTAGGTGAGTTTTGTTTGAATTGAAGGACTATGAAAGAGTTTGAGAGACTTCATTTGGAATGACATACAGTTTTCTCAACACCTCAATGTGACCACTCAGGTTTGATAACAAGGTGAGAGGATCAAAACTCAGTCAGGCTTAAACCCTGCAGTCACACAAGCAGGCAGTCTAAGTCATGAAGAAAATTGATGATTTGAGGCCTCTAAAGGCATGATCATGATCTGAAATTTGATACAGAGCGTGGTCATGGGTTGAACAATAGGTTCATGACAATTTCAAAGTCAGACAAACAATGGACATATCCACTGTTGTGTCTCAGACCCTGCCCACTCCTTAGGCAAGGGCAGCCATGAAAGCTAGAGATCCACTTGAGCTCTAAGGGCATGAAACAAGTTATCAGACCTCATGAATGGATCCTGGGGGCAGTACAAAGTCATGAATAGGGTCTCAACACACTTCAAAGTAGTAGCGACACTCAGGTTTCAGTCCAAGAGCCATTGAATGATAGTAAGGAGAGACAAGCTCATAACCCTAATTACCCTGATCGGTACACCATGAGCACACAGAGGGGTAACCAACACTTCCAGAGCATGTAGAATCATGTGGGGGGTTGATGTAAAGGTGTTTGAACTCGTCCAAGCAGTAAGAATGAGCCTTGAGACCCAAAACTCAGGTTAAACCCCTCTTGAACCTCAAGAATGCTAAGCAAGCCACTCGAGGAGCAACTTCAAATGCTCGTAGCATCTCTCACACTTTGCATGGCAGTCTGAGAATTTTGGGACAGTTTATGGGGCCTACTAAGAAGGTTTTCCAAGTGGAAGGAGGTCAATTGGAAGTCTCATTTTTATGAACAATCGTTAAGACCCCAAACAGGTCTTAAACCCTCCTAAAACCCCAGTTGTGACCAGTCATGGGAAAAAGAGCTAAAAAACATATCAAATTACAAAGTTTTCTCCTGAAACCTCTTGGATGTTGTTGAGGACTCCAAGGAGGTTCACCACATATATTTTGATGCTAACGTCCCCTATACAGATTGCTCCAAAAACCCTGTTTTTCATGATTTTTGGTGTTTTTCAAGTGTTCTGAGAAGGGGAGAACTTCCCAATCATTGGATAAGGTACTTTGAGACTTGTACTAACTACTCAAGCTCAAAAACCTGCATGAGAAATTCTGGAAGTGGCCAAACCAGGCACATTTTTCAAGGCAGTCCAAAACAGGTTCAAAATAAGCCTAGAAAGCAAGGTGGTTTCATGGTTTGCATACTTTCACAGGGTCTCAGGACCCCAAATTTGGCATGGAGGATGTCCTTAGGCCAGGGAAAGTAAATCAAACACTTTTGGCCAGTTTCACAAGTGTGTGTGGTCATTTGGGCCAATTCTCTCTTTCTAGGCCTAGAAGGCCTAATCAGGGCTGATTGGAGAGGAAAATGAAGGAAAAGGAGTACTTCCACTTGGAGTCTGATCATGAAATTTTGTATGGAGCTGTAAGGTGATACATGGTACTCAAAAATGAGCCCAAGTTTTCAAGTTTGTCCATACAATCTTCTAAACAAGGATCTTTTCAGGTTTTTAGGGCTACAAGGAAAGGGTGCTAAAGCAAGCAAAATGAGCAAATGATGTCTTTTGGACTACTTAATGGCTCCAAATTCCTTGTTGCAAGTCTGATGTCATGTTGAGAAGCCATCCATGGTGGAAGTTTGCATGGTCCAATGCAAAACGCAATTTCTCTATCCCAAGCCTTTTGCACAAGAAGGAATCAAGTGTTCAAAAGCACTAAATGATGCATAGAAATTTTCCAAAGGCTTTTCAAGGCTCTTCCTCACCTTCCACACCATTCCCAAGTTGGAAGAAGTCATGAAATAGTTGGAGGAAGTTTTCAAAGGTAGAAAAGGTCTTAAAGACTCCAAAAAGAGCTTCTCTCCTTCCAATGCCTAGTGTGTTGAAGGAATCAAACTTGCATTCAAAGACCTTCTAACAGCCCAATAAAGGCAAGAAAACTTCATTAATGGTTTGACGAAGGTTTCAACTAAAGAATTTATCAAGTCATGATGACCTATTTTCAAGGAAGACTCTTCTTGACCAAGGATATAAGGGTGTGCAAGCAAAGACTCAGGAGGATGTGTTGGTCAAACATCAAATATGAATGATCATGACTTCTTCATGCTTCCAAACAAGCCTTCCTCAACCTTTACGCCATTTTGCTCCAAGGATGAATGAGAAATTAATCAAAGAATACTACGTAGCATTTGGAGAAGGACTAAATCAATGACATATTTCCTAGTTTTGGGGGCTTTTCTCTCTCTCTCTCTCTCTCTCTCTCTCTCTATTCTCATTCTGCTATATATTCAAACCTTTAGGCCTTGAATTAAATCCCTCTCTTAGGTATGAGGAGACTCTACCTAGATTGGCACTTTGTAACCTCTTAAGTTAATAAAAATGACTATTTTCAAACTCTTTAATACAAGTTTAGTGTGTTCTAATTAGTTTGATTTGCACATGTGGTAGTTTTCTCCCTTGACAGGTCCTAATCTCACCTAGTTACTAGTATATGATCTTATGCAAGTCACATATAGTGTTGGAATGTTAAGTGTCTGAGCTTGGAGTGGAAATTTGATAAGTGCCTTGAAACAGGCCTTCCATCATTACCCTCATGTTTTGATCACTTAGTGAAACCTTTATGTGAAACACTTTTGCATAGGAGTTCTTGGAGTTGAAAGATTTAGTCAATTGCATTGCTTACTAGTGTTTGTTGAAATCCAAGTAGAGTGGATGAATGGTTACATTGGTGCATCACCACCCCTTGGAGTAGATTTTTTTAATGCACTTCTATCCCTTTTCACCCCAACAGTAGTAGGTTTTAGTGAATTGATCCAGAAGTGATGTACCAGGGGAGCTAACCCCATAATCTAGAGGTCTAGTCTAGTTATAAGGTCACCCACAGCCTTTAAGCCATTCCCATGTTAATCCAAGTTTGAAGCAGGCCTGAACAACCTCCTTCAAAGGATGCAACTTGGGATGCTAACATGTCTGAATGACAAAAAAGGAAGGTCCTTCTACTTAAAAGAAGGATAAACATAGCTGGGCTCACCTATGGAACCTTGGGGGCATCAAAAACAATTTATTTTGCACATGGCAGCCAAGAGAAAGAGTGGGGGAAAATGAATTTTGTTGTTTCAAATTTTCGAGTTAACAAGTTCAACCACATGAAAGAGGAAAAAATTGGCATTTTTATGGCACATTACAGCCCATATTGGAGAAACTTGGTACCAAGATACATTTTGAAAATTGTCACATAGTAAAATCTGATATTGAGGGATAGGTACAGCAGTATATAGGAGGCAAAAAATCTGATTTTATTAGTAAGTTCCAGCCAAGGGTGTATTCTGGAAATGTGCATAAGGAAGCATGCTTTTGGTTTAATCAAGTTTGGAAGGTACAACTCTAGGTTGGGAGTTGGTGGAAGGGTGTATTTTGGAAATGTGCATAAGGAAGCATGCTTTTGGTTTAATCAAGTTTGGAAGGTACAACTCTAGGTTGGGAGTTGGTGGAGGCTTTTGTTTGATCAATTTTACATCTTTCCTATGCATAAAGGAAGTGGTAGAAGACACACTCAAGAAAAGTTGTACCTTTGTACCATTATCACTCAAGGTATGTTGTATCATGAGATCATAGTGATTAATTAAAAAATTGTGGATACTTTTTATGGATATACATTATTCACCTTGAGATACTATATCAAAAGCAAGCAAGCATGGCATGTCTTAGTTCTTTCGGGTTATGAGGAATTAATGGGAAATGATTATGACATCTCGAACCTATGGGGGCAGCCAAAAAGGTACATGTTTAGCAAATGGGAAGTTCAAATTGAAGGGTCTTTTCAGTGGGAGGTCATTTCAGTGAGAAGATGCATTATGAAGAATGTGGGGACAGTTTTGTGGCTTTTGCAATTGCTTGAGAGCAAGCAATTTTCGGTGGAGAGGACTGTAATGTCTCCCTTTTTGGCATAGCTTGCTTTTGGGTCCTTAACTTGGTTGTTTTCACAAGGCTAAGCAAAGGAAAGAGAAGGGAACATGGAGGGGGACTATTCTATGAGCAAAAAGGTAAAAAGTACTTAAAATGTTCTAATTTTCAATTGAGTTTGTAAAAAGGTATTTTTAATCTTATGTTCACTTAAGTTGGGGTCGTGGGAGCCTAAACCCTCAAAAAGGGAGTTTTAAAAGATTGAGTGCTTATGTTTTAAAAAAAGTACAACCCTCCAACTTGGGCTCCACCCATGGGGGTTTGAATATAAAAGCAATTGAGGAATCTTTTGAAGGGATTATGCGAAATATTGAATTGGAAACTTGTTCAAGTATATCACGATTGATTACCACATCTTAAGGACGAAAACCTTCAAGAAGTGTCAAGGGTTTGGAGATGAAAACCTTCATTCCTACTATTTGGACAATATTATTCAAGGGTTGTAGTTGATCTTCAAAATTGTATGTTTACATGCAAGTGGATCTACAAAGGTGTTTTTTAACACCATCTATATTGAGGAATATTGCAAACCCTATCGAAAACTGGATTTAGTGATTGTATAAGGCTTGGAGAGTGGCGAATTGCTTTGGAAGCTTGTACGTGGCATTGAAGACCATTACAAGGTGTGGCGACTTGCCTAGAGAGTTGGGCGAGCTATTTGAAAGGGTTCGTTGAAGTCAACAAATGTTGAATAATATTTTATTTGATTTTTCAGTTGTGGCGACTTGACTTGAGGGCTGATCTTGGGGATTTGAGAGTTGATTTGGAGTGTTCGTGAAGTATAAAATATTACAAATATTTTATACTATTTTTCCAACTTGGACGACTTGCCCTAGGAGCCTTTTGGAGGTCATTTGGAAGATTATTGGTAAGTGAAAATAATCTAATTTATTTTCTATAATTTTCTGAGGTAGGGCGAATTAGTTTGAGAAGATTTTTGGGCATCTTTGGAGGGTTTTTAGACTCCAAGTAGAAAAGGTACATTTATAATATTAATTCTGAATTGTTGAAAATTAAATCGCAAGGTTTTGAAGATCTTTTTGTGAGCAAAATAAAGATATAAATTCTGAAATTTATTGCAATAAAAATCAGAAGTGGGACAACTCACTTGTTGCAAGGATTTGGGGTGCTTGTTGGCCCTAAATCATTGGGTAAATATTATCCCTAATATTTACAATATTTTCCGCTAATTTCCAGCTTGTTGGTGGAGGGTATTGACTACATTTGATCTCTTGATATTTTATTTTGTGAAGGGAATTTAGTTTCTAATTTTTCAGCTTACTTGTGAAGTGTAGCGAATTGATTTCTAGGGTTTAGTGGCCATTTTTTGGGATCTAAATTCATATTTCAGTGGCTGGAATTATTCATTGTTTTTACCTTATTTTGCCAACTATTTTCAAGGGTTTACATCAAGTTGGTGATTGGGAAGGAAGGCTTATGTTTGTTGGATTTTGGATATATATTTTCAGTCAAGATGATCATTATTTCCAGGGATTTATTATATCTGTTTGCATCATCTTTTGGAGTATATTCTCAGTAGTTGGAGTGCATATTAAGGGCTATGATTGTAGCTTAAATTTTGCCCTAGTGGCGTTTGGCATTTGGTTCACTTGGAGAGGTGTGGTGGTTTGTTTTATAGACCTAGAGTGGCTGGTCTATTGTATTATTTTCATTTTTTTTATTGCGGTTTGTGCCCAATCCCATTATTACTTGCTTGTTACAAATTTGGAGACATTACAAGGTATGGATTCCCAAGGGTGGCGTCCCTTGATACTTTTGTTTAATAAATGTTGTTTTATTACTTAATTAACTAAACACTGACTTCCTTCTAGTGTGGTGACTCTCCTTTAATAATTAATAAATGTTGTTTGTGGTGCTCCTCTTTATGGGCGATTTCCTTAATGTTGTGATTTTCAACGATTTAATTGGGGATATTACAGTGGTGCAAAACTTCTTTGGGCTTGTTGAAGTTGTGATGAAGGTAGCAGTGGGGCAATGAAGGCAACTGGATGGTAGATGTCATGTCCCTCTTTTGTTAGAGACATTGTTGAAGACCCTTAGCCTTAACCATTTCTCGGGGGCTAAGGGAAAAGTAAGAAGGAAAAGAGAAATAAGTGATTTTGAACGAATATATGTAAAATGTACTTTATGTTGTAAGAATCACTAAAGTTGGGGCGCTTTAAAGGTCATGAGCGTTTTAAAAACCATTTTCCTTATAATTTGAATTTGTATTTCCCTCCCATTTGGGCGTGCCCCTTGGAGGAAGTGGTATAAAAAGAAAAGAAGATTTCATTTGAAGGCATATGATGTTGATATTCAAAATATTGGTCATTAAGCACGAAAATGCTTGAGCCATTGCTTTGAAGACGAAAACCTTCAAGCAAGGATAGGGATGCCATCCCTCATTTCTCATCTAGGGCAGCTTCATCTTGAGGTTGTACATGTGCATAATATTCAAAAAAGACAAAAAAATTGCATTTGGAGTGGGAAAACTAGGATTTGGAGCCTTGGGAGCTGATTGGATAGGACGAAGACCTCTCATTGGAGGGTTGCATGGTTTTTGTTGTTGGAATTGACTATTTCCAGTTAGGGTGACTTGGTTGGAGAGCTGGTTTGTAGGGTTTTGGAGCTTATTTCGGGCCAAAACACGTTTTAATTTTATTCTAATAATTCTGTAGTGTGGTGACTTGTCTTGTGAGGATTTTTGGCATATTTTGAGGGCCATCTTTACCTTAAAATATTCAATAAATATTTTATATATTTTCTCAGCTTTGGCAAATTGATTTGAGGGCTTGTGGCTTCAAATACACTCAAATTTTTCATAATAAATTCTGCTTATTAATTCAATATTTTCTATGCAATTTTATAAGGATTTCACTTGAATAGATCACTTGCAAATTTCTATTAAAATTCCAGCTTGGAGGCATCTAGGGTTATTTCCTGCTTTTGGAGGGCTAAATTGCTTGTTTGGAGCAGCCAATTGTTGCTTAGAGCTTAGCATAATTTTGTAATATTTTTTAAAGTATTTGGCAGCTAGGGTTTGCTAGAAATAAAAATAAAATTTGACTATTTACCTAGGGTTTTGCAAAAAATCAGAATTTAAAAAAGTTCTCTAATTTGGGACATTTCAATGGTATCAGAGCCATATATTGGCTAGCTGTGGGTTTTCAAGGTGATACATGCAAGAGTGTGACAAAGAGATAAGGTATTACCCAAGGAGTAAGAAGAAAGTGGAAGATAATCCACAAACAGAAACAATGTCTCACTTGGATCAGCCAAGGGATGAAGTTGAAAATAGACAAGAACAAAGGTTTGACAAGTGCACACAGGCCCAGGTACAAATGACTGCTATGATGGCAAAATTTGTCCGCACTATGAAGGAAATGAGGGGTGACAAACCATCCAATGGGGATGGTAGTGCTTCTGGATGTCAACCGCACAGATCAGCCTTCTAAAGGGATTGGATGAGCTACATGTAGGCCTAACCAGCCTACTTTTTTGCAAGAAAAAGTTGTCATTCTGGGAGGGGAAGAGCAACCCACATTGAGAAATAGTTTGTTAAGAGACTATGATGAGTACATGACCTATTTAACTCTTTTTATGGATCAAATGGATTTTTCAACTTTCACTTCATAGAAGCATGGCCAAATGGGTGGCAATAGGGTTGGCCAAAGGCACAAGTGCAGCCAAGAAGGACTTGACCATGCATTGGGAAAGCTTTCACTTTCTAATTTTGATGGTTCTCCTAAGAGTTCAGCTAGGGCTTGGATTTAAAATATGGACACATACTTTTCCCTTAGGCCTATGATGAAAAAAGAGGCCATTCAATTTGCTACCTTGCACTTGGAAGGGGTTGCCCATGAATGGTGGTATGATGGATTAGTTACTCAAGGTAACCAACTCATCTCATCCTATGAAGAATTCAATAAGAGGATTATTGAAAGGTTTGATAGAGCTGATCCAGAGTTACACTTTAGAGAGTTGGCACAATTGAAATAAAAGGATATTGTAGAGGAGTATGTAACTGAATTTCAGAGGCTTTCAGTCATGGTAATAGATGTTTCAAAAAGAAGATTGGTGGTTCTTTTCATGGAGGGCTTGGCTGATTCTATTAGATGTTTGGTCAAGGCTTTTGACCCTTCTTCTATTCAAGGAGCCATTCAAAAGGCCCTTGATCGAGTCTTCGGCACCACAAGGTAAAATTTTGTCATTTAGTTCACAAAACACTAATTCTTTCAAACCTTTTGGACAGCCAAAAGACAATAAGTGGGGGCAGCCAAGGGGCAGCACTTTTGGACCATCAAGATCAGCTCCTTTGGGGCAATTTGACAGGCCAAACCAGCATGGTTTAGGGCAGTTTGGTAGGCCAAACCAGCAGGGTTTGGGGCAGCAAAGAGAGTTGTCAAGGTTATGAGACAAGAAATGAATTAAGAAAGAAGAAGTTGTATTTTAATTGTAAAGACCCTTGGACACCGGGTCACCATTGCCATGGGAAGGGTCAAGTGCACTACATTGAGGTGCATTCGGATGAAGAAGAAAAGGGTGAAGAAAAAGGGGCAGCCACCTACAAAGAAGAGCACTTAGAGATCCTTGGAGGAGAGGACTTGGATGGCACTTTTGCTTCACTATCAAGGACTCCTAGGTACTACCCCTTTCGTGTGAATTGTAATTTGAAAGGTAAGAATGTCACTATTCTCATTGATAGTGGAGCTACTCATAATTTCATTTATAAGAAATTGGTTGCTTTATGTGGATTGCAATCTACTAAGTTTAATGGTTTTCGGGTGACCGTGGCAAGTGGCTTCACCATCCCTTGTACCATTAAAGTCCCCAAGTTGAGCATCATGATGGGAACACATTTCATTGAGGATGATTTCTATGTGGTTGGTATTGGGGAGACCAACCTAATGCTTGGCATACAATGGTTGCACTCTCTTGGAGAGTACACACAAAATTATTAAACCATGGAGCTCAAGTTTGATGTGAATGGAAAGGAAGTGATCCTACATGGTTTGCATGACAAGGCACCCAAGGGGGCAACATCCAAGAGGATGGAGAGCATGATTCAAGAAGGGATTCCATTTGGGGCAGCAAGGCAAGTTGTTTTTTCTGAGTTGGAACAACCAACTCTCACGAATGAATTTGGTCATAGTCATACACATGGCTTGTTGAGTGGAACAAAGGTGGGAAGAGGTTAGCCTTCAAAAGAAATTAATATATTGGTCATAGGACAGCCTTCAAGGTATGTAGAAAATCATCAAATTTGTTTTTATATGAACTTGATTCTAAGGTATAAAGGCAGATCCGAAGTTTGCATTAAAGACCAATAAAAAGGATGTAAACAAAAAATAGATTTGGTTGTGAAGTTTCAAAAAAAAATTGAGTTATAAGAATAGTGAGTTTGAATGGGCCAAATCAGCCACCTATTAAGGTCAAATTTTCACATTTTTTGAACACATTACAGCCCCTAACCAATTCTGAAAATGTCATTGCAAAGTCTGAATTTTCGTACTCAAAAAATTCTAAGTTGTTAAGAGCAGATCCAACCACTATATGAGGACAAAAATGTTGAATTTTTATGCATGCATGTAAGACTGATCAAGGGTTTGTTGAGAGGTGACCAGACTAGTATGCACACCAAGAGTGAAGATCAAAGGGACTTTTCCATTTGGGGCAGCAAGGTATCACTTTCCAATTTTTTTTATTTTAGCAGCCCTAGTTCCTTTTATATGAAGTTTGTTTTCTTGTGGACACCCTCCAAATTCATAAACAACAACGAGTTCAATTTGGGCTACAAGGGGGCAATCTCCTTGATGAAGGGACTATGGACTTTAGTGGCAATTTGGGAACTTCCAGCCCTTTAGGGGCATGTTTGGGGAAGCTTGAGGCATGTTTGGGAGGGTTGGGGGCATGGTCATGAAGGTTGTATGGTATGGCATGAGGAAACAAAGGTAAAAGGCAGCTGCAACATCTCCTCTTGTCATACTAACTATGACAAATTCAATTCTTCTAAGGTAAAACATGATTCCAATGTTGTTCCTCTTAAAGTTGCATACATGTTTGACACACCAAGGGGCAAGAGGAAAGTGAGAAAGGGGATCTCCAAGGACAATTGCATGGCTGTAAGTTGCAATTAAAGCCCTCTAATCATCATGCATAGATCTCTTTGCAAAGCACCCCATTCTAATATCGGAGGGTCTAGGAGCATGAGAACAAAGGATTGGAAAATAACCTGGTGGAGAGGATTTACAGCCCATAGAAAACACCACAAAACACAAAGGATAACTTTATTTTTGACTAATGTGTTTGCTTCTTGTGCAGATGTTGATATAAGGGCAATCAAGGCCTAAATATTTGAAGATCACATGGCTGGAACACATTTTTCCAGCCACTTTGGTAATGTCAATTCTAAAAATTTCATTGTTTTTATCATTTTGTTGATAGTTTTGAGGTGTATGGGCTCAATGGCAAGAGGAAAGAGGATATGGTACTTCTGTTTTTGCAATTTCAGCTTGCATAAACAACAAATAATCCTCATGAACAGCAGTAGAAGGCTTCACCAAAAGGCTTCTTCCACATGGGATGGACCAAGATTCGAATTGTACACGAAATCTATGGTGGGAACAGCCCTATGGGTGCTTCAATTGCTTGAGGACAAGCAATTTTGGACAGGGAGGATTGTCATGTCCCTCTTTTGTTAGGGACATCATTGAAGACCTTTAGCCTTAAACATTTTCTAGAGGCTAAGGGAAAAGTAAGAAGGGAAAGAGAAATAAATGATTTTGAATGAATATATGTAAAAGGTACTTTATGTTTTAAGAATCACTTAAGTTGGAGCCCTTTAAGGGTCATGAGCGTTTTAAAAGCAATTTTCCCTATGATTTGAATTTGTATTTCCCTCCCATTTGGGCATGCCCCTTGGGAAAGTTGTATAAAAAGAAAGAAAGATTTCATTTGAAGGCATATGATGTTGATATTCAAAATATTGGTTATTAAGCACGAAAACGCTTGAGCCATTGCTTTGAAGACAAAAACTTTTAAGCAAGGAAAGAGTGGAGATGTCAACCCTCAATTCTCATCTAGGGCAGCTTCATCTTGAGGTTGTACTTGCGCATAATATTCAGAAAATACAAAAATATTGCATTTGGAGTGGGGCGACTAGGGTTTGGAGCCTTGGGAGCTGATTGGATAGGACGAAGACCCCTCATTGAAAGGTTGTGTGGATTTTGTTGCTGGAATTGACTATTTCCAGCTAGGGCGACTTGGTTGGAGAGATGGTTTGTAGGGTTTTGGGGTTTATTTTGGACCAAAACACATTTTGATTTTATTCTAATATTTCTACAGTGTGACGACTTGTCTTGTGAGGATTTTTGGCATATTTTGATGGTCATCTTTGACTTAAAATATTCAATAAATATTTTATATTTTTCCAGCGTTGGCGAATTGATTTGAGGTGGTTGTGGCTCTAAATACACTCAGATTTTTTATAATAAATTATGCTTATTAATTCAGTATTTTTTAAGTAGTTTTATGAGGATTTCACTTGAATAGTTCAGTTGCAAATTTCTATTAAAATTTCAACTTAGAGACGTCTAAGGTTTGAGGGTTATTTCCTTCTTTTGGAGGGATAAATTGCTTGTTTAGACCAGCCAATTGTTGCTTATAGCTTAGCATAATTTTGTGTTATTTTTGGAAGTATTTGGCAGCTAGGGTTTGCTGGAAATAAAAATCAGATTTAACTATTTACCTAAGGTTTTGTAGAAAAATCAGGGTTCAGAAAAATTCCCTAATTTGGGACATTTAGTAGAATACACAAGTGTATACATACCTATATATTGACTTCAAGTGGAAGAATGCTAGGAGGTGAAGTCACTATTTAGTCTAATGAGCTGGCAGTCACTATTCATGTTGATGAAGTGGCAATTACTATTCATGCTAATGAGGTGACAATTACTATTCACTGTGGTGAGGTGGCAGTTACTATCCATGTTGAGGTGTCATGTGAGGCGCATTACTCCACTAAGGCATATGGGTGTCTTTGTTGATTGATATGGATGGGTGTGGGGCGCATTTATGTGAGGCTCCCTGATTATGAGTGTTGTCTAAAGTCATAAAGGTGATTGAGCACCTTTTGGCTTTTGTGCACAAGTGGAAGACAAAGACCACTATTCCTGATTGCTCACACATGTGGAGTGGGGCGTCGTCATATTTGGTGGCACATGGTGGTGGCCTCTTCAGTCAAAAGTAGATTCCTTTGACCTTTGCACATGTGGACAACAAACACTCTATGCATCCATGGAGTGTGGCACATTTTTTGCCCTTCTTGTTAGTTTCTCTCTCATCTTTCTTCTCTCATGTATTTCTATTAAAGGATGTTAATGCTTTTGTATTTCTATGCTTGGAAAGCTAGGCTTTGGTTTTGTAATGCTTGTTTAGCATTTGTATGCTTTGTATGTAAGCATTGTAAAGGAGATGCTAAGAAGAAGCTTTGTAAAGAGAGGAGAGGTTTTGTTGAAGTTAATGTAAGTCTGGAAGCTACCATTGCCCCGTGGTTTTTCCTTGCACATTGCAAGTTTTCCATGTAACTCATTGTGTAATGTGTTATTTCTTTTGATTGTTTGGTAGCTTGTTCATTCCGCAATTTATTTCTTGCACAATTATCAATATTTTCCCTAACATGAAGAGTTTCTTCGTAGAGTGGGATTCTAAAATAGGAGCAAGGGAGCTTTCTTGGATTGACATCAAGGATCCTACAAATAGCAGTCTGTGCAAATCTATTAGTTTTAAAGAAAAAAATTGAACTTGACTTTATTTACCTGTTGTCCCAAGGCCACTTCATATAAGTCCAAAGCTTGCTTTAGTTTTGGTTTTGAGAATTGAAGCAACACCAGTAAGACCTGTGTCATCAACAAACTGAAGATGGGAGATGCTAGGGGATTTGTCAGCTATTGCAAGTCTTTTTAGCTTGCCTCTTGCTTTGAGATGAGTAAGCCATCTCCCAAGGGTTCAACAACAATGATGAAGAGATACAGGGATAAGGGATCACCTTTCCGAAGTCCACGCGAAGCTCCAAAGAAACTAGTTGGTTCGTAGTTTATTAGGACCAAGATTTGCGAGAGCTAATGCAGTTGGCCACCCAATCTAATCTTTATTAACTTCGCCCCCTTATTCCTATTTGCATCATTGGTATCAAAGCAAGGTTGAGTCTTGCTTAGTGGAGTGTGTGAGGCTCTAGTTAACTTAGTTGTAAGTTGTGAAAGAGTCTTGCATTCTTATTGTCCAAAGTGGTGAAGAGTAGAAATGGCACACAGAGAAGCACCTTCTGCAAGAGGAGGAAGACCTCCAAGGGTTGCAGATTTGGCAGAGATGTTGAGAGGAATTGTAATCAGATTGCATGCAATAGAGACTGCACAAGATATAGGAATTGTTGTTGTAGATGTGAGATATGATGGAGCAGGAGCACAAGAAGTTGAGCTTCAAGATCTAGTAGATGAACCAGAGGATATATTTTTGAAGGCCATTGCCAAGATGGGAGGCAAGCCTAAGTTGGACACCCCTCGGTTTTGACTATGTAACCGTTAGTTTGCTTTTGGAGGTTGCAAAGTGAAGTAATTGCCCAAAACAAAAAAAATTGACATGTTGACCATTTTCCAAGAAGAGGGGAACTAGAAGAGTCACTGCGAACAATCAGACAAGATTTGGATTCTTCACTTGGGAGAAATTTAGTTGCAAGGGAGAGCTTTTAGTTGTTGAGAGAACGAGAAGAGTATCTCCAACTCGAGGGATGGTCTTATGTATGTTCTAACAAAAACAAAGGGTATGACTAGTCCAATTTTGGGACTGTGATGTATTGGGTTCTCATCTCCATGTTGTTTTCCAATAATCCAAGTCTTTGCATGTATTGAAATCTCTATAACATTGTCGTGAATTCGATAAAGAGTGTGGTTTTGGTTCCAAGTCTGATTAATATGTCCATTGGTTAGTAGGAGTCTACAATGGGGAACAAGGCAGCCGTTAACTTGGACCCATCATTCTTGTTTACATCATTTATTATCAAAAAAAGGTTGATTCTTGATTAGTTGAGTGTTTGAGGCTTTAGTTGAGTTAGTTGTAGGCTATGAAAGAGTTCTACATGGTTATTGATGAGAGTTATGAGGAGTAGAAATGGCACACAGAGGAGCACCTCATGCAAGAGGAGGAAGAGCACCAAAAGTTCAGACTTGGCAGAGATGTTGAGAGGAATCCAAGATAGAATGGATGGAATGGAGCTACACAACGTAGAGGAATTATTGTTGCAAATGTGAGTGATGATGGAGGAAGAACACAAGAAGTTGAGCTTGAGGATCAAGTAGACAAACCAGAGAATAGATTTTTGAAGAACATTGCCAAGATGGGAGGCAAGCCTAAGTTAGATTCCCCTAGCTGCTAAAAATGTTTGTGCCTTGAAAATCTCATTGATTGGATCACATACCTGCAAAAGTATCAACTATAAGCAAATGGAAGATCCCAAAAAAGTGATATTTGAATTCACCAAGTTGAAGGGACATGCATCCTTGTAGTGGAATCATGTGCATCTATAAAATGTTAGAAGAGAAAAAGACAAAATCAAGACTTGGGATACATGGTTGCAAATTTGAAAGGCAAGTTTTTACATTCTGATTATCAAGTGAGTTTATTCAAAAAGTTGCAAAACTTGAGACAAAGAGAGATGAGTGTAAAGGACTACATGGAGAAGTTTTACAAGCTCACCATTCGAGCAGGCCATGTTGAATATGATGAAGACAAAATCTCAAGGTATGTGAATGGTCTTTGTATTTCCATACAAGATGAGTTTGAAATGATCAAGTTGAGGTCGGTAGAAGAAACCTATCAATTTGCATTAAAGGCAAAAGACAAGTTGTCAAGAAGAAAACAAAGTAACGCAAGAGGTAGGGGAAGCTTTTCAAGAGGAAGGGGTCAAGCAAACACGGGAAGAGGACAGCATACTCATGAGGGAAAAGCTATCACTTCTCAAAAATCAGAGGGTATTCTTCAAGAGGAAGAGGATATTATAGTGTAGGAAGAGGTAGAGGTAGAGGATTCATGGATACATGCTTTAGGTGTGGAGATGTTGGGCATAGAGCTTTTGAATGCCCACAATCACAAAAAATCATCAGTAGAAAAAAAGATCCAAATTTACATCCTAATGTACTAGCAACATATACTAGATGTTTCCAATATGCCCAATTTATGTAATTCATTCATGCTTGTAAGACACTTCATGTACAAAACATCAATTCAGATATGTTACAATGGCAGAGTCATTATGGGGATGATCCAGACATTTTTAGAGTGATGATGTCAGCAAGTTTCAACTCTTTAAATGATGGGGTTTACCATAGATAACGGGACCGTCGCTATTTGCAGGGTGGAAGTTGTGTAACCACCCCGATGGTTGTGAAATCATTGGTTTGTATGCATCAGCAGTTTCACCACAAGACAAAGAGTTCGAAGAGGAATGGTTGCAAACGTTCCCACTTCCCAACGATGATTCGTTTGAGCTTCTTGGCAGACTCCAAAGTTGAAAGAGCATAGATAGAAGTCTTGTGCAAGGCAGAGACATCAAAACTATCTTGGAGATGGATTCACATTGCAAGATAGCAAGTTGAGTCTTGGTTCATGATATCTTCAATTGTTCTTAGTTGTTTAGTGGTTGTTCAGAGTTGGTTTGTCATGAGAAGTGTTTGAAAGGTGCAAAGCAATCATGTGTGCAAGCTTTGAATAGGAAGTAGTGAAAGCTCTGTCCTTGTAGGCCAAGTTTTTGGTAGTAATTTGTACATTTTCTAAATCACATAGTGGAAAGGGAAGTGTGATTGCCTCACCCACTGGAGTTTTTCCCACACTGGGTTTCTCCAAGATAAATATTGTGTTCATAGTGTGTTTTGTGCTATCTTTGCCTCTCATTTACGTTTTCAAAATTCTGTACTTTTCATTCCAGCACTTCATAACTATGTTTTACAAGCAATCTAGTCTAGAACAGCAGCTTGATTCAATTGCTTGTTGGGTTAAGAGTATTGAATCCATGTTTGTGAAGCCTAGTGTAAAATATACACCTCTTTTACTAGTCACAAAAGGAGACAAACAATCACATTGCACGAGCAGGTGAAGAGG
This sequence comes from Torreya grandis, assembly GCA_037957365.1. NCBI lineage: Eukaryota > Viridiplantae > Streptophyta > Pinopsida > Cupressales > Taxaceae > Torreya > Torreya grandis. The sequence continues at coordinate 3,943,104 of JARHVA010000212.1, forward strand.
GTGTTGCATCACCCAAACTCATGGAAAAACTGGAACATGGAGAAGCTCTCATAATGAAAAGAGATTTGTTAAAACCAGCCTAGGAAGAGAAAAAACCACTGCAAAGAAAGAATCTTTTCCGAACCATTTGCAAATCTGGAGGTAAGTGTTGTAAGGTTATTGTCAATAGTGGTAGCACAGATAACTTGGTATATAATGAGATGGTAGAAAAGCTTCGGTTGAAAAGAGTGGTACATCCCAATCCATATAAAATGTCTTGGTTGCAAAATTGACATCAAATTTTAGTAAATGAGCAATGTATGGTTAATTTTCAGATTGGTTCATATAAAGATGAAGTTTTTGTTTGACATTATGCAATTTGATAGGAAGGTTTTGCATGGTCCCAATCCATATTCAGTAGTCCTAATACCTTCGTCGATCCCATTGAAGGACAAAGGTGGGGTGGACAGCAGTCTTAAAGTGTTGAGAGTTTCTAGAAATCAGTTTTTGAAGGAGGCAGAGAAGGAGAAGGCATGTTTTGCTTTCACTTCCAAACCCTGCAAGTTGGGACAGCTGATAAGGTAATTGAAATTCCACATGAAGTGCAGAATTTGTTGAGTGAAAATGCTAAGATTATTTCAAAGAGGTTGTTGGATGGATTGCCACCTAGGAGGAGCATTAGCCATAACATGGATTCCATCTAGTTTGCTAAACAAGGCAGCGTATAGGTTGACTCCTATGGAAAATGGAGGGGTGAAGAGACAAGTTCAAGAGTTGTTGAAGAAGGGTTTAATAAAAGAAAGTTTGAGACCGTGTGCAGTTCCAGTAGTGTAAGAACCTAAGAAAGGTGGGGAATGGTTTTTGTACAAATTCAAGAGTCATCAACAAGATAACAACCAAGTATAGGTTTCCTTTGCCTTTGATGAACGACTTGATGGATTGTTTGAGTGAAGTAAACTAAATCACAAAGATTGATTTAAAAGTGGGTATCACCAAATCAAAATTAGAGGTGGTGAATGGAACACTATTTGTATAAGTGTCTAGTTATGTCATTCAGGTTGACAAATGCACCAATCACATTATGAGACTTGTAAATGAAGTATTTGGGTAAGTTTATCCTTGTTTATTTGGATGACACTTTGATATTTAGTAGAGCAAACAAGGAGCATTTGTTGCAGTTGAGACTAGTGTTTGAAAGAAGAGAAGTTGTTGGTCAACTTGAAGAAATGCAATTTTATGAAGAAAGCGTTGGTCTGATTGGGGATTTGTGATCTCGCATGATGGATTAAGAATGTACTGGGAAAAAGTAAAAGTTATTATTAAGTGGCCATGGCTAGGAATATGTTTGAACTAAGAAGTTTCAATGGCTTAGCTAGTTTTTACCAGAAATTCATTAGAAAACTTTAGAAAAATATGTGCACCCATTACACAAACAATGAGAGGCAATAGAAAAGAGTTCTATAGCTTTCAGATTTTTAAAAAGGTGACAAAACAGCCATTGCTGGCATTTTCGGACTTCAACAAAGTATATCCAAGATGATTGTGATGCTAGTGGGACAGCGGTAGAAGCATATTTTGTTTGTTGTCAAGATTTGTATGCCGAAGTGCAAGCTTATAAGAAGTGGAGGCATTACTTGTTGCCCACAGAATTTGTTTTGTGTGCTGATCTTGAAGCAATACAGTTCATAAACAGCCAAAGAAAGTTGAATCAAAAGCATATGAAATGAGTTGAATTCTTTCAAAGTTATTCATTTGTGTCAAAGCATAGAAGTGGCAAAGTCAAATAGAGTTACGGATGCATCGAGTATGTGTCTTGTTTCCAATGAAATGAGAGTAGAGGTTGTTGGGTTTGACTGCATGATAAAATTATCTAAGGAAGATTTGGATTTTAGAGATGCTTGGGCAGTGTGCAAGAGACCAACCAACACAGATAGAAACCCATAACTGGAATTCTTTTTGCATGATGGTGTGTTGTTCAAGGGACAACAATTATGTATGCCTCAACAACCAATGAGGGAGAATTTGATAAGAGAGAAGCAAAGTGGAGGACTAGCCAGTGATTTGGTACAGATAACAATGTTGGCGCAATTGTGTTGGACAAGGATGAGTGTGGATATAAAAAAAATTGTGTGAGGTTGTAGAGTTTGCCAACATGCTAAAGAAGAAAAGTAGAAATTCAAGTTCGTATCAGCCAATTCCAACACTGGAAAGACCATGGGAAAACATAAGCATGGACTTCATTCTTGGGTTTCCAAGAAAACAATGAGATAATGATTCTATCTTTGTTTTTGTTGCCAAATTCTCAAAAATGCCACACTTCATAGTATGTAAGAGGACAAGTGATGCCACAAACATTGCCACTTTATTTTACAAAGAAATAGTTAGGTTGCATGGATTGTCAAAGAGCATAGTTTCAGATAGGGATACATAGTTTGTTGGATACTTTTGGAGAACTTTGTGGAGAAAGTTGGGCACAAAATTGAGTTTCAGTTCAGCCTATCATCCACAAATAGATGAGCAAACAGAGATAGTAAATAAAAGCCTCGGAAATTTGTTGAGATGCTTACTAGGAAACAAGTCCACATAGTGGGATACAACTTTGGGACGAGCTAAGTTTGCTTACAACAACTCAGTCAATAGAAATACAGCCACAATTACAACCTAAGTCACAAGGTTCGAGTTCGATGAGGATAAAATTTGGTTCGAATTCGAGTTCAGATAAAAATCGAAAAAAAATCGCCATTAAATTTGAAACGTAAAAAAATAAAAACATAATTATAAAAATTATAAAAAATAAAAACATAATTATAAAAAAATAATAATAATAAAAATAAAAACATAATTAAAAAATATATAAATAAAAACATAATTATAAAAAATTAATTTCGAAATGTAAAAACACAAAAACATAATTATACAAAAATTAAAATATATAATTAAAAAATTAAAAAGTCACAAAAATAAATTATAAAATTAAAACAAAAATATAAATATAAACAAAACATAAAATAAAGTAAAACTAAATTCAAAATTATAATCAAAATTAAAAATGAAAACGTAAAATAAATTAAATTAAAACAAAACAAAACTAGTTAAAACCTAATAACAAACCATCCGTCGTCGACCTTAATATCAAGTGAAGCACGCAAACATCAATATTACCCTTTGGAGTCTTGGACTATCAAGTAATGCACAAACATTGGACTAAATTTTTATTTGCGGAGGCAATAACGAGGAGTAATTTTGAGCATGTAGCGAAGCCGCAAATTGAGTGAAGAGTATCGAGGGCCCGTTAGGTGATGCAGGTAAGTTTTATACCCATAGGGCCGTAAGCGTTTTGTATCTGAGATGAAATCTGTGCAAGGGCAACAGAGTTGTTAGGGGGCTAAGGGCCTCAGTAGAAATTTATGGCATGCAAAAACACAAAGACATACAATCGCAAAAAAATGTAGACCTAAAAATGACATTTTTTTCCATTTTTTGATGGCCGAATAAAAATCGACGAATTTCTAATTTTATCTAAAAAACTGCCATACCTTGTGACTTAGATTACAACCATTTCATTTCATTTCCATTTGATTCATGTTGTCATGCACCATTTGATGATCCAATAGGCTATATGTGGTACCAAAAAGTACCTTAATGTATAATTTGAATTTGAAGTGAACTATCTCATGATAACATTTTACAAATTTTCAGAGGCACTTTTTCCTTCGTTTTCAAAAATAACGAGTAGAATTGTTAACATGCCAATAATAATATTTATTTGTGTTGCGTTATCTATCCGTACCTTCAATGATGTACAAAGCAATGCATTTATACAACCATATGTTGACATGTATCATGAAGGCATGCACATATTAACAGTTTTTTTCTCTCATTAGAAGCTCATGGCCTTGAATATTATAAGAGGTTCCAGGGGAGAAACCAGATTCCTCCTAGGATTGACATTCTCTACCCTAGAAAATTCCCTCTAAGCATTCTCATACCCTACATTGGCTATTTTATGGTTATAGATGATTGTGTCTATTCTTTCGACTTGAACCTAGCTAGAGACACGTGACACCAGTGGTCTCCAATCATGATATATGTTACATCTCGATTCCTCGCTAAGCTAATTATTTGACTATGTATAGATGGTTATAGTAGATACACATGAAATTTGGTTGTATTTTCTGATTAAACTTAAGATTATGCTATTTTGAAATAATAGAATGTTGTTTACTTAGATGATGATTCATGATTGCTTAGTATAAACTAGTTTATGTATGTGTTTACATTTTTAAGTATATTAATGAATTGTTATAGTTACATATTGTTGATTATGATTATCATGTGTTATGACCTAACCACTTATGTGTTGTGAGGTGGATGCAGGGGAATTTTTCCCTCAAATGTACCGAAATGAGAGCATCATTGGAGAGGGTGGTGTAGATGGAGACATTGTTGGTCAACAGAGTGCTAGCGAAACCTTACACACACCACAATAATTAGTCATGGTAGAAATGCATTTAAAAATGATTGTTTTGGTGTTTGTTTAAATTGCTAATTTATATGTTTGCTTGAGTAGATAAACTATAGGAATAAAAACCCCTTATGTGGTTAGCCTACTGTGTCATTATTATTCTAAAGGCAAATTTAATTAAGGTAAAATTGAAATTCAAGTTATTATTTATTATTTTACCATTAAATTGCCAAAACATGATTAAATGCTAAATGGGCTAAATATGAAATTAGAAAAGGGAATTGTTTTTTTTTTTTAGAAAAAAGGAAAAACATTAAAAATAGAAAATTAAATTAAAATCTAGAATAAAACAAGAAAAGAACTAAAAGATCCTAAAATTAACAAACACAAAAAGATAAAACAAAAACAAAAAGTTGGGTGAACAATTTAGCTTCTATTGTTCTATTTAAGAGATGGCATGAAAGGGATTTAGCATAGCTTAAGCATTGGAAAAGAGAGAAGGAATAACGAAGCGTGGAAAAAAGAGGCACAGAAGATCAACCAACAAAATTTAACGATGAGTGATGTATTAAAATTCACTATTTTGTTGATGGAGTAACATTGTTAAACAATAGATAATAACATTTAGATTTAAAACATAGAAACCATTGTTGAAACAAGATTGGGTCAAAAAAAAAAAAAGGTTGTTAATATTATCTTTCAAACTTCTCTATAAGACATTCATCACATTATTGATCTAGTTATTGATTAAAGCCTCTAGATTAATGCAAAACTTTAATCTATGTGATTTCACCGTCCATTTAATCTTTGTAAAAATTGTGGGCAACTTCTTAGAGAAAATTATACTACGGGCATGTTTACATGCATAAACAAGTAGAGATTTAATCTTTGTAGTTGAATCCGTAGTAAACCCCGGTTGGGAAAGAAATAGTAAATCTACGATGGAAACTATGTTTCCTCCTTACTGCTAGATCGATTTCTAGTTGGGACATTATTCTCTTGCCTCAGATTTTCGTATTTCGCTTTGAGCTCACGCTGCCAGTTCATTTTGAGATGACCTATATCTTTATGCACAACCAATTAAACTGATATTTAATTGGTATGGGCGTATAGGCATAAAGATTTGTATTCTGCCTTGAGTCATAAGCCACAATAACAAAGCCAGCCGTATTCAGCCTCAATTGGTATTCTGCCTCATTCTACTTCATAAGATACACTGACTTATTCCCGATTATAGGTCTTATCACAAGTTACATGAGAACGTATTTAAATTAGATGCATTTAATAATATAAATTAGTTTCCTTTAACCTTCACTTTACTTTTATATTCTTCACTTCTCATGATATAGTTTCCTCTATTAGACTCTTGATCCAGTAGACTAATTAGATCAATAAGGTATTCTGCCTTAATTGGTAACGAGTATTGGTATAGGCGTAAAGATTTGTATTCTGACTTAACGCCAGCCAGCCGTATAGGCGTCACAATGACTTCGATCTGTATGTTGGGTATCTCTTTAATCAGGAATCGAATTATATAAGTTTGGAAATCTATTCAAAATGATAACAAGGCATCGAATTTATTAGTCCAGCATGTTAAATTTGCATCTAAATTAGTTTGATTTTGACCTCTCTCTCAGGGGTTCTATAAAAATAATTTATACCTGATCTATGGTGTGGTAAGGCGTCTTAGAGACAGCTAGGCGCCCTCATAACAAATGTATACCCATGGCTCAGCGTTTTATTTCTATTATTGAAACTTATTAGGAACGCCGTACAGAATTTATTTAGCAATAAAAATTTGAATATTGTCTTAGCCCATCTTTAAATCAGTCGTACTGGCAATGTAGAATGGCGCCAAACTTTCCTAAGCTTAGCTAAGTTTTTCCAGCCATGGGTATTATGTATTTATATATATATATATAAACCTTCTTTTATATTTATCTTTTTAATGTTAGAGGAGCTAAATGGCATAGAACTAGGAATAAGGCTTAAAAAGCTCTATAATGTTTTTCTTGGGTATCTTTTAAAGAATTACTACGGCCAGTCTAAATTTAGGAAAAATTGTTATAATTGTCTTACATTCTCCATGAACTAAGAATATAAAAATAAACAAATTATAATAAAATTATAATCTTAAATGGTTCAACTATGAGGTTTAAACTTTGAAATATAGATGAGAATTAATAGGATGAGTATAAGTGAAATAATTTTTAGAGAAGACTTTAATTAATCACCCTAGTGGCGAAACTCGGGGGGTGAGGGGGCCGGGGGGTTCATAAACTAGTATGGAATCAGTTTTCTTTCTAAAAGCTCTCCTATAATTACATTTATATATAATCTCTGAAAGGTACAAAACAGGGATCGATAAACTCTAATATAAGAGTAATGCTAAGTTATAACTATGAAGTTAACCATATTTATAGGCAAATTGAGGTCGAACGGGTTTACTTCCTTGTCTTATGGAATAAAAATAAAGGAACTTTAACCTCTTTAAATATGGAACACAACAAATGGAACGTTGAGTTATGTCTTTTTTACATGGGGTTAGAAATTTTTAAATTAATATTCTCGAAAGACATATTAATTGAGAAAAAATGATGAGAGAATTTGAACAATAACTTAGCAAATAGTTGCTTATTAAACCCCAAAATAAACCAAATAGATAAACTAGACCTTTTGTGTTTACAGGATAAACAAGGATTCTGATTTTCTAGTTAATCTCTAAAATAAATGTTTCCATACACTCTTAATTGCTTTATGAGTCGAATTATTAATTACGAGTAAAACACTGGACTGTGGTAATATGGGTTACCATAGGGTGTAGAGAATTGAAAACCAATTTGGTTGTTAAAATGTAAAGTAAATTTGTATGTTTACCCGAGTGATATGTTGATAAACATTATTTCTATTATGGAATAGAATATAATAAAAGATTCATGCATATGTTAGACGGAATCAATGTATGTTATCATTCCTATATATAGCATGTCGTGTGTTGCATTTGTTGGTGGGATGCATGTTAATGAATCTTATGGTTGAATTGTGTTTGACCAATCTGCATTGTTAATGCAGAGTAAGGAGTGAGATGGACTTCACTGGCTTATTAGCATTGCAATTTAGATGAAGGCAATCCGATCAAGTGGTGTGCATGAAATTGATAGATCTATAGATCATTTTATATTACTATTCGTAAAGTTTTGGCCAAAGTATGTTTAGTGAGACATTATCATTCATGAGTATGATTTACATGTATGTGTGATATCTTGCAATAGATCGAGTTTTTCTATGATACACTGCATGTTTAGTTAGTTAGAAATCATACAACACATGGATACTAGCTAGTCTCTCTAGATTCTCGTGCCGTCACTATCTACCCATTCGTGAAAGGAAGGCCATTTTCTAATGGGATAGTGCGGGGGATCGTTGGTCTGTGGTTGGTGTGAAAAAGCGCTCGGATGATGATCTCTTTCCCCACAACAGTACTACTTATCGAGATGACACTTGAGATTGCCACAAATACTTGAAGTTCTAGAACTGAGCTCCGAAGTAGCCAAGTATCTTATTTGTACATTGTGAAATATTGTATTTGAAATTGAGAAATTGTAATTTACCATTGATGCACATTGACAATGGTTATTATGTATTTGGTTAAGTTTAAAATGTAATTATTACTTTCTTTATTGAGTTGTCATAATCTCATGATTTAGAGATATGTACTTGTATTGTATTATAAATTGTTATCATAATTGTGCATAATTACTTCAATTATCTTTGTTAGACTCTCGGGTTGCAATCTACTTTTACATATGCATTTATTTTTTATTTTTTAAATTACGTTTTTCTAGTAGATCCCAATGGGAATGTTACAATATCCCTCTTTGATCGTCATCAACTACATGTTTCCTTGAGGGGTCTTTCCCTCACTAGGCTACTTGAACTTATACTTAGTTCTTGTTGTTTGTGATTTAACCATGTTAGGTTTATCCCCTCTTATTATGTTTGCATTTCTTTAGTTATTGGTGCTTGGTTAATTTTCATAGCTCAGGGTCTCTTTACCCTAGTTCTTCTTCAATGTCACTGGAAGCACATTTTGAGTCTCATTAACCAACTTTGTTCATTTGTGTAAATTAATATGAATTCTTTCTTTCTTTCTTTCTTATTTATATGGAATTTCTTTATTTCCATGTGAACAGCAACAAGAGCACTATAAAACGCATACTAATTCCCATACTACAATCAATATCATAACATTTCTTTAATTCAAATTTAGCAAAACAAATACTAGCTACACGACTCCAAATTTTGTTGTTATAATTTGTCCTTCCAGGAGTCCGTCATTGGTGAATTCCATGGATAAAATCGAAATGCCACTAGCAATGCAAAACAGATCTCTAAGACCAATAGTCATAGAATATGTACTCTCATCATTAAATGCAAAAGCGTTTTTATGAATATAAGAGGATTTTCATATCCCCAATCCTTATGTCCAATGGTTCCTTTTTAAATCAAAACATACAAAACCTTTAACACCTCTTCTAATGAACACAAAAACGATGGTCTGGTTTTGTTGCTTTACATCTCTAGCTGGTTATAGTTCATATCCCCACTATATATGCCTACAACTAGTTCTTGTGTAAAAATTTAATCTCGTTATAAATTTAATAAATGCAAAAATTGTGACAAAGATGTACCTTCAAATAGAATCTCATTTAGCTAAATTAAAAAGAATTTATTGTAAAAATAAAAAGATAAAACGTGCATAGTATGGGTTAGAGATACTAAGCTTCGGCTCAAGTATCAGAACACTGAAGTTGACAATCTAATCAACATTATTGATAATACTGAATTTTACATCCCTAAGAAGTTCGATGAACAAATATGTATTGATAAATAAATTTTGAATAAGAAGTTGAAATACTACAAAGATTCTATTTGTCCTAGTTTGACTGATCAAAACTATTTTTCTAACATTGTAGCTTTAAAACAAAATGAATATTGTTCAAATTAGGATTAATGCTCATGACCTCCATAGTGAAATTGGTTGTTGGACTAACCCAAAAACACCTTGGGACGAGCAAATATGTAAAACTTGTTAAAATAATGAAGTTGAGGATGAATGCCATTCCCTTAATAAAGTGAGAAGTAACTTCACTTGGTTTCATAGCTCAACTGCTCTATTTAGAACCTCTTAGCCTACAAGAATCAAAACAACTTGGTTATCTTCATTTCCCCCATGTCCAAATATAACAAATGATATTATGAAGAATATCTACTCCCATTGACCTACTTTTGGTCATTCGTGGACATTAATATAATTTATTTCTAGCTTTATTTCTGTTTTCTCCTTACAATTTATGAATAGCTACTACCTTATTCTCTTTGTATTTTGTAGGGAATTTCATTATCAACACTCATGAAGATTCGAAAGAATGAGGAGATAAAGGAAGTTTGCAACATAGATAACAATTTCAGGTTTAGTACTTCATAAACAAACACGTTTGAAGAGCTAAAGAACATGGCAGGCACAAAGGATGACAATAAAAACTGCAGCAATATATAGCACAACTATACCAAAGACAAAATAGAATGTGTGTTTGAATGATGCACCTTTATAGGTCCTAGAGACCAATTTGGTCTAAAGGATGTTACAAGTTGTCATCGTCATCATGAAATACTTTAGTGAATGAATTAATCTTTTCAAAATTCCAATGAATACAAATCTACTTCACATACCAAGATAATTTCCTTCAACATCAACAAATCCCAATAAAACATACCAATACCAAGGAACCTGCATATGCAAAATTATGAGCTTAATAAGCATATTGTTTCAATATTTTAAAGCAAAATCCAAAGTACCATGGCAACTTGCAATGACAATACAAATATTGAAGTCAGAATAAACACGTAAATGGAAAAAGAAATAAAATAGTAACATGCTCTATGCGGATGTGGATAGAGGAATGGAACATATTTTGCATGGATGTGAAGAGAAGATCAGATTTATCAATTCTTACATTCATACAATCAAAAAATATTATTAAAATATTAATATATTTTCAATTCCTAATTTTTCCATTAGATCAAAGTTACATAATGAAAATAAATATATCCCACCATAGTTTACATAACTGTAACTGGTGAGTACTTACCAAGGAGGATTTTTTTTAACCGGAGATTAATCGACAAGGGTGGTCGATTAACTGGGAACAACAAAGGGGGTGTGTTTGAATTTATAAGACAAATATCCGCATTTTTCCAGCATTTGGAGGCCTTGGACATGTCTGGACATGTTCTAGACACGTCCAGGCCATGTACAGGCCTCCCAGCGAGCACTATGCCAATACTCATCAAGAGGCAAAAAACCTAGATCCGGCGAGTATTTTCTGCGAGTAATGGATTTTCCAAATTTTCTGCAAGTATTCAAGCAACCGACAAGTAACCAGTGGTTATATAATCTATGCTTTAATCCCATTATGAATAAAGGATTACTCAAGGAGAAATAATTAACATAAGTGTAGCAATTACCTCTAGTTCCTGCCTAATTGTAGTACACATTTAAAAAAAAAAAAATTACTAATTTGTTTGTTCAATTCCATTTTATAGCATGTATAGAAGGCACAACTCTTCATGTTGTGGGGCCCTTTATGTCCAACTCTCGATTCACACTTTACCCTATTCAAAATTCATATAGTCACTAAGGACAACTCAATTGGGGAAACCTCTCTTAGTAACCGATCATGAATATAACTTGATAACTAAATTCTAGACCCTCCGGATATTTATTTTACCTCTTGTGGGAGCAGAAGCAAGCCTACCTTACTTGCAATACATGCTTTCAATATTAAGTAATCAACTTTTTATATGTTACTTGGTACATAAGTAATCAAATTCTTGGAGATTGCTCACTTCTTTTGCCCCTTTCTTTGGACCTGAGCGTGGTTGGGTCCTTTGGTGGTTTGGATCTGAGCGTGGTCACTCTTTGCCATGTTTTATAGTATTTCTTTCAGCATTGTTTTTCTTGTTTTCGGACACCTTTTTGGTTTCCTACTTTTTCTTGACACATTTCTATAATCTGCAGTCCCTTTGACCTACTTTTGTGGTCATTAGTTGGACATTAATATATTTATTTTATCTTTTATGTTACGTAGTGCATAGAAGTAAAAATTTACATATTTTCATAATTATATGACAAAATGTACAATAATGACGAGTACAAGTACACAATAGGCATCCATTATTTAAATGTCAGTGGGTGTTTGTCATGAGTTGCATCAATTTTGTAAATAGTTAGATATGTATATAGGTAAATTTAAACAAGTATGCTACATTGGCATTCTTTCAAGTTATGTAGGAGAAGCAACAAAGCTCTCCAAGAAAGTAGTAAAAAAAGAGACACAATGCAGAAGTACAGACTTGGTGCTAGGTGTGCAATGGCTACATTCTTTGGGGGAATTTACCCAAAACTATCAAACCATGGAATTAAAATTTAAAGTAGATAGGAAAGAAGTGGTGCTTCAAGGCATGGCTAATGGAGCCCCCCAAGTAACTACAGCCAAGAGAATGGAAAGGACATTCAGCAAAGGCCAAGTTTCATGGGCAGCACAATGTTTGGTGAGCTCTACAAAGTTGGAACAACAGATATACCATGAAGATATTCAGCCCATAATTGATAAACATGCTAAGGTTTTTCAGAATATTCCCCCTGGGCTGCCACCAGACAAGGGATTTCAGCATTTCATTGAGTTAGAAACCAGTACCAAGCCAATAATAATTACACCTTACAGCCACCCCAAAATCTATAAAGAGGAGATTGAAAAGGCTATCAAGGAATTGCTGGAAAAGGGGCATATTTAAGCCAAGTTCAAGTCCTTTTGCTTCTTCAGTGGTCTTAGTTAAGAAGAAAGATGGCACTTTGAGAACGTGCATTGACTACCAACAATTGAATAAGAAGACCACTAAGAACAAATATCCGATACCGCGAATTGATGAATTAATCAATGAACTCCATGGAGCTATTTTCTTTTCCAAAATTGATTTAAAAACAGGATACCATCAAATTCAGGTGCGGATGGAAGATGTTCAGAAGACAACATTCAAATGTCATTATGGACATTTTGATTTTTTGGTTATGCCCTTTGGATTGACCAACGCTCCAACCACCTTTCAATCTTTCATGAATCATATCTTCGGTAAGCATTTTAGAAAGTTTGTTTTGGTTTTCTTCGATGATATACAAATATATAGTAAGATGTGGAAGGAACACTTAAAACATTTAGATATAGTGTTGGAAATATTGGAGCAACAATCCCTTTTTGCTAAAATGTCTAAATGTGAATTTAGAATGTCGAAGATTCTATACTTGGGACATGTTATCAATAGACAGAGTGCATGTTGATCAAGAAAAGATCCAAGCTATATTAGATTGGCCTCCTCCTACTACCATGGCTCAATTGAGAGGGTTTTTGAGGTTATGCACTTACTACCGGAGGTTCGTTAAAAGGTTTTCTCAACTAGTTGTCCCTTTGACTAATTTGACAAAAAGGGGAGCCTTTTGCTGGTCCGAAATTGCTCAATCAGCATTTGATAAACTTAATCAAGAAATGAGTTCATGTTCAGTTTTGGCTGTACCTAGTTTTTCATTACTCTTTGTGCTAGAATGCATGCATTAGGGGAAGGAATAGGTGATGTTCTAATGCAACAAAGTCATCCAATTGCATTTGAAAGTAGAAAACTTAAAGAACGTGAACGCAAGTACTCTATCTATGACAAAGAAATGTTGGCAATCATGCATGCACTAGCCAAGTTCCGACAATACCTTGTATGTGGTAAAGTTGTGGTAAGGACGGATCATAACAATCTAAAAATTCTCTAAAGTTAAAAGGATTTGAACGATAGACAGCAAAAATAGATGAGCAAGGTCCAAGCCTTTGATTTTGATATTGAATATGTGAAAGGAAAAACTAATATTGTGGCAGATGCATTATGAAGGAAACCATATTTGTGCTCCATGACTACGATTGCAGCTGATTGTAAGGCTTTCATAACAGCCGAGTATATCAAAAACGAGTTCTCTAATGTTGTCTTAGAGGGGAAGATGGGGGATGAACGATACAAGGTAGTTGAAGGTCTCATTCTTTATAAGAATAGGATCTTTTTGGTACAAGAATCGAAGATTACGCATAAAATTTTAAAGGCCATTCATGACAGCCCATACACTGGCCACCCAGGATATTTTAAGACATATAAACAAGTAAGAGATAGGTTCTTTTGGAAAGGGCTTAAAAGTGAAGTTCTCAAGTGCATTCAGGAGTGTTCCTACTTGTCAATGAAAAAAGATAGAGCATGCATTTCCAACAGGATTGTTGAAACCCTTGCCCATTCCTACTCAAAAATGGGAAGGCATTTCAATGGATTTTGTTACTGGGTTGCCCGTGTTTCAAGGAAAGAGTTGCCTCTTTGTAGTTGTTGACCGTTCGACAAAGTATGCTCATTTCTTTCCGCTTCCCACTAAGTCTGATGCCCCTTTTGTAGCTGAAATATTTTTTAGAGAAATCTTTAAATTACATGGGCCACCAAAGAACATTGTTAGTGATAGAGATAGCAGATTTATGAGTTCATTTTGGCAAAAACTCTTTCACCTAGTAGGCACTAAATTGACCCCAAGTACAAGTTATCATCCTCAAACGAATGGTCAAACAAAAATAGTAAATAAGTGGATTGAAGGTACCTAAAGAACTATGTCTATGAACAACAAAATACATGGATCAAATGACTGCATTTAGGAGAATTCTGCTATAATACCTCTTATCACATGTCAATTGGAATGATACATTTCAAAGCTTTGTATGGGCACAAAGCAAATTCCTTCATGGACTTGGTCATTTCAGATAATAGAGTTTTGGGAGCTAAGGATTTGATCCAACAAAGTCAATATATCCCTAGAGTTCTCAAGGACAATCTTCAGCAAGCGCAAAATCAGCAAAAGTTGTATGTAGATCAAGGTAGAACAGAAAGGGAATTTGAAGTAGGAGACATGGTATATTTGCGATTACAACCCTACAAGCAGTCCTCTATTAAGCAAAGTGGAGCTAAAAAACTCAAGCCACAATTCTATGGCCCATATAAAGTCATGAGAAGAGTGGGAGAGGTTGCTTACGAATTGGAATTACCAGGATGTAGCCAAATACATAATGTTTTCCATGTTTCCATTTTAGATCATCCTAGCTTACAATTGCTTGAAGACAATCAATTTTGAGAAGGGAGGACTGTAATGTCCATTTTTAAAAAATAAAGAAAAGAAGTGTATTACAGATCGGCAAAAAAAGAAAGATCATAAAACATTAAAGTTTCAGCAACATTGGTGTTTTTCATTCCATGACAATTCCAATTAATAACCATCAAAATGAACATAAAAACATGTATAAAAGTTGAAAAACATCATTGTAATTATAATAGAATGTGCATCATCAAAACAAAGGATATTGCATATTTTTTATGTCTATGAAGCAGAGTGATGCAACTTGGACTAAAAAATTACTCGACAAGCACAAGAGTGACAGTACATTTTAAGATATTACATTCCAGGCTCCATTATTACCAACAACAGAAATATAGTTGCAATAGAACAGATGATGGTGAATCAAGCAAGATGGCAAGATGAAGAATGAAGTATTATTCCATCATTTAATCAAGGAGCAATCTCACAAGCATATAAGAGAAGCGTAAACAAAATTGTTGATTAATCAGAAAAAACAAAATTAACCATGCTTCGTGATTTAAATTATATGTTGATTTTTTAAAAAGTGAAAATCCCCATTTTTATTTTAAAAATAGTGAAAAATAAAGATAAATTGAAAAGATGGTAAAAATCGCCAATTTTTCCAAAAATAATTATAAGTTTAGCTTCTTTTTTTTTCCTTGAATTATGAAAGTTCCAATTTTTATTTTTATTTTCCAATTTTCCTAAAAATAATTATAATTTTAGCTGCTTCTTTTTTTTTGCTTGAGTTATGAAAGTTCCAATTATGATTTTTTTTTTCCAATTTTTCACAATTATGATTTTTTTTAAATCCTTGCCAATCACGATTGAGGTAACACTCCATAAAATCAATACAATAGTTTGAGAGGGCAACCTCCAAATTGAAATTCCAATGATACCAGACAACACAAGATAACAATGATATGACATGATTATCCTTACAAACTTGCTTTTCTTGTATAATGCTGCACATAAAATGGATGTGTAATCACTCCATTGCAAAAAATATAGAAAGTCTCAATCTGACCGGCTTAGGTATGGAAGATGATAAATCACAGTGGAAGGAGAACATTATATAATTGGCAATGTGTATGATGAACAAAAGGTTATACTCAATCTGTACAACATTCCCATCTGTCATTCAGAATTAAAGCATCCTTTCCTAATAATAATTAGAACTAAATAGTAACCAGTGCATATCCCACTGAAAATTTCATTATGGGGCCAACCACAAATGTAACTTTAAAAATATAAAGTGCATCCTAATATGAAATTAAAGCATTAAAGGCACACTTGACCACATCTATTTTCCGCAAGATTGAATATCCCAATCAATACATAAACACTCAGTGAAGGTAAATGCGTTAATATTTTCGGAGATATCCTCAAACAATTGGTTGGAAAGGGAAACTAATAGTGCTGACCATGGCTCAACAGTCTAAAGAGTCTGTTGTGACAACCAAAGGAATGTTAAATTTATGAAAGTGCCACTCAAATCTTAATTAGGATTCATAATTGTGTATGGTAACATGATATGGACAAAATGAGCCTATTTGTGGCGATGAAGACCCGTATGAAAATGAAACAACCACTAAATAAGATGCTTATGTGGATGGATTACAGAAAAGCTAATTGGATATCTTCACAAGAATGAAAACTCACAAACCCCATATGAGCTCTTTGTTAGAAATTAAGGTGCCAAATTGGTATATATGCATGAGAGGTTCACTCCAAAAACGCTTCATCATTAAAATCTCCATCCTCTATCACAATAAATGCAGCATAACAGTCACATCGTACGTCTGCTCCAGATCACAATTCTTCATCTTGGACTACAGAGACTTGTTCCTAATGGCAGTACCTCACCTCGGAAAGCTGAATCCTAGAACCTTGAAAGGTCAGTTCTTGTACATTTTCCAGTTAATTCAACCTCAATTGCAGCTTACATCTCAGATGTTGTTGCTTTTACATCTTTGTAACATTTATAGCGGTGGAATATTGCATTACAGTTGTTTGTGGAAATTTAACCCCCCAAATGAGGGTTGACCAGAATAAAGCTCAAGTGATGTTCTATCATTACCAAAACCAAAATTATTTAGCATTCTATTTTCTGTTATACTACTCTTTGAATGCTGTTATAATGTTGTTACAATCTAATATCCTCCTGCCCTTAAACAATCAGTTTATTTCTGTCTACTTCAATGACATTCTTAGCTATGCCTCACAAGGGAAGAGGAACTTTGCCATAAAGAAATGTATAATCTCAAGATAATTCAACCTCAATTGCAGCTTACATCTCAGATGCTGTTGCTTTTACATCTTTGTAACATTTATAGCGGTGGAATATTGCATTACAGTGTTTGTGGAAATTTAACCCCCAAATGAGGGTTGACCAGAATAAAGCTCAAGTGATGTTCTATCATTACCAAAACCAAAATTATTTAGCATTCTATTTTCTGTTATACTACTCTTTGAATGCTGTTATAATCTTGTTACAATCTAATATCCTCCTGCCCTTAAACAATCAGTTTGTTGCTGTCTACTTCAATGACATTCTTAGCTATGCCTCACAAGCGAAGAGGAACTTTGCCATAAAAAAATGTATAATCTCAAATTTGTTGATAAAAACTCAAACTACAAACCATAATCAATAAATTGTCTTTAAATTACTTTCCTAGCACCCTAAAACTAGAATTAGTTTCGCAACCTCCAAACTGCATGTCAGGCTTATCGTTCTAACTGGCTAAAGCTAGACTTGGTTTAGCGACCTTCTAACTACATGTTAAACTTAAATCTCAAGCTCGCCAAAGCTATACTTAGTTTATGAACCTAACCGCATGCATGCAAACATGTCACACGTTCTACTTTTGTACCTTTGTAAAATCAGCACCACACGATCCTCTCACATTCTATTTTTTAGTACCATCATTCTCTATTTGCTGATGCTGTGAAAAGTGTATACGGCATATCTTTGATATCCGTGTTCACTCTTGATCCCCATGTATATGCCCGTATCAGTTGGTATCAGTATATCCATATCAGTTGGTATTAGATCCTAACAATTATGCCTCCGACTTTGGTTTGAAATGCAGTCTTCCAACATATCCAAAATCAACTCCTCCATTTATTCCAAAACTCTAGCACAACGTAGTTCTTATTAAGAAGACCACTCTGTCCTCCTGCAACGTAACCAAATTCAGCCTCCGAACAACATTATGTATGACCTCGAAAAGTATGCCAAAAGTAACGTCCTCCATTCAGCCTGAAAGATCACCAGAAGGAAGATATCAAGGTCAAATCCTTATTTCCTTCTGCAATAAATCCATATTAAAATTTTGTATGACCAGTTCAAAGTCAATTTTGGGTTAACCTTGTGATTTGTGCCCTAAACAAAAAGTTATCAGATCAAGGTAAAAATTGTGAGGGGTAGATATTGTGATTATTATTGTTTTTCGGTCATTTCTATTTTATACTTAAAAATAAGGGTGTTTTGTGAGCTTTAGGTTCTAGTCACTTTACAAATCCCTATGGCCTCTCAACATTCCATGGCAAAAGATTCGAAGTTCTACCAAAACCCCGGTCACATCAACTACTTACACAAGAGATTCAGGAACAATGGGCAACATAATGATTTTCAGATGAAGATGTTGTCCATGTTCCCACAAATGATCAGACAACAACAATTATTCTTGCAACAACAATCAGTCAAACAACAGAAGCAGCTGCATATAGACATTTCTATAATTCAATGGACATCCAAGCTAAACATAAATTTGCCACTCCACAATTGAATGGATTCACCATTGATGGAATAATAGACACATGGATTATTAGCCTAGAAGCATATTTTGAACAGCAGCATGTCGAGGATGATAAGAAGATGATGATTACTGAAGTTCACATGAATGAGTAAGCTCTTACATGGTAGCAGTTCCATGCCCAATTATTGGCTACCTAAAATACAACTAGCTTTCCAACAGCAGGAGCAATTCAAAGCAGCCATTCATAAGTGTTTTTATTCCCTCAGACACAAAAAGAACCATATTGCTTGTTAGGTGAATCTCTGGGAGTTTACAAGATAGACCGTGGACTAATATATTGACCAATTCAATGAGTTATCCATCAAATTGGAGATACAAGATCCTGCAGACAACCTTTGTATTATATTTATCTTTTTTTTGTTTCTGCACTGAATAATTGAATTGTAGCTCTTGACTATTTCATCACTTGAGCAAGCTTTTCAATAGTAAATAAAAGTTGAACTGAAGTTGCAGAAGGGACCTAAATCTAATCAATAATACAGAAATAAGAAATTTGAAATTGTTTGTTGTGCTGAAGGCGCCTTCATCTAACTTTTTCCCTGCTACAAAAAATGAAAATAATTTTCAAAATAAGTAAAATCATCCAAGAACATATTTCAGGGAGATGTGAAGCGCGAATATGGCATCTCTTATAGCATACACAATCAATCCACTAACGAGTGCACATGCTACAAGCAAAGAAGGCTAAATCTCTCCTAGCAGAATACCAAAAGAAGACTAAAGGAGAAAGAAAGAAATTATATTACTGTCCACAAATGACCAAAGTAGGTCAACAGGACTCGAAAGTACAGCTAGTTGCATTTGAAAAGTACTAGGGTAGGAAGCACCCTAGGTTCTGAAGAGTGTAGAACAGGTATAATTGTGTTTAACCTATAGTATTATCACTTGTATTCTGTGTGTAAGTTCCTACCATTTGCAGATGAGCACGAGCATGAAATCATTTTTGTCCCACATAAATATAGGTCACTGAAGATAGGCCTTCACCTATGAATGTGACCAAGCTCCACAACTTCGTAGAACTAGCAAACTTCAACTCTAAGTTTGTATTGGGTTTCTCCTCCCATGCATTGGATCTCAACAATGTGTGTAACAGTTCCAAATATGCTATGGGAATGGTTCTCTAGTAACATGGACACCCCAAAGCCAATTACTTATTACTTTTCAAAAATGCAGTCCAATTATAGATGGCTTATGATCAGGAGTTTATGCCATGATCAGCTGATCTGTTAATTTACTCAAACATAAAGCCATAATTAGTTGGGCAACTTATATAATTTACCCAACATATGAAGTGGACAACTTATGTAAAATTATTGTACTTGGTTGTTAAATATAACAAGGGAGAAACAAGACAAATGATTGCCTCAACAAACTTCTGATCACTACACTCATGAGTATCTTAGTAGAAAACCTGTCTGAAACAAGTCTACTTTTTGTTAAAGCACAATAAGGGAGCACCAACAAGGCAATTGATTGCCTTGATAGACTTTTCTCAATGCACTTTTCACTATCCATCACTGATCCAGGTGGATTCTCCAAACGCAGTTCCAGTGATACTGCCAAACCCATTCTCATAGCTTGTAGCCTTGTCATAATGACAGTTCATGCGCTATAGTCTGCAGTACTCCTGAACCACCTTTAGAGGTTCGTAGTACCTCCAAAATCATCAATAGATTTCCTTCAGATCCCGCACACACTTCTACAGTGGCACAATGCAATCTGTGCATATCGGATGTGGCACTATCCATGCGCATGCCAAACTTTATGCGATCTTCATCAATGGCTTTGGCAAGGCCCCAAACACCTATAGACCAAACTACTAAGGTCTGCTCACAATGTGCAGCACCATCAAGTGCCGTGGAGCCCCCAATATGACTCGAGGGGTAGCGCCCTTGTGGGATGCAGGGCAATGCCTTGTAGGCTAGATTTTGGCAAGGTCCCAAACACCTATAGAACAAACTGCTAAGGTCTATTCACAATGTGCAGTACCACCAAGTGCCGTGGAGCCCCCAATATGACTCAGGGAGCAGCGCCCTTGTGGGGTGCAGGGCAAGCCTCGCAGACTAGATTTTGGCAGGGTCCCAAACACCTATAGACCAAACTGCTAAGGTCTACTCACAATGTGCGGTACCACCAAGTGCCATAGAGCCCCCAATATGACACGAGAGGCAGCGCCCTTGTGCAGTGCATGGCAATGCCTCGCAGGCTAGATTTTGACCATTACATTTTCACGCAATTCAATCCAACCATTGGAATCTGAAGAGTCAAACATGGAAGCTCGACCGTTTCAGCTTCCATAATGATTCTTCGCAGCTTTGGAACATATTGTATGCATATCTAGATGGATAGTTAGCAACAAGTAACATAGATACACATAGCTAGTGAAGATAGACAAACATACATATCCCTCAATGGTATGCCATGTACAGAATGTTCAATTTAATACAGTTTAATGTTTTGGGTCTATTATCTTTCCTTCATATTTTTCTTTGAGCATTGTTTATTTTTTAATAATAATTCAGTATTGTTTCCATGCGCATATAATACATATAGATTCTCATTTAGAGTGTTGTCCCCTGGGATCCAGATCAATTAAACCAAACGACATGATGGTGCATATTTGGCAGCCCTGTCTTCAACAGATCCACATTTCAAACATATCTACTGCTAAAATATGGTAATACTTTCATGATTGTTGACAAGTTAGTCAAGGTGATCATAAATCTTGTAGGAAAAACTAACACCACAAATCAAGTAGACAAGCCAAGATATTCTCCATGCATGTACGAATGAACTTCAAATTCTTATACTCACCTCCAATTGAGATACCAAACTCATCAGCCATGTTTGAAATTTGCACAGTTAACTCTAGATAGGAAGCTTTATATATCAACAACTTTCCATTGCAAGATAGATTAACAAATGTAGTCAACTGCACCGTTGTCTAACTTGTATAAATGTATAATCACCAAAATGTCTGAACCTGGAATCAGAACCTTTTATTTATCCAATATAGCTATGGCCGTGGTCTTCATAGCTCCATTGGACAAAGCCAGTTTGAGGGGTACATCAGATTTCAACTGATGGAACCCACTGACAACAGCCACATTGCTTCCAAACCATATTCGACAACTCAAGCACAAATGGAGAGAGATAAGGGAGAGAATTTCATACCAAAAATCTAGAGTATGAATTGACAGGTTGAGGAAATCCGTCCTTGATCCAAGTCAAATGCAAAAGTGGGATAGAAAATATTGAGTTGCCCATACATTCAAAGCTGGTGATCATATTCAGTTGAGCATTTCAAAATAAATAATCTTAGGTCCAAACTAGAAGATTAAACTCCTTTGATATGGGTCATTCACAAATACTAATTCTCAACGCATCGGTGAAATTCCTACATTCTTGAGGTTCCATAATATGACAACATTCATGTAGTAAACAATTCAGAATTATTCAAGCATTTTGTCCAATGTTTGCTTGAAAAAACAAATACTTTTCCATTGCCACCAACTGACTTGAGTCCTAAGTATATATTTCCAATCACATCATTTGAAATTATTGCCATTCAAATAAAACCAGACCTACAGCATGAAGATACATCTCTTTCAAAGTTTCAAGTAGTCAAATTAAAGCAACATACAAAACAAGAAAACTGGTAAACCTCGGAGAAGCTAAGGGCTTCCTCCCCACTGAGGGCACATGATGAGCTCGACAAAGTTTAATAGGTCCATCCATTAAATTATTTGTCCATCGACAGGTCACTGCATATTTATCCGATGATACCATGCATGTTCGTCCTTCATGGTTGTCTGGTTTTTGGTAGCAAATGCCAATACAATTTTACAAGCCCCTCCAATACCTTTGCAGTCCCATCGACAACATTGTCAACTAGAATGTGGATCCCCCACACAACCACTTTCACAAATGGACAGGATGATTCACATTGGTAGATGGCGAGCAGATAATTTAGTTGAATTGATACAGTTTGATCCATTATGAATTCATGTTGCATATCTATTAAGAAGGCTTGCTGCTGCAAATGTATCCTCTTCTAGCTATGATTGTGTTTTGATTTACAAACTAGTGCACAGCTTGGCATAATTCAGCATTGTTCTTCTCTACCTGTGCATAGTGTGACTACTTGCATCCACATGCTATTCATGACCAATCCTCAAGATATTCCTTACTGAGATGCATTGTAATTCCCCATCTGTTCAAGGCTGTCTTGCACACTTTGATATTGTCATATAATCACGCCTTCTATGTAGAGAAAAATACACAATATCCTATAATCTTAAGCCTCTCACATGCCAAGATTATCCCTTCTGTGAAATTGCATGGTTAGATCAGGCTAAAACAATATCAATTTGAAGATTTTTATCATGAAAAATTATTTGCCGTAGGTGCCCCTTATACACGTGCATTTGGTCAATATAAGAAATAAATATAAAATTGAATAATATAAGTTAAAACAATTCAAATCAAGAGAAATATAATGAGAATGGCATCTAAAAGAAAGAAATATATGCAATCAAAACCGTAAAAGATTATATAATGGAGCAAAGGAAAGAACGAAAAACTAAATGCCAAAAGTGGTGAAATAAACTAGTTCATAGATACATTATGAACAAATGGCTGACAAAAAACGTGAATGAGACTGGTATATAAAAGTGCAAAAGTTCCTTTGAGTGACCATTACAGGTGCTTAAAAAAAGTTATGCACGCTTTAGATTGGAGAAAAGATTAGGCATACTTAGATTTGAAATGGATACCATACAACACCTGGATGATTTTGGGGACTAATTAGTTCACAAGCAGAATATAATTCTGATAGAGAAATCCACCTTTGATGATTGAAGTATAGTCTCGGTTTATAGTACTTCCAGGATAATTTTACAAGTGTAACAACAATCAGATTAATTCTAAGGAATACGTGTGATGTAAATAAATGCAAAGCCAGCTCCCAAGGGGATTGAAAGCCTAAATCCTAGACACATTGGATCTTTTGCAATGTTGTGTGAAATCATGTGGCCTCAACTTTGACTACTAACCACCAATCAGCAAGCACAAGCTAAAGCTAGTAAAGCACCCTGGTAAGCTTGCCAACAAGTTTCAAATTCTAACTAGAAACAACCCTCTAGATTAGATCCACATTTTATTGTGTTAAAAATTTGCATTTACAAGAACAGATGAGCAGGACAATGTTACCTGTAACCTTTGACGGCGATATAGGATTACACAGCCATAGACCAGAGCTAGAAAAATGTAAAGCACTAAAGACTGAGTGACAGGCGCATCAACTCCTGCACAAGAAACATTTGGTTCTGGTTATAGCAAACATAACATACAATTTTACATGTAGTGAAGTATTCTAGATGATTTGCAAAGGATTTATGAAATGGTAGAGAGTTTTCATTTTCAAATGAAGCTTAGGATCCAAAAGAAGGCATATTTTGCTTGAGGAGCTCATAATGCAAAACACTGTAAGCAATTATAACTTTTAACTTGAAACCATGTATGATGCAATTGGCCCATGGGCATCAAAAGTAAGGAGGAGATGAGTTTGACACACTAAAATGTATCATGATCAAGCTTCAGCAGGTGTTCCGGTAAAAACATTAGGACTTACAGCCATGTAGTATTTCGAGGTTGTGTTTCAAAGATAATTTTTAAAGCAAATGACTTCAAAGTTGTGACAAATTAATGTTCAAAAATAAGTGATGGTAGATCAAACTAAAAAATATAAAGGGTGCCAGACGACAGCAAGCTTAAAAAATAAGGATCACTCCTCGCAAAAAATTGATAATTTATATGAGCGTGCATCTGATTTACATGAAAGACAATGCTCAAAACCAAATTTAACATAAT